>CAJVRI010000256.1:1852500-2452500 GCA_911649635.1 Poeciliopsis gracilis | reverse complement strand
ATGAGATCTGTGACTTGCAGCAGTTTCAATGAAACAACTAAGGCGTTTTGTTTATGTTGAAAAGACACAGATCTCTGCTGTCCGTGTTGTTGATCGGCTGAATGGGAGCATGGGTGAGGTCCATATCGGATTTTCCTTTTTTTTTCTCCCCACACAATCAAAGCAACTTTCTGAGCTGTACAATTTACTAAGGCTATAACTAGTTTGCATGGACTCATTTCTAAGCCTACCTTGATCTGAAAAGTTCATAATTGCCATAATACAATAAAAAAAACAAACACAGACCGAAAACAAAACTATACTGTAAAATGTAATTTGTTCTTTTCTTTTTATACATAAAAACAATATGGAAACTCTCTGCATCAGAAAACATATTAAAATGTTGCGTTTACTATGTAAATGAAAAAAAAAAAAAAATAGGTGGTGGGCCTGGAAGCTGCACTGCTTTGAAAAGGCCAGAGGACATGTCAAAGTAAGGTCGGTCTTGAATGACTACACAGATGAACCTTTGAAGTCTTCTTTTTCACCTTAAACCTCTCAGGGCTGATTTTAGTTACAAATTAAAACAGTGTTTCAGAAAAATGAAAGCTTTCTTCACCTTCTCTATCTGCTGCTGGTGGTATAAGAATGAATTGTGGCAAGCCGGCTGATCCACACTGTCACATAATACCATTTCACATTACTTCAAAATAACTTCACAATTTAAAAACTTTTGACCTCAAAAGGCCCTCAACTTATTTAAACTAAGAGTTTCTTATATCTATGTGAAATTATTTATTCTATCAAAGTCAACATTTTAATTTCACAATACATTCAAATGTTTACAGGCCTTATTTGAGTGTTAGCAAAAGCTTGAACAAAATCAAGTTAAACAATTTACAGTGCATATGCCTCTGTTTTTCTATTCTTAAATACTGTGTTGCTCATAAAGTTGGATCTCTTCTCATAAAATTTGTGTAACAATGGAAATAATTTTTCTACATCGAGTGTTAGCGCAGCCATTGCCTTCCTGTGCAATTCTGCTTGATCAAAAAATTGCTTCGCATAGATGGGACTTTTTCCTATTTACTTGGATTCCCACGGTGGAATCTCTTCTATCGCAATCAGCGAACAAGAGAAGTTGTGAATGATCACGTTGATTTTCTGCGCTGTTTTAGAATTGAAGTCTGTTTAAGCAACAGCAGTGGAGGAAGTGAACGTAGCCATTCAGTCCGTTTTGACCACGTTTCCAAATATTGATTCAACATTAACAGCCACCTGGTTTGGAGTGGCACTTCTCTCTTCGCAGTAGAGGATGGTTGTTTACAGCACAGGCGATTCCCAGCAAGCTTCATAGCGCCGAGTTGCCGCATTGCAAAAGTCACAGACTGATGTTAGCGATTGGGTAACATTTAAAACTTCCACGCCTCCAAGAAAAATAGTATCTCAATAGCTGAGATCCCAGACCCTCTGTACAAAGCATATAGCGTGGAACAAGGGCCTGGTTTTTACCAGGCTAATCAAGTGTAGAGCTTTTCAAAATTTTGAAAATTTAACCATATTAAAAATAAGAATGCATTTGAAGTTAAGGTTTATCTATCTTTATGTGAAACGGTGTTGAATAAACATTTTGTTTTATGCATCGCAAAATGTACACTTTAATAAATCTCAAATCAATGTAGAACAATCCAGCTCATTGTTTCTTTGAATTAGAAACAATGAAAGAGTCCGTAAGTGAAATTACCCTTAAATTTAGAGTTAAATAAGAAATTTTGACTTACATATAGAGATGTATGAAAGAGCCATTCTCAGCTTCATTGCACTGGAGGTGTGTACTTAGACTTGAATGGCTTAATCATTGAGTCAATAATGAGTTCTTATGCTGCCAAATGATAGGATGGCACCCTGGGTGGTGTGCCGTATCTCTAATTTAGAAAACTTTCATTGTTCGTAGACTGCAATATGTGTTACAGAGACTTGACTGCAGAAAGTGCTGCATGTAATAGTACATTTGGTGGAAATAGTGTGATTGCACGTATTTGTCAGGATAGGAGAGTCACTGATGCATAAACTGCCTCAGGATCTCATTGACCATCCCTGCTCCCACATGGCCCATGGGTCTACAGCAATCACATTAGCCGGTCATTCCTGCTGGGTATTCAATCCAGGCCATGTACTCATGTGGGATTAGCTCAGTCTCAAAGATGGATCATGTAAAATCAATGTGACTGACTTTTTCTCACATGTCGCCCACCGACCTTAAAGTTCAAATCAAATTGTTGGGATCAATATTTTAGATTTGCAGCTTTGGCAGGAAGCCAGAGCAAGAAGTGTGTCACGTAGCTACTGTATCAAAACGTTCTTGTATACTTTCGACCTGTGCGTTCTGCATGTGACAGAATCCAGATACATGTAAAGGTTTTCTCATTTAATTCTCAGAGTAACATATGTCAAGGTTTTAAAAAGTTACAAAATCAAAACTGCTATACTACACCTTCATTAAGGTTTAAAGGCACTTTAAACCTTGTTATTTCTAAGGTTTAAAGTGCTTTTGCTGAGATGCCAGAGAAAGGTTTTGCTCGCTGTCCACCAATCGCCTTCTACCACCTTTTACCAGGCACTGCTTGTCAGCTGAAAGAAAGTTGTTATATTTGCTTACAACAAAGACAAGTTTAACTATTTGGATATATTCCATGATGTGAAAAATGCACAGCCTTTGAGTGGTAACTAAAGAAACTGGCACCTTTATTTGCACAATTTTGCAAATATATCAATATCAGTGCATGTACTATATTAATAGCGCATATGACTTTTTGACATGCATATATACATTTCAAATGTCACATTTTGCATGCCAATAAGATATTCTGGATGAACTGTATGTTATCTCTGTAGACGCCACACCTGACAGGTAATAGTGCTCAACTTGCTGCAACTCACAGAGAAAAGAAAACATGAGGAAACTAGGAATTTATCACAGTTAATATTGTCATTGCAATATTTAGCAAGGACATCGCCATTAGATAATTTTCTAATATTGTGCAGCCCAGCTGTCACCCATCGCTCTAAGGCAATACTGTTGTAAAACTGCAATTGACAAGTCTATGTAGCAAAATCAAAATAAGTATAATGAAACTGTTTTATCTGAGCCCAAGGTCATAATCTCATGAGAATCTCAAACTGGCCCAGGCCTTTTCATATGTATTTATTCAGCTGACTGGATTCCCAGTCTGTCAAATTTTATTTTAGCGTTTGTTTTCCTGTTTTCATCAGAGGTGTTGCTGGTGTGGTAATCTGCCTTACATAACCCTGACTCTGTTCCCAGTCGGCAACATAATCCTGTAAAGGGGCCATCTTTTTTCTGAGCTGCAGAAATTTATGACAAACTGTAATTCCTTCTGCACTGAGGGAAACCTCTTTGTGTGCTGGAAGTTTAAAGTTTAATTGATGAGATCAGGTCATTTATCAAGGTTTTTTTTTTAAATGCAATTATGTATAAGAAAGAGACCCCACCCTGTGCTGGTGAGAAAATGTATACATTCTGTCACAGAAAAAAGGAGTTTTTAGTGCTTTCAGTTGCGCTAATTCTTTATTTTGTAGACATGTTTGTAAAGAAAATGGCTTTTATTGTTTGTTTTAAAATGTCCCCTGCTGTGCTTTAACAAAGGCCTTAGCAGTCCTAGGGGCCAGTCCCATGCCTCACCATGAGGAAAAAGGTGTGTTGCTGGTTTGGGTAGATTAGTTGAAACAGCGTTGACAAGAAAACTAGTTATCCGTGTTTTTGTTAGATGTTAATTTCGATGCCCAATTGTATATTTCAGTCAGATCCGATTGAGTGAGATTCAACAAAAGGCTTAAAAAATGCATTAGGTGGTCTTGCTCATTTCTCCTGTCCTTCCTTTACTTCTTTTACAGTTTTGAAAGGAGAAAAACTGCATTTCACGTTTGAGAAGTTTTGTGATTTATAATATTTTTCTGTCATTGTTTTTATAGGATGCTACTGCAAGGAAATACAGCTGCATGAAAATGCCATCAAAATGTCACAAAGTTGTTTTTTTTTTTATTTGAGTCATAATTTCAAGTCATATTAATTCTGCAGTGTATTCAGTAAACTTTACATTATTTTTAAATTTCAGCTATCCAGCAATTTTAAACTTAAAACTCGCAGCTTGTTCCGAGTCTCAACAAATGACGGCGGAGCAGTACTGGGAAATGTGTAGTATTTCCACAAACTGCGTCCTGATTTCTTTTACTCTAACCCCGTTCAGTGTGAACTCATGTTTATTAACTGATGCTCCACTTTTGCTTTCCAACTCTTTGAAGGCAGCTGGCGGAAGCTGAGAGGGGGGTTGGGAGTACTGGTGGGTATGGTTACTATGGAGTAAGAAGCTTAACTCAAATACAGATTCATTTTAGCCTAATGCGCTCCATCTCTGCCAACCCTCCACTGCCTCTGCATCCCATTTTAAGTGTTTTTGTGTTTCCAATTTCTCTCCTTGTCTCTTCGTTATTTCCTCTGTCAAAGAACATTTCAATAAGGACCGTTAATTTGTCCATGATTTATTTTACTTGTGGATGACGACACTGAGTGGATCGCTTGTAACTGCAGCGTTTATATCACATTTCATGATTCCTTTAATCTAAATCTAGATAAATCCACATGGTATCATCTGTATCCTGGAAATGTGTGCATCATCATCATCATCATCTGCATCATCATCATCATCTTCTCCACCTTTAGCTCAACATGTTGTGATCTTCACATTTGGCTCAAACACAGACAACTGAGAGCTCTTTATCAGGTTGAAGCTGTGTCTCATTCAACAGTGATGTGTGTGTGTGCATGTGTGCGTGTGTGTGTGTGTGTGTGTGTGGGGGGGTGTGTGTGTGTGTGTGTGTGTGTGTGTGTGTGTGCGCGCGTGTCCTTAACAGAAACAGACAGTCGCTTAAAAGTCAGGGAAAATGATCTCGTTAATGACTCAGAGGTAACCACATCGAATATCCGTGGCCTTTAAAGATGATGTCATAGTGAAGAGGGTCTTCTGGTTGAAAGGGAGCTTAATTAAAACAAAGACTGTACTCCCTGTGTGTTTTTACTTCAATACTTTTGAAGTAAAAACACACAGATATGTTGCTATTCTTCATATATTTTTGTCAGTCATCTGTACTGCATGTGATGTTTTATTGGTAGTTATTCGTTATAATCATATTCTGGAATAAAGGGCGTGGAAATTATAAGTGTGAAGGGTGATGATTGTAAGATTGATGATTGCTGCAGCTAGCATTATCCATTATTGATCGCTCTTCTAATGCTTCCAGAACTGCACTGAGAAACTGACTGGTTGCTGGGCTTTTTTTTCTGAGAGCTTCTAATTGTTTTTTTTGTAATACTCTGATTTGTCAGATTTAATGTTGGGAAGCTCCACTTTCCTTCTAGAAACTATTAGATTAACCAAATAAACAAACAAAAAAACATAATAAACAATATTTCTATTGAAATTTGTCCTTTTCTTTGGCAAGATATTGAAATATTAAAACATGATACACATTACTGAATAGACATGTTTAAAGAAAATACCATCCAGCTGACTTGAGTTATCTTGACACTTTTTATTTAGATTTAAATACGAATCTTTGTTTTTAGAAATATTAGAAGCAGGTACGTTTTTCAATTTATTTTTTTAGATAAATGCATTTGTTACTGCCATAGCAAGTTGGAAACCTTCCCAACCTTTATCTTGATAGCCTTTACAGTTTTTTTTTCATGAAAAATTACCGGTGTATCAGTTATTTGAAACTCTTACAATTTGTTTAAAATAATATGTAATTTTTACTTGATGGTTTTCCGTTGATTATATAGTTAAGGTGGCAAAAATGCAATTTCTCTAGCTGCAATACATGTGTCTGATCTTTATGAAGGTGGGAAATGGATACAAATTAAATATTTACTCACAAAAAATGTCCACATGCAGTTAGATATATTATTAAATAAATTAAGCAAATGGAACTATGTCACGCACATTTAAATAGGGTTTATTTTGCCACCACTCAGTGAGGAGGAAGGCAAAGAATGTCAAATAATTACCTAAGCGCCTGGTTAGAGACCATCAGCAAAGAGGAGCTTGTTGGGGTTGTCTACTCTCCCCTAAGACTATTTAGTCTAAGCCTTTAGTGCACATCTTCCACAGGAGTGTCAGTACTTGAAGAGGTTGCTGTATAACTCTGCTCCAAAACATCCAGGCCACTGTAGCACTTGGCTGTGATGTGTTAACTGACAAGAAGAAAAGGAAAAAACGTAATAATATTTATGTTAAGGTGTCCTATCAAGCAAGTCAAACTGATTATCCTGCAGAGCCATCAATACATCAACTGCAGCTGTAAAATATCACTGTTCATGGCTGAAGATTATACATTTAAACCTAAATGCTGTGAGCCCGTAATGGTCTAGAGTAATATTTTGCACTCTAAAATCAGTGTAGATGCATTGTCTTAAAAATATTGTTTTCATGAAATTTTAAGTAAATGATAAATGCATTAACATTTTCTAATAAGGACCTGAACAATCTATAATGTAGTTGAAAAGGATGCAGATAATGAAAAAGTAAATAGTGACAGTGAATCATTGCTGCTTCTAAGCTGTTGTGTTAATGTAGCCTGACTTATTTCAGCCAGATAGAGATTTTTTGATTCAATTTAAAAGCAGAAAGAGACAAAGACATTAGGGGTAAATGGAATTAAAATTTACCTCTGGGTAAAGCTGCCTGCTCTAATGTCAACACTGCACTAGAACTGCATTCCTGATAAACACTCTAGTCCGCACATCTCTTTGGAGAAGACTTTAAGGGAAACGTTTGGTCTGGTTATTGCTCTGCATCTGCAAAATTTACTGACACAGATTTCTAAGATTTTGCCACATAAGGAAAATGGGACCACACTTTGCTGTGACAATACAAACAGAAAACAAAATGGTGCCTGTAAACAAGGAGGAGGTCAAAGTTAGAGAAGTTTGGAAAAGAGAGAAAGCATAAGAGATAAAGGATATGAGAAACAGTTGTCAAAGCTTCTGGTTTTGTAGCTTAATGAGTCATAGGAATATCTGCTGGTGCTTATTCATTACAACATACACTTCCACACGTACACCTGCACTTATAAACACACCTTAGGGTGTTTAGCAAGACCCTACTTTCATGAAATATAGTGAAAACAATTTATGCGTTTTGAAAACTTTTCTGCATTCTTGGCCACACTAATGAACCAGTCAGTTTGAAAATATGCTCCACCACATTTTGCACCTGCTTTAATTGCAACTTTTCTGCCCTATGCACACTTCTTGTTCTATGTTCTCTATGTTATTGCAGTGTAGTATCATCCTGTCTTATGAGGAAAATAATGCATTGCTACAGTTAATGTTGGATCAAAATTTTGGGAACCATTGAATTCATCATATTGCTTAGGACAGTCCAGATAAATTGCTCTGCTCGGTCTCAACAGAGTATACTGTCATTTTGAATATTCTTCAATATCACCATCAGGTTTCTACTTGTAAGAATATGACTGCTCAGGATCACTGCAAAGTCAACGACTCAATGCATCACCTGGTCTTCCTTTGGTAGATGACTCAAATTGCTATTAAAAGATTAACTGAATTTGATTGTGTTTGTAATCCTCGGATAAGTTTCTGACTACAGTTGTGGATTCAAATGAATTTTGTAGGGCATATAGAATATACAGAAAAAAATCAGTTTTAATTAAACAAATAAAAGTAATCAATTCATGTATAGTTCTTTAAATAAAAAATATTCTGTAGATAGAGGGAGTCTATTTTGACTTGTTCTATTTCCCAAGTGCGTTAAAGACGTGATGTTTTTAATGTGTTTGTTATATGGAAACATCAAAACACTTTATTCAACAGCTTATTCTTCTGGGTAATAAACTGGAAAAAAAAAATCTGATTTTTTCTGCATTTGACTCAGTGATTACCGGTCACAGCAGATCATGATAACATTGGCATTTTGATCGGTAGGTGATTGACTACTGCATCAGCCACTGGCCACTACTGAGTGTGACCGGAGTAAAAAAAAAAACTTAGCAAATGTAAGTTTGATGTAAGATGTTAAAAGTTCTTAAAATTTTATTTAAATTAAAAAAGCAATTATTGACTTTTTTCAGTGTGTTTTACTCTCTCTGATGGAGCCTGTGATAGAGATAAAAGCTTAGTGGTCTCCTTTAATAAGCTGACCAACACTGTGCAGCCACAGGTGGAAGAAAACTCTCAACACTCCTGCACTTTTTCAGTCAAATAACTTTTAGGAGCAAAAGTTCTGATTACTAACTAATATGGTTTTGAAACAGTATCTTTTCAACACCTTTAAAGACCCATTATCTAATCTATGCCCATTTCCACCAGAAGGGGATGCACTTTGATTTTTTTTCTCTTTTAGCAATTTTGTTCCTTCTGATCCTTGAGATGTAATTGAGTGACCTCAACACCCAATTCTCTCTTCTGGTTTCCTCAGTGAGACGTGTTGTGTTAACTGCAGCATAGCCTGGACTGTCTCCCTATTTCATCCTGAACAAAATAAATTGAAATGGAAAAATGTAGATTGCCAGCAATATCTTTATTTTGCCCCCGTTTTTTTTTTTTTTTTTTCAATTTAATGTTTCACCTTCACATGAATCAGTGTATCTTCATTTCCTCTTTGAGCACTGTTACGCCGTGCGGACATGGAAACCAATCTTGCAGGGAGATCTAATCTTGGACCTGTGGGTAATATGTAAAGAATCATCTGCTTTGCAGAAAAGCTGCATTGCAGCATTTCCTTCAATTCATTGCAAGGCAGCTGCTGCAGACTTGGGGATGCTGCTGGACGTAATGAAGCATAGATGAAATAAAGCCTACACAACCAAACTTCCTTTGGCACATTACAGGGATGTAGTCACTCCCCTGCTGTGGAGCGATGGTGCTATAAAAGAAAGTTTACAAACTTTAATATAGAACTTCTAGCAATTTCTTACCCAATACATGTGCAGCATTCTCTGGTACTCAGTTAAAAGTTCTGGGTGCTGCTGCCGGTCTTGGCCAGGAGTTTTTTAAAAAAAAATTAATCTCAGTGGTGCTTTAATGATTAAATAAAGGTTAATAATTAGAAATAAACTGCTATTGAGCTATCATGTAATGCACAGTTATTGTATGTGAGCATGTATTGCTCACATAAATTTAGAAGTGTGACTAGGAAAGCCAATAAGTGAGAGCTGGTTTCACCTGGAACATGAGTTGAGTGTGGAGAGCACAAATCAAACTAAACGCTCTTCTTTAAAGAATAAGCTATTTAGCTGTAATTAGAAACATTTTTCACAAATGTTTCTTAAATATTGTCTCCCCCTGTCTGTTTCTAGGCCGTCCCATGACATCAGCTTGGAGGAGTTTGATGATGAAGATCTCTCCGAAATCACAGATGACTGTGGGATTGGACTCAACTATGATTCTGATCCATATGAAAAGGTGATACGGTATTTTATGGTTTTCTAGTTACTAATATTGTACACATTTTGTGGAATATCTCTTTTACATGTGTCATGTGTATTTATATTTGGCATTCATCAAAGCAAAAAGAAAAAAACTGAACAAAAAAATAAAAGCACTTCTACATGAGTAAGATTTTGAATCCAAGAATAAGAGCAGTGACTCACAAATTTTAAATAAAACTATAATTACTCAATTACATTAGAAAGATATTTGGCAAAGGACCCATTATTAAAAAAAAAGGATTAACTGTTTCTGAAGTGGCTATAAGGGATTGAAGAACAATATTTAACATTGCAATCTCTAAATAAAATGTGGTTAGTTACTGCTTTGACTCCCAAAATTCACTTTAATTCAAGGAACGACTTCTTGTCGTTTACCCACTAAAGCAAAAAGTCGGAGATAAATTTGATTTTGGTAACATTGCTGAGGTGAACGCAGGTTTCATCCTGACTGCTAACGCTTGTATTTATGCTAACTGATTCCCCCCCCCCAACTTTATGGGTACAGGTATAAACTGTCTATAAACTAAAATCAAAGCCATTCGTTCTGCTATTTATCCGCATGATTTATTATTAATGTGTAAATTAAAGTAAACGTGACTTTCTGAAGCTGATCTCAAGTTTAATAGGGAAAATGTGAACCTTGTTAATGTGTTGGTATTGTATCATCTTAGGAGAAATAACACACATAATTAAGTATTTATTTAAACTATAAATAATGAAAAAGGACATCTATAAGCATAAATTAATAATTTTGTAATAGATAGTTTGGGTTTCAGATCTGTGGCTTTGAAACAAAGCAGCAAACTTAGTCCATTATCTATTTTTATTTTGTGTGATTTTGCAATTAGACTTCAGTAGACCTGCTTAGATTAACATTTTTTTTCTTGTGGAAATAGTATAAAAAGCATATGAAGAAATAAATAAAATACAATTATGCAGTGTGAAACAAATAAAAAAGTTTAACTAACCAGGGATCTGGAGCTGGAGTTAACCTCGCTGCACAGCAAGGCAACCCAGACAGGTTCCCTGTTCAAATGGCCCAGAGCTCCTGAGCCTGTTGAACCTTTTCCAAGTAGGACCACCAGGGAGTCTCCCTCATATCCAAACGTCACACCCTTTCTGAGCTGACGGTCTGGTCTTTTTCCATAGCCTGGAGCCAAGCAGGGACCCCCGGCTTCTTCTCACCTTGCACTTTTTGCAACTGTCAATGAAACCTTGACTGTAGATGAAAAAAACTCAGTGATTTCTAGGTCCACAACTTCCAGTAGAGTTTTGACTGCTCTTTAATTTGCAAAGCTTAACAGTTACTAGCTGCAGAATAATTCAGCATCTTTGCAATTGCAGACAATATTAAAAGAAAATGATCAAATTATGTTTGATTTGCTCTCCCTATAATGCGAGGCTGAGTTCATTTTGCAAATGTAATAAATTTGCAAAGATGTTGATATGTAATGTTTTATCAAATCAGAATTGTATTCAGAGGCTTAACCATTCAAAACCAGGAGCTGATTTCAGAGAATGGCTTGCAAATAATGAGGTTACATTAAAACTGTTTTGAAGTATACTTTTTTTTTTAGTTCTGGTTTTGTTTTAGAGTTTTAAACAAGCTGTGGACAATCAGATTTTTTTTCCCCTTTGTAAATGTTGGATGTTACCAGAATGTAGTTGGGAATTATGACTCAAAAATGTATTTTATAGCAGATCTGCATAAAAATCTAGTACTACTGAAAAATGTCTGTACAAATGTGGTAAGAGAAGCCAAATTTAAGTAGGCAGAGAAAAAGAAACCAAATAGATACTAAAGAAAACTGTCAATATAATTGAAATTTAAGATGATTAGCTGTAACGTAGACTGCCTACTCTACCTGGTGTTGGTTGCACAACAATTACAAATAGGAAAGAAAGTGTTTGGGACTTTTAGTTCACTAACTTGCCATTTGGTCAGTAATACAGAATTTAAATGACAATTTTATGAACTTAAGCAACAAAATTTGGTTAAAGTTTCTGTAGCTATCTTCTTTGGCTGAGGTGTTTGACCACTTTGCGCATCATTCTTGACCTAATTAAAGGAAATTTTGTCACGCACAAAATCCATGTCTAAATGAATTTTCATCCTCGACTGTCAGTACATAAAGAACCACGCAGTGAAGCTTGATCTAATGGTTGAGTCATGATCTGTATCTTCCTGCAAGTCTGGTCATCTTTCTTGTAAGTAATTAAGTCATCTGGTTTCAACTGTTGTGTTTGCTTCTGTCTGTCCATCCTGTAGGATGTTAATGTTTTATACTGGTGGCGTTGAGCCACGGCTGCAGCAGAGGCTGGGTGACCCAGTGCAGTTTGCTGCTATGCAGAGACAACCTCCTTCTTCCCCTCCCTCCCAAGTGTGTTTTCCTTCCTCCCCGCACAGAGCGTTGCCTAGAGACAGAGCTTACACTCCCTGCTCCATCTCTGCCACCTTTTTCCACTCCTCTTCCTTTAAAGCTTCCATTCTTCTTCTTTTTCCTCCTATTCCTCTTGCTCTTGACTGGGAATGGGGATACAGCTCAGGGAGTGAGTCTTAGGCTTAAGCTCCTGCCAAAGCGTTGCAGCAGATATTTTGCTTCCTTCCCGTTAATCCTGTAACAAAACACATTTGGAAAGCTCACTTAAAACCGAGCTGTGTGGAAGCCCTCTAAAGGGGGTAAGATTATTAAGAAAAAAACTTTCATCTAGTGATGTCACGCTTGGTCCACTCCCCCATCGACGTTCTCCACATGGATTATAACTCCCGTCCGCATCGTCAGACAGCTTGACTGCTCACTTCATAAACATGAAAGCGTAGTTCAGACACAGTGTCGGTCCTTGTTAGGTTACATCATTGCCGAGAGGAGGAATTCTTGCTGACATGGGATGAATAGGACACACACTCAGATGACCCCTGAGCGTTCATATATGCGTGTGCATGTCCAAATAACGAGATGAGAAAGCCGAGACTAGGAATTACATGGACAGGGTGCTTCACATGCTATTTGATTTTGCTTGCATCAGTAAGGTGCATGACAGTTTGTCAGCTCATCATCCCCAGCAACAGCAGCAGCATTTTATCCCTGCTGATCAACACTCTGCTGTGGAAGACAGAGGCTTGTGGGTTTCTTGTCAGTATGATTTGATCACACTGGCCTTCATGCCTTTGATCTTGAGGAAGAGCGGCCAAGCTAAATAGCGAGATTATCTTTGTGCCCCAATCCAGAGTTTTGATTAAACCTAATTAGTTGTGGAGTTCTGTATAACTCTGAAGATTGTTATTACGACAGAGGCATATGTATATGTACATGTGATCAAAATGTACATGTGATCAAAATGTACATGTGATCAAAACAGACGGTGTTTTTTATTCTGTTGTATTTGGCTGAAAGCACTCCAAAAACAGTTCAGTCTGTTTTGATGGAATGGTATTCTCACTTTATTGTTAAGTTTTTGGCCCTTTACTAAATTGCCTAAAGTGTAACTTTGACTGTATGTTTTCCTCAACCTTTCATCTCTGTAGGCAGTGTTCACCATGTCAGAGAAACCACCACAGCAGCAGAGTTTCCTCTTTCTCTTTCATGCTTTTTAATCTTTTCATAAGGTCTCACATGCACACATACTCACAACCACACAACCCCTGCTGCTCCGTGCCTTGTGGCCTCTCAAATAGCCATCTCCATCCCTCCAGAGCTCAGACTGAATGGTAGAAGCGTATGCATAATTTAGCATGTGACAGAGCAGCGGTATATGTGTCCTAGCTGCGCTGCAACTCTTAATTTGAAATGCTGACATTTACAGATGCAGCAATTCAACAGATTCACATTTAGAGCCACTGCAAGTTATGGTGATTTTTTTTCTTCCAGCCTCCTGCAGTTAATTTGGAATTTCTGGGTAACCTAAAATGTTTAAAAATTGTGGGAGAAAGATATAGCACTTCACTCTTAACCCCATGTGATGGAAAAGATTACAATAAGGTCACATCTGCTAGTCATGTCATATGAAATGTTTGAGAACTCTCACCAGAAGAACTATTTGGGTTACATGGGTAAAAATGTTAAGTACATTCGCTACATTTATATCTCTACTTGCTCCTGTGAAGTTGCTGAAATGCGTATATGAAGGATATCAGCACGACGTCAACTGGGAACTCATATAATTGGCTTAGGTTAAATAGTGTCCTAGTACAGTAAAATGTAAGCCTGCTGATTAATAAACTGAATACGTTTTCTGTCTGAGTCAGTGAGTATATTCCCAGTGGCTCGTATGCAGGAGTGCAGCACTGTCTACTAATCGACAGGATGCATGCTACTGGGCTGGGTGGGTTGTCCTTGGGAACTGGAGACTGCAGGGATTGATTTTTGCCAACACACACTTCTTATTTATAGTTTTGTTTTATTTATTTATTTATTTTTTAATCCTGCCTGCCTGCCTGTCTGTAAGGTGGCCTTGCTAGAGGATGTGTTGTGATGCTGCAGAGTGTTGTCCCCTGGCAGTTGAAGCGTTTTCACAACCTAGATACGGATCTTTAAGGTTTTTACACTGTCATATTGTTATATGTCACATATGCTCAAATGTTGTGTGGAAAAAGCATAAGGCGCATTGGCTTTTTTACATAGTGACTGCAGATGTTTGCCTCAGAGCCATCCTCCATGGAAAACAATATCATTTTTCCAAATATTCCACCGTATGTTAATGACTAAATCCACAACAAAAGATATGTTAAAAGAGATACAAATTTGCATATTCATTTGTAGTCCCTATGCAGGAGGCTGAGTGTTGATTTCAGATTCTGTAGCATAAAGTGGATGCATCAGCAGAATAGTGTGGTGGGTGTGGGTGAGGGGGTGAGCTTTGATTCGTCCATTAAACAGACGGCACTTAGAGGCACAGAAACTGCTGTGCTTGTTAACAGGATGAAACGGACAAATCAATCCAGGCATTGTTAAATTCAAAGAAGGGAAAAGGGGCTCATGCAAAGAAAATACTAAGCAATACTTATGTAGCATAAGCAAATGTTTTCAGCTGCTGTACACATCTGAAACCAGCAGAGGAAGTGTGGTTTATCGAACCTCAAACCATTTAGTGTTGGGCTTTCCGGTAAACCAATGAAATCCGATACAGATGTGTTTGATCTAATTTTATTTTGTTGACCTCGAACTTGCTAGTGTGTTCTATTACCGTCTGCAAAGCCTTATTGTCTTTTGTAAACTGATGCTGAGAAAGGTAAGAGCATTATTCACAAGCATGAAAAACAGTTGAACATGAGCTCCATTTCAATATGTTTGTCCATCTCTTATTATAAAACAATATTAAGTCTTGCATAAGTGTTCATACGCTTTGAGCTTTTCCACATTGTCTGACCTACTAAACATACTGTCTGAGTGTTAAAGAACCACAACACATGTCTATCTATATGATTGTTTTAAAGTACCATCACAAGAGATAGTTGATAGCTCTGCTACTGGACAGACCTGATAAACACAAACGTGGGGGGTGAACTAGGAACATATGGCAAAGGAGCCTCTCTGAATGATCTTCAATTCACTTATATTGGAGAATAGATCTTATGTCCCCAGGGAGATTGAGGAAATGGGATCCAAATATTTCATGTTCAGGATTTCTTTTGAAAATGGAGCACTTCAGGTCTTGGTTGTCTTTGGGGACTCCTGAAGCAGTTGATGAACTGCAGCTTCTGTTTTCGTAAAAGCAAATATTTGGCCATGGGGGAAATTCAAAAAGGCTACCAAGAGAGACTTTCATTTGTATTATTTTAGACCTTTCAGTGAGTGAGAGAAAGAGAATGGGAACGATTACAAGCCATGAAGGCTTGTGAATCTGGACTGAGGACAAAGTCAGCAGCAAAAAGAGCACTTTGAGGATCTTCTCAATCCGATCACCCACCATGTTCTTTAAAGACTCAGGAGAATGAGATTCCACTACTGTGGCAGAGGTCTCTGAGGAAGTTTAAAAGCTCCCCAGTGACAGATGTGGATGAGATTTGTCCTGAAGTCCAGTGTTTACTTACAATAACTAACTCTTTCTCTTTCTCTCCTTTAGGATTCCCTCATCCTGGAGAAGAGTGACATGCACCACCCAGTCTGCTCCTTCCAGGATGACTTCCAAGAGTTTGAGATGATTGATGATGAAGATGAGGATGAGGAGGATGAAGAGGATGAAGAGGAAGAAGTGGACCCTGATGCACCCCCGTCTCCCTCTGCATCTCCTCCTCTTTCCCCTACCCTGGGCACTCTGAAGAGCAGACCCACCACACTGAATCTTACCACCGCTGTGTCGCAGGTATGCAGATTCAGTACTTAATCACCCAGAATGCACCAACCTTGAGTTCGCTCTTTCTACTAGCCACATACAATTGTTTATAATACTGGATCTCATTCACTAGGATTCATTGAACAACAACAGCAGTCTGTCCCCAAAGAAAGGAAGTTGGCAAGACTCTTTACGCAACCCAACTTCACAAGGTGAGCTCATCACATTATCTGTAAAGCTCTTGATGGAAGTTATTTTATTGTAAGAAACAAAACGTAGTAAATATGAAAAATAAATACTTCCAACTCTCCACTGAAGTTCAGATAGCTTTGAACAAAGGACCTTTCCTACTTTCAGGTCGTCTGTCTCCAACCCACTCATGCTTGGAGGATGGTAGCCATGTGACAGGCCAGTGCAGAGCCTCTCCACTTTCCCAGGCTCCAGGGTTGCAGAGCAAAGGTACTCCATCAAAACAAGCAGGGGAGGGCGGGAATCCCCAGTCTCCTCATAGGCCCCTCCTCTGCGACATGGAGGGCAACAGACGGGAAAGGCCAGAATATGGTAACACAAAGGCCAGCCCATCAAGCTTGAATTTCATCCCCATTTGTGTCAGTGTGATGTAGTGCTGTGCTGTGGATTTGATTTAACGTACAACTAGAAATATATAGGCATTTGCTTATATATTGTTTTGAATGAATATTGATCAGTTAAAAACAGAGATTGACCTTTATTTTTCTCAAGCATGTTTAAATTTCTCTATGTCAGCTCCTTAGATTGTCCACCTTTTATCTCCATTTCATCAACATCAACTTCATTGAAGTTGCAAGTGCTGTGTTTTTTGTGTTTACCGTGTTTTCTTTCTGCAACACTATTATCTTTACAGGATCATTTGGTCAGCACAGGTCCAACCCATGTCCTTCAGAGTTTACTGACTCAAAGACAGACCCAACAATCCAGACAGCCAGAGTACCCTCTGTAGACGAGCACTCCCAGTGTTCAGACACAGAGGTGGACCATGACCTCAACAGTGACCACAACCATAAACACTCAAACCGGCGTGCCACAGACACTTATACAATCACCAGTGAGTCTGGTATGGAACCAGAAAATGATCCTGATCCAGATGGTACTAGTCATTGTTTATCATCCACGGCTCCCATGGGAGGGAATGAAGGCGCTGATACACCTTTGTCTGATGAAGAGCTGGAGAAGGACTTTGAAGTGGAGTTCATGTGCAAGGAGGCTTATGACATGGTGTGCAAGGAGTCGTCTTATGTTGAATTCCCTTCGATTGAGCCCTCTGAGCCCGCATCTTTCTCCAGGTGTCACTCGTCAAGCCGCTCAGAAGCTCAAGAACAGTCCAACCATTCAGTTACTCAAACAGCTTCTGCTGTGGGGCCAGCGGCTAATGATTCAACCTCCCCATCCTCAGACCCAGGGATAGCAGACATGAACCAACAGGGTTATGTGACTTCAGACCAGGACAAGGACCTTAGCTCTCCAGGTTCTGATTCTGATGTTGAAGGGGAGCTGGAAGCAGCATTTACTTGTGGGGGTCCTGTGGTTTCCAACATGATCTCCTCTATTTCAGAAACAGAATTGGACTTGACAAGTGATGAGAGCAGCAGTGGACGTTCGTCTCACCTTACCAACTCAATTGAAGAGGCCAGCTCCCCAACATCCGACCAGGAACTAGACCCAGATACTGAGTTAGAACAGGACAGTGGAATTGTTGGCCTCAAAACATCTCTGCTCTTGGGCCAGCGTGATCCAATCAAAGAAGACTCTCTTCTACCTTCTCCTTCCCCTAATCCCTCACCCACCATTGCTACACCCTCACTTGTTGGTTCACCCATCTTACCTCCTGAGTCCTACGATGATGGCCAGGCTCTGATGGGGATGCAGAGTGTGGATGATGAGCTGGCTTGTGAGCATCATGCCGATCCAGATGAGACGCTGCCTCCAGCCCAGTGCTGCGACGATCGTCTGTCCAGACCAATGGTGCTCGAGATAGAACCAGACCATGGCCTAGAGAGTTTCAAGCGCTCCTTCTACCTGCCAGTGGGGCCTAGACTAATGCCATGTGCAGATGAGTATGATGAAACAAGTGAGGGGGAGTCCGAATCGGAGAGTGAAGATGACCTAAGTGAGAATTCAGACTCTCCATGGCTTCTTAGTAACTTAGTGAATAGGATGATCTCTGAGGGCTCATATCCAATTAGTTGCCCTGAGGAGTGCTTTAGGAGGAAGGCATCTGTGTCTGATACAATCTCCCCATCTTCAGATATTGGAGATGGAGATGATTTCAATGACGAGACCCAGGATCAGAAAGCAGACATGGAGAGATCACAGGAAAGGGAAAAAGAAGGCAAAGGCTACAGAAAAGAGATGATGGAGCCAGGAGCAAGTTCTCATCTCTATATGAGCAACCCTACTGGTGATACTATGAGTCCACTGATTTTAGAGCGCTGTGCAAATATAGAGGAGGAAACCTCCTTGTATGCCAAAATTGACTGTGACAAGAACTCCACAGAGAAGCTATCAAAGAATGCTGGGAGACCAGAGGACGAAGAACCTAATAATGACTTAATTATGGAAGGCAGAAGAGATTTAGACTCACCCAGCCTCAGCGAGAGTGTGATAAGTGACAAGGATGAGGGGCGGGAAACGGAACCCAGGCCAACAAGTCGTTCATCTGCATCTCTTGAGCGAATCACAGAGGTCAAAAACAGTTTGACGCTCGACATACCGACCGCTCAGACCAATCGCTGCTTTAGTCTTACCTACTCTACTGACAATGATGAAGAGGAGGACGATGGTGACTCTTATCCTTTCATGAGCAGCATGAGGAATCAGTCGTATGGTGGTAGTGATTTAGAACTTGACAGCTCTCCACCGATTGATTCCAGTGTGCACAATCATTCGTTACCTGACCATGACCTCCCACTGTGTGAGAAAGACCTCATTCTCAGGCAGTCGAATGAAGATGATGGACTGGCTTATGACTCCATGAAGTACACACTTGTGGTGGATGAGAATACAACGCTGGAACTAGTTAGCCTTCGGCGGTAGGCCTAACATTGTTTGAAAAATGAGAAAATAGAGAACAAAGTGTCCTTCAATTTCATCTGTGATCTATCTTTATTTTTTGCTGTTATGTTCTCTTAGGTGTACCTCAGTTTTGAGTGATGAGAGTGAGCTGTCTACCTTATGTGATGAAGAGCCTTTGGAGACCGGCAAGGTGGGCTACAGGCTCGACAATGAAGGGATCAGGCCAGAACTTTTGAGCTCTTCGGAGGACTCCTCTCCAGAGGCTGATCTGCCGTTTTCCAAGAAATTCCTAAATGTGTTTGTCAACAGCACCTCCCGCTCCTCAAGTAAGCAGTGCATATATATAGAGATACATATCTATATATATAGATAGATTCTCACATAGCTTTTATTAGTTCTTTTTTAAAAAAGGCAAACATTTTTGCTCTGTTTAAACACAGCAGGCATAAGGAAATACTATAGATCTGAATCAACTGTCCCTTTATGAATATTTTGTGTTAAAAGTTCAACATATTGCTGCAGTCACAGTAGGTACTCTCTCCTACTGTGAAGGCACCTCATTAGTACTAAGTGTAAAAGGGGGAAAAAATGTCCTCAACAGCATTTATTATGTTTTCTGACTTTACTGCATAACACCTCCCAGCTACATATTTTGCAGAAAACAGAAAACAGATATCCACAGCAAAGGGATTCACAGTAACAATAAACCTGCGAAGAAAAAAGTGAAACAAGATGTTTGCCCTGAGCAAATGAAATAACATTTTTCTGATAATATCAAAATGAGTCATTTGTAATTGGTCTGTCTTCCGTGCAGGCACAGAATCCTTTGGACTTTTCTCATGTACCATCAATGGAGAAGAGCGGGACCAGACACACAGAGCAGTGTACAGGTGAACTTTTAGAGTTCATGTAATCAGATAACAAGTGAATAAAGAAACTATAAATTATCCAAAACAACATTGTTTTGTCTTTGCGTTATGCAGGTTCATTCCTAGACATGAGGATGAACTGGAGCTGGATGTGGATGATCCTTTATATGTGGAGGAAGAAGAAGATGACTATTGGTACAGAGGCTATAACATGCGGACAGGAGAAAAAGGGATCTTTCCTGCCTTCTATGCTCATGAGGTCATAGGCCAATCCAAAGAGTTGCTGAGTGAGTGGTGACATCCATCTGCATTTCATTGAACTAAGGATTACAAAAGCGTGACCTGTTTGTTTTGCCCTTTTTAGGCCTGAAAAGGAATCCAGGGTGGATTGAGACGTTCAATGTTCAGTTTTTGGGTTCTGTTGAGGTTCCTTATCACCAAGGCAACGGCATTCTCTGTGCTGCAATGCAAAAGGTAAGAAAAGTGAAAATATTAAAGCATACATTCCCTACAGTCGCAGTTAAAACACCCATGTCATGAACATAAATGTCAAATTAACTCTGACTACATATTTTGCTGAAAACAGAAAACAAACATCCACAGCAAAGGGATTCACACCAACAATAAACAAGCAAAACTGTTCTCTTTCCAGATTGTTTTCAATATATTTTAATAACTGGTATTTTAAAAACAAATTTCAGTTTATGGTGAATTTTCTCTTAATCCATTGTGGATCAGTGACACAAACACATTCCAAAACAAAAGTGAGCTTCCACCTATATATGGATAAATGATCTTAAGATAAGAAAGACACCATACATTTTTGTCGTTAGGAACAAGTACTACTACAACAACCATGCTTTCATTTGGCACAGCATTTTCATCTTTGAAAAACGTCAATACAGATGAGTCCAGAACAACAAGCTGACAATCCCAAAGACATTATAAATATTTTTAAAGTCTTCCTGGATGTCCTCTCCAATGTAATGACCTCAAATTATGGACCATGCTTAAAAGCTCTGTTCATGCCAGGAAATCAATCAATTTAAATGAGCTCAACCAATTCTGCTATAAAGAGTAGATAATTACAAAAAGTATATGGTTTCTTTGCAACTTGAGAAGGAATAATATACTAAATATCAGTGGAGATGTATATGTTTAGTTGAGCCTGTGTTGATAAGTTTGAACCTATGTGAATTGAGTAAAGTTTGCATTAAATTTACATGTGTGTACTCAACTCTTGATTTTGAAATTTATTGAAGTTGTGCAATCATTCCACCTTGGGGAAAAAAAGCAAAAAAAAATATAAGTCATCAGTAATAGCCACAAATAATTCAATGTTTACTCTGTAGATCACAAGCTTATGCAAACGTCTGAATGACATACTTACCAAACACCACCCTGAAAAACTATCAATAGCCTCATGAACACGTTTTTTTGTTGTGTAGATTGCGATGTCGAGAAAACGGACGGTACATGTAAGACCTCCTTCTCTGTGCGAGCTGGAGATCAGCCTACAAGGAGTTAAACTAATCATGAGTTTGGACGACGAATATGACACCCTTGATGAGGTACAAATGAATAAATACATGAGATAGAACATCCGTCTTTTGCAGAGTGATTTTACTTCCCTCATTCGTCTACAATCTGGTTCTAAATTCTGTCCATCTTTCTCTTCTCATCCCCAGTACGACAGATGTAGTCACTTCTTCCAGATGAAGAACATCTCTTTCTGTGGATGTCATCCGAGGAACAACTGGTAAATAAACCCTCCTGCCCTCTGCCCTCTTGTTTTTACTGCACACTAACACCTGACTGATTGCATCATATTGCTCTCATCTCTCTGCAGCTACTTTGGCTTCATCACCAAGCATCCAATGCTGAACAGATTTGCTTGCCATGTGTTTGTATCCCAGGAATCCATGCGGCCTGTGGCTGAGTGTGTTGGGTACGTTTGTATAATTAAAATGTTGATTAATGCAATCCAACAATGATCAAGAAATAGTAAATTTGTTTTTGTGTCTCTTGGCTCACAAGGATCTTCTCCATATACATTAATAGCTTCTCTGTTAATCTTTCTGTACTATATCCATATTTTGGCCTCATATTTTCACAAATCTTCACTGTCTTCTAACAACCTTAAAACTAAATTATTTCTTTCTTTTGTTTTTTGGTCATTCCCCTCTGAGATACTGAGATATTTGCTTTCCAATATCTCAGTACAATTCTGGTGCCTGACAGGCTGGTCAGTGACTTTAGTGCCCGTCTGTTCTTGAATGTCTCTGGATCAGAATATGTTGTGTTGTTTTTGGGTTTGTTTTTTTTTTAGATCTTTTAGTTGCATGCTAAAAGAATATAGTGTGAAGTACTTTGGAATGAAAGTTGGGATTAAACATTAAAAGTCAGAAGTGATCAATTTTTTCCCACCCTGGGTTTAAGTGGGCAGGAGGTGACAACTTAAAAGATTACAGCATTTCTCATGTCTCATTCAGCCATTATATGTCTGAATAATTAAAGATGCAGATATCTCACTGCGAAAATATTAAGGCTCAGTTTTATCTATTGGGTTCTCATGCTGTCTTCTGTAGACACAATCTCAAGACCTGAACCTAAGTAGGACCTGTGTTTATCTTCACATTTTTATTTTTTGTGCTACGGTACCTGGGCATTCATTCTCAAACATCAAGATGCTAAAGTGAATTTTAAGCTGCAACACCAGTCCCCATGTCTGTTTTTGTCTTTTTTTTTTCTGCAGTCGAGCCTTCCAAGAGTACTACCAAGAACACCTGGAGTACGCCTGCCCTACTGAAGACATCTACCTGGAGTAGACGGAGAACACATGACGACCCCTTTCCTCCATAGCCAATGTACATTGGTTAAGTTTTCCACCAGAGGACACTGTCAGTCTTTCTTTACTTTTATTTATGTTCCTCCAGGATCACTGTAAAATATTTTTCTGCATCCTCCTCAAACTGGGATCATCGTTTCTACAGTAAGCTATTTATTAGACTGATTTCATTCATCCCTTTTCCTGTTGATTTCCCTGATCGCGATGCATTGATTGCCTGTTTCTTTTTCTGTTTTTTTCTATGGTACAAAACTAAAAAGCTGAGCACCTGTTTATTTAAAAAGTTCTGGTTTTGAACTTACATTATACCTACTACGGCTGTATCACTTCTCAATGCATGGCTGGTAGGGTTGCTGCACACTGACACCAACAAATACACATATCCAAGTGAATGACAAGCAGCTCAACAATTGTAAGGGAATGGTGTAGAATCAAAAGGTTTGTAAATATCTTTTCTTTTGTTTTGGTTTAAATAGCTAACTTGCTTTGTACTGAAGAAAATGTTGGGGTCGATTAGAGAAAGTTAGCAGCTCTTTTATTCAACCTACTCCCTTCGTCTCGTACAAGATAAAGTGTGTGTTGTAAATACGTGTATAGAAAGTAGACAGACATACATTGCCTCATTGAGTCTGATTGAGAACACAGACGGGTCTGATTTTGCTATAGATTTTGATGTGGGTAAAAAAGTAATAAAACAATGGCTTGCTCTGACGGGAGAACACCAGAAGTAAAAGTGGAATAAGTTTGGAAAAGTTGACTTGGAACTAACTTTTAATGCTATTAGCTCTGCAGACATTTTATTCACATTGGATTTGATCCAGTAACTGTTTGAATCATATTACAGCGTTGATTTTCCCTCCTGTCCTGACCTGACAGTTGTCTTGCTTGTTGACTTTTTAACCACAAGTAGCTTTCATTTACCAAAGCCCAAAAGTGCCACAATTTAATTGATAAATACATTGTTTTGTAGATATTTATACATGTGATAATTCAAAGAAAAATAAATGCATGAGATGAATTAACAAATATATCCTATATTATTTAAAATTTTCAGTGTCTCAACAAATTCAAAATTAGAAGTTTGCTTTTCTTATATGTCAAAAGGATATGTCATTATCCTAGTGTCTGTTTTATTTATTAGCTCTGTTGCTGTAGCTTGTTTTTCAGGACCTCTTAAATGTATTTATTTTTCTGTCTAACCCATTGAAGGACAGGAACAAACACTGCTACAGGCAGGATGACTGTTGTGATTGTTAATCACTTAGACATTACAGACTATCCGCAGAAATAACATGATTTTTTAGAAATCCATTTATCATCAATAAATCTTTTTAAAAATACTGCTATTATTATCTATCCAACCATTATCTAACATGCTTTTCTTTAGTGGGGCTGTAAGGGGTGCTGGTGCCTCTCTCCAGGGGTCAGTGGGGCAGGACAACAGAGTCTGCATCCACAGGTAGAACGTGCAAACTCCAAGCAGAAAGACCCCGGGATTCGAACCCAGGACCTTCTTGCTGCAAGGCAGGAAGTGCTGCTACCTGCATCACTGTGTAGACTGTTTTGTTATTATTCTTGCTTTAAATATTATTCTTAATACTCGTTTTCAACTTGAAGTGTAGCACTGGAAATATAAAATAAATACTTATTTTAGCACAAAACCAATTACCTTTTATTAATGGTTTCGATTTAGATTTGTACATTAACATATTATTAATATATTAACATGTAGTGATTTATTAAATGCATTTATAAAAATGTTACTTATATGATCATATTTTAAATATTTACCAAATAAAATATTTATTATTTAGATTGTGGCATATTTGAGCCAAACAAACAAAATCTCACAACAGTTAGACCTGCAAAAATCTGCTTTGCTGGAGAGTATGTGATTTTCAGGTCAAAGATAGCTGAGGCCCCTTGACAAGCCATATTCTCAATGTTTTGACTGCATTATTGTGGTTTTAGGTGATGTGTTAGCCAACATTTTGTTTTATTTTGAAATTTCTGAAAGAGACTAGTTCGAACAGTGGCTGCATGTCAGTGACAGTAAACTGCTATTGCTTGGTCCAGTTATCAGTGAAATCTAACCTTTTCTTAGAGCTTTAAAGAGAGTTTTTATAGTCGTCTGAACTACCAAATAGTCACCGGTTCCCCATATTTATTTAATGCTTCTAGGCTTGTTAAAGATGAAATAATGCACTCAATAATCTCCGCCGGTGTTGATACTGCGGAAAAATATATTTTTCGATAGGAGAAGAAGGAGGTACACCTAAAAACGAAACGGGCACCGCAGTCATCTGTTATTTGAAACTCAGGCTTCCAGCGCCAAACATTGCTCTTGTTATCTTAGCCAGATATTTCACGTCTTTCTCTGCTATGTTCAGTCATAATAAAGAACACGCTCCCAATCTGGAGAATTTCAGTGGTATAAGTCGACATGGCAGGAGTGAGGGTTTTATCTACATATATATCGCTGTCAGTTAGGTCATGTATATACAATAGAAAATCTAAGTGCTGTGTCCTTTATGTTGAGTATGTTGACAAAATGAGTATGTAAAATAATTTAAAAACTTCATTATGAAAAAAAGAAAGATCACAACCAGACAAAAATCCCTAAAAACAAAGAAAAGACTTTTGTGATCTGCAATAATTTAATTTGAATGTGTTATGTTTCGCCTCTCAGGTGGAACTTTCCTGCTGGCTCCATAGTTTCTACACAGACAGGCTTCGGCAGCACATTTAAGGCACATCTGTGAGCTGTGGGGCCACCAGTGTGCGAGAGCAACCCTCCACACCAGGTTAACAGTGGAGTTAAACCCACTCAGATGCCACTGGAAAACTATCGTATCGCGTCTTGCCCGTTGTGGTCATCGCCTCTGAGCAAAAACAGCGTGATCCATCTCTGATCTATGTATCTACTTGCTTCTGACTACGTTTTCTATCTTGTTCCAGCTGAGTTAAAAACCCCGTCTCTTCAAAGCAGCTCCACTAAAACAGCCTTTGAGGATGGTCTAGTCCCATATAACCACAGAGAAATACAGTTAAACCAAACTTTTGACTTTATTACTTCAACAAGATCCATCACTGTATACCTAGAGCAAAACAGTATGTGAAAAAGCCAACATAACCTATCTTGTATCTTTAAAAATTCAAGGAAAACTAAGAAAAATTGCAAAACGACAACAAAAAAAAAAATCACTCTGCCTTGTCATGGGTTTGGTCTTATGAATAAAATATATGCTTGATGTCTGAAAGTTTTTTGTCGTCTTTATTGAGCTTCACATAAATTTGATCATGTAGGAAAATTAAGGTGAACATTTTTGTACAAATATTCAAACATTTGTATTCAAGTTGGAAAACATACAGTACTAAAAGATGTCAATGTTAATCAGAAGAAAATTTCCTCATTGAGGAAAATATTATAGCATTCTTTTTCAATAACAAGAGGAGATATATTCTCCAGAAGCTAAAAGAAAATGATTAGTGCAAAACTCCACATGACCTTAATGTTCCCTGATCTTTAGATTTTAGGATGAATTCAGTGCAGGATGTCTCCTCCCACCTTGTCTTCACAAACACCCCCAACGCCCTCTCCACCATTCAGCAGTGGCAGCAGGTGGGCTTGGGGCTACACTCCGGATTGCAGCAGGGCTCAAGAGCCGGGTTCTCTCCCTTTGATATCTGGCTTTCTCCAAAGACCATAGTCGCCTCAAACTGCGCCTTGACTTTCTTTATCTGCACTAGCACGGCTTGGATGTCGGGTCGTTCGTCCAGAGGAAGAGGGTAGTGCTCCGAGGGGTCGGCCTCCAGGTCGAAAATGAGAGGTGGATCGTGGGCCTTGAAGACCGCAAACTCGGAACAATCTTGGTCTGGGGTGGTAGCACTGTGGGTGGCGCCTAATGGGGAAAAACCATAAAAGAAATCAGCAAGTGTCAGATTAACTGCATAACTTTTGGGTTTTTCTGTCTTAAAAAATCCTATTGTTTAAGTTTGAAAAAAAACAAAAAAAAAAAACAAAAACAATTAGGAATATAAAATGATGTGCTGCTCAACTAAATCTGACAGATTCATATATATATATATATATATATATATATATATATATATATATATTTATTTATTTATTTTTTTACAATTTATCATTATACTACAAATTTCAGTTAAATTTATTGGGAATTCATGATAAACCAACATAAAGTATTTTACCACACATTGTGTTGTTTTTGTTCTCTTTATTTTCTTAGTCTAGCCATTTTTAAAATCTATTTTCTATAATTGGAATGTGAATCCTGCATCATATGTTTAAGAAAAAACAAATACTTTGTGCAATACCTAATATTTATCATTTTAAGATCAGTTTTATTTGTGAAAATATTGTCCGAATTAACATCTTTCTGCAAATACTGCTAGCAGGACACATTTGTACCACTCCTAAATTGCTGCTGTGGGCCAAAAAAACCCTTTGAGGATCACAGCTGGCCCTTAGAATGATTTGGACATGTTTTGACATCCCTGTTGTATTCTTAATTTCTATAGCTTTTGACCTCTATTTATAGCAACATTCTCAACATCCCCTTCAGTAAAGCTCATTAGAATAAATGATTGTGCATGTCAGGTGGACATGTTTCTAAATATGATAAAGTATGAGAAAAGATTAGGCTCTGTGTGCTTTGGGTTCTACCTCTTGTGTAAAAGTGGGCCTTGTACTTTCCCAATCTTACAGCAAACAGGCCGTATTTTTCATTAGGATCTGTGGGGTAGAACATCATCGCCTCCCTTTTACTCTGCAAAACAGAGAATGAGATCAAAGACACACATTATGCTTAAGTCAGCCTGGCTTAAAAAAACCGTCTTTGATTAAAGAACATAGAGGACACAGCTGTCACCTTTCCTTTGTGAAAGAGGAGATCTGTCATATCAAACCCATCCAGTATCACTGGGGGAAGCTTGGCTCCAGCCAGACTTGCAATGGTTGGGAGGATATCCAGAGTGCTGGCCATCTCATGGGTCACCCCTTAACGGAAACAGCCCAGAAACAGCTGCTGTTAATACAGTCTTATTACAATAAATACTTTCGTAATGACAAGCGATGACTAAGAAGATAAAAACAAAATGAATACTAGCAGTCTGCTCATAAATATAGTCATTAAGGTAATTTATGATGTGTGATTAAAACCAGAAAAACATCAGATGTTTTTGTCTTTTAAGCGGTAAGAAGAGAAAGTTTCACTTTTAGTGTCCTTACCTGGTTTGATGACTCCTGGCCAGAATGCAATGGCTGGCTCCCTCATGCCTCCATCATATGTTGTACCTTTGCCACATCTCAGTGGGCCTGAATTTCCACCACGTTTCCTCCGCGCGACATACGCATCAGTTCAGGCCTACACACACACACACACACACACACACACACACACACACACACAGAAATAATCCATTGTTTAATTATATGAAACATTGCTGAGATGGTTTACACGTTTGCATTCTCTGTCTTCTGTAATGTAGACAGGGTTATATTACAGGAGAACAGATCTCTGGTTGTAATCAATGCTTCTGTAATTTGCAAGCGCTTCTGTAACATTAGAAATCACATGTTTTGAAGGTCTCACTTCTCCTTCTTGCTCTATAAAAAGTATGTCTGTCAGTTCATAGCCCAAAACTTCCTTAAATGCTTTTTTTTTTACAGCTATGCTGCAAAAACATGTTTTTAATCATTTGTTCAAGTCACTTTATGTGGCCAAGTTGATCGGTTGATTCTCATTCTCAGAACAGAGCAATGTGTCACTCTACCTCCATAATGGATCTGCCTTAGCAGTACGTGAGAGTTATATTATTCTTAAACCATTTTCAAGTGAGAGATGAACATCACAGCTCAAAACAAGAACAACAATGAAAGGCGAGTCCTTGTTACATTTTTTAAGACTTACTACAACAGTGGATTGCATTTTTTAAACACAGTAAGAGAAAAAGGACAGGTACTTCTGTATTTTTGTCAAACTATCTGCAAAAAAGGTACATCACTTTAACATCTCTACTCTTCCTTATTTCTTCACCACTACAACCAACCAACCAACCAACCAACCAACCAACCAACCAACCAACCAACCAACCAACCAACCAACCAACCAACCAACCAACCTACCCATTGTCAGCAGTGAAGAACACAAGTGTGTTGTTGATCACGCCCATCTTTTCCAGGGTTGTTATTAGGCTTCCTATTGTGCTGTCAAACTCAAAGAGGGCATCACCAAATGGACCTCTCAGAGAGTGACCTGCTGCTCTGGTACCAGCATACTGAGGGTAGTGAGTGTGCTGTAAGAAAAGCATGATGGAAAATGTAATTAAAGCATTATGTAGCACAATGTCACTGTCTGCAACATAACTAAAGTGAAAAAAAGTATTCTCAGATCTCAGATTGTTTCATTACTTACATGTGATGGGTAGTAGAGAAAGAAAGGCTGATTTTTCTTGACAGATGTGATTATAAAGTTGTTTGCAAAGTCGCTGTACGCCTTTTCCAGATCAAGGAAGTTGACTGGTTGCTGCTTGATCTTATCGTTGTGGACCAAAGGGACGGTTACTACTCCAACATCACACAATCCAAAACACTTTACATCTGGAGGGAAACAGGTCAAGTTGCGGCATGGCCCCTGAGAGAAAAGCAGATTTAGTTACAGATCATTTTAAATTTCATTTCTTCTTTTAGGATTTGAAACACCAACCTGGTCGTGAGAGTACGGGATTCCCAAGTACTGGTCAAACCCCTGTTGCGTTGGGAGAAATGTCCCATTGGGTCCATAGCCTAAGTGCCACTTTCCCACAGCAGCTGTGGCATAACCCAAAGGTTTCAACACCTCTGCAATGGTGGTCTCATTCAGGGGGAGACCCCCAATGGAGCCTGGGTAAAATACACCTGGGAAGATGCCTGAGCGGGTCTGGTAACGACCTGTCAGCAACGATGCCCTGAGAAGCAAGCAATGCAATAGAGGTAGTTAGTTAATGCAACGCAATAGGGCATCTTTTAATAATGCAAGGGCATTAAAGCTGCAGGACGGGACAGGACTGGTATCCCAAACACTTGTTGTATTATCAAATTAGTACAATAAGTTGCTCGTTGAGCAGCTTGTCATAAAGCGGTGGGGTACCGAGAGGGGCTGCAGACCGGACTGGTGCAGTAAAAATCCGTAAATCTAAGTCCTCCTGCTGCGAGGCGGTCCAGGTTCGGAGTCAGTGAACTCGGGTGTCCATAGCAGCCCAAGTCCCCGAATCCCAGATCATCCGCGAAGAGGACCACGAAATTCGGCGGAGCAGCAGAGCAAATGGACAAAACACAGAAAACAAGGCAGGTGAAGAACAGGTGAGCCATTCTGAGCCGTCCTCTGACTCTGAAGAGAAAAGGAAGCCACTTCCGAAACAAAATCAGTGCGGCGTTTGAGGTGCCTCGGAAAAAGCCACGAACATTTTAAATCATGCAAATAATTTAAATGGTAAATTACAGACACCGAGATCAACTAACATTACAAATATATTTACTTTCAATCACTAGAGATTTCCATTTGTATTTAATTAAGCTTATTCGTGCACTAAAAATCATTAAATTGCATTTCCAAATGTGTCGCTGATGAAGAACGTCAAAACAGAGAGTTGGTTGAATTTTAAATTAATGTTAAAAATCCCTGTCCAATGGTAACGGAGGGATTTAAAATATCTTTGAAAGAAAAAAATACCAAGCGTATGGAAGCCCATTTCCGCCATAAAAAAAAAAAAGACCAACAGGAAGTCATAATTTCGACTTTCAAAGTCATAATTATGAGATTCAAAGTCAATCTCATAATTATGACTTTGAATCTCATAATTATGACTTTGAATCTCATAATTATGACTTTGAAAGTCGAAATTATGACTTCCTGTTGGTCTTTTTTTTTTCATGGCGGAAATGGGCTTCCATACAAGCGTCATACAGACTCAGTTATTTTTCTTCCTCTAAAGCGGAATATCCCGATTCATTGAATACACAAAAAAAGTCACGTGGTCGTTCACAGTAGTTTTGAGCTCGTGACGTCATAGGTCGACGGGAAATGTAGTTTTTTTTCCCCCGCACAACTGGACTGGACAAAGTAGATAAACTAGTTTTTTCTGGTCCTGTCTTGATTCTATCCCTGCATACCAACCATACTTTTTACAGCTGGGTTTCTTATTCTAGAACAGTCCAGAATGTTTGCGATATTTATCTGTTGTTAAAGTTAGAAGGTTTTGCCATGTCATATTGGTTTGCTTTTATTATAATACAGTCAACAATAATAAATTAGAATATTTACATACCTTTGTACACCTCCATTGCAATATTATACATTATTATGCTGGGTCTGTAATAATGAAATAATGTATGGGGGTACACAGTGGCACATTTAGTAGCACTATTGCCTCTATTGTCCTGAGTCTGAGGACTGTGAGGTTAAAATGTCTCTCTAAATTGTATGAGTGTGTGTGGATGGTTGTTTGTTTTGGCTGTCTCTGTGATGTCCTGCAATATGGACTGTGGACCTGTCCAGGGTGTGCCCTGCCTCTTGCCCAATGTTCAGTAAATATAGGCACCAGCCCTTCCACAGACCTGCAAGAATGAATGGGTGCAGACAATGGATGGATAATAATAATTTAACTTTCTGTAATGAGCACATCGTCATAAACTCCAACCCAAGTAACTAATAGGTTCCTTCTGTATCCAAAATCTCCACCATCTGCCTAGAATTAACTCTTTTGTTCACCCTGCTCAGCTAACATTTTGCTTTCCTCTTGAATAAAGTTAAGCCTGTTGGTGATGCTTTAGTCCACAGTTTTTCACTGATTCAGGCCGACATATGGCCAATTCCACAAACACAAGAGAAACGGAGCATTGACAGTTTGGTGCAGAACTCATCGGCATGTGGAGAATTGGACGTCACAGATGATTTTGGAATGTAAAAAGAAAACAAGGCCCGTTTACTTTGTGTATTTTCAGGAGCAAACATCAATGAGGAGATGAGATGGTGAGGACTGAAAAGGGTTCACCCGTGCATTTTCACAGGGTGGCATAATGTGAGAACAAAAGAGAGATAGGATTTAAATTAATTGTGCACTTGTTATTCTCAAATACAGGCTTTGTGGGGTTTCTTGCCTGATCACTCCGTTATGAAATTTTAAAATCTTTTTTTTTTTTTTATTGGGAAATCCTGAAAACAGACAATTGATGTTGACATTTTAATGTTGGCTGTAGGATGAGTCAGGTGACCAGCAGCTGTGGCTATGGCTGAAATAACTTTAGAAATTAAAGTGTGCCATTGCAATGTCTTCTAAAATCATACATATGCAACTGTGTCCGCCTTCATCTACCTTTCATTTGGCTTACATGCTGTCCACTGCCACTATCTAACCTTGGGGAAATTGATGCTTTTGATTTATAATTCGCTTTTACATCTCTCCACAGTGATGACCTAGATTTGAAAGCTGTTGTGCATTTATGAATTTGTGTGTGTAAGTTGTGGCAGGTGGGAGAGAGGAAGAGGAGTGTGTAGAAATAAAGTATCTAAAAAGACAAAATGGGTGTAACTTTAACATTGCATTTTTTTTATGCTATTCTCTTTCAAGTAAAATGCTTTGTTGAGAAAAAGAGGATTTTATCAGCATAAATTTGGTGCATGAATCTTTGTGTTTCTCCACTGTACAATTGTGTATATTGTGATCTGTTAGGCTACCGCTAAACATCTGCAGTTATGTACACTGTGCATGCAGAGAGGCTGAAAAGGAATTAACTGGGGCATGCAGGAACAACAAAGGAAACATCACAGTCTCTGGGAACTTTTGAAGAACTATTTCACAGTTGGAGCTCTGCTCTTCCAATCTTCTCAAAGACAGACTCGTAGAAACATCCCTGCAGATAATGATGTGACTGTGGAAGGTAGCAAAGGAGGCTCCCGCATGTCTGAACAGACATCTTATTTAAAACAAGGACAACTATTAAAGATTTTATACTCAGTAAGACCACCTGGTTGACGAATCAATAATTAGCCTTTTCTAGAAAACATAGTGGCTGCCATAAATAGGAGCAAAAGGTGTATAATTACTGTCAAGGTTTTGAATCCATTAATTACCTGTGAGGTTGTTTTTCATTGGAGGTGTAAACATTTCATGAAGAAGAATAAGGAGCGCCACTGGGCATAAATAAGAGCTCATGCAGCCCTTTAGATGTGTGTTAGTGTGTTTCAGTATGGGGGACGACTGCTCTGACCTTTTCATGACTAGTAAATAAAAACTGTTGTCGGTTACGAGCATCAAGCAGAACCAGTAGTGTGAAGCTGCTAAAGCTGTGAAAGGGCTCTCAACCTTGTGTCTGAGTGCAGGTGGGTGTAAATCTGTGTATTTCTGTGACCCAACACTAGTTATCCTTGTTATGTATGCATGTTTCCACAGGAAGTTTTTGTAGCAAGTATGTACAATTATGTTGTATGCATTTTTCAGATGAAAGTACATTTTGCATTGCAGTTAGAAATCGAAATCCCAGAGTCTGACGGAGGAGTGGAGAACAGCAGAATTTAATTTGCTTGAGATTCGGAGAGAAGGTCTTCACGGTCAAAAAAGATTTGGGGAACCAATAGAGCAGAATAGAAACATCCTTTATTGTTCCTGAATGGAGACATTTCTGTGCAACAGCAGCAAATGGAAGAAAATCAAAGCAAGTAGATTAAAACAAAGGCTAAAATAAGCAATAAATAAAAAACAGAATAAAGAAGAAAAATATTGTACAGTAAGGGCAAAATTTCAACATAAATATTGTGTAGCTAAAAATAAAATAAAAATCCCAGGCCAAAGGAATATGCAGCTGAGTAGATTAATTTACAAATGTACAACATACATGTGTATTTAAGCATTACACAGACAATTTACAATAAGTGATAATAAAAACTGTGCAACAGCAGAGATGTGCTGATAGTAGAATGTTACTCATTATCAGTAACGCTGTACAGACACTAGAATATGTGTGAACCCTTATTGAGTTTATTGGGAGCAGTGATGGTTATCAAGTCTGACAGCTGCTGAGTGGAAGGATCTCTGATAACGCTCCTTTGTGCATTTCGGATGAAGCAATCTGTCACTGAGGGAGCTCTCCAGCTCAGCAACACCTTCATGTGTCGGGCGGGAGAATCTGTCCATCAGTGATGTGATTTTAGCCAGAGTCCTTCTGTCTCCCACCTCCTGCACTGGGTCGAAGGGAAATCTTAGCACAGAGCTGTCCTTCCTGATCAACTTATCTAACCATTTCCTCTCAGTTACAGATACATTTCTGCTCCAACAGACAAAACCATTAAAGGTTACTGGTGTCACCACAGAGTCAAATAATGTCTGTGGGGTTGCATTCTAACCCTGCTCTCCAAAAGACTTCAGCGTTCTCAGCTGGCACAGCCTGACCTTTCCTTCAAAGAGTGTCAGTGCTGTGAGTCCAGTCCAGTTTATTGTCCATGTGAACATCCAAGAGTTCACTACCACAAGGTTCACTCCATGGATGTTCACTGGTGTCAGTGAGGTGAGTCTGCACCTGCAGAAGTTTATACCAGCTCCTTGATTTCAGCAGTGTTAAGCAGGTTTTGATTCTGATGGCACCAGTCCACAAACTACTGAGTCCACGGTCTATACTGTGAGTCGTTCTTACCTGTGATGAGGCCAACTAAAGTCTTCAGAGAAGTTTTCCAGGTGGCATTGTGTGGAGTTGATGGAAAGGCCTGCAGTGAAGATGACAGCACAGTTCCCTGCGGGGCTCCCGTACTGCTGACCATCCTGTCAGAGACTCAGCGCTGTTTCCTCACATACTTAGGAGGTAGTCGAGTATCCAACACCTCCTTTAGTTACTGTAATTTCACTTTGCTTATGAGGAAGATGAATTATACACCACCCAACAATGCAGAAGAGCAAAATCAAACGGGGCTTATTTGCCCCTCAGCAAAGCCACAGGCTGATTGCCTCAATTTCATGCAGCATTGATGGCATAACTACTGCAAAATGAGAAGCAGCTAAGTACTGTATACTGTATGTTGACTAGGCCAACATTTAAAATATATAATTCATTGCTCTTATGTAACATTCTAATTTTCTGGGAAACTGAATTTTGAGGTTTCAGGATCACTTTGGTTAATTGTACCGTAACAAATGTAATAAATGTTTGAACAGCATGCATCTGTCTATAATAAATGCGCTGTAATTTGAGTTTTTCATAGAAATTTGATTGTTTGCTTTAAGCACATATGTATTAATGATTATTTTAAAGGAGCTTACATGCATGTAGCTAGTGTATTCAGGCAGATGGAGATGTAGGTGCAAATAAAAACTGCAGAGCTGATATAGAAAACAAAGTCCACCTAAGCAGACGATAAAAAACAGAAACCTGCAGGAAGTCTCAGTCCCCTCCTCTTCTCTCCTTACCCCCTTTGTTTCTGCCTATTATGTGTTCACAGCTTACTGCAAATTTGGTTTCACAATAGATGCACAAAGACATTTTCTGGAAGGAAGGAGTAAAGAAGCGAATCGGTGTGAAAAATAATTCTCAGTTATTTTCTCTTCATTTCTTTGTCTTTCTTTGTCATTTTACAAGGTGTCGACTGTGTGAACCTGTGAGCTAAACTGTGAAGTGCCATGTAGATGTGTCAGTGCGCTACATGGTGCAGGGAGGCCTGTTTAACACAAGTGGGCGCCATTAGATCACAGTTCCTCCTGGCTACTTTAATCTATGGATCCTGACAGACTCTCCAAGAGGAAAGATAATATATTTAAATAATTGCTCCAGCTCAGCAGACATTGTCTTGTAAATCTCTCCTTCCTGACAATACTATTAGATTTACTCAACAGAAAATAGGCTTTTGCTAGGCAACCGATATCTGTAGTATCTGTTTAATTGCAGTGCTGCAGTTAGTAAATTAGCTTTTTCTTGTGATAAATTATCTCACAGCCAGAAATACAGACATATAAATGAGCATAACGTCTATTATTGTGCCCTCATGTGAATGTATTTAAGCATCCAGCTTTAAACTATCCACTGCGATAGTGATGAATACAAGCAACTCGTACAAAACTGATTGTATATTTGTAGGTTTTAATTTAGAATCACCAAACAAATCATGTCTCATTATAATAAATAACAGTTATTATGCACTTTATCACCACATAGTAAGAAAATCATCAAACTGAATGCAGCTTTAGTCCCTCATTACATTTAATGCAATATGAGATTTTTCTTACAATCTGCTGCTTAGGTAGCAATCAGCCGGTGTTCTAACTATCTGTGCCACCCTTTAAACCGTCCTACCTTGTGGTAATGTACATTCAGACGTCGATGCTACGTCACATGCTGCTTACTCAGCTGTTTTTTTTTTTTATCAATACATCCTGCCTGTGCACTAGAACCAGCAGATAGACATAACAACGGAAGAGAATTGAGACCACGGAAAAAATGTCAGAATTCCAAGAAAAAAGTCAGAATTCCGAGATTAAAGTCAGAATTCTTTTTTCTTATTCAGTGGCCCTCATCCTCTTTCATACATAGCTATCTATCCGTGCTACGGTAGGAAAATCTGACAGGGTAGCACAGACAGTCAGAACACCAGTAAACTCTCAATCATTGTTATTCCAGCTCCTGAGCAGAGGGAGCTGCAATAGAAAACATCCTGGCAAATAGAGGTACGTTGGCACAGTAGAAGCTGGATCAGAGCACCGAATTATGCAATGAAATCTGACAGGCCTCCATGGAGCAACATGAGCTGAAGAACTCATAAATGTTTGAGAACCTGCTGGGGCACTATGCACTTTTGTCAGCGTTCTCAGCTCACACAGCAACCAAATGACTGAACCAAATGCAGTGAAGATATTAACGGTCAAATTAGGTGTTTTTGGATTTCTTCCTCACTTACACTAATTTTCAAACAGTCATTTATACGTGGAAACACCAACATTTACACTCATCATAAACAAGCAAGAGTGTCATGATAAACTTGGGCTGTTGATTCATTTGAACTATTCTTTTTCTAGGACCGAATAATCATAAAACTTATTTGAATTGATTAGAAAAAAAATTGAATTTTGAATTTATTGTAGATATTTTGTAAATCTCACACTGCCAATTATAACCAAAACTCATATTTGGTTAGACACCTTTCTGCAAGCTGCACCTGAACTGTTTAAGTTTTGTTGCCAGCAAAATGCTCCTGGCATTCTTCTGGGTGGATAGTTTTCCTCTGTTCTCTGTAAAATTTGCAAACATCATTCAGCTGGTTTTCTGACACACATCTGGCTTTTAACTCAAATCTTCAAAATTTCAAAAAGACTGAAGTCAGGGTTTTGGGAAGAATACTCTAGAAATTCAATGTGTACACACTATTGATTTTTTTTTAAAAACTGATATGTGGTTGGGATCATTGCCTTGAAGAAAAAAGTATTACTTTCAGCCATCTGAGCCAAATCTCACCTTTAAAATAATGGGAAATAGTTATAATCTACATAATGTAACCAACTAAAAACATATAATATAGTATACCAGTGTCTCTCACCACACTTTTTTATTTTATTTTACATCATCTTGAGAGAGTGTGGAGCAAAAAGGAAGAATCTGCTTTAAAGACAAACCAAATGTCTACTGTAAAAAGATTTATGGTGCGAACTATTTGGACATCATGATGTTTGTGATGTGAGTCATTCAATTCAATTCAATTCAATTCAATTCAATTCAATTCAATTCAATAACACTGATCCACAACAAGTGTTTGACAGTAGTTTACAAAATAAACAGATCCAAAATAAATTAGTATGTAGTTAATTAAATCCAGCCATGCAGAAAGTCTCAACATTCCATTTGAATCCTAGTTTTTGAACTATACATATGGCCAAGGGTTAAAATGTTTTATTTTGAACTAAAGAGGCCCAGCCTATTGCATCACACTTTGCAACAATCCCTCCTCCTAAATGATTATTCTGTAACAGTGGACATGTGCTCCCATCAAATTGTTAACTTTGCAGCAATTTGTAGTGGTTTCATCTAGAGCACGGTCCAGAGCCAGTTGAAAAATCAATGTGTTCACACAGAAAAATGACGGTAAACGCTCATAAAGAGTCATTTTGGAATTGAAAAAAACAGACTAACACTAAGTTTTGGAATGGCTCAAACCTCAGCCACAGTGAAAGTTTTTTGGACTGTATTTAAAACCACTATCCATGCCAGGAATTAAAGCAAATAAACTGTGGTTGGCCATTTCTAATTGAAAAAGTGGTCAACTAATAACTCTTGTGGTCAAATATTGATCTGGCCAATTACAACTGGCTGTCAACCAGTTGTAATTGGCCAACTGGTTGATGTATGTCAGTTTTTGTATAAACTCCCTCTTCTCTCTCTGTGGTAATCATGACCTAACTTTGTAACCTTTTTCTCTACAACGGCAGGGAAATGTTATAAAGAGAGGCAGCTGGATCACCTTCATGCCCATTGCCGTCCTTCAACTAGCCTCCGGCTGCTGCCTGTCACAACAGTGCAAAGCTGCTTCCTCAAGTGATTTATTCCATCTCAAACTGACTCTTACATCACCTCTGCTCTTGTTATGGCAAAAAAGAGGGACTTTAGATAGATACAGCGATGACTGGAGCTTAGCTGGCTTTTACATGTGAGATAACATTTGCCCAATTTGAAGTTTCTTCTACATTGGAGATGTGAAATAGATTATGCTATTGGCTTGACAAAAGGCTATTGTTAATGTTGCACAGATGCCTGATTTGTGATAAAAATGTGAAGTTTTATCTTGATCCCTTTGTGCATACTTTAACTAACCTTGAGATGGGTTGAGTTTGTCCTCAGGGATAAAAATATTCTGCTTCTGTAAACAGCACTGTCTGAATTCATTATAATCTGCCAAGACAGTTTTTTTATGCAGAGGTTGTTGAAAGCAAGTGAGAAATGTTTGCATTTTGCGACTCAGATTCTGAAACGCCATCATTTTCTGATCCTAAATTTTCATATTCAGCTCCCCTTCGTGAGACTTTGAATGTGTTTTGTCTTCCTCTCTGCTGCCTTCTTGTTCTCTGCACATGTGTGACCTTAGCGTTATCCTGGTCCTCACAAATGTTTCTGCTTAATTTTTCTACACTTTTTCGTAGAAAAACTGCAAACTTTAAAGTAAAGGTTTGGACTTCATAAATGCAAAGTGAAACATAGTTTTGAATATTTACCATATCCTTACAAAAAGGAATCTTAAAAGTGTGGCACATCTATCATTCAACCCATTTCCTCTGGTTGGATGAGAGGGAAATAAACATTTTTGGTCTATGTGGGGGAAACTAACACAATGAAAGATTGTGGTGGCAGCATCATGCTAGGGATGTGATTTTCTTAGGCAAAGACAGGAAAGCTGTAAAGAGCTGATGAAGATAAATGGAGATAAATGGAGAACTTTCTTGGAAAAACAAAACATAATCAGCCTGCAAAAGACTTTGAACTTGGGTGACTCACCTTCCCATAGGACCACAGCCTCCTGTCATTACAGCCAGAACGCAGATGAAATGGTTTAGATCAAAGTATAATCATATTCAATGGCTCATCCAAAGTCCAGACTTTAACTGAGAATCTGTCACCAGTGTTAATATACAATGTGAGTGAGATTAAGATATTAAAAAAATAATTAGCTAACAGTTTCTGCTCATGTGGTAGAGATAGGATATGTCACAAAAGTCTTGCAGCTGTTATTGCATTAAAAGGTGATTCTACACCTTTACAAAGACTACTTCCACAAGGTAGTGTCTAAGGAAGATTAAGTTAAATCCATGCCATTTTCAGTATAATCTTAGTCTTTTATGCACCTCTTTATTCCAGACCTTTTACTTAAAATGTCAAATAAGATTTTACAGTACAAAATACTAAAGGGATATGGAAAAGTGTGCAACACATCGCAACACAAATTATTCATCACGCAACAACAAAGTGAATTTTAACAAATGTAAATAGTAAAGCGTCTTCTGCAGAAGTTGTAAAGAAATCAGCAAAGACACTTTGTTTCACCATGCCTTTTCTTTCCAAGGTTACAGTTCTGGGGTAGATCCTCCTAATGACTTTCCTGCTACAGCGGTAAAGCAAAAAGCCTGAGCTGACTTCATGATTGAGGGTTTATCTAGATCGACTGTCAGGAGATGTAACTTCCTGTGCAGCTCATTCTGGGTACAGGGAAGATCTGATAAAGTTAGGAACAGATAATATGCTAATAAAAAGCCAAGAGACTTTATGCATAAGTCGGTATGTACCTAAGGCATGTAGCCTGCAGAGAGATATGTTGAATTTATTATTTGTTGAGTAGTTGAAGTGTTGCCAATTGCTATTTTTAACAAGAACACTTTATAGTATAATTTTTTCAACAGTGGCTTAACAACATGAGAAACAATGCAGTGATGCATGACAATAGTATTGTTGCGTTTCCATATGAGAAGCAAAACTGAACAAATGAAAGTACTATAATGCAAGAGACTGAAAAATACTGGGGTGAAGTTAAATAAAGAATAAACAGATATAAAAAAAATAGTTTTATTCTGTAAAGAAGAACAAATTTTGAGGTTTAAACCTATCAAGACAAAGCTGCAGCTTTTATTGAAATATGTCAAATGAATTACACTTCTCCAGTGGTGTTATAAAATTGTATCATACCATGATTTTTCTTTTGATGGTTTGTGGTTTTAGTTTAGTTTAGATTTAGTTTAGTAGATGCAAACAGACACAAGCTCGGCTGTAATCTTTTTCATTAATTTAATTGTGTGGCGTTCAAACATCAAATTAAAAGAAAATGTATGACAATTTATGAGACATTCAAGTGAAAATAATTTTCCTCTAATCACACTTTAAAGCAATTTGTATAGCTTCAGAGAAAAAGCTGCAAAACTATGTTGTTTGTATTAATTTGACAGCATCCTCATCCTTGCACACTTCCTAAAGCAGCCTCTGTTTTTTTTTTTTTTAGAAATGTTCAACATGCAGGTGAGTCCAAATAAAAAAGGTGCTAATGGGAGTTTACAGGTAAGACAATATTAATGAAAATTTAGTCCTTTTCCTGCTAATTTCCTTACTGCATCGAGTGTCTTCTCTGACTTCGCTCATGGAGAAAAACATAATTTTCCACTTTATATCCAACTCCATTTAATCACATAAAAATCACTCAGTAAAAGGAGATGATATGAACATAAGCCGGCATAAAGTTTCTAATTACAGTCTTGAAACAAAGTTTGCATGCCAATCCATTAGATACATTGCTTTGAGGAGTCCTTACAGAGCCTAATCTCTCTCTTTGTTAAATGGGTATTTAGACTATCATGCTCCATATCTGTTCTGATACGACGGCGTTCCCGGGGTCGGCCTCCAAGCAAATCTTGCCTCTTGAATCAATTACCACTCCAGTGCCCACAAACCCAGATCCCATTTCTCTGTGTCACGCTCGATAAAACCTATTCCTTTTCTTTCCACACACTGTCCATCTTTCAGTGCTGCAGCTGCTTTTCATTTGTCTCAGAGATCTTTAAAGTGTTGTCCATTTCACATTTTGTGAACTGATTCAGCTGCTCCAACTGCTCTAGATGATTCCTGTGAACACAAATGTCTTTGATTTTGGCAATTTTTTAAAATTGCCATACAATTTAAAATAATTGAATGGTCAAACTGACAGCAAAAATACATAAATGAATAAATGAAATACATTTTTTGCACCTATTTGACAGTTGTCATAAAAGCCAAGCAGAGGCAGCAGCAGTTAAAACACTGAAAATTCCTTGTTTGTTCTTTCCCAGTGAAAACTTGGATAAAAGTATTAAACCTGTGTAGATTCAAAAGAGCATGACCTATTTTCATACAGTACAAATCTCATGTGCATGGGGCTTGCTTAATTATTAGGGTGATTGCCCTCCTGTGGTCCAGTCCTGCTGTGAAAATTTAATGTGATTGAATTTCTAGCTTTAATATTTGGCAAAGACAATCTTTATTTAGAAATCAAAATTTGCATCGAGCCAAAACTATGCCGTTCTGTTTATGTCGTGGTGTGGAAAAGTCTTTGCCTCTTTACAGATTCATTCTAGTTACCAGTTATGTTAAAACAGACAAACATAACCGGAGTAAGAAGTTTCCAAATGTATTATGTTTTTTGTCTTAAATTAAAATGTTTTGAAAGATATGTAAGACAAGCAGAAACAAGAAATCAGTAACCTCTAAAAATGTTTTTTTTTTTTAATCAAGCTCTGTTGTTTTCGTTCAATTATTATGAATACATATTATGAGGAATAGCAAAATGATCAAAAGCATGTCTCCCAGTTCACTTTATTCGTTCAAGAAAATGACCAATAAAACTCCACTGACTGTGTGCTTCCCTAGTTGTTAGTGACCAACTTTTGCTGAGGCAGCATCCACAGCTGCCCAGAAGCTCTCTGTAAAGGTGTATTGTCCTTCCCCATTGTAAATCTCACATTTGAGAAAGACCCACAAGTGCCCAGGACAATTTAGGCGAGCAAAAGAAAGAGCCCAGGTCATTATTCACTCAACTCTGAGGCCAAGTTCTCCCCTAGTTAAAAAGTGGAATAATTGCCTGTAATGGAGCATTGTCTTGAATAAAGATTACAGGCTAATTGGGTGCTGCTGAATTCACCTTTAGCTGCAGAGATAGACCAGCTAATGTTTGAAAATGGCCGTAGTTGCCATTTTGCTGCTGAAAATCCACTGTGAACGGTGGACCATAAGTGATCCAGCCTAAGGCTCATCCATTTGGTTCAACAGAAGATACTTTGGTTATAAAACCTTTAAAAAATCCTCAGGTGCTTCTTGACCTAGTTTGAACCCAGGTGTAATCACTTTTCTTCCTTCTCTATATGTCTGTGGGTTTCATGCTTTGACTTATTGACAAACTGGTCAGGATGCTGATCTGATTCATGATTGAAAAAAGAGCACATTGTGAGATAGTGTGAAACATTTTCAAGTGTTGTGAAGGTATGTATAAACTCCTCTGAACAGGTTCATCTGGAACGTTTTCAGCACTTAAATAACTCTTGCATCAGGTCTTCGCTGATTTTTTCCCCATGTTGTTCAAACCCAGGTCCCATTTCTCTGTGGGGTCTGAGAAATGGGATCCCACAGATCTGGGACAGGTTTTTTTCAACTTTTTCATGCTTCTTTTTTTTTTATCCTTAAATTTATTCTCCAGAATCTTTAAAAGAAAAAAGCTGCCATGTGTGGTGTTATGGTCAGGTTCGAGGCCTGGATTTAAAATGAATCAGAAAAGAGTCCAAAGTCAAAAAGAAAAACACAGAGAAACACAAATAAAAAGCACTTTAAAAAATTTAAAGACATTCAGAAGCTGGTGAAGCTTCCAGAAGACATTTTATTGTTTTTATTTAGGTACATTTTATTGTTTTTATTGAGGTAACTGTCAGGATGGAAAATTCAACCTCACTTCATTTTCACAGTCTTATTATAAGAATGTACCATTAAATTTCTTCATTCATTTCCTTGAAGTCTGCCAGTGCTGTATGACTAAAAACAGCCCTATGCCGTAACGTTCTCACCTTACAACTTCACTGCTGCTGCGGTGTGTTTCGAAGGGCTTTTTCTCTTCCAAACTCGGTTTGGGTAATAACATCCAAAGAGTTTAATTTTATCCTCAGCTGGCCAGTGTGTTGGTAGTTCAGGCTTGTCCAGATGCTCTGCAGCAAACTGTCTAAAGCTCTTTTGCTGTGGACTCTGATGTGATGAGTATTCATGGAGGCCATTTTGGTTCAGTGGTCTACATTACTGTGTAAATCTGTAACCAATGCCAGCTGCATTGCAGAAGCCTTGAGAGACATTTTCACTTTTTACACATCATGAGATGCTTCTTGTGACACATCACAGCCATGAGAAACATTTCTGTAGAGCGTCAGGTAATATGAATAAGGTCACAATTAACTGTCACTGAAAGACCACAGAGTGATTTTGTAAGTACTTTAAAATATATTACTTTCTATGCTTTTGTTTTTTTACATCTTATTTTTTATATATTTATATTTGTTTTATGGACAATTTTTTATGGTTTTACATTTTCTTTAGGAATTTCATGTCAATAGCCCACTGCAACCTCCAAAATAAGAGAACTGTACATAATTTAAAGAAAGAAGTAAAATGTCTAATCGTTTTTCTGCCTGTGTAGGTCGGACATTTGCACACCATGTTTGCCTAAAGTTGCTGACGAGGAATTCATTTTAATTAATTTCACTGACATATATTTATTTGTGTGTTAAAAACATTTAATATGAATATTTATGATGACACTTTTAGTTAATGATTGCTTTACCAAATTACAATTAAGGAAGCCGAAAAGCAAATAGTTATCCAGCATAAATGTTTGACTGATGGTTGGAGAAACATGCATGCAGTGTCTGTAGTTTTCACCACATTTTACTTTAGCCTGATCTGGGCTGATGGGATGATATGTTGTGCAGTGTGCATGTATGTACACTACTTGACTCTGATCAGCTGAAATGAGCAGCAGCTTTCCTTCAAGGTCATCCTTGTCAAATTTAGTCAGCATTGTTCTGTTTCACTATGAATATGTAAATTGTCTTTTTGTCTTTTTGGGCGCTGTTTGAGATGAGATCAATTTGAGGCTGGAGTGGATTTACTCCCTGACTGTTAAATACCCAGAAAGCTCATTGACATGAATGACAGCTGCTGCCCTTCACAGGTGGGAGACTGAGCAGGCCGTTCGGGCAAGCATATGTAAATGTGTGGAGCAACAAAGCAATAACTTAAGGGAAGTAATTATCGCCTGTAAATGATCAATTTTCTTGTTTTAAAAAACTGCCAACCAGAAAAAGTGAATCTTATTGACTTTTGAGAGGGAAGACAGGCAGAGTGCAGACATTTACTGATAAAAAAAAAAAGTGTCTAGATTCCTCTCGAGCACACACAGACCATTCCTCAATAATTCATGCAGGTGTGGATTACCTCTGCAGAGAGGGAGAGTTTACATTTAGTTAAAAAGTGATCCATTTCACCCTATCTACCACTCCATTTCCTCTTCCAACTTTCATCTCCATCAGACTCCCTCAGCTTTATCATCCCAATTTGACCCTACAGGAAAGCCTTTGAATCTTCCTCACGATGAAACATGCACGCACCAACACAGACTGGGAGCTAATGACCAGACAGCTGGTCTCCTTCTTCCCCTCACAGAGGAGGCATTCAGTCCCCCCTGCCTCTGTCTGGTCTGTTCTGGCTTGGATCAACGTGACTCAGTTAAGTCAGTTCATCTCCCTTTGAATGGTCAGGTATTGTTTCACGCCAGGATCCTTTTACCACTGGCAACAAAAAGAGGCCGACACACATACCTACTTCACACACACACACGAACACACGCACAAGAACAGGCTGAGGAGTTGGGTCAAGTCTGAAAGCAGCAGCTACATTTTCCCACAGGCGTCTGCCTAGAAAGCTGAAGGAAAATCACTTTTCTACCAGGAAATGACTGACCTTCTCAACCTTTCGTCACGGAAGCAGGAGTTTGACGCTTTTTGTTTAGTTTTGTTGTATTTTGACAGAGCCATTTGTTCTTTTGTTTATGCATATTTATGAAGTGAAGCTGCTGGTGGAACTGGGCTTTGTTGCCTTCTCCTGCGGCTTAGCGTCGTCTCCACAGGTAGGAGAGAGAACCTGAGGAATTTGAAAAATGGCTCTCATTTTTTTTTTTCCATTTCTGTGATATAACATTTTGATTTAATACAAATTCCCCCAAATTTATAATAGGTAAGTGTAGTGTTCAGAGAAAAATATTTTTGCTGAATTTATTTAACTTTAATACTTCTGGTATAGTTTGTTGGGATTATGGTTTTCTCTTCTGGAAAAAAAAAAGCCTCAAAACCAGATTTGCAGTAGGTTTGTAAAACCTCTTGAGACACTATAAATTATAATTACAAATGAACATACTGCCATTGTATAAATATGGATGCTGTTTATTTTACTATTTTTGAAATTAGAAAAAAATATCTTATTCATGTAAAAGAGATGGCTGAGATGTTTTCACATAAGTCTATGAAACTGAGCTCTGTTGATTACACATTATACAGAACATCCTGTGTTGGTACATTAATGTAGATTCTCAGTTATTCTTGATGGGAGAATCGTAAGTGCTTTTAAAACGTCACAGCCATTTCCTATTCCTTCATGATGTGACATCTCTCATCCAAAAAGCTTCTTCAGTTCTGAAAGGAGTTTTTAGCTCAAAAACATAAAAGCTTTTATCGAACACGTCAACTCAGGGGACAACACTATCGGGTTTCCTAGGGAGAATGTCAAAGACAACCAGATAACTGTTTTGAGAGTATTTAGTACACATTGAGAGAGGTGTAGGTCTTGCATATGAAGTCTTCAGAAAACCTCAATTTCATACTTTTTGAATGTCACCAACAATTGGGATTTGAAAGGTCATGAAAATCTGGAGCACCAAGAAAATAAGGCCACACAAGTATGAAAGGAAGGAACAACAAACAAAAGCATACCAGGAAAGTACTTCAAGCTCTTGAGTCACCATTTAAGTTGCCTCTCCGCTGCAGAAACTGCCTGCATTTTGATTCAGTCAGCTTGCAGTTTATCCTCCTCTGCAGGCCATGTTTACTGTTCTGTACTTTTGTCAGTGAACACATTTAAAACCAGCCACCTGTGCTGAATTTTATAATGTTTTGCACAATTTTCATTAAATACAGAAATAAAAAAGCAGCATCCTTAGTGGAAATATTTCATTAGTATCACATTTGGAAACTCCATACAAAAGAAATTAAAAGCGTAATGCTTTCATTAAAGACTTTTTAAACAACAACTAGTAGTTTAGGTAAAAATATTTTCAGATTTTATAAAATGGGATACCAATGAAAGAAATTTCTACTCCCCTGAATTGTTGATCATTAAAAGTTTGATACAAGAAGATGAACTGTGGAAGCAGAAGCTATGTGAATGTGGATGGTATTCCTAAGTGACATATCTCACAGGCTTAATTATTAAAAGATTTCTAGAGTATTAAAAACTTCCTCTGCGTTAGAAGGGATTTTATTTCAGTTTCAGAGCTTAACCAATGTCTTTAGATAGTAATGCTGAGCAGAGCTCTTTTTTTTTTTTTTTTTACTTTTTCTCCAGGAGTTAGGATCACAATAATTCTACTTACACATTTCTAACAGTTTGGATTGCCATTCGGTTGCCTATATGATGTGAAACAATGCAAGATTAATGATCTCAGTGATTTTTCTTCCCTAGTCTTAAATTCTTCATCTTAAACTGTTGTCTGTCTGTCATGCATCATGTATTCAGTTGCAGTTTGAAACTTCAAAACACAGGAAAAACACAACTGTCAACATCTCCTCTATCTGTAGTGTATTAGATCATTTGAATCAGGTGTTTTAAAATCAGCAGAAACGTTGCAACGTATTTAACTTTTCAGACATTACATTAAGTTATAGTAGTTGATGCGCAGCTTTTGTTTGTCTGCACTGTAAAAAGTCAACAGATCTTAAATTTATTGGCTCAACATGCTATCTACTGCTTCTCTGCTTTTATTGCTGTTGCCCTCAGGGTTTCTGCTCAACTCCCCCATCTGTTTCAATTACGTTTAAGCTCAGAGGTCGGCCACATGGACACAGAGCCACAGGTGCACCTACAATGTTCCACCGAGAAGAGAGGACTTTCTCACTCCCTGTCACTGCTGAACTGCAATCATCTGAATCAGGTGATTGTCATTTATGTCAATACTATTTAATGATTTAAACTAGAGACTTGCCAAACTTAATTACACACTCTGGGTTATGCACAATCGGAGGTGCAGAGCCCAATCATCTTTTTCTTTTGTTCCCTCCAAACTTATTCTCTCACACAGACTGGACTTCTGCATTAGAGTCTCCTCCATAAAACCATGACTCTTGCTACTCCTCTCTAAATTGGACAGCAGTGAATATCGGTACCTGTGCACTGAGTGAAGCAAGCCCTGCAAAGGTTTCTGGCGATCACTGCTCAACCTTTGCTGTTTCACTGGTGAGTGTGCCAACCTTTTGGAATACATAAGCATATACACACAGTGTCTGCTGCATTACAGATTTGTTGTAAAATGCCTTGTAAAAGTAGTCAAGCGTTGTGAACTTTTTCACATTTTTGTCACATTTAAAACACAAACTTGAGTAAATGAGATTATTCTAACACACCAGGAGAACATAGTGCACAAATGTGAAATGGAGGAAACAAGGTTTTTCTTATTTCCTTCCCTTTCTTTTCTTTCCCCAAATAAAACTCTGAAAAGTGTGGCATGTACTTGTGGAACCCACATTTCACTGCAACTACCGCTGTGGGTCTTTAGGCTATGTGCCTCCCAGCTTTGCATATCTAAAAGATATTTTCTCTCATTCTTCTTTGAAAATCACCTCAATCTCAGCCGGATATGAGTATCTGTACATTTTCAAATCCTACCACAGATTTTCAATTGAAGTTATGAACCAGGTCTAACAGCTTTTTTCCAGGATTGTCCACTGTTTAGCTCCAACCATCTTCCCAAAATCTCTGACCTACTTTCTTGTGCCTGCAATATTGGGTAGGACTACTATTGCATGGTTTTGTCATTTGCCTTTGAAATTTGTTGATTTTGGTTCATTTTTCCAACTGAGAGTAACAACTAACTGTGCAACATAAATAATATGGGTCCAGTTCACCATTCCTTTTCTTTCATTATCTTGTGCAAACTACATAATTGTCTTTGATGAGCGCATGCTGCATAAAGAGTTGGATAACTTAAGTGTTATTTAATTTAATTTAGCTGAATTCTGGGTGGACATGTTGCTTCTGTCGCTCTCATTATGGAAAAGTATTTTATCAAATTGGGAGTTAACAAGGCTGAATGAAAAACAAACATGAAGATGTTTAGATACCATTCGCAACATGAATAGACATAGCTATAGTGCATAATATTCTACCTTTACAGAAAGACTGCTTGCTTGGTGAGCTGAGAAACACTCAGTGTCAGACTGCTAAATGTCCAGCCACAACCAGGAGACAGCTGGCAAATAAAGACAGGAAATATGGAAAAACACTTACAAAACAAATAGAAATAAGTAATTTCAATATTCTTCTTGCTGCCATTTGGGAGCATGTTGACAGCTGTTCTGCTCATGTGGGATCTGATTTGTCTGCTAATTACGTCCCTCAGTGTGAGACAGAAGACACTGAAATGAGGGTTTAATTGATTTAGTCCTGCTGTTCTAAGGTGAAACAATAATTGTTTATTTCTTTACAGAATTTTTTTTCAAATTTTTTATGTATTTCACTGTGCCAAGGCACCATTTATATTTAATTTTTTAACAACCATAAATGGTGTAAGTGTCATTTTTCAAGTCTAAGATCAGATTTTAAGTGAGATACTGTTTTTACTGTATATGCACAACCCAGACATCAGTCAGTCTTAAATTTTGCACTCAATGTTTGTTTGTCAGTGATAAACAAGGAAATGAGTCACTTAGAGCCTTTTGGTGAGAACAGAGAGATGATTCAGGGCTGAGGGTCCTGGCAGTGTAATCACCTGGGTAATCAAAAGCATTTCTGTACAGCTGTGTGGATAAAAGGCCCATCTTTGAAGTCGGTGTTTTACTACCGAAATAAAGCTAAAAACCTCTTTCCTGGCGATAAGATGAATGAACGCCAGTCAGGTCAACCAAAGACAAAGTAATTCAGTGAGCCTGGAGGAACAAGTGATAAAGGATGCAGGAGTCCAGCAGAGCGAAGGGAGATGCTCTCTTGACTCCTTGTCAAACACAGCAATGCTAATGGCGCCCTAAAAAAAAAAAAATAACTGAGGAGGGGGAAAAAAAAAAGAGTCAAAACAATAATGACTTCCATCTCTGTGGTTATTAGCAAGCCTGGAGACAGCTCGTTAATTCACTCAGCAAACCAACTGGGTAATATTTATAATTTGAGAGATTTGTCATGTTGCACAAGAACACAGCTGACATAATATCTTAAGAAGAACACAAGTCTGTTGTACATCTCCAGGATAAATACTTGACCGCAGGTGGCAGGAGTCTTATAAGTATCTTAGCATATGCAAATATCAAATATTAGATCATCAGAATCTTCAGTTTTAAGACTAAACACAAGAAGAGATTTTAAACGATTTCTTTAAATTTATTGGTACATTTGTTGTCAACAAATCCTATCTGGACCTTTTTTGTTGTCTTCAAACTTGTTCATGAGGCTATTATTATAAGCTAATAGCTTAATGACAATCAGCTCATATTCACATTAACAATACTTAGAGTCATGTCTGCTCTAAGACTTATCAATTTATGCGTTGTTTTAAATATGAGACAAAAGTGCACTGTACAGATTCACTGTTATTACAATAACAATCAAATAATTGGTCAAACCATTAACTAAATTAATCAGAAAGTAAATTACTGTTAGTTGGTGTCACTCTAAGCCTTCATCATGCTGAGGTGAGTGACTCTGCTCCAGCGCAGTCAGAGAAGTAATGTTATTATTCATCTACTTATAGAAAAGTTTGCTCAACAGTGTCAAATGTTGCATTCGTTCAACTAAGCCCATGTTTTCTGCATATTGTATTTATGCATCTACAAACCGATAAAAGAAAAAAGACTCAACCTTGTAAATCTTTCAAATTAAATATATTTCAATTCTGTCAGTTTTGCATCAACTCAGTACAAATCCCAACTATGGTCTCGACACGACTTGTGTCACATGATAGGTCATCTTTTTTCTTTTTGAATTAGGAATAAACTAATAAAAAAGAAAGTTTTTTATCCATCAATTTTTTCTGATTAAAAATAAGGGCTTAAATATGAAAAAAAAAAAAAACTTGCTAAATTTGACTTGGACTCTTCCTTCTTGCGTGAAGCTTACAAAAAAATGTTGTTTTTTTTTCACCCCATTCTGATGAAGAAATGGGCAGGGAATGACTGACAGTTTTTTTTTTTTAAACTGCCATCTAGGATGAGATGAGCACTTTAGACCAAGAATTAGATTCACCTGTCATGGCCGCCAATTTTCTGTATCCTCTGTGCCATTCAGGCCTGGTGTGGAAAACTATAAAACCACTCAGGATGAGGTCAGTGGTCAGTCACTGGTAATGATTAACCTTGTTGTGTGTGTTTTATAATATCGCAGGTCTTAGTAGCTGTAGTGTCATTAAACCAGAACATAAAATAATTCAGTTCAAGAAATGTACATGGTCCATAAGTCTTTGTGTTTCGTTATTTTGATTTTTCTATCTAGATCATTTGTTAAGGGTGCTGACTCTTTGTTGCATATAAACTTCAGTCTTTAGCTTTTAGATTATTTATTTTTTTGTTCTGTCCTTTGTGTCTAGATTCAACTTTATGGAGTTCTTAACATTTGGTTTAGTAAGATCCTTTTGTGTTCAGACCTTACGGTGCTCGTCTCTTAACCATTTCTGCTCAGCTCCTCACTTCAGCTGCTGCATTCAGTTAATTGGAGTCATCATCTGGTTCTAATGCCATTAATCACCTCTGCATCAATTAAAGTTAGTCCACTTCCTTCACTCCTCCAGTTCCCCTCATTACTTGCCATGTTTTCTCGTAGCAAACCTGTTACTCTCATCTCTCTGAAAATATTCTGTGTTTTGGATGCATATTGGTTAAGGTAAGGTCAAAAAGTTATTTTTACCTTTTACCAGTTACCTCACTGCTTTTGGGCAAAACACATTGTTTCTTGAACTGTGATATTTCTTACTACTTCCAAATTAGTGGGAAACATTGTTTGAAAAGCAAAAATAACAGTCCTAACCATACTTTCAGTTTCTGTGTTTACAATTAGTTTCAATTACTGTAAAATGTTATCTCAATAACGCAAAAATCTTTTCAAAATATTATCTTTTTCCTAATTTCACAAACAATGTAATATTTCAACATAAATTGATTTAAAATGACTTAAAATCATCAAATGATTTATGAAAGGAAATCACCTGAAATGTTCAAAATTTAAAGAAATGGATGTTTTATCATGTTTATGTTTACATTATAATGCATTTTCTCACCTCTGGGACTGCAAAATAAGCAAATATATGATGGTATATTTGCTTCAAATGTCATAATTATAAATAAATGAGTGAAATTATTGGTTGAAATTGTTTTTTGGTTTTTTTTACAATTTCACATGAACACCGAATCGCTCATTAGAGGAGTTCATATTCCAGCTACTATTTGCGTCTTTAAACATGGTACAGTGGCGGTGTCTGTGTTTGTCCCACAATCGGTGCCGGTTTGATCCCCAGTCCATCTGAGTCCTTTGGCAAGGCACTTTGCCTGCTGGTGGAGGTCAGTGGCGAAGGTGCATGGCTTTGTCAGTATCCTCCAGGGCAGCTGTGGCTACTATCCAGCAGCTTGCCACCATCAGTGAGTGAATGTGTGCATGAATGACTGAATGAAGCGCTTTGGGGTTAGTAAAGTGCTACACAAGTACAGATCATTTACCATTTATGGTTCATGCCTCCTGATGTGGCTGTGTTGACTTTGCCACTGGCTCTGCTGTCTCTTCCATTTTTACTGTCAATTTGACACCAACCTCTGCATTTTACTCTGGTGTTTCCAAGGACCTTTAACAGTATGTGATCAACAGTTTTTGTAAACCTTTGTTTAAAAATACATTCGTATGAGACCTTTTTCAACGCAAATGTTAGTTTGTTCTACCAGCTAAAAGCAACAAACAGTTGGAGGCATCAGCCAAACTTAAACATAAGCTGATTTTAAAGCTAAATCTGAATAATACAATGTCTCGATTCTTTGTCTGAACACCCTGAAGGCAGTGGTCAGCCAAGCCTGACAAACCGCTTGTTTATGTTTAGGCACAAAAATCTGCACTGCTCTCATAGCATTGCCATGCAGAATGACAAGTAACAAGTAAAGCTATGCATTTATAATTTGTTTAAAATGCTCCCAGCAACAAGGCTATCATCAAAATTATGAACTCTTCAGACTTTTGGTGCTTAAAAAAATACATTATTTCAACTATCCTCATGGAAGCTGTGCTGCCTTTTCATCAAAAGATTACAGTTGCATAAGCAGCATTTTAAAGACCAATGAACACATGAGTAAAATAAACAATAACGCTGTGAGGAAGTCTAAAGCACAATTTCATATATCTATATTCAAAGATTCTCCTGATGGTCTGTGGGCTGAACGGTGATGCAGTTCTTAGCACTGCTGCCTTGCAGCAAGGATTTCCTGGGCTGGAATCTCAGGGTCGGAAACCAATGGACTGCAGATACACAGCTGGGGAAACATTACCAAGAGCAAAGCACAGAAGTGCCGCTTCCCTCAGTTTTACAAATATTAAAATATTAAGCACGCTCATCAACAAAGTAATACAAACCACAGTGGGCAGTCCTTAGCCAAAGTGTTCATCAGTTAACTATTAGCAGTGCTGTTTGGAAATAACAGGTAACAGAGGCAAATCGTCAAATCTGGGTCATCTTTGTCAAGCAGATAAAATGGTTGAGCAATGGCTCAATAGTATTCTTTAGAAAGTGTTACCATGGTTGCTCGTGCAATATTTTTACTACGGTGTTTAAACAGAGAGATGTGTTTCTGAGTTTAGGGTGAATGGATGCAGGATGTAATGTTCACTGTCCCTGAGGAAATAATTGTTCATCCAAACTCTCAGGAAATGAAAGCTTCAACATCAGCTTTTTAAAACTAGATGAATTTTACTGTATCTGATTAAAAACTAACATTAGCGCTTAGGATCCTTGACTGGCACATTCAGTAAGTCTCTGTAAATACTCAATGTGAAGGTAGTAATTTTTACTACTATGACTTTGTTCATCCACATTCTGCTTTCATTCTCTTTTGAAGCAACAGAGTGTATAATTTATTCAGAGACACGGTATGTTTAGTCTTGACTTAAAGGTTGCACTTCTTACTGAAAAACATTCACACTTTCACATCTATCTGCATCAATCTTACCCTTTAGCAGAGAAAAGCATTATTGATAAGACAACCAGAGGCAAATATGCAAATGCACAGTCCTCTGAAAGTCTCAAAGCACTTTGAGTGATGATCAAATTTTCATTGGTTGGCTGAACCAAAAGGCAATCAGGGTTAGTGACAGACATTAGCTACAATTTGAGAAACAGAATTATTTTCAACACTTGGTTGGACTCCACCACAAAGAATTTATAACTAAGTTTGACTTTATTCAGTTGTCTGAGTTGCAATTAGAAGTATAAATTAATATCAATATAATTCAGAGACACAGAGAAGATGGTTTTTGTCCGAAAAGTCATATAAACTGGTCATTCTCTATTCCCAATATGATAAATCTGTGCATTGAAACACCTGTGACTGCACCAGGATGGAAACAAGCACATGTACTATAGTAATCAAAAAATTATTCAAGCTTATTTCTTACTCAAAATATTCAGTTCATATTAACAAATGTCAATGTCAGGTTTATTTATGTAGCACTTTTAAAAATCATTTTAAAACTGGACGAAAGTGATGTATAAAAATGATTACTCAATAAATAAGTTGATGAAAAGACAAAAAAATAAGTACCATTATATAAAATTTTTAATAAAAATAAATCACAACAGCCAATGAATACACAATTATTTGTGTATTATGCACTTTTATTACATTCAAAAACAGATTAATAACTAAATAACAGCAGTTCAAAACATTCTCTGTGTAATGAAGTGTCAGTTTTCATATTTTTTTTTACTACATTAAATGGATGCACTGTCCACTGTATATACCTATACCAACATAAAATATGTTTAAATAAAATTGCTTAGAGCACCATAATCCACCATAATCTATGCAACTTTTATGCATCTCTCAGTTCTTTCCCATTTTAAAGACCTCATTGGAAAGCACCTTGACATGCTCATTGTGTTCTGAACCTGCAATTTACTTCTCCAAACTTTATCCCTCATCTTTTTGATGTGTTCCTGTCTTGGTCTCAAAATGCTGTTTGTTCTGTCAAATAGTTAAAGCCTTTTGGCAGAATACACTGAATTTTATGCTACACAGAATTTGCACTGGTTTGTATTTTAGAGACATCACAGTGAAGGTTTGAGAATACCACACAATGCTTCTAATATTTTAGTGCAGTGGTCTTCAAATTCACGCTTTGAGGTCTCAACTTTTAGATCTACCTCTGCTTTAACACACCTGACTCAAATAATGAGGCCATTAGCAGGACTCTGGAGAACTAAAGAGGTGATTCAACCATTTGATCCAGGTGTGTTGGAGCAGGGATACATCTTAAAGTTGCAGGATGCCAGACCTCAAGACCTGAATTTGAAGAGCCCTCATTTAGCGTGTGAGAAACCATGCTTCCTCCTGCTTCACGTCCAAAAAATGTTTTTGCTTAGCAACAAGTGGCCTAAAATACATTTACGTAATGTTGTAATGTGATAAGACGTGAAAATATTCAAGATTAGCAATGAAAGGCACCGGAAGTGGTATCAAAATGTGGCAATGAGTTGGGATCAGGGCACATAGTGGGATCTGGTTGAAAATACCCAGTGGGATGCTGCTGGGAAAGAGTCAAGATAAAATGAAGAATAATTTACAAGCTAAAATAATGTGACATTTGTTTCTGTTATTTTATTTGCTGCAGAAAGGAAACCAAACTGTTTGAGTGTAGAGAATACAAATTATAGTATTCTGTTGCAAAACATATGTGTTTCACTATTATTCAATGATTAGAGAACCACTGAATAAAAGTGGCAGAAGCAAAATGGATGGCAGGTCGATAATCTACCGAAAAGTCTGAATCTGACACTAATTCGCTGGATGCTGAAAGGGATTGAAGTCTGAATGCTGAATTCCAAACAAGACATTTTCTCTTTATAAAAGCAGCATTTTCCCAAATGCACTCAGATTTGCATGGTTCTGGTTTATTCTTGGATACTGAGAGCATTTCCTGTTCCTTCTGTACCCCTTTATCCCTTCTATTCAGCCAAACCCAGAGTAGTCAGTGTGGACATTGCCTAGATTTGTATGGTGTAATAGCGTTTTTAGTGGTGATTGAATGTGAGCAAGCTGTTCGTTTAATATTTCAGATCCGAGTTTGATGAATACCATTGCCTGGAGATGAGAGACCTGCTTCCATCTAATAATTGTGTGCATAAATCAATAGGACAAGAGGGTTAATAATGTTCAAGATGATTTTGTACACTTCTGCAACACAGGGATTTACATGATTAAACATTGGTTTTGTTGAGCCAGTTCTCATGGTAGACATGCTACGCTTTCAGTTAATTGAATTAAGCCTTCGTTATTATACGCTGGTACAGCTAGGTTATACGGGGAAATAAACATCCAAGACTTACAGAAACTTTAAGGAGAAGAGCTTGGTGCAAAAGTAAAATCAGCTGCACAATTGCAGGTCAGTTTGTAAGACACAGTTTACATCTGTGCTAAAAGACATTTTTGATGTGTAACACTTTGAGACGTCTTCATCTCTCTGTCTATGGAGCCATGTGTTGCTTTGTGCAACCATGATGTCCACTGCTGCCTCAGGCGCTGACTACACTTCACATTCATTGTTTTAATTGTTGCTTTTAATAGCAAAAAATAAATACATCTGTATAACAATTTAAAATTCAAAGATATCGTTCAATTGGATGGTAAAGTTCTTTAATGAGCCATATGAAAACCTAGAAAATCCATCCAGAAACAGAGAATGATTTACTGGTGTTGGGGAGAAAACTTTGCAGGACCACAACGGGAACTGTGCAAGAAGAAAAAAGGACATGTTGGTGATTGCCGAAGAGTCAGCAAATCTGAAAGGATTCAAAATGAAACCCACGAACCTTTTGAGGATTAGTCTGAGGGCTTGTTTCCTGGTGGAATTCCTCTCCAGGTCTTCTTCTGTTCTGTGGATCCAAAAGGATGTGACCGTCCGTTTCCAGACAGTTCCTCTTCAGCCTGGATGCTGTGGAATAACTTTTGCCTCTCCAGGGAGAAACCAAGGAGCAGCAGGAGAGGCTGACGACGTTAGTACAGGTAGCCTGGAAATGGAACCTTAGGCAGGCTTGATTCGGCACGCAGTGAGGAATCCAGCATTCAGAGGGTAAATGCGGGAGACAGGCAGGAATCACAAAGGGGAAGAAATCAGGTTACTTCTCCAAAGGTTTGGCAAAATGCAGAGGCTCAGAAAACAGGTCAAATAAAAGTCAGCCCAGGACAAGGCATGAGAATCTGCAATTATGCTCTAATTTATGATGGTGTATCACAAAGTTATGTTGTTAGGTAAGTGGTTGCGAGACAAAACTGCCAGTAGTTTAAGAGGTATGAACACTTTTGCAAGGTAGTCTAGTGATTTGACCAGAAAAGTAGCTTAATGTTTAATCTTTCAGTTCATTCACTGCCCCTTTAAGCTTATGAGCAAAAATAATTTGATGTAAAGTGTGAACAAACTGAGATGTGTTAAGACAGACTTATTAAAAAAAAAAAAAATAAAACATCCAGCCACAAAATCGATAGTGAAGAACGCATGCCACCGCTTCTTTAAATTTCAGTTCTCGAAGTCACAGCAATTCAGCCTTTTAGAAATGTTTAGGATCTTTTGCTGTGGACAAAAAGATTCAATTGTTCTATAACTTTTGTGAATTTAATGGTGGTGTGGCTGCAGCTCTGACTTTATTTAATGCAGGAGTTGAGCTTCATGCTGTGTAAGAAGCACAAAATGAGCTGAAGCTCGATACGCTTTAAAAGTCTCTATATAAACATGCCTGGCGCTTCATCGCCTGAGATGCGTTTTCTACACCTTCATGCATCAGCTGTTTGTTCTGGTGAATACATCGGCAGAGTTTTACACTACAGTAAACTCTCTGGTCATTCATCACAGAGTTCTCCAGGTTAACCCTTCGAATTGAAACTGAGACACATTTTCACCAAGTTGTGTGCTGTAAGTGGCCAAAGCTGTTCTCCAACATTCTGAAACGGAAAAGGTTCGTGAGGTACAACTAATTTTGTTGGACGTTTTCATAAAGAAATAAAACAAGAACAAGGGCTTTTACAGAAACATCATGACATGAGAAACCTAAACTATTTTACGATCCAGCTGTCAGCAGGAAAGTTACCATCAAAAAGGCCTGCAGGTTGGACGTTGACCAGGAAGGCAATGTCCTGATAGGTCACTTAAAACCGACTTCATGCCCTCTGGATTCTCCTCCAAATTTTATATTTATTAAGGGTCTGATTCATATTTCCCTCAAAACAGACTCTGTTGCCAGATTAATTAAACAATAGCTTTCAGTCAATACTGAAAGAAAATCTAATTTTGACCCAGATCTTTTCCAAATAATTTCAGACCAACATCTAAAAATGTACCTTTAGAGAATTCTTGCAACATTCCAATAATACTTTGATAGCTGCAGAAATGGTAGAAACCAAATGTTTGGTTCTGTTGAACCTCTCTTCTGCCTTTGACAACGCTGATCACAGAATTATCATCACTAGCCGTAACGAATCAGTCAAAAGTCCTCGTCCTCTTTTTAAAATTTCTTTCTAGTATTCAACTACGTATTTTAGAGTCTCTGTAGATCAGATCATTTTGGAAATAACAGCTGTGTCGTGTGGGGTTTCTCAAGGCTTTACTTGGTCTTTTTGAACTTTCTGTATTTCAGCTGGGAAGAATTATCACTTATTATAATAATGTCTGTCATCATTTTATGCTGATGACATCCAGCTATATTGAATGATTTAGAACTGCTTTTACTACATGAGGAGTATATATATTCACTGGTGTCGGAAGATGAACTGCAGACAATGACTTTCATATAACCAGACCCAATATCCAGTATGGTGAAATCTTTTGATGGTTTCAGAATTATTATTATTGTTCTACCAGTAATTGCTCAATCACATTTTCAATGGAAAAGGAAAAGAGTGGGTGATCTTTGCTGGAAAAAAAAAAAAGAAAAAAAAAAAAGACTGTGTACCACAGTTCTGATTAATAGCTTATAATTTGGCTCTTTACTAAAGGGCTATTGCAGACTTTTTTTTTTTTAAGAGTAATTAGAACCACCTTTGATCATCTCCAGTTCAAAATCTAAAATGCTTAGTGATAAAATGTGCATTAGTCTCCACTTGCAAAAGATTCTTCAGAGCAATTTCAGTTTCCTTATTCTATCAGTTGGCATTAGGACCACCTGTGGTGTGGCGGAAGGCAGTGAGGTAAACGCAGCAAACCCCGCTAAAGTGAAATGAAGGTTTTAATGGTGAGAATAGTACAAAAATGACACGGTCCAAAGCACAATCCAAAACAGTCCAACTACCAGGCAGCACGGCTGAGTGGAAGCAAGGGGTCAACACCAGTAGCAACTGGTGACACAAATGGACGGAGAGAAAGGCTAGACAGACACGCAACAAACAACACTGAATACACAGCTTAGACAAGGATCAGGCAGATGCAGAGACACAGGTGACATTAAATGCATAGGAGGCAATCAGGGAAATGAGAAACACCAGGGAGTAATCAAGGGGGCGATGGGACAAAACGGAGAACTCAGAAGACACAGAAACTCAAAATGAACACACAGAAAAGCACAGAACATGACACCACCTTTGACTAAAAGAGGTTTTCAGATTATGCAACTCAAGCAAAAACCTCCACTGACTGGAGATGATTTTCCATGCCATTATTTAGTTTTGCCTCGATTACTGTAATCTGTTTCGTCTGTTTTAACAAATCTCTTTGAGCAAAAATGCAACTGATTGAATTTTCTTCAGTTGTGCAAGCGCACACTAACATCACTCAAATTCAGGTTTCCCTCCACTGGATCTGGAGGGAAACCAGACCATAACCTCCAGATCCAGTGGAGGGAGGATAAATTTACCTTTATCCTGGTAAATTTATCATTTATTTAAATGAACTTGTACTGACTTTTATGGCTTTAATTGGACAAGCTGTACCTTTGAGCTCCTTGATCTAACGATGATTAGGTCAAAAGTTGCTGATGGTCCCACCCACTCACTGCACATTGTGTGAGGATCAATTTTTCCAGTCAGTCACCAAGACAACCCTGCATCTTGAACTAAAATGTTGTTTCCACCATTACATTATTTGTTTGCATGTTGACTTTATTTTTTTTATTTATTTTTTTTTGCTGCTTAATTCTTTGATTTTTCTGTGAAGCAATTTTAGGTGATAAAAGAATTGGAGGAACTTTATCTAATTAATGAGTTGTGGGTCTGGTGTTCTTTAGGACTGACACTTTGGGAAATCTTTACTGTAAGCCCACAAATCTCTAATTGCTTTAGTCCTGTTGTTTTATATAATATTTTTTTTATCCATCTGCTTGACTCTTGTACACCTATAGCAGATAATAGTGGATAACTTAATTAAAAGGCTTTTCTGCAATCAGTGAGAGCTGAAATTGCAGTCTATGCTGGTGCTGATGGAGGGCTCCGAAGCTTCTCTAACCTGTTGTTTACATGCAGAAAGGACTCATTCCTGCCATGAGGCTGGGTTCAGATATACAGCAGGAAACAGACTTTGATTGAGGGGCTCCATCTTACATGCAGCACAGATGTTACACATGGTCTATCGTAATTCCCCAGATTCTGCTCCTCGGGCTTCACCCATAGAAATGGGAAAGTCAGTTTGCAGTACAGACACATTCATCAGATCTGTTAAATGGATTGAATAAGCAGAAGCTACCTACAGAAATGCACAGAGTAACAGAAAGACAGATCTGCAGCAGCTGTGTACAAATGTGTGCTCAAATGAAAGCAATGCAGGCAATTACACAGAACAACAGCAGCACATTCAAAACAGTATAGCTGCTCCATGCTCTATATCAACATTATTAATGCTTAACTGTTACAAATGGGAGAAAAGAAACACAAGGTAAAGGGAATTTTGATGAAACTAGTCCACTTCTAATTGAATTATTTGGCTTCATTCATGTAAAACGACCTTTCTTAATTAATAGTGCTGAAGCCGAGTTCTGCGGTTTCGTCTTTGAAGTCTTGTTCTGTGCGTAGAGTTTGAAAAATGTGTCTCGTCAGTGCAATACCTTTTTTCTGCTCTGTGCCTCAGTGGCACACTCACTCTGATCACGACTCAGCTGTTGGGCAAAACACAAAGAAAACAGACACTCATTACTGCTCTTCTTGCCCTCCAGTTATTTGGGTGGGAGCTTTTATATAAACACAAGGTGTGAAATTGTGACCAAAATTCATCTTCCTCCTGCTGCTCTTGCGTTTCACATGAATGATTTTAATCACAAAACATTTCCATCGTGTTTTATTAACAATATTGTGATTTTTGTTGTTATAACCCTTGTCTTATGGGTCAAAAGTGACCAATTACCATGTTTAGCTGTAGAAAAAATAAAATAGTAATAGTGATACTACTATGTCACTGTTACAGTAAATAATACTGTAATTCTCCAGGAGTTACAGTATAATTTACTGCGATTCTTGAAGTGTACACTGAGGATGTTAAATAATCATCCAGTTAAAATGGGTTTTTTAAAAATAGTTTTTGAATTCCAACTATCTCATCAAGCTTGCTAGTATCCATTCAGATTGTGAGAAATGAAGTAATTTGTGCACGAAGTCCATGACCCTCAGAGCACACACAGTACATCGAAGTATGTGGGAGACTTAACCCAAATGCCACCCCATATGCAAAAACAATACTTTTATTGCAGCCATTGCCTGAGGCAAGGCCACAATAACACCAAAGAGTAAAACTAACTCAATAATATCACAAAGGAACACAAATTATCAATATTTTTAATTGTCTTCAAATATTTTGCCGAAAATGTGCATTTTATGTCATGGAGATTCCTCAAAGTCCACTGTCCATTAGCCATTCTGCAGCTTGAGCCATTTGTGTTCACCAAAAGCAAATGCAGCTGCACAATCCTGATTAAAATGTCTCTGTCCCATCTCTCAGATGTATTTCTCTTTATCGGATCTGGGCCTAAGTTGTGTCCTCATTAACTGTCTTGGCTTTGCCAGAAGTGGCCACCAGACACACACAAGTAGACAGAGATTTCGCAGCCTCCACCCTTATTGAAAGGCAGAGGTCCAGAAAATCCCCTCAGAGGCATTAGATCACTCTTTTCTTCCCTTAACACAGACAAACCAGAAAGGCTGATTGCAGGAGTGATTAGTTCAGTACACTTTAGAAGGATTCTTTGTGTCTGTCTAAGCCACAGAAGTGGAGATAATAAAGTCATTAGAAAGGACGGGTGGGGGAAGGGAGAGTGGGCTCATCCTTAAGAAGTTGCTCTGCTAAACACAATAGAAAACTAGCAAGTTACCAAGGTGTCTTTTTTTGGACCTCATTAGCAGAATATTTTCCCATGAGCTAAAGGTTGTACATCAAGATTCAAGCCAGACTGTTTGTACATGTTTATGCAACACCTGCAGTTATGGTATCTGTTGAAAGTGAGTGTATATAAATAAGACACTTTGTGTTTTTGCCCAGTCTGTCTTCCTACTGACGTCAGTGTACATTTTGCTTCCAGAGCAGATGTTCCTCGAAAAAGTTTTGGTGTGTAGGTAGGTCAGCACTTCCTATGTCTGTTTAATATGTGGCTCACTCTGATTCTGCCCTCTGAATGTCCTGGACAGCATTTGTTGCGAAGTGACAGCAATGGACATTGAGGTCACAGCGGAGTGACCGCTAAACTTTCTGCTGTAAGAACTTTTCTACTCAGATCACACTGATTATACTTGCTGATGTATTTGTGAGCAGGACAGAGAAATGTGTCGCTTTACACCTAAAAATAAAATATTCCATTTCATTTCTGGCCAGGATTCATGCCAGTATATGCCAGTATATTAAAACTGTGTGCAGATTATTCAAAAATAAAACTTATTTACTAAGTTTAGTTGCATTCCCAAATGTTAACTGATTGTTTGATAACAGATATTAAACAGTTTTTAGTATTTTGCTTTTAGAGTTATTACATATTATAAAAAATATTCTTCCCTCCAGTAGTTCCAATGACCTGATTATTTCTGTAGAAGAAAATAATTGCGCCTTGCCCTCAAACAGAAATTTTGAAGTCACTTGGTTTGAGGTTGAAGCTTTTGGACTGGGACTTTAATTTCCCTGTTGGTGCTGAAACCTTCAAGAAGCTTTCACCCTGGAAAACCAGTGAGGGGAATCATTGTAACAATCACATTTTGACTGGAGCTCTACTCCCCAAACATCTGACATAATTATGTCTATTAACGCAGGTAATTAAACTCCTGAAAGAACATACACACATCGCCGGTACATTTTCTGGTTGCATGAGCTAATGGAAGAAAAATATCATGCTGTGATTCTCTGTGGTTTCCCCTCTAATAGTCTTTATGATTGTCTGCGATATAGGTTGTTGAGAATATTGTGAAAAAAATAATATTCATTTAATCAGGAAAGAAATACTGCAGCAATTTTTCATTGATGACATTTTAAAATCTATATCTTGTGAGGAATTTAGAGAATTTAGGAACAGGATAAAGCATTGTTCCTACTCTAAATGCTGTCAACATTCATAGTTGAAATAATATATTTACACACACTTTACACATGGCTTTTTCACTGTCTGATATTAAATCAGACGAAACTTTTCCTATTTTTGGTCAGTAAAGCTAAATCTGAGAAAGATTTTTTTTCCTTTCTTTCTTCAGAAAAGAAAGAAATAAAGAATGAATGCTTCTCTGACTGCTTTAAACAGTTTAGGGAAGTCAAGATGATGACATAATGACTTTGATCTTCTGAAAGGTTCATTCACAGCAGAGACATATAGAGGCACACTTGTAGATGCGTTTTAAGCGAAGTCCTGCTTACTTGTTTGACATAATTGAACGATATACAGAAATAAGATAGAATATCATGAAGGGAATATTGGACTTCCATAAGTTTTGGTAATCTCTGGCTGTGATTTCCAGATACCTTTGAATGCCACATTCTTCTGTTCAGACTCGTATGTCAAGGTATTGCTAAAGTTTCAAAAACAGCGTGTTCTTTTCAGATTAAGAAGATGGAAGTCAGCTGATTCCTCTCTGGACATTTACCAGAAACATCAGAGAATGGGGTGAAGTTTTAAGCACAGGCCAGTCCCAAGCTGGAAAAAAGAAACTTTCTTGAGGTTGTTGAGGAAAGAACATTTTGCAAAAATATTGAGGCATCAACCCATAGTCAAGTTAAAGTTAGCATGTTACAAGTTAAATTATGAGCAATCAAAGCACTTTATCCCGGTCATTAAGATCCACTTATACTAAGTAGATAGATGTAAACTTCTGAATTTTAATTAAATAATAAAACAAAACTAATTCTTACTCATTATGCTGGCTTTCTAGAAATAATTTTATTAAAATATATTTGTTTTTGTTTTTTTCACTATGTAACTTAACACATATTTTGAGCTGCAACTACATATTTTACTTTCTGAGAAAGTTACGCATGAGTGAATTATTACTGCTTCACCAGGATTTTAATGTAAATAAATGATGCCTTTCTCAGTTTTTGACAGTCAGGTGACCCACTAAGAGGTAAGAACAGTAGGTTAAAGCAAAAGTAACAGACAGGGCAGGACAACAAAGGAAATGGAGAGGGGAGGAAAGGCAGAGCACTGGAAATGTTTTTGGGAGGAAACTGAAGTTGCCATAGCGACCTAGTAAAAGCGCTGCAGCAAGGACTGAGACAGTCTTCCTCTTCGCCTCATCTCTTCCTTTTGAAAGAGAGGATGACAGACCTTGAGAAATGATGCCTTAGTTTTGATCTTCCATTGCAAAACGTTATGTTTTGTCAACCTCTGTATATACGGAAATGTCCATCACTTGTGCGGAAATTAAGCTATAAGAGCTTCTTTCTTGTAGTAATTGTCTTAAGGATCACAGGAAATCAGCTTTTGATAACTGTGCCATTTGATTATTTAAGCTCAGTCTGGGTAATCAGGGCCCTGTTAGGCTAATCAGTGCATCTCTATAGTCTGAAGATCTTTGCTGGAGAAGATATGAGACGGAACTACTTGTCGATGTACATGAGAAGAGGCATCGTATTGTGAAACGTAATTACTACTCTTTGATGAGGTGAAGTGTCAGGACCATTGGCTTTTAACGAGTTTATTCACCAGAAACAAAATTCAGGAAGGAGCTTATCCACAGACGACCATTGGAAATACATGACCAGGCAAGCACAGATAAAGTGTGTTTACATTACCGCAGAGGAGATGAAAAATTGTGTATAAACCCACATACTGTGAATAGTTGAGAGCCATATAAGCAGTTATACTTACAGGTGTAGAGGTTTAACAGTCAATATAAAAGGACCTGCTGGGATTGTTTACAGCTTTACATCTCCCCAGGGATGCAAGTGAATCTTGGCAGGATTAGCAAAGCTGCCATAATAGTTTGCTCTTTTAAATATCTCTGCATAATGTGTCATTTGCAAGGGGGTATGTGTACATATCTTTTTGCATATCCATGTCTATGAGTTAGACAGTATATGTCATGGTTTAGTTAAATACAAACTTGGAAAAGGGTGATGATGTTTATCCCATGGTGATGGCTTTGTATGCAGTTGTGGTGCGTAATGTAGTGAAATGAAGATTAATCACGTTTAGAGGAGTTACTTTTTCTGATTTCTATATATTGACCTCTGCAAGTAACCACCTGTCTGTTTGAATCTACCCATGGTCTGTTGCAGTTTTTAAATAATAAAAACTGGATTTCACATCCTGTATTGTCAACTAGTTTATGCATTTTAAAAGCAAGTCGGGAATAGTGCTGGTCTTGGAGAATCTGACATACTTTGTTGTGTGGTTGCAAGATACGTAATTTTACGTAAATGTGGAAAAGCTAAAATTTTTTTACAAAAGCTCCTAAATCTAATAAAAGACAGAAAATAAACTTATCACCTTCCGGTGATAGGATGTCATTTATTACTTTTTCTGTTTGTGTATTGTACATATTTCATTCCTTAGAGGCATGTTACAACTTTCTATGCAACACACTACAAATGGCATCACCCAAGAACTCTACAGATAACTGGATGAAGAATTGCTCTGTAATATCTCCTTGTAGTCCAGACTAGCATATGATATTACTGTCCCTGGGAATTATTTTGGTTTTGCTTGAGGAGTAGAAAGATTCCTGATAAAAAGTTTTCTTTAAACATTCTCTCCTATGAACATTCCTATTGTATTTTTGTGCGGTCCCCATGTTTGCATGTCTGTCTCTGTTTGTGCATGTGCTGACTGACATACCTCAGAGATTGTTTTGTTTGAATTTTCTGGTGAGGCTTAGAAAATGTCTTTCCAAGTTGAGCTGGGGTAACAACACTCTCTGCAATCACGTCTTCTCCCTCCAGTTACATCAAGTTACCTTTTCTACCCAGGTAATAAATCTGGGAATATTAAATCTTTCCCAGTTTGCTTTGCAGATGTTGCCATTTGTCTTCACACCAATTTCTGAAAATTAGCCCTTTATATGAATGCATGTATGTGTTTGCCTCTCTGCCCAGTGCCATTTGGCACTATGTGTGAAAGAGATTAAACATTTTCCACAAAAATTTAATTTCTTTTCCAGGCTCTTTTACTGGGTATTTGTCGCCATCGCAACAAATCAAACACTGCTGCTAGGAGTCGTAGTGAGGTCATCCATTCCAGCTTGTGCCTTTGTGCCTCTTTGTGTGTTTGTCTTGCTGATAAGAATGTGAGAAGATTTTTCTAAGAGGTTTGATTTAGTTTCGTGTTAGCTCGAAACTGAGACAATATGCAGTTATGCATACTGCTGGATCACCTTGGTAGGAAATAAGTTTGGATACTATACTAGCAAAGACGTATGGAGGTTTTTGTGACGGCAGCTAATGGGGCAGAAAAGGATCAGAAATAATCAAAACCACATTTTTTTTTTCACAATATGCTACATTGACACACATTGTGTTGCAACGTATTATTCTTTATGGTGTCACATCACATCTCCAGGTGTTTTGTGACCATTTTGGCACATGTCACATAACTAGAATTACTTATTACAATGTAATTACTATGCACTGTAGGCATATTTATATCATTAGAACAAAAGGAAAACAAAAATTCATATACAACCCAAAACATGGGACCAAGTTAAAGTAGTTTATATTTGATGAATTTGTTAAGAGTGTGGTAATGGAGTTCTGGTTAAAAAGAAATACCTGAGCTCAGATCACATAGGTGATCATGTACTGATCATAATGCCACTATTGCAGTTTTAATCAATGCTCCTCAACACTTTCTCTAGCAGAAGGCCGAGCAAAGCCAGTGGCATGGCAAGCCTATAATACACTGAGGAAAGTCCTGGGTTGTTCAGTCATATTTAATAAATTAAGTACCTTTTCAAAATACCAACCTTTAAGCAGGAATTAAGCAAACTTTTTTGAAGCCTGTATTTCTGTTTAAAAAATTATTTTTTCATTGATCTAATGTTATAAGCTAATCTTAATGGTATGTTTTATTAGCTGAATAGGAAAATCACTATAAGAGGAATAAAGTCTTAATATTATTATTATACAAAATAAGAATTATGGGCCAGTTAATCAGATTAATTAATTAAGGACTAAATTTAATTTGGTGAAATTAACTTTTCAACTCTTTTTTAATTTAATGAATATGAATGTATGTGTGTAACGCATAAAATATATATAGTATACGATTTATAACAGCTTCTTTGAGGGCATCTTCCTATGAGTTTGACAGCCATACCTCCATACCTGCTTATAACAGGTATGTAATGTCTTATTACACTTGCTTTTGTGAAACTGATGTATAAAACACTTTTCTTTGTGTGTCAAATTGTCTGGGGAAAAAAATATGTCTATGCATGTTATGTGGTCTCCATGGTTACCAGCAGACATGCTTGTCTTTCTTACAGTCAGATCGGAACATGGGTCCCTCGAGGGGATAGAACAAGAAGAAGACACAATTTGATGCACTTACCTGTAATGTGTAAACTATATTTTTGATAGTGCCTGAAATCTTCTTATTTATTTTCTGTATTATTTTTTTTCTGCCTGTAAAATTGCTCCATTTCTCCTTTAACTCCCCTGGACATAAGTCATCCCAGATAAATATTGTTTGGAAGGCATCATTTTATGATTCTTAGCTGAATGTGTAGTAGTTACAAATGTAAGCATTAAAAATCAATCTCCGTTTCTCATTCTTATGGTCATGAAACACAAAGAGAAACTGACAAATCTTACATAACTGAAGCCTGCTTTGTAAGAGTGATCAAGCGTCATTCAACACATGCACACGTAAACAGTCACACGGCACAGGGAGCAAGGACAACAGTTTACTACGCACTCCTTTTTCATCAGCAAGTGTTTGTTTTTATGTCCATTAACAAAACAAGGGTTCAGCATAATGAGGCTAATGAGGAAGCGTCTCATTTGGCTCTGGCTGCCTTGCTTTCAGTGGAGGACCATGACACACACACAAACATTTCTGTTCAGAGGTGGATACGTTAAAAAAAGAGATTTTTAAGTTGGAGAAACAAAAACATGCAGATTAAAACCATATTTTTAATCAACTGAAAAGTAAGAAACAGATACATAAAATATGTCAAAGTTAAAAGTTCTTACTTACTGAACAAACAAAAATCATATTTCATAACAATCAAAATTCCCCTTGACTAATCTGCTTGATTAGTTAAATTATTAATTATTCTGAGTCATCATGCCTAATAACGGCTGTAATCACAGTCTATTTCATGGCTGATGATGAGTATCCTCCATTTCCATCATCTTTATGCCTATGGTTGTCGGTATGAGCACTGAACTCTGATGATACAGATAGGTATAATCAGCAAATGTTAATGACAGGAAGGGAACCAGCAAGAGGATGTTTTTATGTGTTTTATGTGTGTGTTCTTGATCATGCTACTTCAACAAAGGGATGTCTTTCTTTTGGGAAGTGAGGACATTTTCCTGGTCCTCATTTTTTTCTAAGAGGGGTGGATTTGCAAACACAAACTCTACAAAGGTGAGAAATATGCATGCAGAGTATAAGATAAAATAAAGTGAAACTGTCATAACCAAAAGTTCAATCTATGCCTTAAGTTTGGCTGCCATGGGAATATTTCATATGGCTTTGACAACTAACGATTTAAGGTAGGGATCTTTTAGTAGGGCTCAAAAAATGTCCAATTCGTAAAAGGAAAAACCCACTTGTCTCACCGAAACAACAAAAACAGATTAGCATGCTGTAGAACAAGGTGCAAACAAAATGCTAATTTAATGTAATCAAATCTGAAAGATTCATCAATCTTCTAAACTCTGAATCCGCACTTTGCTCAGCTCAACACAAGGCACCAATCAACCAGTCAGAGGCAGATTTTAGGATTTTTAAATTTGCAAATTTTATTATTAAAGTAAACTGTCTAAGACATTTTGGCAGGTGTTAAGACATTTCAGCATAATAACTCAGTATGGTCAATTTCCTTCATGTTTTGGTGATTCTCGGGCTGAACCTGCAGGAATCTGAGTTTATTTTGACTAATTTTATGGTTATTTCACCTTAAATAACCTTAAAGGAACTGGAGTAAAGCATTTGTTCAAAGTGGTGTACACTATACCCAACATAAACATGTCATAAACATTTTATTAACTTTGAGTAAAAACTATCATGGAGTTTATTGCTGTCACTTAATTTTAACATGAATCTTATATGAGTCATTAAAAGCCTCTTCAGGCTGGGTAACTATGTGGTATTTGCTAAACCCACAACTTCCTAAGTTGGTGTCCTTCATTAATAGCTAACCCGTATTCCCATGCTGCTACACTTATTTGCATACCAAATCCTTGCAGACTAAAGTCCACTCAAATGTGCGACAGTGTTGGTGAGATGTATTGTCTGTTTGATTACCGGTTCCATATTCTGCATGGCTGAACATGAAGCCTCACATCCATGCAAACTATCCAAGTCTCTCATAGCAAATACACAGGCAAACACACACAGTGAAACAGAATTTGATCCAATTTATGCATACCACCAGCTGTCCACGCCAATCAGAACTGTCTTACATTCTGCGTTTAGCATGGAAAGAGTGAAAAAAAAGTATTTTCTTATACTTACCTTCATTGAAAAAACAGATACATTGACATCAAAGGTAAAACAAAAAACATGACTTTCAGCTTCAGCATGATTCCCACAGAGCAGATCAATTAATGATTTGCCTCAATATCCCCCACAGGAACAGTTGTGAAAGTGGGCACTTTGTCTAAATCTGACTTTCAGCTATCAGGCTGTTTATTCTCCCAGGACTATTCACATTCCAGCCTGGCAGCAGGGATGCAAGAACATTTGATGATAGATTAACAGTTGGAAATGTTTGGATTGGTTTTAAACTGGGAGATGAACTCTGCTATTTGGTTTGTTATCCTATCCCCTCTAAAATGTTCCCTTTTCTCCATGTTTAGTCCCTCATCATTTAGTCCTTCTGTTATGTTTTACGTTTTCCTGAAACACTTTTGTTATTTTTTCCTCTCTCTGTCAGACGCGGCAGTCATAAATTTGACGACACTAAAAGGCGCATAGCTCTTATTTAATAATTCCTACCTTTTAATTCCTTGTGTTTTTATTCTTCTTTCATTTCCTTCCTCCAGCTCCACAAACAATAAAGCATCCGGATATACAAGCTATGCATTTATTCTTCTTATCCTGCTTTCCTCCTTTAACTTTCTCCATTTAATATTGGTCCTTGTCTATCTCCTTAGTGAATGTGGAATATAGCCTGAGTTTATTCACACAGTCGTGAGATGGCGTTTGTCCACCCTTTTGGTGTGATCTCTAGGTCATGTTATTGTGCCCATCGCTACTGAAAGGGCATCAGCCAATCAATGTCTGGTCACAAGTCCCTGTTGTTACATATGTGCTGTTGTTATACATTGATAACAAGTATTGTACATCATTAAGATAATTTACAAAAGACATTACATAGAGAAAAAAATCATATCTCTAGTGATGGTTTAGTCACTAATATGTTAAAAGTGATTAATTCCTCTAATAGTTTGACATTGTGAAAATAGAGGATGATAACCAACTGCGAGTAAAACTAGATTTTGCATAAATGATTGGTAACATATTTTTCTGAATGGTGACACAGTTTGAATCCAGAGGTGCACAAATCTCTCCTGCATGGAAAATACTCCAGAACAATCTGCTGTTGCACCAACATGACAGCTGGGATAGTGCGCTCCGTTTTTACCTCCAGGCTACGGTGGTTAATAGGGCCATTGAAGGGAAGGAAACGGAGTACCATCTGAAAAGCACTTACTCAGAGTGGTGCCACCAATTTCACAATGGGAGTGCTGGTCTGAACACCAGTTCTGAATATCTGTGGAGAAAGGACTGGGAGGAAACATCTTTTTCAACCTGCTTGCAATACCTTCTTTATGTGTCACTTTCATATCCTGATGTTTAAAAAAAACTATTTTTTATTTTTCCACTGTATGCTAGACAAAAGCCCACCAAACATCTGAAGAGAAAGAAAGTGGAGAATTGGTGACAAATGAACTATTAGAGTATCCACTGGTTTTTACTCCTGCTAAGGCAGCACAGAGGAATGTTTGCAGTTCTGGTTGCATGAGTTTAAGTATAAGAGGGCAAGTTCACACACATTAAGTATCCATTGTTGAAATCCTGGCGCCAGGGCTACCAGTTGCCCTCCCACATTAATCTGTCTCCACATAATGTCTCACTGGTTAGTTGCTAGCCACTCAAGCACCCAACCTCTCCCTATTGCTGCTTCAGAGAGAACAACAGTTCAGCTATGGACTGCAGGCTTGTTCCACAGAGTTAATTTCAATCACACTACCTTTATGTCCAATTTGATGAGGTAGCACAAATCCTGTGTTCACTGGACTGAATTCTTTCTGAATTCGGGAAAATCATAACAGTCAGACAGACAATTATTTTTGTGTGATTATCAGAATAGAAGCACATATGTGATACCAATAGGCTTTCTTATTACTGGGGCGTCCTTTTTGTTCTTTCTGTTGTTCCTTTTAAAAGTTATGAAACCTTGTTCAGAGATGGGACACCTGGGACTTGTTGACTTTGGTATTAAATTAACATGCAAAATACATCCTTTGCCCAGCATGTGTCCTCTGGTTCTAAGGCATTGCTCTCCTAACAAGCACAAGCGCTCATTCACATATACCACCCACAGTAAGCAGACGGATCATCCATCCATCCATCCATCCATCCATCCATCCATCCATCTATCCATCCATCGATCCATCCATATTTTTCTAAAGATTCTTGTATCTGACAGATGTTGGAGGTATACAATAACTAACTAAAGCTGTAGTTGAACATATTGAGTTTATATTTGGTGGGAATAATGCTGAAAATTTTAGTGGCATGGAAAAATAAATGATGCTCTGAGCATCTGTTACTTAAAGAAAACTAAGTTTTAACCAGCAGCATCCAAGCTTTTTGCCATACCATACAAATTACAAGGTTTAAAGACCAACAATTACTTACTTGTTTTCAAAATTAAATAATGTGTGTTTTTTTTAAGTGCTCAGCGTGAACATGTTATTTTGATGAAACAAACGAAGTGATCTATTTACTGAAAAATAATCTATGTTATTGTGGTCCAAAACATTTTTTCTTTTTTTTTTCTTTCTTTTCCCTACTATTTGAGTGAGTTGTTTTCTGATTGTGTAAAAAAAAAAAAAAACAGGTATCGTTTTCCCATTACACATGTAATTCGCCATTTCAATGTTGTAAATCTTACCGGAAATTGTGTGCAAGGTGTAAACAACCACCTCCACCATCGAGGTGGCTCTTAAGGTTAATTCAATATTTTGAAGTGTGGTCAACATGGACTGAACAGCTTTGTTCACTTCCTCTGCTACCATTGCTAAAACTACAGGTAGACTACAATTCTAAACCAGCTCAGAAAATCAACGTGATCGTTCACAAATTATCCTTCTGTTAGCTGATTGGCCTGGTAAAAGAATCTGCTGGAGATAATCCAAGTGAAAGGAAGAAACAAATTCACAGTTGTAAACGGCGTAATGGACACGCATTGTTGTGATGCCTTGTCAAAGGCGGAGTGTCGGAAAGAGCAAGAACTTCTTAAAAAGACAGAAGTGCAATGTACAAAAAAAGAAAAAAAAATTGTGCCTCCTCTGTCTATATAAACTACTCTATTTTTTATGTTTCTGTCTTAATATTAGCTGTAGTTAAAACTACCTTCTATGTTACAAACTATAAGGTAGGCGCCAAGTCATAATGTGTTCCTGATGTCAGCTTTTGAAGCACTGGCTCCAGCCGCAGTCATGGCTTATTTGTCTGTTCTAAATTTTTGAATCGGCTTTGCTTCATAAACTTCTCAAGGTTGTACTTGTACCTGTAGCTTGTTCACATTTGTGATGATACAGCAATCCTCTGTGAAAAGCCAGCCACTTTGGCAATGAGTTTTTGCATCTTACCATCCTCGTGAAGAGTTTCAGTGATTGGGCTTGACTAGTTAACAATCATCTCGATGATTTTGTAGGCCACTTTAGCTCATAGCCATAGCCGTTAGTAGAATTAAATGTCTGAAATGTATGACTGTGTGTGTAATCTATTGTTAAGTATATCACATGAAAGCAAGCAATTTAACAAAAGCATGCACCTTAATATGTGTTTCTGTATGTTATAAAAACGAATGAATAAATATAATCTACTAGTGAAATAAAATCAGAGGATGTTTCTTTAAACTGTGGATTAAACCGGTTCAGTGGAACAATAGGGTGGTATATTGCTTCTGAATGAGAAATGCTTCTCTGCAAAGTGACAATTGTATTCCTGTTTTTCAAAAATACATAACATAACGTTTTAGCCAGATATTATGTTCTGTGTCACATTCCAGATCAATGAAGTATCTGAAGTACAGTATATGCAGACAGCCTTTCTAACCATGTCTTATTAAACGGCTCCGTTCTGTGTTTCTAGGCTCTCCTCTGTGTTTGATATCTCATTTGGCATTCCCTCTGTGCGCGGCCCTCGTTATTGTATTCCTATGGAGTGCACTGGCATTTGACATGCACACTCTGGCAGCATTGCAGATCTACCTGGTCTCACAGCAATCCCCTCTCTCTCCCTGTCTGCCTCATTGGGGTTGGCTCCTCTGTAGCCTGGCGTTTCTCTTACTAAGACCTCAAGCTGGTAATAGACCTGGGAGGCCCAGGACTGTCTTAATTTGATTTTCATCGTATCACTTTGATTCTTGTGTTAGTGTTTGTGCCTATATAACACTAATACTACATAAGATAATGAGAAGAGGCATTCATTCAGATTTTAAAAGCAGAGCGTGCCACATAAGATTGTTTTTACTAATTCAATTAGCCCTTTCATCTTTTGATGCATATGTAATTCTTATGAGTTGGATAAGTTTATAAAAGCCTACTTAGAATTGTAGAAAATACTACTTTTGTTCTGTTTTATTATTAAAATGTGTTTGGTTCATTTCAGTTTTTGCTATTTCCGGAATTGCAAGTGCCACACGTAAATTATGACGAAAGAATGTGATTAGGAGCATACTTTTAACTGCCTGAAGTTAATAGCAACTTTGTATCTCATGGCCAAAAAACTTTTAATATATCACAGTCCATAAGTACTGTGGTGTAGAGAAAAATAAATTACACTGTGGTTCAGGGAGTCTGTGTAGCCTCCAGTTTTATATTTTCTCCCGACTTAACCTTTAAATCATGATGGATTTGCTTTACTTCAAAGGAAGGGAGAAGTAGGTCTTAAGGTCTCATGTTTTACTTTTTTTTATTGACAACAAAGTGTTTAGGGATTATCAACCAGTTATCAACTGTGGCTGGTGGGTGCACCCATCCTGTGGCTTTGATTCTGTGCAGACTATTCTGTTTATTTTCTGAATTTCTGTGGATATGCATGGGGAGAGTATTAAGGTATTCAAAAATAACAACGTTATCTCAGTATCTTTTCAAATAGATTGCTAAACATCACTAGGCTAGACTCCTGGTTAGACCAGTCAGTGTTCTGAGCTTTTTTTCCTTTGAAAGGTAGAAAATCTCAATTTCAGTTCTTTAGGATCTAAACACTTTAGAAGTTTCCATTGGTAAAAAAGTTCATTAGCCTATAATGTTACCTTATAAAGCAGTACTTTCATCCTTTGCCTGTAAGAACTGAAACATGAAATCCAGAGGAGCCCATCAAAGATTTCAGCTATTTATTCATTACTTGCTTCTTAAAAAAAATCATGTACTAGTGGAGTAATTGTTTAATTAATAGAAAACTCCCTAATTAATTAAAAGGAGTGTCTCTAATTGAAAAGCATAATAAAAAACTGCATTGACCTCATGCTGTAACTAATTACAACCTTGCCTTTTTTTTTAATTAAACAACAAGATGGTGTTTTCTAGAGGCTTTCTATTGGGCTAATTTTTGTCCTGAAAAGCATAGTATCAACACCTACTATCCCCATCTGTACTTGGGAATCGAGCCTCTTTCTTGTATATTTTTTTGGACAGTTCTTGAGAAAGACATCCCCAAAATGAATTCCATGTATCTCAGGAACTACATGGTGTATTTGACTGGTTCAGGTATCAAAATAAAAGTAATATTCCAGAGAATTCTCTAGAGGTCTGAAAATCAACATTTGTATTACTGAGAAAGAACAAATACATATGGCACCCAGAGAAAAAAATTCAAAATGAAAATAATAAATTCTAATAAAATACATTACGTAATGTGGATTTTCCTTAAAAGTGTGCAGTGGGGGCGTGCTGTGGTGGCGCAGGGGTTAGCACGCCACACGTTTGGAGGCCTCAGTCCTCGACGCGGACGTCGTGGGTTCGACTCCCGGGCCCGGCGACCTTTGCCGCATGTATTTTCTTCTCCTCGCCCTCCTTCCTGTCAATCTACTGTCTAAAATGTGAGCCACTAGCGCCACAAAAAATTCTTCGGAGGAAAAAAATAAATAAATAAGTGTGCAGTGGAAACCCAGAACCTCTAGTAATTGGTTCTAGTAACTTACTAGAGTTACTGGTAACTTACCGGTCCAGTCAGTGGTCAGGTTCTGACCACTGACTGGACCAAATTTCATTGCAAAAAAATAAAGCGTAGATATTTTAGAAAGGTATTGGTTGATAAAATTCCAGGTAAACATTCCAAATGTCCCATTTTTAGAAATTTTGGCACCATGTTTTCAATTACAAATTTCTCTCTCTTTATTGATATTTATTTATTTCCCCCCCAAACTTTATCTTGCTATAATATTATTTGCAATTAATAACAGTGATTTAAAAAAAAAAAAAAAAACAACAAAAAAAACAAACAAAAAAAAAACAATATAAGAGTTTATTACTACTAGGACGAAAACCAAACCTACGGGACAGATTTTCTGCAGCCCATTGGTTGATTTGGGTGATTGACACATCTAACAGCCAATAGAATCAGCGGGTTTATGACATCAGCAACGTCAAAACGAGCTAAAACGCATTTGCGTAAATGACCGGAAGCTCCAGCTGTGCGCTAACAAAGGAAGTCGTTTGAGTTTTTAGGCGGTAACCATGGAGACAGAAAAGTTGAAAATAATGAGAAATCACATCAGTGTGACGCAAAGACAATTGATTACAGTACGTGATTGGAAACATTTACTCTAACATGGATCATGACCGGGACACAAAAAAGGTTGGACTGAATTTATGTTTTTAGCTTCGTGAAATTAGCTTTTTTTTTATTATTTATTTTTTTATTTGGCTCAGTGAGTTTTGCACATAGCGTGGTGATCCTAGTATTCTTGGAAACTGCAGAGTCTGGATTTGAATCTGATTGGCCGAGCAGAGAGGTTTGTAAGTGGAGATTTGATACGAGCAGTTTCGAGTATATTACATTGTTTTGAGGATACATAATTCTGTTTTCCTTCTATCTCTGTTAGCTAGCTGCTAAGCTAATCCTGGGGTAAGGGATGACACAATAGGTAACGCCCACTTTGGGGAGTAGCTCAGAGAGAGGGAAACAAAGTGAATGGGATCTTCTTCTGGGATGCCATTTTGACTTAAAGGTGGCATGTGAAATGGACCAGCTGTGTCTTGGTATTAATAAATGGAATTCATGAATTCAACTCACTGACTCTTCTGTAACCTCAAACGTCAAGAACTCAGCGTGGCGAACAGATAATTATCCACACTTGCCACCATCAGCGTATAAAAGTGTGAATGAATGGGTGAGTTACTGTAGTGTAAAGCGCTTTGGATCCCTTGAACTTAATTATTTGCTCTGTAAGTACAGGCCATTAACCATTACTGAACTGTGTTTCTGTTCTTTTGCGTTTGTCATGTTTATTCCCTCATGTTCATTAACAAACCTCCAAGGCCTCTAAGACTTCACTAAACAGTTCAATTTGTACTGAGTTTAAATTACATGCAGGTGATCTCTGTTTAAAAATTAGATTTCTTAATCTGGCCACAGGTAAAAAAGGAGCAGACAAATTTGTGTGTATTTTCATGGACTCAGCTGTACTCTTTAGCAGGCCACAGATATGTGGGGGTATAAAGTACTTCACATAATAACCATAAAATGCAATTCAAAAGCTTGTGCCTTCTAAATATTTTGAACTGCTGATAGGTTCTTAATTTGTGTGACTTTGCTTTAACAAACAACTTATTGTTTTTTTTTCTTTTTGTTTTTTTTACAGAGACTGAATTAATTCAATTTCAGATGCCTGTTTCCCTATTTTTCTCTTTTCTTTCATACTTGCTGTCATCCACAGTGCTCAAATAAGGAGAAACTTGTGAAAGGATGTTTACAAGATTAGCAAATGTCTTCAACACTTTTGTGCATATGATTATCACTCCAGATATTTAATATCCCAAAGGATTTGATGAGATTATTCCAGCATGCAGTTTATAAGATGCTTTTGTTTTGACAAAACAAGTGAAATATTCCTGTCACAAACTTTTCACATGTAAATGTGTGAATATTTTTCAATTTATCTATACTTACACATTGAACAATAGCAGTAAAGTAGATAATTAAGTAAATTATATTTCAGTTTCTTTCTAAAAATCAGAATTGTTTAAATTGTTTATGCGCCATCATTTAAATCTTGACCTAAAACTCAAATCTATTTAGCAAATAGTAGTTTAGCAGCCATTGAGATTATTGCCAAAATATAATAGCTAAAAACTATTATATTATAAGTAATAAGTTTATAATAAGACAAATTAAAATAAATAAAGCTTATTTATTTGCATCATTTACAGATTTTTTTGTGGACCTCACAAATATGCAGCTTTACGTATAAGGTTAAACTACTTCTAGACCTTTCAGTTTTGGCTCTTCTAAACTTTGATGAAGTATGTACATTTGATTCAAAGCTGTGAATGGACATCTCCATGTGTTGTAATCCATCAATATGAGTCAATTGCTTTCTAGGTTGTGTGTACAACTTTAAGCAAGACGCTTGTGTGGACCCCCATCCGATGGGTCCCCATTTGACCCATCCCCGGGTCTAAGGCTCCCGGGGATGTGCCGGGCCGCCTGTGGGTCACAGGGAATATGGCGGGTTCTGGTGGGCGTCCATCCCTCTTCACCTCCCAGAGGCTAGCTCACCATGTGGGATGGTCACCTGCCTTTCCTTTGCTGTTCTTGGGTGCTGAATGTTGCAGGCTTTGCTGCGACACGGCACAAGCAACCACAGCAAAAACTGTGTGTGTTGGATCCTTTCACATTGTTATCCAAAACCCACAAGGAAAACACTTTTAGGTTTTGTTTGGGTTGAAGTAAAAATGGGTTTTTACTCAGTTTTTTATCCAAAGCAATGGAGATTAACTTCTTCAGGTCATCCTCTCAATCTCTGAAAGACAAAGATTTAACTATGACCATGTTATTAAATTGCATAAATTGATATTAGGGAATTAAATCCATACCTGCATATCTCTGTGTGAAAAACTGATTGCCCCTTAAAGCAAATGACTGGTTATTCCTCAATCATTTATGTTGCAGTACTGTGAGTACTGGCTAGGTTAGGGTTAGCAATAACAATGAAAAAAAAAAACAGGACAACATAACCGTTTTCAATCTACATGTGTAAAATATTTAATATTTATATGCTTTGTCAAATATGTTGAGAAATGCCAAGTTTTTTTCCCCTTTTAATTCATATCTCACACTATCTTAAGAAGTCCATTCTTTTTAGAACCATTATTTAAAAATGGTTCACCAAATCGCAAATGGCTTTCACATTTTCTTTGAAATCTCCTTTGTTGCTGATTATATTTCCTTATTTTTTTTAATAACTATATGAATGTGCTGAATTGTTACTATCCCCACGATATTAGCTGGACTTTCTCTTTTTCTGTTAGGAAGATCACCTCCATCACCATTAGTAAATTTTATCACAATAATTTGTAAGCCAGTTCCTTTTCCTGTCTCTGTGCACCAAACATTGTTACTGACTACCATCACAGTGTGATCTAAAATAAATTCCTGCATTTAAATTTGTTATCTTGAGACATGATCTCACCAACATTACAATGAAAATCTCCTGGTCATAAACTTGAACTGGAAGACTTGCTGTAAATCCGCATACAGGCTTCCGTGACTGGATGATATTGGCTCCAAATACATATTGGGAGAAATAAAGACATTTAATAGTCTTAGTCTGTATGTTTGGTATGCAGCAGCCAGCAGCTCTGAGAGCGGTAATTTAACACCCAATGCCCTGAACAGTCATGTTTGATATGCTGCTTCTCTCCCTATTGCTGAGCTTCTACTGCTCTACTATAATTACTGCGCTTGGCAGACAGTCACGACACATCGACAACAGACGAATTAGGGTGTGGGGAGAGCACCAGCCGAAGAAAAAAAGGTGGGTGTTTTGAGGGAAAGTACCACTGAATTTTGTTTTGTTTTTAACCAACTTTTACAGGAAATCTGCACTGCTGTGAAAGAAAAGGTAAAACATGAATACAGGCAGGGACAGGACAGGATTTGTTCTTATGTTATTATGCATAAGTCTGTTTTCTAGCAGATGTGATTCTGTATAATGAATTTTTCTTCGAAATAATTAGAACATCCAATTGACACCTAAGTAACTATCATCTTCCACTGGGGAGGTTTTTTTAATGCAATGGCAGAAAATAAACTTTCTAAAAGTTGCAACACCAATTTGGATTTTGCTATAATTTTAGTTTGAGACACAGCTCCTAAATATGACTGTGCTTGATGAAAATAGCATTAATAAAGACTGAAAAGGTGAGATGTATCAGAAGCATTAAAAGTATGTATTGCTTTAAATTCCATATTGTGAAAATATGTAAGAATTTTTTATGATCCTAAATGTTATTAATTTATAGCATACGTTTTGAACACAAATTGCTCATAATATTTGAATATACAAGACTTGAGCAAAAAGTTGTCATGAAGTTTCTTTGAATAGCATTTGTTGTTGAAATTACTTAAATGTTAAATATCTGAGGCAGCTTGAATGAACTGATTGTGTTCACTTGCAGAACTCTTTGGTGTAATGGAGAAATAGATGCTTTTGGGTTTCAGTGTAGAAAATCTTCACAATAATAGCTAGCAGGTCAAAATAAACTACCCAAACATGACAAACGATTTGCAGAGCCAACTTGTAACCTGACACATTTTAAATATGTATAAATTGCAACAAATACCTGAAAAGATGGTGGTTAGTTGCGACCCAGTCTCAAATCATGCTGAAATTCTTTGTTGTTTTTTTTCTCAAATGTTGCTATTGTTGTGGTAAATAATTGCGATATCCATCGTCTGCAGACAAAAGCTCAAATGTCAACAATTGAAAAGTATGGCTGTGTGAAAGAATACAATAAGATCTGGTTCTTTACTCATAATGCAATACAATTACAGTTATAACTCAGCAATAATAGAACAATACAATGTTGCTGGAGGAATTACAGCCAGTTCCATGACGCTATGAGGTTATATTTACTTTATCCTTTGACTGGTGTATCTGTCACAAACTTTCTCCTTCAGTGAGGGTAAAAATAAAAAACCCACAATTTGCAAACATTCTTCTAAGTATCATCATCAAGTTGGGTAGTTGTCAAAAAAGAAATAAGCAAAGCTCTAAAATATACACAAACAGCTTTACACCTCCACCCACTATGGACATTTTGAGTTAGCCTTCTGCAATACATATTTCATGTGAGAATCTCAGTGCTACCAAGAAACCAGAATATGTGTGCACCCCTGATTTGCACCTAACAGGAAAGGAATGATGGGAGGGATTTGAAAATGATTGGCCCTTTTTTTTATTCCTCACAGCTGTGCGATAAGAAGGAACGGTGCTTCGGCACGCTGGTATTTCTGCAGATAAGCTCTCCACCAGAAAACAAGACTTTGTTGTAAGACATGATTAGAGCCATCATAGTTGTGTGCCTACATCTTGTGTTTTTTAAGGAGTATTCAATCTAAGCTGCTCTCAAATACTCATTGTGCAATCCATTTGCAGTTTACCCACTTTAAACAGAAATGTGTTAGATATTACAAATCTACACCAGTAACCAAAGTTGCCTTCAATGAACATGCCTGCTTTAAAAGATTCATATATTAAAAAGTATCAGCTATTAATGCCTTAAGCCCTGATTAATCAGATTTAAATCTTTTATCTGTAAGTCATTGGATATTGTTGTTGTGCATGAAAATGAACAAGATTATTTTCATGTGCAACAACAATTATTAGCAAATTATTCTGCCAACTATTCTATTCATATTAATAGAATAGCTATTGTTCTGTTGCTGTCTGGTGATGTGGAAACATTTAATCTTTTGTCCCTCCCCGTGTATTGAATTCATAACGTGATGCTGTAAATGACGTAACCCTGAGACGATTTTAGGTTGTGGCGCTATATATATATATATATATATATATATATATATATATATATACATAAGCACCACGACAGAGCCAGCTCACTTTGTCTTAGTCTTAGTGATAGTTTTAACAAATATGTGAAAAAAAACATTAAAAAAAATAAAAATAAACGTTACTTACTTTAACTCAATCGCTGCTTTAGATCATTACATGTGTGTGTTTTTTTTAATATATATACTTCGTCAATCCTCTCTTGTAGTAATTTTGATACTTCATTTCTGGGACAGTTCACCATTGTGCCATGTTTTCTCAGTTTGAGAATATTTACTACTATGATTTAATGATTCTTAAAGCCTTAGAAATGGCCAAACCTTTCCTCACAGACACATCGCATTGGCCTTGTTTCTCATCTGATCTTTAATTTCCTTAGATGACTGTCTTTTTTGTAGTTTTGTGTATTCTTGTAGACTACTTCATCATGTCTAAGTTATTTCTTGCTTATTAAAGTCTGCCAGTAATTAGGCCTTGGCATATCTAATGAAATGGAACCAAAGAAAAATTGGATGAATAAAATAATTGTTTTAACATGGAGATTTTACTTTTTCACAAAGAACCAGGTTAATTTGGGGTGTTTGTTCCTCCAAAGATTAAATCATAATTTGAAAAATGTATTTTTAATTTTGTAAGTACTATAAAAATACAATTAACTAAAGCAATTAAATATGACAAAAAGTAGAAGCAGAAAATAAAAAGCATTTTAACAGCACAGGATTTTTTTGACCTAGAATTGACCATATAAAACAGCCATGTTTTTGGAAAATTGTTTGGGAATTAACAATAAACTGCTAGTGTATTGTGTGTTTAAAAAGGACAAATCATATTCCCTCAGTGTAGCTTCCATTTGATAACATTAATTGGAAGCTTGCATGGTGACATCCTTGACCTCTTCAGTATCCACAGTTTGCACTTTTAAAACTATTGTTGTGTGTGGTATAATGCACTGTATGGTTTGAAGCGTCTTAATTGGCTCCAAGGCTTTATGAAATTTCCTCCTGGGAGGCCTGTTGAATATTAATAGGGAAGCGTCACTCCAGCAGAATGCCTGGTAAGATTAGTGGATATTGTACATCTCCAACTTTCCGTTGTCAGGGATAGACGTTCTAAAAAAAACAAACAAAAAAAACACTTTTTGTGGTCACAAAAAAACACCTGGCAGCTTCATTGGAATAGATAAAATGAGCTCTGTGCACATGTACAAAATCAAAAGGAGGACTACATCAGTTTGATGAATCAGTTCATGTGAAATGGATAGAGGGTAGCTATGGACCGTAATACAACTACTGTAGAATATTAATAGTGTTTCAAAAGCAACTCTAAACATTTTTAGATTTAAAGGAACTCTGTGTTTCGGCTGTCTTGCAGTTTTCTGGAAGTTTATTTCAGATTTATGGTGCGTAGAAGCTGAATGCTGCTTCTCCTCGTTTGGTTCTGGTTCTGAGGACGTAAAGCAGACCAGAACCAGAAGACCAGAGAGGTCTGGAAGGTCGAAATAACAACTGCAGATCTTTAATGTATTGTGATATTAAGCCATTCAGTGATTTATAAACTAATGACAGAATTTTAAAATCTGTTCTCTGCTTTATCTACGAATGCTTTATTGATAAGTAAAAAAATAATCAGCTCATGACTTCCTGGTGTGAGAAAAAAAAAAATCTATGAACTTTGATACATTTGCAACTAACATCTTTTTTCTTCAGGTTAGTTCTTCATACTTTCTTTTTGTTAAAATATGTCTAAGCATATTGAAGGTTATGCCACAGGCAGTAGTTTGCAGAAAAAGTTAAATAAAATACATTTTTTGTAGCTCACAAAAATTGGAATTAAATCTATCATAAAATTAACTGTCTGCTCTTCACAAAGCTTTTGCTTTTTTTTAATCTTTGCTCACATTTACTGTGTCTTACCATGACCTATTTTTTTGTTTTTTTATTTCACAAATTTTTCAGTTTCTGTTGTCAGTGAAATAATAAAGTAAAAATAAAATAGAGAGGCCCTTCAAGACTGCATTCTTGTTGTAAGTGACTATGACAGAAATGAGGTTGATGCTTTGATCTGATAAAATATATTTTTAATACAGAGTTCTGACAAAATCCACTGTCACATGAACTGAAGACAAAAGTATTTTGATTTTGACTTGATTCAAAATCAGAGTGAGAAAAAATGTACTGACAAATTGAGCAGAATTTTTGCAGAAGTTTTTGTAGTAAATGTAGTTTTTCTCAAAATATTTGTGGCAGATGGAGATTTAAAGGAATTTCTTAATTTGGCTTACATTTTCTCTCCGACTTGAATCAATAACACATTTTTGAGTGATGAAGCCAGACTTTCCACTCAATTCTGCTTCACTTTCTTTGTCAAATTAATTTACAAGTGTTGATGTTGTTCCAGTTTACGTTTCATTTATGTACTGAAAGTTTTTTTTAAATGTATAGTTTTTAACTGAAGAGGGTGAAATCAGGAAACTTAAATATAATTCGTCTCTGACTGGCCCATCTCATCACGTCAAGTTTGTCAGTCAGTAAACCTGAGGTCAAATTACTTTACATGAGTGTGAGATCCTGTGGTAAAAGCATAGGAAAGGGTGAATAAAAGAAGAAGACAAATAGGTTATGGTTTCTGAGAGATGAAATGTTTGTGTGTGTGAGTAAATCTGGCCCTGGGTGACTTCAGTTTGTGAGTGGCCATGACATTTGCTTTACCAGGTGTAGAGGAGCGTGAAGCAGACTCTGATGGGGTCTGTGAACACTTATCACATTTACTCCAGGCTACAAGCTGTGCTGGGTTTTCAGTGCAGACTGTATGAAATCTCCTCCTTCCCCTCTCCCACCTTTTTGCTGCCTCTCCCTCCTCCTTTACAGTATTTCTGATATCTTTCTATTCTTTTCTGTTCTTTTTCTGGTCTTTCAGCTGTATTTTTCTGTTCAACTTATGTTCTTCCTACCTTCATCTTCTTCACTCCCTGTCTCCCTCCTCTTTGAGTAACAGCTGTAGTGGTGAGGAGACAACGCTAAAATATCTTGCAGCGATTTTCAGGTGGAGCTTGTTAATGTCCTGTTTGACTCTATGGCAGTGAGTTAAACCCTGCTGGATGTTTCAGAGACACTCATGCATTTCACTGGATCCATGAAAACACAGCTCTGTAAGGTCATGAATTATTCACTTTGTTTTCACTGGAGTGGAGCACAGGAGATGGGATGAAGGGTGGTGGTGATGGGGAGCTGGGGTGAAAGAGATCTGAGCTAAGGAAAGACGATTCAGTCGCTCTTAGCTAAAGCATGGGAGCTAGCCTTCTTGTAATTCTAGTCCACTCTCATAATCTTATCAGGAAATGAAGAAATACCGGGAGTGTGGAGTACAGTTTTAACCTGTAGTTGCACTTTAAGTTGCTATTGTGAAATAATAATAATAATAATTTTTTTTTTTTTCTCTCATTTTGGAACCATGCTAAATGTGTTTGTTGGAGGAAGGCATGCTTTGATTAAAAATAACTGCACCTTTCCTAACTTCTAAAACAATAGATAAACTATCAATGGAATTTAAGATTTGGCTGATGATTGTGTTTTATGCATTTATTATTAAAAACATTGTCTAAAGATACTTTAGAAGCTTATAAGAACAAAGCAGGAATAGATCAAATACAAATACCATATATTATTACCCAAATGTCTAATTATTTTATAGATTGAGATGTAACTTTTTTTTCTCTCCTTTTGCTCTTGCCTCTACATTATCCTTCTATGATGCAAGAAGGATGAAATCCCTGACTAACCCTGTCCCCAACTATCAAGGGAAATCATTATTTCTCACTGAAAAATGACCTAAGGTCTGTTTGCCACATGAACAGACTTAAGTTGACTAATGTTGTTAAATATTTGAACTTGCCAGAGGTGAATTTACTTCCAATAACAACTTTGCAATTAAAATACAGAAGCATATGGATAACGAAGTATACATTTTCTTAGCAAGATTCCTCCAAAATACAGTTTTCAGCACAGTGGAAAGAGATGCTGCTGGTTTCATATTGTGTACCTCCAGTGTGAATATGGATATTGGGAGCATCACATAACACTGGATTTTACAGCAGCTAGTTTTGAGGTGATCACAAAATCTGAGGCATTTGATATCTGACCATGGTTTTTGAAAATGCCCATAATCAGAGCAGAGAGGCACCAGTCTTGCTGTCTGCATTCATTATGTGTTGCAGCATCTTCCAGCAGGAGGTGGTGTAGCCTCTGTAACACAGTGATTCAGCCAATGACAACACTTTCCATGGTGCATGCAAAGAAGTCAAGCTACAGATGTCCATGAATTGAGCTATGAGTAATAAAATGGAATGAAACAGAATAAAAGTAATGAACGAGCTTACCTGAAATTCATTTAATACTTAAAAACAATAAACTGTGTCAGTTATGACAGCTTCAAGACACTTCTTGTACCGAAGAACTAGATTTGTTCAGCTGAGTTTTTGGCTCATTATTTCACATGCCCTTATTTGTATTCTAAGGTTTCTGCAGGAATCCAGTCAGATGATTGGGTAGAGCAGCTTCATTTTTATTCTCTGAAACCAGTTGAGAGTTTGTTTGCCTGTCTGTTTGGATCATTGCCTTGCTGAAACGTTCGCCTTCATTTTGTCATAATGTTCTGGGTAGAAGATGGAGGTTTCATCAAAAATTCATCGGCACAAAATTGCACAGGCAATAATGAACAAAGTGAGAACTTTTAACCAAAGCTACCAAGGTTATCAGGAAATAATAGTCAAAATCCTCTTCAGTCTTTGTCCTTGTTCTATGAATACCTGCTGAGTGATGTGAGGTTTAGAACATTAGTTGAAGGATTATGATCAGTACTTTTGTTCTTAAATAGCAACCTATGCACACATCTAGAGAATGAATGTAGAAAACTTGTCCCCAAAATATAATTTAACAAAATACTTTAACCTTTCAGTTAAAAATATTTTAACTGGAAATGAGTTATTTGGTGCTATTTTAGCAATCCCTTTTAGTCCTATGAATGCTTTTGCATATTGTTAATAATGATAGCAATTGTTTATGAGCACCGGTAGTTTTCTATGGCCAAACCAAGAACGAATAGAAAAAGCTCTTTGGGAAACTACAGCACAATACCTTTAGCTTGGACTGAGCATTTCACTTTTAGCAGTTGAGAAAAGGCTTTAACTTGGCAGGTTTTTACATGTTGTTGGTCGGATGAGCAAAGAAACAGTTTCGGCGGCCCCTCTCAGTCTGGTGGTTAGGGAAGCATCTGCTCAGACTGGCAAACATGAGGCAGCATGTTGCAGAAGTGTGGTTTGTCTTCTCTCTGGACAGTGGAGGGAAAATCGCTTCATTATTGTGATCAGACAGGCAGTATCTCTTCTTGGGGAATCCAGAACTTTTTTATGATTTATTTTCTGCAGGATCTCACTGCATCTCTTCAAAGATGGAGTGTTTTTACATGGCCATTAAGGAAGAGGATTTCACCCTTGTGCATGTCACCCCAATGCAGTTCTCTGTTGGAAAGAGGAATACATTATTTTGCATTAGTTATATAGTCCTTACAACAGAGTTTTCCTGTTATAAGATGACTCCTTCTCCTGGGAGTTATTTAAAAATAAAAAAAATAATGCAATGCATTTCGTGATAGAGTTTTACCAGTACCAGTTTTGTTCTGATGTTAGTTTAGACATAATTTTCCCATCTTTGATTGTCCTGACATCAATAAAACAAAATACTATATAGTTTGTTACCTACATTTTATAGGTAACAAACTATATCTAGAAGGAGATATGCCTAAAATTATTCTCAGTTCAAAATGTGAAATGTGAGTTTCTTGATGTTAACTTCTGGGTTTTAAATGTGTGGCTGGTCAAAGTCACATAGAAATAGTTACCAGGCTAATCCTCTTATCTATTACAGGTACCTGTCATGCTCTTACTTTAGAGTTAATGGGATTAGGTAGATGCTCTAACGTGCCCATCAGTGACCGAGCGCTCGCGTGCCTATAAAGCTCAAAGAACTGGGTTTAAATGCACCCCAAATGGGTGTATGTTGTGATTTGAAACTTTAGTATTTTAGATGTGGTGCTGCTGAAAGGAACATATGTAAGAAACATAGTTTTTGTATTGTACATTAACAAAAAAAAAAATTTAGATTAGAGATTCCTTGTTAAATGTGGAACTAATAGTACTTAATGAAAATCTAAGAAGGCATCATGAAGCTTTAAAGGGTTCAGAATTAATTGGTATAATTAGTAGGATTGTGCCTGTTTCATTTCTAGCATTTAATATTCATACCTTCCATATCAGGGACAAACTGGTCCTTCTGGTTCTGAACTCAGAGCTTGTTCTGCTGGTCTAGCTGAGATTGGGTTCGATTCTGGTTCTGGGTTTGGTGTTGTTGAGTTTGGGCTTGAGAGTAATGGGAAATGTTCAAATACCCACATCTTTTGTTTGGTTAGAGCTTCGTCTTCACGGTGACATTTAATCTAACTTCTTTTACTTTATTAATAGATTTTATTCAATGACTTTTAGAAACAAACGTGTGCAGCTTGGATGTCATTGTAAAGTGAAATAAAACTTGATGACTACAGTGTCATTTGTTTTAATCAGCAGAGGTCATTTTTGAGATTTTGGTATTTGTGTCCTCGTAAACGAAGATATCACCATCAGTCATACAAACTTTAGACGAGCCACTTTACCTTTGATGACACAGTCCTTTTATACTATTGTGTTTAATTCACAATCGCATTTAACATTTTGGAAACTTGGTATGTGAACCTGGCTATGAGAACTTTGACTGTAGGAAGTTGGACGGTTACAGTGTTTCTGACTTCGGTGTCTCTTTTGAGTAGAGCTTTACTGCAACTTCCACCACTTTTAAATTGTAATGTGTTTGTAATAAATGATATGAGGTCACACTTTTATCTTTATTATATCTATAATGTTTGTATCAAAAGCAAAAAGTACAATGCCCGCTAAAAAAAGCTACAAATTTGTAACATTAGTACATTTTCCAACGTGTTTCAAAAGTATTTTGAGACACTTCTACAGGTGTTGCTCTAGGATTTTGTAAACACTGGTACCGCTGGTTCCTTTTTTTGTTATGTAGACCTTGCATATCCAAAGAAAGAACCATGTTTACATTGTTGACAGAAAGTCAAGGTAAAGTTCAGTGAGTGTTGGACACAGGCAGGTCTGCTTTTAGTCGCTTGTCCTGTGTCTGGTGTTAATAAATTGGACATCAATGGTAATTATGAAGAAGATCTAGAAACCTTCAGTTCTCATCCACATTTTGTAGATGATGTTCTAAAAGTGTCTTCAAGCCATGATCTCCTAGATTCACTGGAAATGTTTGCTACTGAGCAAACATCTGACATCAACTCTAGATGCTGCATCTAGAGTTGATGTCTCAACTCTAGATGTCGCATCTAGAGTTGATAGATGCACAACTCAATTGGAGGCTGTGGTTTTCACTTTGGAGGAGCTCAAGTACCAGGATGCCTTCCTGTGGTGTATTGTGCAGCATAGGCAGATTGAAGCCTCATATGTTGCAATGCAGGTGTTGCTCTGGTTTTTGTGAAGAGAAAATGTAAAATGAAAAGAAAAGCTGTAAATTTATCAGTCAATCTGTATTCCATCCTCAATTTTAAGCATGAGTTCAAGATAACATTTTGAGGACAGGTTGAAGTAGCATTATTGTTCCTCAGGAGCTTACTTCAGAGAAGTAACGTGGCACATCTTAGTGTAGATTTTGTCGGATTTCAAAAGACCAGACTTGTCAAACCCTCATCCTATTCATTTAATCTGTTACCATCTATGGTTTGACATTATTTTATAAATTAATTAAAACTAATTGCCTCGTCTTCTGAAAGGTAATTGTGTTAAATGTTACACATATTGACAGGTTACAAATGTACAACATGGCAATTGAAAACAGAATTGTTACCTGGTGCACTTTGGTAAGTTTTGAATTTAGCCAAGATAGAGATTCTTGTTCAGTAATTCTGTCTAGATGTCTCCCACTAATGAAAATAATTATTTAGCAGAAAAGGTTTTTGTTGTCTGCAATATTGTTTCATAGCTTGACAAGGTCTGCATGATGAAACTACATAAAAAACCAACCCTCCTGCCACACATGAGAATAAAGAAAGAAAAAAAAAAAACCTTTGGAAATTTCATCTGCATTTATAGCAATTTGTTCTGTTTCTTTTTTTTTTTTTTTTTGCTGGGAAGCTTTTGATCAGTGACACCACCCACAGATAATGTGAAGCATGAAGGCCAAATCCTGCACTGCATCGATTGAACAAACACACCCCACCTCCCTCCACCAACACAAACACACTTGTGCTGCCCTAATATCACCACAGCTTTAGTTCGCTACAGCAACAGCAGTAGCATGTGACCGCAACAGCATTCATTTATGTATAGGGCAGAATTTGGTTTTAAAAAGCAGTATTGTAACAGCAACATTACTTAAGCACACTTGCAAATGAGGGCTGACACAAGTGAAACATGTCATATTCAAACTCAATTTTCTGAAGGAAGCAAACATTTTGTTTTTTTCTTGCCAATAATTTTAGTTATTGTTTGTTTCTCTCATTTTCAGATAAGCTGCTTGTCATCTTTCTACAGAAAATGTTTTAGATTACGTATCGTTTCAAAGGTATTGTCAGGATTCCTTTGTACTTATCTTATTTTTTGTGTTTTTTCCCTTCTTTCTCTCTGTAATCTCCATTTACCCCCTCCTCTTTTTCCCATTCCCATTCTGCTTCCCTCCTTACCAGCCTTTCTCTCCCTGCCTCTTTTTCTTTCCCAGGCGAGTGATGCATGCTGCAAACGGTGTGTGCGTGTAGTGTGAACAAGACCCACTGGTGTATGCGTGTGCCCGTGTGAGTAAATGTGCGTGCATGCGTGTGTGTGCGGAGAGAGAGAGAGAGACATAGACTGAGCCCCCAACACGGAGCATGCCTCTGCGTCCGGCAGCCGGCAAACATGAGCCACCCAGCTCTCCACGGCAGGACCAGCAGCAGCACACACACACACACTCACGCACGCACACGCACCCTCACACACACGCACCGAACGGCAGCCAGGGGGCCAGCACTGACAGCAGCAGCTCCCGGGAAGAGGAGAGCTGCGTTCCCATTCCTCACGCTGTTCCGGCTTTCGGTCCCGGTGGAGAGCACAGCAACAGTGCAGGAGCACCCATGGAGGAGCCAACAGGCAACACTGTGGTCATCCGCATTGGAATCCCAGACCTACAACAGACGGTAAGAGCTTTCTCTGTTGCCACTGCTGGAGAGTGTAAAAGAGAGGGAAGGTGCCTCTCCCCCTTCTCTGCTTTTAACCTGTGTTCTCTGCTTGGTGGGTTGGAGATTATTATCTCTTTCTTTGTCTTTCCATTTTATCTTTTTGTGCTATTTTTCTGTTTTCAGTCTGGTTCTCCCTCTCATTTTGTTTTCAGTATTCAGACTTTGTAGCTTTGCTTGCCTGCTGGCTTCTTAGGGTTCCACACCCCCTGCCTGTCCAACGGGCTCCTCACTAATAAAGGTGCCTCTATATAAACTGGGCTTCAGCTGACTTTGACAACTAGCCTCTTAGGATGAAAGTGAGACGGGAGAGAAAATGCATTGGGGTAAAGGAGGCTGATATAGAGGATAAAAGAAAAATCACGATCGTGATTTTTCTTTTATCCTCTATATAAAAGGATAAAACTTTACCTCAGACCTGTCTTCTTGTTTCTGCTATTGCTCCATGTCAGGACAGAGAAAACAGGTTCAATATTAGTCTTCTTAATCAAGCAACAATTTACCTGAAGAGGTAGATTGTGCCTTGGTGTTTTGCATCTACTAAAGAAGAAAAGCACAACCATTAGACTGTGAGATTGGTTGATCCCTGCCGTTATTTTATCTGGTCGAGAATTTGGTATGCACTCCCCATCTCTTAACACATTCACCGTGACCAAAAGTCTCTGTCAGCTTGTGGTTGGTGCAGAAGGTGCTGCAGAAGGTGCAATCAATCAGGATAAATGTCCAGATCATTAATTCGTTTTCATCTACCCTAATTTATATGCATTGAGTGATGATTATTCTTAGAAGAACAATGAAACAACTTTGAGTAAATAGATTTTTTTTTTCTATAGTTAGAAAGTCATTTAGTCTTTCTTTTCAAAAATTTGCTAAAAATACTGAATTGGCAGAAAAGGATTTTTTTTCAGTTTACCATCAAGCATATGACTCTGACCACTGACATGTGGAATAAAGACCAATGATTATTTTTTCATCTTATCACCTCTTTTAGTGGGATATATTATGACTTATAAGCACATTAATATTATTTTTTATTCTAAGCTGACGTGTAAGAGGTCAGATAATGAATAAGATAAAGTTCAAATGAGTTTCACAAGGGCCACATTTTGATAGCTAAATGATTGGCTTAGATAACCTCCAAGCTCTTCTGAGCTGCTTTCAGTCTGCAGGAATCAGTTTGGTTAAAAGTGGTCCAACGATGGAACGGTGGCCATGCTGATCTCTGTCAAACACCCGAACTGCCAACAGTGGGCAGCTTAGCATCACAACTGGTCCATGTTGCAATGATGGTTGAGCTGTTCTAATGTATCATGTTTTCTATTACATTGCATAGATGACTGGTTGCATCTATGCAATGTATGAAGAGTCACTTTTCAAGGTAAAACATGGCTCTATCACCCATCCATGCAAACATCAACTGTCACTTATGAAATTAAAAGTCCAGATGAAAAACCCAAACATCTCTTTCACGAAAGACACCCTTTAGCACATTCTTAGGGATCCAAAGGTGCTTCCAGGCCAGAAAGGATGTGCTGTATGACTCTCCAGCAAGATCAAGGTCTGCCCTGTGCTCTCCTCCAAATGAGAAGTTCCCAAAATATACAGGCTCTACTTTAGGAAGAAGACAAGTCAATTCAATCCAAATTCAATGTAAATAACATTCATTTCAGTTTGATTCTAGTTGTGACACAGTGCTGCCAAGTTTGGTTTATTGTGACAATTGGTAAGAAGCTTCTTGCCAAAGGAAATGCATCTGATTGCTTGATCCAATAAATCAATAACAATATGTTTTGTTTGATAAACACCTTATCAATATCAATAGATAATATGTTAGATAAAATTTTCAAAAATATCACTGGAATTTGAGCAAGAATCAAACATTTTGGGGGAAGGAGAGAAAAAGTCATCAGCCTCTAATCCTCTGACAGCTAGCTAACCAAGCTGTTGGTTACCTAGCAACAGCTTGTTGAATAACGTGTGCAGCAGCAGTTTCAGGTTTTGCTACTGTGCCTCATTGCTGCATAAAAATGACAGAGTGAAAGGACAAGATGAGTACAACTGCTTGAGAAGAAATTGTGGATAAACAGCAAATATCATGCCACCAGTTTGGCTGCACTTCAGATATTTAAAACAAAAAACTAATAAATAATTATGGTTATTGACTAATATGAAACGTTTGCATCATGGGAAGATTTTCAGCCATATTGCCCAGCCCTACATGTTGCTAACAACTTGTTGCTAAATACATTTTAGCAACAAATGAACACCTTCTGGATTCTAATGGAGTCCATGCCAAAGAGCTATTAGCCAAGTGGTCATGATGTTATGCTCAGTAGGTGTATTGTGACTCTCTGAACTGGGGTCTTGAATACTGCTGTTGTTGCTATATTGTGTCCTATACCATGCAATTGGATTGCATTACACCATGTTCATATTTGATATACAGAAGTATCTTTTTTTAAATCATATTTATGCTATAATCCGTCATCCTCTCATTTTACCTCACCACAAAAGGGAACTAAAATTTTTGCTTCCCAAAATGTTGATTCTGCCCTTATCTGCTGTGCTACAGTGCATATAGATGCTTTTTGAGTTTACTTTAGGTGTCCTTCTTAGTCTTCCACAAGACATGCTCGGCACAATGCAAGATGCTGGTAATATGTTTTGTTATCATGCACCTCATGGTGGTTGGCTGAAATGACCCATTGTGTATTAGTGAGGCTCCAGATCTGCATGCCTGAAAAAAAGACAGGAAATAAAAGGAGGGCACTTGAAGAGAAAGCTGAGAATTCCCTGAAGGTCCTGCATAGTAGCCTTCTGTGAGCAAAATAGTTTTTCATTCTAGTTCAAACCCCCTGCGCACACACCACCACTCAAACACGCACACACGCCCATAAATCCTAATCTCATTTCCAGGGGACTTACCTTAATGTTCTTACGTAATTCAAAGATGCTCAACAGTTCATTAGCCTTGCTCTTAAGTAGTGACATTTTACCCAGGAAATTTCTAAATGTTGAGAACACATATGGTGTGAAGTTGTGATCGACAGGCAAACAGAGCAAGCGCCTGGAAATCTGACAGATAAACATAGCGGCAGATGACAGATGGCTAGATTTGGAGACTTTGAATTTTTTATGCAGCAGTCAAAAGTGACTTCTGTATACCCTGAGTGAAAAAGGGATTACTCTAGGAAAGTCTGCCTGAGTAGGATTACATATCGCCTGCTGCGTTTCAAGTCTGGATCTGAAGAATGAAGCGTCATGCCAAGATCACAGTGAGAAACATTTTACCTTTTCAGCAGGAAAGAAGGAAAGAGTGAGGACTCGTAGGGTGGTGCAATATATGGAATGGCTGTATCCTCTTACGGCTTTTCTCTCAATCTCTGGGCTGTTCGTTTACAGTAACAACCGTCCTGCTTCAACAAACCTGTTATAAATGTGTCATCATTGCAAAATGTGTTTCTAGATCAAGCTGCAGTGCCAAGCCTGCAATGAAATAGATTAACGTCTTTGGCCAACGTTAATATGTTTTCAGATTCATCAAATTTAGAATGTTCATAAGTTTGTAGATGTAGCATTCTCTCCGGTTGTAATGAAATAAAAAGGAAAATGTGGAGTTAGCAGGGGACAAGACGCTGTAAACCTATTGAAATAGCATGCCGAGAATTAATTTTATGAAAATGCTGGACCCTCCATGATTTGAAACTAATAAGTGAAATAAGTAGTTATTAAATCTTTGGGTTTAATGAAAACATTGTGTTGAGAGCTGAAGGAAGCAGTGTGATCTCATTCACTGCTGAAATCTATTTTCCCAGATAGAGTGTTGTACAGACTACCGGTACTAAAGATTTTGCTTTTTTGAGATAATAGGTATTGTTTATCATTCACCATATCCTGCATCAATGAAACACTTTTTTTCTTTCATGGAAGCAAAAAGAGATGGATTCCCAATACTGCTAATGGGTGCTATTTATCTCTCTACAGAGCAAAGGTGTCATAAATAGACTGCCCCAAATATCTCTCTACCTTCTTTAATTCATATGCTAGAGTTTTTTTTCCTTCAGATAGTCGCTTCTTATAGAAGATTTTACATTCTTATTTATTCACAACTTTTCTTTTGCTGTTAGATGTTTGGTACAACAATGCAATCTTCACATTAGTCAAGAAGATGAAAGACTCAAAAATGGAAAAGCTGCATGTCTGATTACTCTTATTGTGGACCTTTGAGTTTTGAGTTGTGTGATTCAGGTTTATTGTGTGGAAAATTGCTTGCTTTAACTACTTGAAAGTCCCAAGGTTCTGTTATGCTGAACAATTTCAGCATTTTATCGTAAAAAGGAATTACAATAGTTGGTGAGGACAATTTCACATCTTTGGAAACCAAAGTTGTTATTAATTCACACTTTTTTTTTCTTTTTAGAGATTATATGCTTTACTGAAATGTCATATTTTTTCATTGTACAGCCCTAATGTTGGTGATTTTAAGGATTTCTTCACTGTTTACAGAAAATGGAAATGAAAAGAATTTAAGTCAACCAGCTGGGCTACCTGGCCCCAGGGTTTCAGACTTTGTTTAATCAAAATCAATAAATGTGGACAATTTGATTAATAAAATGGTTTGCACTAATAGCTGAATCTTTTAAAGAGGCGTATATTTTATGTTAATGTTACCGATGTTCTCTGAGAAAATCTGCCTATCGGAACAAAATGTAACATGCCAGAGTTGCAAAGATTTTCCCAGCTGATGCAAGAATCAGTAACAAATGTAGATCTAGATATATGCTAATGAATTTGATCTTCTCTTCACTGTACATTGCTGAATGTTCTTTCCATCCTGGCCTGTTACTGCTGCTTGCTTTCTTCACTGAGTTATAAAACAATTGAACAATAGATGGAGCATAAAAGTTTGACAAATTTTCATATATTTTTTATAGTTGTAACTGATTAAGCTTTATGAAACTAATTAGCATATCTTGCTTTTTAGCAGAAAATGTGTAGGAAGCAAAAATTGTCTACTATTGTAATTTCCCTAACATTTGGTGAACAGGCTAGACAATGTAGAATCCTTGTTTTCGGCTCTAGAGGCCTTTATTATCAGTCACCAGACAGTAAATGGGTTCCAGAAGATGGTAAGACATGTAGGAAAGGTTTTAGGTATCAGGAATCAAAGATGGACGGCTGCGTTGAGAACAATCGTTTCTGTATTTGGGTCGCCCTCTCTACCTCTGACATCATCTCTGTACATCATCAGTAGAATCTTTTGAAAGTTTCATCTAGTAAAGACTAATACAAACAAGAGACACAGTCAGACATGGTGGTGGCGGTGGCATGGTGTTCTGGGGACGTTGAGGGTGACTGTTTAGCCATGAGGTGGTAACGTTAAACTACATGTTCATTTGAGTGACACAGCAGGACACTAACTTGCACAATACCAAGTTTACAAACCCTCACTAACATTTTTTGGGGCGGCCTATTCAAGGTCTAAACCTGGATAAAACTGAAACGCTATTACAAGACCCTAAATGGACTGTCTGTGATTTGAAAAAAACCTACAAAATTTTGGTTAAATTTGAAAAAGAATTGTAAAACTATTGTCACTCTTGTTTGATGGCAGTTACTCTCCACTCAACAACTAAGTAAATTTTTTACATCTCCTTATCAAGTTTCATGCTTTTTCTTAATTTTTTTTTATTCAAATAATAATTTTCTGAGAGTTATCATTTCCCGTTTGTGTATACACTGTGTATAGGCTTCCTTAAAAGTGTCTTTTATTCAACCTACCCTGATTCTGAGTTGATGCTTGCACACAGTGGTCTGACAGTTCACTGACATACATATAGTCTTCACAGAGATTGATTGACACATGCATTGTTATATCAGTGAGTTGTGGAAATATTTGTGGAAAAACGCATACCTCTCCAAGACATGACTAGCATATTCAACTCTATCTGGCTACAGGACCCAACTAGAGAAAGACAAAGAATAGAAAACTATGACCCTTTTGTGTAACAAGTTTCTCATATTTGGATTTTGTTTCACCTTCATCTCTGTTCTTGCTGAATTTGTCTATAACCCCGTAAAGAGACAGCATAATGTAACATGGGTCATTAAGCTAATAAATAAACCGCCAATAGGCAAGGCGGGTGAAGAGTTTTGTCCAAGGACACAATGGCTGAAGCAGACAGAGCAGGGCTCAAACCGGCAACGCGGTGATTATGTGACAAACTTAAATTTCCATGATTAAAACTCTACAGTGTAGCTTAACTCACGCTAACTATTTTCAATGGAAAGCTTTGAAAATGGATTTCCATTGAAAAGTCAGCAGAAAAGACCTAAATCACATAAACCTAAATCTGTATGTGATTTAGGTTGGTGTCTTTCATTTAGTTTTCAAACATTTCAGGCCCTGTTGAGGGTAACAATGTATCTATATTCCTTCCTTCAAGGGAAAAAAAAAAAAAAAACTGCTTTCCTGAAATGACAATATTTATGTTTTTTCCCCTTTTATCATGTTAAAATAATTTGTTAAATTCTGTCATTCTGATTGTTTCTTTACTGTGGAAAAACCATCAACTATATGAACTGCACTTTGCTGAATCAAAAACTGTCAGCCTTCACTTGATAAAAATTAAAGTGCAACTTGTGCAAATAAATCCAATGAATTGCAGAACGCTATATTTTGCAGTTTTCACCCACAGGATTGTTTTTCAATGCATAAGTGAAAGCTACTCTCTTCTCCAACACACCTAAATCAAAAGAATGACTTGTAACCAGGCAGAGCTGATTGGCTTGCTGAGGAGGGAATTCAGCTATATATAAAAGTTTGTTATAGCAGGGATGCATCTAAATGTTGCAGGATTTTAGCTTTTGAGGACTAAATTTGGGCAAATATGCTGCAGGGATTAAGTGGACATAGAAAATGTATGGATTTTATTAGAGCAGATTAGAAATATGACTCCAGAAAAGCCATATAAGAAAAGCGAATTGATTTTATTACACATCAGTGTTTACCTCACGAAAGCTAATTCAGTATATGCAATTTCTCAAATACAAGGCCAGAGCATCTATGTTTTTTCCCTTCTGTTCTCCCTTTTATTGTTTTCCTCAAACTTTTGAAGCTCGGTCTGAAAGAAACCTGGGAATATACTTCATGTTTCATATCTGATCTCATACATGATGTTCTTAGATAAAAGGAGTACAGTCTAAGATTCATGCTGGGAACAATCGAACAGGAGATAATAATATAATTGTTTTATGTCAAACAGAGAAATAACCTTTTTCAGATTAACACATTTTCAGAGAGTTGAACAATGGCTGAAAACAGATATTTATATATGCTGTATGTAAACACAGTCTTCTTTCCAGACCAGAACAACTCTGAAGTACAGAGGTAGTGACATTATGGTGTGATAATATTTTTCCACAGGAAGATCTGTGAGAGTTCACAAAAGAGATGGCATCATGAAGAAAGAGTTGAAGTATCACCTTTAGACAACAGCCAGGAAAGGTGAAGCTCTGCTAGGTATTTCAAATGGACAATAGCTATAAACATAATGTCAAATGAACTGCAATGTGGTTGATCAACAATAAAGTTGATGGTTTGGGGTGGCCATCACTTTGCCCTCTAGTCTCAGAAGATTTGTGGGCAGAGCTGAAGGGGGTGTGTATGAGCAAAGTGGCCCACAAACGTGGCCCAGTTACACCAGTAATGACAGGAGTGGGCCACCATTTGAGAACTATTGTGAGAAACTTGTAGCAGGATATCAAACCACTTGACCTAAATGATATATAGTAAAACATAATTTGAACAAACACTAAAGACATTTATGCAAATTTCTGAACTTGAAGAAGTTTGACTTTTTTCTCTTTTCTTTTATTATTTTGGCATTTAGCTGATGGAAATGTTGGTAATCCTAAGTAACTGTCGGTGAGAAAAAGAGACGATACATCTGTTTTTACAGTGGATCCAAACATCTGGATTTCAACTCTAAAGTTATGATTTTCAACAATTCCACTTGGCAACAAGGAACATTACTCTTCACAGTTTTACTCACTGTGAAATGAATCGTTAGCTCAAAGTCATCAACAGCCAACACATCCTGTTAGCAAAGCTTTCCGTTCGGCTACAGAACATTCTCACACTAGTTAGTCAGAAATGACCATGATAGCATACGAAACACTATTCTTTTCAGAGATAAGAATAGGGTTCTCCTTTCTTGTGGTGGGTAGGCATATTGTTTTATTATTGAAGCACAGTGTTCAAGATGTCATTTTTTTCCTCTACAAGTGTTCAAGTCTCATAGTGACTGACGTTAACTGTAAATCTTTTCGGCATGTTTGGTCCCGCCTGTCAAAAGCAATCTGAAAGATGACTTTAATCATCATTTGTTGTGTGTAGCTTGTGATTTTGTACGTTGATGCATACAAAAAGAAAAAGTTAGAGCGAGGGTAGATGCAAATAAGTAATTTTATTCTTCTTATGCATGTACATTATTTTGTAAATGGAAACAACTAAATTCTTCTAAAGTGTTGTCTATTGTTTGTGTCTTGTATTCATAAATTAATGTTAAGAGCCTCACTTTTTTTACTTTTGTATCAAACTAAGAGACTGATCACATGCTTGCATTCTTTGCAGGTAATGCTATTTGAAATCTGTTGAAATTAGCAGAATTCTGATGACATAGTCATAATTATCCAAAAGAAGGTAAAAACATTTATTTTAGAAAATGGTGATTTTTAAACAGTTTTCTTTCAATTGTTTTAGTTGATATCAAAGCACCGCTTTAAAAAAAATGTGATATTTCAAAAGAGTACCGACATATATTACTCTCACAATGCATCCAATGAAACATGCTCCCTTTTCTAAACAATCTGGACAACAAACAGCCTGAACCATTATTTGTTTCATTTGTGGCGTGATATGTCTTGCATTTACCATTTTGCTTCATAGTTGATTTGTGATTTCACTGTCATATGCTTGGGACTGTTTTGTTTTAGATAAAAAAGTCTAATTCTAATTCTGTAGTTATCTGTTGAGCTCTCAAATAATGTACCATGTCATAAAATTGCTGTGACTACAATACTAATGCAATTCTGTCTTATTCTGTTCATATTTCTACTTGAGTCTTTCTCCAAGGCTAACTTCGTGTTCAAAAACAGCCTTTTTCTCCCCAGTCAAACCCTGACGTTCTGGAGTTGGGTTTACACCTATTGTCATTCTTTTAGTCTTATATGTTGTTTATAGCTAATTCCAATCTTTTGATACTGATTTAACCATAATGCATTTATCCATCAAGCGGTGGTTTCAGGTATTCATGTCAAACCATTGAAATCCATATCTATATAAAATACATAATTCATCAAACATCCAACAAAGACTAATATTTTTGTAAGTTGATCCCTACTGTAAGGTGATAGCTGTTCTCACAGTATTTTCTATTGTTTCATTGGGTCAAAATGACTCATCTCAGTGGTTCGAAGTATACCTATACTTCCATTTTTAATGAACTTAATTATTTTGGAGAGACACAGGGATAACGGAAGATCTAAGAGAATAAGTTGAAAGATGTCAGGGAATGTGGTTTAGTCCAGTTGCCTTCATAATATAATGTAGATTCTTAGATGCAGTAAGGTGAAGTAAAATGCTTTCAAGAAATCTTTTTTTCTTGCTCATTTTGAAATTTTATATGCCATCTTCTGTTATTACTCGAGGGATTTAAAATATGATGAGTTTGACCTTTGATTCAGTGACTGACTCAATTATGCTGTGTGGGTTACACAAAGATTACTGAGCTTTTCATTACGTGGTCTCAGGTGTGTTTTGTCTGAAATAGAGAGAGGCATTTACTTTACAATTCAAAACTATCGGTGCTGAGCTACCCCATGGGGATCAAAGTTGAAACTTGTAAAAAGGAAGTAAGGTTTTATTAATTTCCTACTGAGAAGCAATACAGGAAGTAGGTTTAAAATGGGTCCCGCCAGTGATCTTGACTGGTTGGCTCTGACTAAATGAAGACAGAGAGCTGGTATTACTTCAGAGGTTTAAAGAGTTGAGTTGCTGGCTTAAGTTTGTCACCATCACACTGACCTTTTTCCTTTGGTTAAGAATTATTGGAGGGATGAAAGAAATGCTATATGGATGACTGCTTTTCCTGGAATCAATTTGCCCAAAAGCCAGAGGAACAGAGCATATTTTATCTGTGTGCCTGTTAAAATATTGGAGATGAATCTTAAAATGATATGAACTCCCTAGAGAGAAGATACTATTCTCATTTACACTGAATTGAGCCAGCACCAGTAAACATAGCCGACTGGTTTAGAATGAGAAAACGCTCTAAAACATTGACAGCCCAAATTCAGCCACAGAAACCATAAGAGTACACTGCTTGTGTCAAAGTTATAGGACATTTTCTCAAATATAGGAAATGATGTACTGTTATTAAAAGATACACTGATGTGATTTGTACATGAGTTCAAGAAAAATACACCTGGTTCTGACAAAACCAGGTGTCAGAACTGGGGGAAAAGAATCCACATTGAGAGATGACATTGAGGCATGGCGACAGAGACTACGTTCACACAGCAAGTTGTGATGCTCTATTCTGACTTTTTTCCTGAAATATGATTTCCCCCCCCCCCCCTCTTTCACATTACTGCAGCTGCACTGACATTTCTGTGTGAATGGTTTAACATTGACGTCACACAGCAGCCCACTGTTTACAGAAGTAAAAATGTATGGAGTCGTTTACGTATCGATTTTAAAAGTTATTCATCAACGGGAACCGTCAGTATTGTCACAAGACCATGACAACATTGGGAAGCTAATAAAAAGAAAGCACAACTAACAGCACGGCTGTTTGTGGGGCATTGAGTGAAGCTTCTGCAGGAATGTCTGATTGGACGTGGAGTCAGATCCAAGAGTGGTGTGACTGTGATGAGATTCACAGACATACTTTTCTAACAGGTTATTAATCATAATTTTCAGCCATTATTTATGTCCTGATTTAGTGTGCCTGGCTTTTTCTGGTGAAGAATTATGATGCATGTCTCACATCAATGACATTATTGCCAGATAAAATGCATCATGACCGTTCAGACTGCAGATGCTTTGAAAAATGTGATGAAAACAATATTGAAAAGGAGAAAGATGCTATTTCTTTAGACTGGGATCCAAAAGACTTAAGCTATCATATATGACAAAATAACGTTAAGGGACATTTTACTTATTTAAGCCTGCATAACCATCTTGGGAATGACTTGTATGAATAAACTATCATTTAGATTTAATAATGAAGACAGGTCTTGCATCTTTCATAAACTAAGGCTTTTGTTTGTATAAATAAAGAAAGCATATTGAATTTAGTGAACTGTGGGTTTGCTGCTTAATGGATAAATACAATTGGACACGTGCGTCACACTCAGAAATGAGTAAAATATTATTGCCTTGAAAAGCGTTACCCAGCATGCCTTATTGGATAGTTGTTTTATTTCAGAAGGTTTCCTTGGCAACTGGATGGGATGAAGAGCTCTTTGGTGCACCCCAAAGCATCTGACTGATGACATTCAGAATTAAGAATCAGAGAATAAAGTAAAAGAAAGCGGAATCTGTCTAAAGTGTCAATTTCACTGCCAATCGCAGACAGTACAGCTTTTCCATTGAGTTGTTGTTAAGCTCCAGTATTTTTCTCCATGTTGGGCTGCTATGCAGCTTCTCGAGTGATATATTTTACATTTAAAACGTGAATGACTAACAGATGCACATGCAACATTTATGAAAAATATAATTTATGTAAACATATTCATCTTTTAAAGATACAGCCTTTCCTTGATAGTCATTGCAAATGCACTGAAAAAAGTTACATATTTGAAGGATTCTGCACGTAAATCAAACATAACTCTGTCATGGTCAGGGAGTGTGTGGAGTGTGTAATCTCCTAAGAGTTCCAGCTACAAACCTCTTTGTTAAAATTGCTGTTGTCTTGAAGGTCACTATTTAAAGCTGATTTTCCCATTTACAGCCACACTGTAGGATTTGGATGTCATTCTTCTTGTTTGCTTAACGTTTTTAATTTAAAATAGTTTAAAATTACCTCTCCTTCTATCAACACCATCCAGCCAGACTAGGATTAAGTAAAGGGACAGAAAAAAGCCTGAATTTACTTGCCTCTTTAGCACAAATGAACCAACTGGTCATGTCAAATGTGCAGCATGAATCATGCACCATTGTTCGTAATTAGGTGAAGTTGCTCCTTGGCATAGACTGTTTAGTTCCCATTCACACTGTGCATTTCAGGGTGTTTGGATCTTGATAGCAACTGATTTATCTCTGTTAATTGAATCAGTGCAGTTTTGCCTCATTGTGTCTGTGGTGTAGGATGTAATGGATCAAATGAAAACTCTCAGATACTATCTTGATTATAGACAAAATAAATTAGTTGTATAACAAAACAGGCCTGGATGGACGGACTCACAGGGTTGTGGTTTTTATATTATGAGCCCAAAGCTCACATGCAAGATAATGTAGGGTGACATTCTCTCATTTTAGAACAAATATGTTTGGATGCTGACTGTGAAAGATACAAATGGAGAGATGCTGTGTTTACATTAGTGTGTTCATGGCCAGATGTGGCCTCATGACGTGTTCATTTGGGGCTGCATTGTTCCGTGGTTGAATTGTAGCAAGTTGCAAATGAAGGACTAGCTGCCTGTGGTTGCTACTCTCGTGTCTCAGTACAATTCACTTCATACAAGATCCTATTAACTTGATGTTCTTTTAATCTTGCCAAGATACATTTTCCAGTAGGTTTTATATGTTTTAAGTTAATATTACTCTGTTATCATCTGAAACGCAACACAAATTGTTCGGTTGTTGGTATTTAAACAGTGATATAGTGTGAAATTTTATGTTGATGACTGAAGATAAAGAAAGGAGAAAGAAAAAGGTACAAATCCATTTTCATCTCGTTAAAGTCAGTGTTTTTGAACCAGGAATGTGTTTCTCTTTGTGCAATCAAAGCTGAAACTAATAGGTGACCTCCAGGCATCTCTTACATTTGGAAAATTTACCATCTTTGAGTTTGAGGCACCTGACTAAGCTCCTTTCTGAGGGGACATTCTCTGATGACACTGTATTTGTAAGAAAGTTTTATTTTTTCATAGCAATATCATATCACAAAAATATCCCACATTTGTATTGCACATTTAATATGTTTCCTAGTACTTTGTAGACTTTGATTGCCCTGATGCAACATTTATTATCACTACATTTTGCTTCTCTGACAGGAGAGCAAGATGAGTGCAATACCTTAAAGAGATGGAAAACTGGACTAAGACTTGACTGTGTCCATTATTTAAAACCTTTAAGCTTTTCCACAGAATACCAGAGTATACCACTGTATGATTAGCTGAGATAGACCTACATTGCTGTATATTAACATTCAATTTGAGGTATTTTAAAGCTTTTATTATATTAACTACATAAAACAAAATATTTTTTCTCTAAACTTTTAGCACAACACACAGTGTTAAAGCAATAAATAAATATGCACACAAACTATAAGTTCTTAACATAACAGAAACATTTCAGAATCAAAATATAACATCTACATTGTTTTGTTGCCTTAATCAGGTCTAAGCAATATAATTCTAAATTGAATTCAAATGTGTGGTTTTTGCATGAGGAAGATATTATGCTATCCTGATATTGTCTTTGAATCATAAAACCACTTTAATGCTTAGTCGACTATTTGCCTAGTTTCATGGCTGTCCAAGTTTAGTTTTTATTGTAAAAGTATCTTACTGAACAATAATAAAATGACCACCTGTACAGGAAGTACCCCTCCTGTTCCCCTCATGGCGTCAGCCAACCGTGCATGGATAAGCTGGACATAGCATAAAGTGGATAAATGAACATTTTAATTTAACTTTTTTTCAGCCTGCATTGTACTTACCCAGGCTGCAAGCTTTTCTGCTAGAGACAAAGATCTACATTGTGCAAATAGTTCATCTGGCTACCACAGGCTATCCCTGATATCCAGTCAGGATCGATTTAGCATCTTTTCATTTGTCCTAGACGCTACCATATTACTGTTTTTATTGTTCAGAGGCCCCTCCGTGCTGTCCTTTTATTTCAGGTGTTTTCTTGCTCTGCTCTCCCACGTCTCCTCAGTCTCTATAGCAGCTCCAGGTTTGCAAGGTTTTGAATGCAGCAAGTCAGTCTTTTTTTAAAGGATTTATTTGCCTTTTGTAATTTACTGTTTTGTCAGCGAGGAAACTTATGTGTTGATTCAGTTAATGCCAGCAATAGCTTGTCATTGGAGCAAATGGGTTATACACCTTGTGCTGAGTCTGCTGAACACAAGGTTTTAATGTTTAGAAAATCTTAGTGGCCAACAGGGACAGAAAAAAACAGAAAAAGGGTACAGTAATTAAACAAACACACAAAAATAAAAAGTACCACATTTAACTTGCTCAATATAGACCATGTTTTTGTTTTTTTTATTTTGTCTGTTATTGTCACCACTCTATTGGTTCTTTTAGATACCCCATTATATCTTAGTATTACAACCCAAACCTAATCTGGAGACTATCAGGCTTAATTTCATATTCTTTTGTTTATAGTCTACATCTCTGTATGTTTTTATCCAGCCTATTGACTAAGAAGACAAAAACCTAAAACAGTGGAAAACACTGTGAAGAATAATAGTACTGGACAGTGGCATTGCATTCAATTTGTCAAACCTTTGTACAATTATGCACCCAATCCAGTAATATGGTGACTCTTTTTTTTAAAATGCATCCTCTAAACAATCTAGTTTTGAAGGGACCAAACACATGTTAGCATTATTAATGATCTGTGTTACTATTTCCCTTTAGGGCATTGGTTAGGAATCTGTGCTTCCCCCACATACAGGAGGCTCAGCAGTGTTAATTAGTGCATATGTCATCTGGGCGGCGACAGCCAGAGGTCTTGGGAGATTGAGACTGGGCTACAAGAGAGTCATTACACTCCATCATCTCAGCACTCCCCTGTTCTTTTACTTCACCACCATGCTTTACTCTTCTTTCTTTTCTCTTTCGATGCATCACTTTCTCCTAAAAGGCAACAACAATGCCTTGTCTCTTTCCATTGAGGGAGGATACCATCTGTGCCTTTAGAGATACTGCAGTCATGCCCTGCTCCATGCATCATTCCTGCTTGCATAACCACAAACAGAGCCACACAAACAATCCCTCTTAATTAGTGAGACACTTTTGGACTGTGCTTTGAATTCCAATTCAGAATGATGTAATGTGTGTTTGTTTACACTATGTCAAACTATTATATGCTGACTGGAACTTATGCATGTGGAGGCCTTTTTACTTCTTCTCCAGTGAAATATTGTTTTTAAATGCCAGTGGTAATAAACAACCAAAATGTAGAATACTAAACATATCATTATCATCATCATTATTATCCTTATTGTTAGCAGAAGTAGTACATTTCAGCTGGAGAACTTCTTGTTTCATCATAGGGTACTTTTTGTAAAGTTATCAGGAGGAGTCGGCACAGGCTCTTGCTTTTATTGCAGGTTTTTGTCACATGCGATATCTCACAACATCCTTCTTAGTTTATGTCACATAATTACAGTTGTGCAAAGCATTTCGGTGTGTGTTTGATAAAGGGACATTAGCACCTTTAAAGCCCATTTAGCTTTAACCTTCAAATGCCCAGTGATCTGTGATATAGTCATTAGCTGAGATTTCTCTCTTTTTGAGCCTCATCTTGTGTGACTTTCAATATCACAAAGTGTCTGTCTGTTTATTTCTCATCTGCTTTTCTGCACATATTCTGTGTCCACTCATCCTTAATATTAAGTCTCTAATTTAACCAGACTAAAAGATCACAGCTTGGCATTTGATGAAAGAGTGTCAGCAGCAAATAGAGACCAAAAGAAGAAAAAAAAAAAAGTTACACCCTCGGGTGTCTGATCTAACTCAGAGTTTGAATGAGTTTGACATGAGAGCACACTGTTAAAGACACAAGGCTGCCTTGGCTGCAGTGGCTATCAAATGGGGACCTGGACCAACACATTCACTATGGCACCAAACGGTGATTTAGCATCTCTCAAAAACTGCAGCTTGAAATGTTATGGCTTGCCACATCTGTGTGAATTTGAGAAGCACCTCACGTGACTCTCCCCACATATGCCAGCTCTTCTGTCTTGTTCTTCTGCTCTAATTTTCTCATCATAAATTAACCCCCACCACGCCGCTCAGGCTTGCCTTGGCTCTTTTTTGTATCATCTCATATGATCAGCCATGCAGGTGTGTTACATTACCGGGCCAAACGATGCTTTTGCGGACACTTTGCTCACATAGCTGCAATCAAATCTGTAAAATGCAAATGATGCATCTAGGTGTAAATAATTATCAGTGGTGCACTTGGATTTGGAGAATGAGTATCCTTCCTGTAATGTGATCAGTTTTTAGTTTTTCTAAAAGAATGCTTTGAAATCCCTGGAGTCTTTAAAACAGCTTGAACAAAAGATTTCTCTGGTTGGGGGTGTAGAGTGATTATGAGTGAATACCATTAACAATTTTGCAAAGCTAATCCATTCAAAGTTTAATTTATTCACATGAAATAATGGCAGCTATTCACTTTATATCTGCATTAAGTATCATCCTATTTTGACCTACAGTTGAACCTCAGCAGAATAAAACTTTCTTTATTAAAGTAATTCACAAAGTAAAATTTGGATGATTATGGCCGGCAGTCACAATCATCATCAAGACCCAATATCTTTTTTTTTCTTTCTTTTTTCTTTTCTTTTTTTTCCCTGAAAAATCACTGCATGATTCCAAAAGAATGCTTTTTAATATCAGAAAAGTCAGACTACTGGAAAGTATGTTCTGCACATCTTATGTCTTCAAATGAATAATTCTTGGACACAACACTTTACATAAATAAAGCACTTCTCAATAAGGAGAGACAAATTAAGTGTCTGCCACACAACTGTGATGTTGACGGTCTCTCTTTGATTACATAGATCGGCTGAATTTCATGTCTCAGTTTTTTATTAGCTCATCAGAACAGCCGAAATATACAAATCTGTGTTTAATGAACAAATACGATTTTGTAATTATTTTAACTGATATTACTTGTTTTAACAATTTACATTTTAATTTATGTAGATGGTGCTGCACAGCTACCTACTGTTTAGAAAATTTCAGTCAAACTAAAATACTTTTTTTTACTTCGCTGAAACCAGAAAATCGAATTTTAAAATTCATGCATTTCTTCCGTACAATTGAATGTTTTTCATAAGTTCCATTGAACTACCTTGTCATTTGTTTTCATTTATTGTTGCAAGTTGTTGCATTATCACATGACTAATAACAATAATCTGAAGATTTTTAACCGTAATTACCTCAGGCTGGAGTGGTCATTAACCCTGTTTAATGAGAGCAGCATCTGCTCCTCTGTTCTGGCTAATTGTGATTGCTTTACATATTTAAAGTAACAGCTGATAAGATTTTGCTTCTCCCTTCAAGCCACTACATGTTGTGTAATTACAGAATCTGGTCTGTCGCCTCTCCTTGTTGGTGTAATAGAAAAACTTTTTGTGATGGAAAAAACTTTTTCTTTTTCATACAAATTTTTAGGAATGAGTTCAATAAAAGACCAGTTGTTGCCAATCTAGGAAGTCTAGTGCTAACTCTTCTTGTTAAAGTGTGAGGTTTGAATTCATACACCTGAATTCTCCTTTACATTTTTAACCTTAAATTCTAAGGCTGCTTCACTTCCCTGTTTCATAAACGTTGGCGATATTCTCATAAATTTGTCCAATCTGCTGTATCTCTTGTTTCTTAATCTGCTTTACTGGAGGGAGCCGTTACCAACCTTGAATTACTTCACAATCTCATTTTAAATGCAACAAAAATATATGCCTTTGATCTTTAGTTGACAACTACTTCACAGAAATGAGGTACAACAAAATTGTCTAACAATTGATACCAGAAAATCTTAAAAGTGGAAGAGAGAGACACTTTTAGACTCAAATTAATTGGTCATAAGCAACACAGACTTCATATAAAGAAGGAGTAACCACTGCGGCTCAGCCTATTAGGAACAGAAGAGGTCACAGACAGTACACCACTTTGTGCCAAACTCCATCAGAGAGCCATCAATCTGTTACAAAATTACCATGTATGATACAAAGTTGAAAAAACACAGTCATCTACAGTACTGTGAAATGATTCATGTACTCTGAGAAAAATATTACTTTGTAGACCCACAGACTGGAGATTGCCGTTGGAAGTATTTGACCTTTAAGCTTTTAGGCAGCACAGCGTGATAATGTGTCACGCCCCTGTGATCAATATGACCACATGAGCTCATGAGTACCATGCAAAGAGCTGTTCAATCATTATGAAGACTGTCCTGCTGGAAACGCTTGGAATGTCATGATATAAATGCTCTTTTGTAAAACTCCGATGACAACAAATCTTAAATTCCCAAAGATTTAATTTGATTTATAAAAAGATTTATATACAAACTTTATTCCTAATTGAAGTTTTTTGCAATTTAAAAACTTTCAAATCTTCAGGAAACCAAATCTCTGCATCTCTTTGGTGTAAAGTTTTCACATGAGAAACATTGGATGCTTATGCCGTCTTAAAATCCATTATTGCGTGTTCTGCGGCGCTCTGTGATGTCACCTGGCCCCTTGAATCAGAGACAACATTGTGCATATCCACAAAACCATCATAGGAGAGATGCTAGTCATGTCTTAGTGTTTAGAGATTCGACACAAGATTAAAGACATATTGTAGCATAAAAAATCCCTGAATGTTTTAGAAGTACACATCTAATAATTCAGGAGTTTCAAGATATAAATGTGAGTTTTTATGTCGCAGAAACTCTAAGCAAATACACATTTCTTGCTTCTTTACAATGCATTTTTACTGGCAACAGAGAGTACTAGGTAATGATGAATGAAAATGCTTTTATGAACAATTTATGCCCTCATTATCAAATTAGCACACTTTGTGCACCCTGTTCAGCCTTTTCTCTCCAGCTTGGCTCTAGTCCTGTCTCAAACCAAACAAAGGAGTATAGCTCTTTTTTTGTGACACTCTCATGTGAAAATAAGCTTTTACCAAAATTTTCTATTGCTTCCAAAATTTATCTCAGGTATTCTAAAACACATTTGGAGATGCAGAAAACTTTAAAAGTTTCCTTAAAGAAGAAGAAAAAAAAAAGTTTCCCCTTCAGAAAGTAATTCTAAAAAAATTTAAGGCAGCAGTTTTATTTGTTAGTTTGAGGAGCTCTTAATTCAGTAAAATAAGAACTCCATTGTCATTTCATTTAATTGATTATATGAAAGTGATGCAAATGTACATTTTCATCTTTGGCAGCTTTGTGCCACTGACCGCAGCTAACATAAGAGCTTGTCTTTCAACTCCACAGGCTTTATAAGATGCTTGGTTTTGGATTGATTCCTGACTTTCTCTAAAAAACATTTTGCCTCATCAATTACTGCAAACTCTGTAGCTGAGTTGGTTTGTTTCTTTTATTACTCATTGCTTTGAGAAATAATTGTCTAATTTCCACCGCATTAATTTTCTTGTACTTTCATTCCAAGTGTTATATCAAGTTGAGCTCTGCATTGCAGTTCCACCGCAAATGTGCTGAAAGAGCAAAATTCATTCACAGCATTCATTAAGACCTCTGGGGTGGTTTTAGGGAACAGCCTTGTTTTAGGTGTTTCTTAGAAACTAAAGCATAACAATAGTTTATGCCTCTTTTTTAAAGTTTACTTGTGCAGTGATTTAGAAATCATTGCCGTTTCAAACAGACGTGTTGATACTTTCTGCTTTGGCCGTCGCTGCACCCTGTCCTCAAGTAACTTCATTCACCACTTATCCATTTTTACATTGAGTTCAAAATCCTCCTGTTAACTTTCAAAGCCCTTCTAACAGCGCTCCTACTTCACCCTTTGTACACTCTTTTTTTAAAAAACCTCTCTCTTCTCTTCTTCATATAGCCATCTGTCCATCATGGGGCTCAGGACCTTCAGATACTCAACATATAGTAATTATGTGTTTTTATGCTGTTTCAGTAAACCGACCTTCAGGGTCTTGAAAGGCGATTATAAATAAAAAGGTATAGAACTATGTATAATTTAGTTAAATAAAACTTTAAAATGTTTTGTTAGTTATTTTTGATCCACTTAGTTACTCAATCTACTAGATTATTTGGATTCTCAGACCCTTTAATGACAACATCTTCATTTGAACAGGTGAAAAATCAAAGCATCTTCTCATATTTAATTTTGTACCAAATGCTTCTATTAAACAGGGAAAACTTAATTGTTTGCTAAAGCTCCTTTATCCATCTTCTATAACCCTCATTGTGTTTATGCCCCTCATTGGGGTATAAAAGATGGGCTCAATATTGATTTAATGCTGTGTACATGATGCAACCAGGTCATTTTGGTTTTTTGTTTCTTTTGTTTTTCTCTGAAAAATGTCACAATTTTTAAACCAAGTTTAAAAGCCATTTTTAATGTCTTAAGTCGCAAAGCCACAGTTTTTTAATATGAGTGTCTGCCTTCGACAGTCACTGTAGGTGCTGAAGGAAGCCACATTTTTCCTGGCTGACAATTTTCTGAGACTGTAATTGAATTTCTTCAAGATGCTTTAGTTTAGTTACCAGAGAGAGTAACACAGCTTGGGGATTTGCAATATGTCAGTGCAGAACATTGTGCTGACCTCAAAGCACATGAATATTAACACTATCATGTTTATAGCTATTTCTTTTTAAATATAACAAAAATAATTAGACTTTGTCCTAGAACTGTAGTCAATTTGTTAACCAGAAACTTTTTGAAATGCACCTGAATACAGCTTCTACTCAGAAAACTTGCCTAGTTGCCTCTTTTATACTCCATTGTTTCAGCCCCCACTGCATGTCCTGACATATGGACATAGTCAAAAATCAGAGCTCTTCATGAAAACAATGTGAATGCAGGTAATAGATCACCTGCTCTATGATCAACACTGGCTATGCCTCCTACAAAAATGATCACTAATTTAGTTTTCTGCTACAAAATCCTTCCTGACTTTTACATGAATACCACTTTGATCCTTTTGATAGGGGCAGCCGATGTTTCAAATAAAGAATTACGTATTGTGCCACACAATGTGTGATGTGTTTGACTTAATACATTATATTTGTTTATTTAATTACATATATTTTATAGTGTTGAACATTTAATGCAATTTATTTAATCACTTTATTTGTTGTGTGTGGCTGGAGTGAGGGCCCAATGGGGGTTCACCTTTGCAACACTGGAAAATGAATATTTATTTTGTTCATATATAGTTTTCAAATATATTGGTTTTGTCTATTATTAGTCAATATGCTTTGACTAATTATAGACCCTGCAATTAATGTTATTAAAAATGTTAATCGAGTCCCACCATCAGAGCCATCATATCAGTATTCGATCCATGCATACTTTGCGTTCTGAGTGTTTAGTTTCTCTCTCACCAGGCAGCAACCTCTGCCGTCCATCCAGAAAATTGTCCTCTGTGCAGTGTTTCATAGTGTTTGGTATTCTGTCAGAGGAGTGAGAGCATAAAAAGGAAACGGAATGCAAACCAAGTGAGGTTACAAGCATGCAGATGAAAAATGGATATCTGATATTTCAAGAAAAGGACATCTTTATGTAATTGTCTAACTATACATACAAAACACAAGTCTTTAAAAACATCTTTTCAAAGCTTTATAAATATTTAGCTATCCATAAGTGGTAATAGAGGCAGTTTTGTTACTTCAAAACCTGAATCATCTTCTGCTGCTAGACAGATATGAAATACTTTATGTCCACATTTTTAAAATGTCCAATAAATATTAAAGACTTTTATGCTTTGTATTACATCTGTGTATTATGACAAATAGTGGGTAATGTAGAGAGTTTTCTTCTGCTATTACACATCCAGAGAAGCTGGGGTTCAAAAGTCTCTTTAGATTAAAAGGATCAAATCATTTGCAGTTTCACTGAGGTTTATTATTGCTAGATTGATACTGGCCCATTGGGTTCTAGTGATGTAAGGTTGGAAGTCACAATTCAGATATCTGCAAGCTGGTTTGTACACATATCAATGTTGATATTTAAAAAAAAAAATCTTTTTTAAAAATTGTAATGTAATCTAAGTAGTTTTGGAATGGTATGACCCTGATGCCTCCAATTTAGCATGACAACAGAAATGTCATGCTAATGCTACTTTATGCACAGCAGCTCTGATTTTCAGACATTTGCTTCACGTTTGAGAAGGTTTTTTTTTAAACATCAGAACATAAATAATAAAAATATACACATTTTAACTGCACTTTAATATAGTTTACCACTTGCAGCTTGAATTTTAAATCGCATGACTTTAATACTCATTTTAAATAACACAACTTTAACACATTACATTTCTAATCAATATGCTTTGATACAGTTAAGTCCACACCTACAAAGACAATAGAAAGCTCACCAGCTTCTTCTTCTCCTTTTTGAAACAAGGCTTGGTGTCGAGTTGTATGTTTTCCAAGGTAACGCTCTTCTCAGCATTTCTCACAATGTTTGATTTTTGAAAATCTTCTCCATCTGGACTGAACAGTTTGCTGCTTTCTGACCGGGAGACACACCCAGACCTATCCTCAGAGCCTGGAGCTCAGCTCAACACCAGTATTCACACCATGAAATGTTGTTTGCTTAATCTCTGATGAGGTTTCGATCTTGTTTTTTAGGTGAAATGAAAAAATGTACATATGGTTGTACAGTTAATTTTAATACCATAGCTCACTTATCTAGGTAATCCTACATGAGTATTATTCTAAAAAAAAAAAAAAGGCTAATTCCACTTTAAAATAATTGGTAAGGAATTATGAGTGGGATGAAATTACATATTGCTATGTTTGATCAAGACAAAGTGGCACCATAGAAATGTTAAATATGTTTTTTCTAGTTTCAGAAATATCTGGCACCAATATTATTTCTAAATTACTGTGGCAGACATTATTCTGTCACATAGTTGTAGGAAAGGTGGATAATTTGCTAACAACTGTCAAATGTGCCACAATTTTGTTTTAGCTTCAAGCAACAGATCTATAAATAAGTAAACAGATGTGTGCCCCAAAAATAAAATCGAGAAATGTAGAAATGCATTATTTACTTCATACAACTTCAACAAATTGGTAAGGTGGTGCTGGCAGGGAACAAGACGTAGCGATTTGAATTATTGGTGTAAACGTTGCTAATGTTATCTTGTAGCTTTTAGCTGGGACAAGATGACATAGCATGCCTCCAGGAACTGAAGAGTGAAGAGACACAATTAACTTTCAAGCGATGTCAATAGTGAAAAGTATTTGAATCCAACTGATTACGTAAATGGGTGATTTGATGTGATTTTGTTGGATTTGAGCAAATTAAGCAGGATATGTCATTTATAAATCTCAGTTTAGTTTGAGTATTGCCTTTAGTGGTGATCTCGTTTTGTCATGCTGAGTGTTTTTGAACGGATTCACAGCTGTGCACATGCTTGTTGACATCAGCATGGGGTCGTTCTGTTGTAATGTAGTGAAAAGATGTGCTTTCAGTTATTGTGTCTGGGTGAATAGGGCAGAGTTGTGACGATGACACAGACAACACTGGTAGATTTATAACTCGTGGGTTATGTTTCCTCTCTCTGCACCATCTGTAGTGTCAGCTCCACGATGTGGTACGAGTTGGAAAATGTGCCTAATGCACAAAACCCTTCCCCTCTTTTCATAGACGAGCGTCTTAAAACAAAGTAAACCTCAATTTGAACAGGAGATATTTTTATGATCAATTCATAAATACATTGGCAAGACTTTAGATATGGAGGATTTATAAATTTGATTACATTTTGTTCGTCACATAATAATTATGATTTATCTGACTCCAGTTAAGTGGTTGCCGTTTTTCACATCTGTCCCACAGTCATTAACATCTTTGCAGTGTTTCATTCGTGACTAAAACACATCTGCTGCAATGATCCATGACTCTCTAAAATTATGTTTTGTAGATATTTGTTAAAACTGTCACTAACAGTTTAATATGAGATGGATAATATTGGAAAAAAAATCAAGTTCCCCTGCCTTCCCTGTTCCTGTGCTCCATGGAATCTGTAGAAATACATCACTCAGTTAGAAACAACCAATCAGAGCTTGTTTATGTACTGCTCTGCTGCACCACATCTTCTTCACAGCGCCTGCTGTGAGTGTGCAGGCCAGTAAGAAAGACCACCGATTGCGAAAGATGAACAAGTTTCATGTATCGGTCAGTTATTTTTCCATCATTAGCTGCATCAAACTGGCAATTTTAAGCAGTGCATACACAATCGTGATTGACATTGCAAAGTCCTTCCTCCTGACTCTGATTGGTTGTTTCTGATGCAGAGCTGTGCATTTATGTAGATGGCAGTAGGACCACTGAGAGGAGGCAGAAGAACCAGATTTTTTTTCTGTCTCTTATTTTACTGGCATGACAATATAATAAGAGAGTGCTATACTCTTGCAATTAAAGTAAGCAAAATTAACTTCCTTAAACTTTGTCAAATGATTTTTTTACTGCAGCTTAATTTCTCTAAGGGCAAGAGTGTTCTGTGAAAACCTTTATGTTTTAGTTTTGTTTGTTTCAGTATAATAGTCACAGCTGGCATTGAAAATGACCTTTTGTAATCTGTTTTGGATGGTCTAGTTGCACCAGTGTGAATTACTTATCCTTACTGAAGGTCTAGTTATTATTCAAGCTGGTTGAGTCATAACACGTTCAATACGTGTCTCAAATTAAATTTATCTCATGCAGTTTTAAGTATAAACATTTTTATCACCTAATGGAAATCAGTAAATAGGGACTCTGAAATGTCTTCGATAAAAGCTGGGTAATAGTAAAAAGAAAGGGTGATTAATCTTCTTTTTTTGCTTTCTTTTCTCTTGTCTCTGCAGAAATGTTTGAAATTCAACGTGGATGCACCGATATGGTTGTCCAAGCAACGTATCCTGTGTACCCTCAACCAGAGCCTGAAGGATGTACTCAACTATGGCCTATTCCAGCCGGCTTACAATGGCAAGGCTGGCAAGTTTCTGGATGAGGAGAGACAGCTTAGGGAATACCCTTTCCCATCCATTGCTCCTGTACCGTACCTAGAGGTAGGTGCTGATCATGTGTATGCATGAAACATTGTGGGCCGTGAGCAGGAGAGAGCTAAGGGAAGGAAAAATAAGGGGTACACATCACTGTACCATGCATTTCTCGATTTGAACCCACCCATCTTTAGCTGTGATTTTTGATGTTTCTGAGTTTAGCTTGACCTAATGCAAGAGAAATTTGGTCTGTATATAAACTTCTAATATCAACTGTATGAACACAAGAAGACTGGATGCTCAAACTGGATTAAGAAAGTGTGGATATTTATGGAACCAAATTGTTACATGATTTAAATTTGTCTATAATTCCTTCTAATATTTGTTTTACAGCTGAATTGTCAAATGTATATGTCATAATAAAGGTGGTAAAACTGACATAATTTATGCTGGATTAAGTTTTATACACTAGAAAAACATGGCATTTTATCAACCGGGCTGATAATTCATATCTGTTCTAAAAAAAATAAGCCCATCTTGTAAATAATCAATAACAGTATGTATTGTTGCAAGAAAATGTGTTTTTTTTTATTTTTCCCGCACCGGTTCACAAAGCGTCTGTCTCCATGTTTGTTTGTTTGTTTGTTTGTTTGCTGCTGTCATGGTGTGTCAGTCAAACTTCATAACAATAATGCTAACCTCAATGGCAGTGTGGTGTGTAGAGCAGCCGTCATCTCTTAGAGATAATTGTAGTGCTTGTCTATCACAGTTTGTGATCTGAAAGGATATCATGCACATAAAATCACTTCAGAGAGTGAGGGCTAAAGTTGTCAGGTGGTTTTACGAGAAGTCGTGTTTATTTTCAGAATTACCTCCATGTCAACAGGAGCAGAGCGTTATCAAGGAGAAAAACAAGAATCCTGATGACTTTTAACATTATTCTAGCATTTCATTTGGAAATACCTCAAGTTATTTAGCCGTATACGGGTTAAATATTATGACTCAATATAATTGCACTCCTTATTTTCATTAGTTTATATGGACAATTGGAAATGCCAGGAAGAAGTGAACCTTGTCTTTTGTTGCTGCTGAAGTGCTCAGTGGTAGCGGAGCATTAGTGACACACATAAATGTTCTTACATAAATGTTCCTCTCTTGTTTTATGTTTTGTTGAATGGTTTGTAGATGTACTGTAAAAAGCTTGCAGTTATGCTGAATAGGTGTGGATCTAGCAGGGCGTATATTTATATGTCTGCCACGGCTGTGCTGGGACACTGTGTGTGCCATTGATTGACCCGCAGTTATACCCTCAGGCCGGGACTGTGTAGAGATGATTGACAGGTTTGGATTAGCAACTGAAAATCCTCTGTCCACTTCTGGATTTACTATGTTGGTAAAGTTGAAATTCGTTTGTTATGGTTTTGCAATTAAACTTTGTGCTAAAGTTTGCATGAGTTATAGGCTTTCCAAAAATGCTTTAAAGTGCTGACAGGTGTTTACAGTGAGATATTTGTTGTCCCCCAGCATATTAAAAGAGTAAAAATGTCTCTGACAGTACGTCCTGCTTTTTCACCGCTCCCCTTTCTCTTTAAGGGCTAGCTATGAAACAATTACATTCATTATTTTGTCTGCAAAACAAGTTAAACGTTCCTTAATTAATTTTTAATGATTTCAGTAATCTAGCCAAACAAAAACAGTAAATCTAAACTGTGAAATGTGTTTTGCTCTTTTGTTTCAGTTCCGCTATAAAAGACGTGTCTACACACAGACCTACATAGATGAAAAGCAGTTGTCGAAGCTTCACACTAAGGTAAGACCAAGCAGCTGCAGAGAAAGCATGTGGTAAAATGCAAATGGATGTTTTTTCAACCATTCTGTTCAAAATATTTTATTCTATTAAGATGCAGTATTTTAAAAAATGATATACTTTTTATATGTATATGTGACTTGCCTATTTATAAGGCTAATTTGTGTGTTGAATGTGTGGATATGATGTCTGGTTTGAGTGCAGCAGTTAGGTTGTAAAGAGTGCTTGTAACAATACATTGCATTGCCCATAGGCAATGCAAGTTGGTATAAAAATTTTCTCAAATTTTTCCTTATCTTGTCAGTTTTCTGCAGTTTTGTCACAATAAGGAAGATTTTGGTGCTCTTAAGAGACAGGGTAAAAAATGTACAGAGTGTTCTACTCTGTACACGGTTCGGCGTGACCCGCGGTCTGACTGACCCGCGTGCGCGTTTACAAGATTGTTTTTTAGTGTGGTTTCGGAAACTGACGATCAGATGGGACAACCCCATCCCACTCCCTCTTTACCCCACTGCCTGACCCCGCTAAAACCGTGTGAGGATAAGTGCTGATTTTCAGATATCCTGGCATTTTGCTGTACGTAAGATACATGACTGATATATCTACGAGGACAGATATGTCAGTAACAAGTCCTCTGCTGATTTTAGAAAATTTGCTGAAATACGTTTGCCATTTAAGTCAACGTGTAAGATATAAAATAGTACTGACATTTAAAATCTCAAAAACAAGAACGCTCCAATTTGTTCAGCTACACTTACTTTGCTCTTTGAGATGAATTAACGTATTTCCTTGCTGCTTATCTGTAATTTCATTTAGATATTTGTGTCCTGAGGGATCTTGTTAAGTTTTATTTACTAACATTAATGTGCTGCTCATCAACAGCCACATAGTAAAAGCCCTTCTCTGTATTTGATAGTTCATTCATGTGTAATTGAACTAGCCCCTTGAGGCTGTGTGAACCATTAAGAGGCTTATATAAGGACAATATGCACTCTTCCACAAAGTTCCCTGGAATTAGATATTACATATAAATGGGACAACACTGACTTTTGCATAAAAAATTTGAAAAAGAAAAATGTTCTTTGGTTATTACTTCAGGAACTAAGTTGGTGAAAAACAGTGAAATCTAAAAATGTAATTTTTTTTCCTCCAAAAGGTAAACTCACATGGATTCATGACATATTTCAACCATTTTTTTGTAATTTTGATAATTGTAGCACACAGATTTGGAGTATTTCAGCTTGCGACACTCCTGAGTTATGATGGAAGACCATGTTGCTTTCCGCTCATCTGCATTGTTAGTTCAGGCTTTTCTCATCTTCCTCTTGACAATATCTCATTAATTTTAAGAGTATATAATTTAAATATCTTTTTATAACAACTGGTTGTCCTCCCATCACTGTAACTGCGCTCAATCTGCTGAGACTGCTCCAGTTTGCTGTCTGTAGTGACTCCAAGAAATCTAATTTCTTCTGCATATTAATATAAGATGTGCATTTTTCATTTTAAAATTAGTGAAACATTTTTGTTTTACTTTTTCATGAAATCTACCTGTAGTGAGTGGAGTGATGTTTTTTGTGTTAGTTCAGACATGAACAGAGCGCAGATGGGCCAGACGGCTACAGTAATCTCTGTCTCCACATTGTAAATCTGCAGGCTTTGGTTAACAGATTCGAAGGGGTAATTTTGCCAGATACCGGTTTTGACAAAGAAAGGTGGTCAGAAAGGAAAACACAGAGCAGAACATAGACCTGCTCTTTAATTCTGTTATGAGTTTTAGACAGTCTGGCAGAGTGTGAGCATAGACCTTTCTCACAGCAGACTTTTTAATTTGTCACAGTGGGAAATGCACAGATGGAATTAATAACACTAATGATGGCTTAGTTGCCTTCAGTGTCCCACTAAAACATGACTGTGAACCAGCATGCTCAAAATAAGACCTCCACGAAGTGAAATAAAGAGATTTTCTATGATTTGAGGTTTCAGTCGTACTCTGACCCCTGTCTCTTTGGTGTTTGTATATTGTTCTCCCTCTCTGTGAGTCTTTTTCAGATGTTTTTCTATATGACCACTCGTAAAAGCTACAGACATACAGGACAATAGCGTAAAAAGCCTTTTGGATATGCAAAGCTGTGTAATTAGAGGAGAATTTGAACCCAATTTGGGCCTGAATGCATATTCATGTTGCAAGTGGGTGTGATAAGTGGAATGCAGAGAAAATTTACTAGAAATGCATTAAACCTCATCAGATGGCCAGAGGAATTACCATTGTGCTGTTTTTTTTATCTGTCACAAAAACTTTTTCAGCTGGGTTTTAATCAGATATTAACCATGCTGCATATTATTCTGAAGGAAACAATAAGCAATTGTTGATATAAACAAATCATTTCTGCATTGTGTTCTAGTTTGGATATTGCTTTTCTGTCTTGATTCAACACAACTTTATATATTTCTGACATATTGTGGCAGAATAAGGATTGTTATTGTTTGTGACAACAAGCTGAACTTTGTGATATGCTTGCAGTTCCCAACCTTGCATTTGTTGTCCCATCTTCAATGGAATGACACCAGCATAACTTTCCCACTTGCCTCTCAACATGTGTTCACCTGTATTGGTGCATGTAGACACATGCATGTACAAATGGGGGAAAAAAAACCTTACTGATTTGTAATTTCTGTATAATACAGAATAGATCTATTTTTATTTACTCTTCTTGATTTCTTGGAACGATAAGTCTCTATTGTCTTTGCTGCCACCTTGTTATTATTTGGGATAAGATAAATTGTCTTATATCACCCAAATTATGTACAAATTTGGATGTATTAAAAGTCATCACATTTATCTTTCTACTAAGCCAACTGGATGACAAAAATCTTCATTTCCTCCCATTCATGTCTCCAGTAAAGGGCTCGACACATGGAAGGTGATGTCGCTCCCTCTCCATTCAATAGGAACTTGTGCAGTGCGGTGCCAATCATTCGCGTTCCTCCTGACAAATTTGTGCATGTGAAATATCAAGGTTGTACATGTAGATGTGTGGATGCGAGTTTGTGATGCGACACTGGAACGTTGGAAAATAATTTGTCGTTGTTGTTGCTGTTGCTGCTGCGTGGGTTTCACCCCAGGTGACCATGACTTTGGCCTTTTGCTGCCGTTTGTCACTTCCTGTGTGCTGAGCCAGTAAGGATGAGTGAATTCTTGCATCAGTTAACTTGCAATGGTCTCATACCACAGAGTGTTATTCAGGATTGTAATGTTTAGATGAACAAGAGGTATAAACAAATCCATTTAAAAGTCTGTTTCTGTTTCAGTTTGATGAGGTTTATATTTGCCATTCATAAAAGGAGGATATGTTGTATTCTGTCTGTATCACCTTTAAGTATTTGTGATTCGTCTGTAATTTCCAATTTGGACTTGTACGTTAGCTGACCAAAATAACTTCTCTTCCACTGACTTCAAATCAGTGAAACTTTTCCTCTAACAATAATTTACTGTAAGACAGTAAAACAAATATCCTGGATGTATTGCTTCATAAATGACAAATTATTTCTAAAGTGAGTTTTATTGATAATACAGAAAGTAGCCTTGAACTATTGTATTTCTTTCCACGTGAACCAATGCTTGTGTGAACAGTTTCTCATTTATTATCAAAACTGTGGAGCCCTGTTATTTATTTTATTTTCCAATTTTGGACTCTTATCACCTCCAGCACTGTTGTTTCACTTAGCTGCCTTTTATTTCTGCACAGTTCAGTCAAAGTCAGTCGAATAAACATACTGTGGCAAACGCAGGAAGTCAGGAGACAGGGACTGTTTTTTAAGTCCAAACTCACCGTTTCAGCTTTATTAACAGCTTCAGGAGTAACTTTGAACAGTGGCCATTCATTTTAACTGGATTCTCGCTTGTGGTGCCTCAGCACAGTCAGCCAAATACAGACTGGTAATCTCTGTGTTCACACGACAGCGACTGCATGTACTATAAGCCCTGCTGCTTAACACATCGACATTGCACTAATGACCACTTCTTAGGTCACTAAAATGCTTTTTTTGTCCCAGTTTGGAATATTTCATTTGGCTACAAAGGTCTGCCATGTTTCAATATAGTTTACTTTTTTGTAGAAATTAAAAATTAGTGAAGCATTTTAGTTTTGTCATTAGTTTAAAGTATTTAGCTGAATGTCATTTCTACACCACACAGTACATGACAGACATGTCTAGTTGCTGAAATACAAACAAGTAACTTCTGTGTGCACATAACACTAACTGGATGTACTAAAAGAAAGTAAAATTTTGAAATATATGATGAATTTCTAAAAAATCATGAACTTTGAAACAACTGACTAACGAAGAACTTTGGCTGATTATGACATATTTTGGGTAATTATAAATTATTCAAAAATGACTGATCAGATGAGTGATTTCCTCATTGTATATTCCTGACCAGTGAATCTGTGCTGTGCACTTCAGATAAAGGATTCAGTGGGAAACAGTGAGAAATGTTGAATGAGACAGAGACAGAAGAGCAACGAGAAAGGGATGAGTCATGCTCTCAAATATTGCTCTTGTCTAACCATTCTAGTGAGACCTGCTTCTGCCTTCTCCTGTTCTACTTTGATTTGTCAAAGAGAGAATGAGAGAGAGGTACTGAAGTGACATACACAAAATAGATCAGTTACTGCCACTTGGGATTTCACAGAATAAGTAAATCATATATTTAGATAACATTTGGTGTTCAACTTCCTCTCAATTCAGTTGCAGAAGAACTTGTAAAAAAAAAATCAAGATCTCTCTGCATCTGATTCTGCCCTGCAGAGTAAAAGCATAAGTGAGTGAATGGTGTTTGGGGTAATTATGCATTGCTAAGAAGTTATCTGGGAGAGCATCCTTTCTTTGGAGAGTCAGAGTCAACAAATACCTGTGAAGATAATAGTATTTTATGTTAGCAGGCTGTGTAAAAGTAGGATAAGGATTTAGATCAGCATTGATCCAGCAGACTTTGTCAAACATGGGATTCCCTACAAATCAAACACTGAAAAAGATGGAGAACTTTGCTGCAGTTGTCATCAATCATGCATGTTTAAGAACTACATTTCTTGCTCCAGGCTTTGCTAATATTTCACTGTGTTTATTTTAACAAACATTGGTTTTATAATGAAGGCCTGCTGTTTCCCCCTTCTTTTAGTTTTTGTGCAGAAATATAATAAACGGTGAAGAGTGAAAACTTGTTTTAGCCATTGCAGCAGCTCTCCTCACTGTTCATCCCACAACATTCTGTCATGTAAGTCAGAGGTGAAGCATTAGCCTACTTTGCTACCATGGTGTTTATTAGCTTCAGGCTAAACTTTAAAAGTAGGTCATAGTTGATAGGAATTTGCCATTCATTTTTTTATCTTTGCCTGACTGAACCAGACCTCGTCACTATGTTTCTGTCCTGGTTAACCATGCATGGTAACTTCATGGAAAATTTCCATAGTATGCTTTCAGGGACAACAGAGTGCAAGTGACTGTATTGCTAATCATGTAGGCTGGGCCTGTAAAATAGATGGCTTTCTGACTATGTAACAAATCAAATTCAGCGACGTTTAAAGTTCACTTTCACTTGTTTAAATTTTGAGAAATGATCTATTCATTTAATGTAACATATTATCTAGATGCCAAATGATATTTTAAGTTATAACAAATGTTCTGCCTGTGTAAACAAAGAAAGAAAGCTAAAGGATGTATAGGTTATATAGGCTTATGAAGCTTGCGGCAAAACAGTAATAGAGTAGTTAATAATGTACCATTTCATAAAGTGATCATGAAGGCCACACAGCACAGTCCTGAAAAAAACGGCAATTTATTTGCAGTTTTCTGAAATGTTTTGTGAAATAACACACTGATCAGTTTATTAGGTATTTCTATTTAACTCAGTTGATAGTCAGCCTGTCAAATTGCATCCATTCTGTCCAACTGTGTGGTGTGGAAGCAGATACAGGAGTTGCACTTTTCAATAGAGCCGTCCTGGGTTTGATTTCTGAACATTCAGTGGAGTTTGAAAACAAAATACGTGCATAGGTTTATGTCTGTTGGAACGATGTTTGTGCCATGTTAAATTTTTTTCCTTTTTTGAGGGGGGAATTTTTTGTAATTCATAAGGGGGCCCAGAAGAAAATCTCTGGGAACCACTGCAGTGGGGGTTGTTGTGGAAGTTCCCCTCATGGAGTTGCACATGATGTATCCATGGCGACTGTTTGATACTAGCAGAGTGGATCTGATAAAGCGGATGGTGATTGTTGGTGATGGTGAATTGAGGAAGTTGGGCAAACTTGTCTCTAAAAGAGTTAGTGACGCAGTTTGATAATGTGGCCATGGCTTTTTTTGTGTTTGTCTTTCAAAATTAACATAAAACTATAATGTGTTTCCTCTGGATAATAAGGGTCTTGTTTTTCACAAGCTTAAGGCATTAGAGCAACAATCTGTAGGATTGTTTCAAGTGTGAGACAGACCAATTTATAAAAGGCTTCTCTGCAGAGTAATGGCATTCCTCCTGCACTGAGCCTCTGTTGATAGCTGTGTTTATGAATGTGAAGTCATGCATTATCTTGCATTTGTTAATAAAACTACATGAAGAATGTAGCAGCTCATTGTAGATGCTATTTTAAGATTCCAAATTTCACTGAGGGTTTATTCAGCCTGAACTTATTGCAATAAGTTATTTCAGTAGTAACTAATGTGAAAGTTGAAATGGGATTTACACAAACAATTACTTTTGTATATTTACCTTTTCTTAGTTTAGTTCCTCATTCTTCATGCTTTTCATTTGTTTTCTCATTTGATTGTTCTTCTCTCTTCACTGTGTTTTTCCTCCCTCCCTCTGATTCTCTCTCTCTCTCTCTCTGCCTCTCTTTCTCTCTCTTTCTCACTCTCTCTCTTTATCTCTCAGCTTGCTCTCCAGCACAATCGCCCTTTACCAACACTCTATCTGTCTCTGTATGAACAGGAGTCGGTGAGTGTCTGTGTGAGCGACCATGTGAGTCTGCACGTGTTACTTTGACAAGACGAAAGGCGGTGAAAGAGGGGGAGGGGCGGAGGAGACGAAGAGGACAGTAGTGGAGGAAGGAGGGACTACTGTCCGGAGGGGTGGGGGTCTGGTTATGGCCATATGGAGGATGTAGTGGCATGAAAACTGTAGCTGACCCACTGGAGTTTGCGTGTGCCGTGGGAGTGTGCCCATGTGTGTGTGAGATGGGATCTGCTCTTGGAAGAAGAAGAAGACAAACTGAGAAAAAGGACAAAACTAGTGAAGAAGCCAGGAAGGCCAGGCTCTATAGTAAGGTACCCTGACTGATCTCATCATCTTCTTTATTTACTTTATCCATTAGCTGAAGTTTAAGCACACCTCTCCCTGCCTTTTTCATACACTTTCATACTCCTGCCATTCACAGACACTTCACAGTCCATCCCTCACTACCTGCCTAAGCTTTTCCTCCCTCTCAGTCCCTCTCTCTTTGGCTTTCGTTCTGTTGTTATGCTCTGTTGCATGTTGGATGTGTGAGGAACTGGTGCAGCCTTATCTAAAACCCCGACAGAATGCTAATGTTTTCCCCTGCTCTGGTTCAGCTATTCAGTGTTTGCTGCATTTGGCCCACAAATGTGAGGTTTTCTCTGTTTATTTGTGTCTGGTATGTTGTGGGATATTTAGATGGGTGTCTAGATTTGATTAATGTGAGTGACAGTGGTTTGCTTATGTTTTTTTTTTTCTTTTGAGGAGACATGACCAAAATAATTCTTTGTGTGTTATTTATGTTTGCAAGTGACAGCACGGTACAGCTAAAAACATCCATGTGTTTCTGCATTTAAATTCATTTGAATGTGTGCAGAAGGCTCTAAAAGTAATGTATTGACCTCTATTCTTTGCTGTTGAAGTTGCTTAGTATGTGCCATATTTTTTCTTTACGTTGCTGTTGATGTTTACTGATGAAATATGGCTTCATAATTAGCTGCAGGATGATGGTGCTAATGCAGTAGCTGTGGCACAATTAGACGATTTATTAGCCTATCAAAGTTTGTATTTTATAAATAATATGTAGTAAATGTAGTTACTGAAGCATCAAAATTGTCAGTCTGTCAGTGAGAGATCAGCAGGAGTTGTCTGCCCTGCAAAATGTTTGACACGAGCTACAGCTCAGCGATGCCGCCTGATTTATGTTTTCATCTCCACTTCAGGTCAATTATTGATTCTGTACATACAAAATTTATGAGCTGTCAAAAGTTTGAGATCATCTCCATGTCATTTCTGTTGTTTCATTATGTCTTACAAATTAAAAGAGTTTTAAATAAGCAGTGTACAAATTGGTATTTTAGATATTAGATTGTGACCTAATTTCATGAAAATCTCAAAGATTTATTCTTGACAAATAGTTGCACTGCCCCCTATCCATCTTTGTATTTTCACTTGTCATTAATGTTTCTCTTAAACCGTGTGAGGTGTGTATGAAAAAGAGAGAGAGAGAAATGGAGGGAAGCAGTGGATTGCAGAAAAAGGAATTGATTCTGTTTTGTTGCGTATAGTCTGAAACCAGGCCATGTAGAAATTATAGCTGTAGGCTGCTTAAAATACATGCAGTAAGTTCTCTCTATGTTCATGCATTGGGATTCTTTTAATTTTCAGATCCACAAAATAAGTTAATGCAGTAAAAAAAAAAAAAAAAAAAAACACATACAGCTTTGACAACCACTAAACTAATTCTGCCCATATTTTTACTCCTTAGCTTTTATTCCAAAAATTCCTCTTAGGAATATTTTTTTAAACGCAGTTTATTGATATCATTTTAGAAATCCCCCACTTCACAATTGGTCTTACAAACCCAGTTTTTGGGAACATGTGGGACAGCTTTGTGATATTTTGAAGTTATAAATATGAGCAAATGTGGGGTTTTCTTAAGACTCCATTTGGGTTTTTTTCCGTCATTCAACATCCGCATGATCCCATTTGCTGAGATGAATTACATCTTCATCTTTCACAATATTTTCGCTATTGGTAATGTAGAATTTTTATTTTTCAGTGTCACCATCTGAACATAATCTAATACAGCCACTGAGCCTCAGTGTTAAAAAATATCAGTGAGTCGATGGATCCAAGTTCTCTTCAGAAAATGCAGAAGTCATTGTTGGTCGATGAAAGATTATAAATCAGGTCTCAAGCTGGACTCTGTGAGGGTAAAGACCAAAAAGTATGAAAAGAACTTTGGATGGATATAGACCTCAGTTCAACTAAACGTAAAAAGGTCTGCTGCTAAATCAACCTTCTGATATTAAAAATATCTTCAGAATGAGGAGTTTTCTATTACAGCAAAGAAAACCTGTGTATACCTCAGTATGTTAGATTAAAGTATATAGCGGTCTCTGTAAACAAATCTCTGTCAGCAGTAGCTCATCCAAAATGCTGCTACTCTAGGAAAAATAGGATCAGCGAGAGTGAATTCAATCCTGGTTGTCATCCATTCATTACTATACTTTTTCACCTTCCCTCTTGTTGAGCCGTCTGGTTTTACAGTCTTAATGTTGTAGGAGTACAGTTGATTTCACATTAGAAAAAAAAATGCATTAAACCGACTGCAGAACAATTGTTGTGGGTAAGTCGGTCTGAATAAATGATTGTTAAATCAGGTTTCATTGACAGGAAATACAATAGAGTACTAATAATCATCAGGCTGCATGAATAAGCTACCCACACGACTCCCATCTCATGCTGGAGTGTGCTGGCTGCCCTCTCTGTCGCCTGAAGGGATGTTTGCCATCAGGGTTCAAACACAAAGAACAGACTTTGTTCCTGTATTTTCAGCTTTATTTTGACTTAAGTTCTACTTGGCTAAAATCCAGCTCAACACAGATTCCTTTGGTTGTGTTTTATCCACCAGCTCTGCCCCCCCACACCGCCCCTGCTGTCTGCATCTCTGTCCTAGTGTCAGTTTGAAAGCACATGACTGGGCCTGATTCAGCTTTTTCTTTCTCTGGACTCTTTGATTCTGATGACAGCATGCATTCCCTTTATCCTATCACACTACACTGCTTACAAACAAAAACACAACTTTTATTGTCATACCTTATGTGACAGAAGAAAACATGCTGACTATGTCATTGCACAACTTAAAATCCTTCAGTCAGTTTAGATCCAAAAGATGCTTATGGAAAAAAAAAATGTTTTCATATTTCCACGGTGTAGCGAGTTACAGTATTTTTTACATTTAAATGTGAAAATGTCTTGTGCCATCCATTTAGCGTAATTATCTGTGCTAATCCATCTCACCATCATCCATCTGTGGCCTTTGTGTGCCACTAACGGTTTTATTTGTTCATTTGTTTGGGGTGTGCTATACTGTACAATAAACCTGCACTCTGTGAGTTAGTCATTGTGTTGTTGAGTGGGGAAGAGGCTGTGGCTTTATTCGGTTTTGTTGTAGCCTGTAGTCTAATTCAGAAAGCTTTGACTGTTCTGCCTGCCTAAACTGTGCTTCATCAGGAGGAATACCAGATATTACCCTGAACATCTTATTGAATTTCTTCAGAAAAGGATTTCTCCGGAGGGATCATGCTGTTACGTTCAGAGAGAGCTACTAGCAGCCGGGCTACAGAGGTTAGACACTTACCTTGACAATAATCCACAAGGTTTGCCCTGAAAGCAAATTACTGCCATGGCGGAGCAGCTGCAACATTTAGAACAACATGAAATGGAAATACTGGCAACATAGTAATTAATCTGCTTATATTTAATTGTATTAGAGTTTAAGCTTGCAATTATATTAAGTCAGAACTCTAGTTTGCTTTGTGTAGTTATACATTTATACTGACTATAGTATTAAATTAGTTTATTGCTATATGCTTTATCTTTTTCATGTTGTTACTGGTTATTTGGTTAGTTAAAGCGCAGCCGTTATCCACAGACATGATCTCTGTCCTGATATATTCATGTTCTGTGAATTATCAACAAGGGCTTCTGCAGCCCAAACATAATCCAGATTAATATTTTTTGTTGATATGGTAATGTACCTTTTTGAGTGCTTAACTTTTTTAATTGAAGTGACAATTTTTATCCACACAACTATAACCGCTGAATAACTTCTGACTGCTGTCTTTAGACATCCTGTGTGTGCGTTTGCGTGTGTGTGAGTGTGTGCATGTCGCATAGGTTCAGTTCACTTCGTCTTCATTCGTTGATCAGCTCCATCCAAACATACAGCTGGGTTATAAAAGTTCCTTTTAAAGTTTTCAAAAGCCAAAAGGATTTAACCTTTTATCTTGTAATGTTAGGTTACAACAAAGGGCGTCTGCCATGTTACTTGATTTAACACAGAAGCAGGACACAATGCATGAGATTTTAATAATAAGGAAAGAAAAGAATAGACTACTGTTTTCTAAACTGTTCAATGTACAGTAACTCTACATTAACGTTTCTTAAGACTGTTTTCATCTTTTGAAGGGGTGTGCAATAAATGTCAAATTTAGCTTCTGAAAATTAAACACATTTTATTTTGGACCACAATTTTCTTTTATCATAGTTGATCAGAAAATGTGTGTGCAAATTTATCAAAATTAAAAGCAATGTAATTAGTCTGCCTATAGTCCTTTGGTCAAGCCACATCAATATTAACAACATGATGCTCTCTAAAAATGACAAATGCAAACAAATCTTAAACAGCCCTAAAACTGGAGTTACACTAAAGAACGCAAGACAATAAAAATATGTTCTAATTACAGTGATAATGATTTTGTCTTTACTGGAAGCTAGCAAGCTGCAAATAAAGGCAGAACATTCACAAAGCCTTCACAAGGGATGTGTGAGAGGAAATTGTCTGCTAATCAGCATCATTATTAGTTTATTATCTGTTTGTTGTTGCTATAGTAGCAGCATCCTCTTGGAGTATTGTGTGCAAATAAATTAAATAACTTTTCTTCTGAAGAGAAAATTCTATTCCTTAGGATTAGATCCAAACTGTCAAACTAGAAAACAAGCTTTTGGTCGCTTAGAGCATCACACTTATTCATTTTTGAGTTTGTAGCTGGATTCAGATTTTGTTTGCTCAGGTAAACACGGAACAGACAGAAGCTAAACTGAATGTTTAAGTGAAATGGTTTATAGATATAAAACAAATGAATCACATCTAGGATTATTCATTTACACATACAGGCACTGTGAGTTATGTAGCAGCTTGGTGTCTGGAGAATTTAGGACATCCTCATTAATAAAAAGGGTAATTCATATTTTTCACCAACTTGCAAAGGAAATTGGAAACAGTTTGTGTTCTTTAAAAGGCAATTTGTCTAAATTTCAAAAGCACAACTGTAATAAAAGTTTTAAATTATTCTATAAAGTCTTCAAAATACCAGGCTGCAGCCAATTGGCTGTGAAGGAAGCTGTTCTGGTCAGATGAAACCATACATTTTTGGTATAAAAGCCAAATTTTATGTATGGTAAAAAGGTCACACTGGTCATCTCCCAGATCTCACAATTCCCACAGAGAACCAACATCATCCACAAGTTTGCGATGTCAAACGATAGGCTTCACAAGGAACAGAGAAACCGGTCATTCCTTTTTAGAGGACAAACATGTGAGGAGATGGCAAAGACTCATTATTTGGGTCTTTTTTAATTTCATTTTAAGTAAATTTTTCTGTTACATAGTTGTTGATGTTGTTGGACGGCTGTTTCCATGTGTTTTCAACCATAATATGGAATTTTGACTTTGTAACAAATTGGTCTAGCTAGTTGAATTGGCCCCTGAAATTAATAATTTTCTGGATTAGAATCTAATATCTACATTGACAAAGTGTGAGAAGTTTAAGTAAAAGGTAAAAAAAGGAGAAATGTTTAAAGAAAAAAAATGAACATTTTTGCTTTGAATGGATGCACCTTGGCAGATTTGAAGGAACTATGGAAACAATCAGTGGAAAGAAAGAAATTAGGGGAGCTGGGGACAGATCACAGAAAAGATCAAATCAGGCTTTTATTTCCTGGGAAGAGCAACCTAAACAAATAAAAGACAGATGCTGAATTAGTTTGTTGGTGTTGACGACTGGTGAGTAAATACCAGTCAGCTTCGTTGTTGTCGTGTTAGATTTCTTTTATTGACTCTGTCAGCTAATGTGCCAATGAGTGGGTTTATAATCATGAAATGATTGCATTCATTTGAGTCAGCTCTTCACTAATCTGAAGCTTGACACAGTCACATCTGCAGGTTGTTAATCAAATGGGTTTAAGGCAGTTTTTGAGCTTTATAATAAAATCACTGGGACAAAAAGGATAAAACTGCACATTCTTTAGGCCATTCTTTACGAAGACGGTGCTGCAACATATTTATATACTCCAGACCTTTACTGCTGTGCTCTGCATTGCAACTATTTGAAATGCACAACCTTATTTTCGATGCACACTCAGTTCTGTTTTTTGTTGTTTGATTTAAAAAAAAAAAAAAGCTGCACTGCCGCACAATTAATATAGAGCCACCCAATATGTTTGATCAGTTTATGATGTACATCTTGAAAATGTTCTTTCTTCTAGAGTCTATTACCTATTTGTGTTTTTTGTGTTTTGGAGGTTTGGATTTCTGTATGCTGCATTTATTGTAAAGACAAAATTAGCATGTCACCTACATTAATAATTAATTTTCTTTTTTGGCAATCTACACCTTTTTTTAAATAGAGATTAATCAACATGCATGACAATAATTATTCATGAACGTATTTTATAATCTGGGTAGATTACAAAAAAATAGTGAACTAATAAAAGGATTTGAAAAAAGTGGTACCGTTTTTGCATGTTTTAAATTTTTTGTGAGGTTGAGCCTCCTTGCCATCACCCTAATCTTGAGCTCTCTTCAGACTCTATCAAAACACGCTGGCAAAAATAAAACATTACTTTAAATATAATACTGCCAGGGGTGTGAATGATTTTGGGGTTAATATGTCACATGAAAAATGCCATTGTCTTTGGAATTAAGATGTTATTGTATGTGGATATGATCCATAAAAAAGACGACCTGATGAATAAAATAAACAAATTCTGGAGATAGAATTCCTCTTTGACCTGTTCACCCCATTTTTTCTCCTTTGCCATGTTTCCTGCTGTACTCTCATCCATAGCTCTCGCTTATTTTTCCATGTTTCCAACCCTCATCCAGTTGTGCATCTTTAATAGTAACATACTTCAAGATGCTCATACTCTGCAAAAAAACCATGAATTATAGAATAAAGCGACAAATAAAACAAGCTTCACCATTTGAGGTTTTTTTTTCCTACCTAACTTTTTCATTTCCAAAGCAAGAAGGTAAATCTCAACAGAAAACCGTATTCACACAAAAGGTAGAGTCAATAAGGGAATACCTTACACTGGTTTTTACCCTATTTGATTTCTGATGACTTGAGTTGCGTCTTTGTATGCTGTTTGATGCTTTTTGTATGCTTTCACTTTTATCAGTGGTAGTTGGAATAGTTTGTGAAAAAGATATAGGTTCCCCTTTAATTCCGGCTGCAAATTTAAATACACTGTGCAGTTATAGCAAGTAAATTAAAATATTAATGAGAAGTTAATTTATTTCAGTAACTAGATTCACTAAGTGAAACACGTTACAGATTAACTCCACACAGACTGTTTTCAAGTCTTTATTTCTGTTAGTAAGATAATTTTCCTCTTACAGTTAATGAAAACAGGACTTTTAGGATTAGAATATTACATCAGACCAAGAACAAAACATTGTTAATCAGAAATGTAACAGACAACTACTAGTGCACATCGCTGCCTGAATATATTCGAAAAAAGGTAGCAAACATGGAAAATGTGGTAATATTTAATTTGTTTGGCTATGGTTGTTACATGTCTACAGCTAAATTTATTTTGAAAAAAGCCCCAGAGATGCTGTTTAGGAAGGAAGTGGTGGAAATCAAGTGACACCTGCAGCTGCGTGTGCTGCCTGATGGCTCCGTTACAGATGGGTTACAAGTCTAATTTTCTGAAAAGTTTTCTAATATACTTTAATCTAGTTTATAGCAACTGATGGAGATGCAGCGCTGGTTTGACACTTGCAAAGACGACCGAGATTTGTTGCCTCGCCCTTTTTTCTGCGGACTGATCATGTTGAGATGTATCAACTTTGAGGGAGGAGAGGACGACCAAAATGTAGCAACCATTTTCAGCATTCATTTAATTTGCTGGTTAAAAAACACTACAATGAAAGTGTAATTAGTGATACTACAGGGAATGATCAGATTTCATAAGTTTGCACTGCCAACTTATGAAATGGGGATCCAGTTGCTTTACTTGCTCCATTGTTTAGGCTCCTAAAGCAGGGATATGAGTACACTAATATTAAAACTGCATGTATTGCATTGTTTCCTTCTCAGGGTCAGGGTTTGAGAAAGAAACAGGGTCCAGATTTATGCAAGCGTCAATAAAAGTAGATAGAGAAAGAACAAGGAGTGCAGAATGCCAGATGAGGTATTTGTTTTTCTCACCATGAATGCATACATGCATGCTTGATTTGTGCTCACTTTTTTAGATTAGTTTATGTTGTATATGGGTTTAATTTTGTGCATATTAATACAGATTAAATGAGTTAGATGTAGTTCTGAGACATGATTGTTTTTTACACCATCGTCTCTAGAGTAGTTTGAGTCATACAACTCAAAGGCAATTCTACAAATAGTGACAAAATGTTCATTTCTGATTTTGAATATCTCTGACATTCTTTCTCTCATTTGTTTGGTGTTCAGCAAAACAGAAGCGATTTTGGTAATTCACACTGACTTAAATCATAAAAGTTTGATCTCAATTAACTGCAGACAGTAAGAAAAACAAATGCATGTAGGTTTTAAGCCGATATATGTAAACTTCTGGTTTGAACCGTATGTTCTTAACATCACTGCATTGCTAAAATAACATTTAACCTCTTTTCCATGCTAAATCTCTGAATGATTGGATGGATGAGTCTATGTACTTCAATTTCCAGGTCTGATTTTCAGTTAGGTATCGGTGTGGGATCTTCCTCTGTGATCAAAATATTTCATTGTAACCGTTACCAGATGTTTGGGATCATAGTCCTGCTCAAAGGTGACCATCTGTTCCAACCTCAAGAGTTTCTGGAGCTTTTAGTGCATTTTACAGAGGAGTTCTTAGAGTTTGACCTGGTATTTAGCTTCACCTACCTTTCCAGCTATGAGTAGCTTCAGTTTTTTCTGCTGAAGAAGATGCTGCAACCTCCATATGATACCTTGGAGATGGTTTTTTTCCAGGTGATATGCAGTCATTGTTCCTTCTCCCATTGTGTTTGGGATGAAGCCCAAAAAATAAATCTTATTCTCATATGGCGAGAATATGGTCTTCCAGTGCTATAAAATCTACAATTGCAAACTGCAAATTTGACACTTTGTGGCTTGTTTTAATGACCGGGTTCTTTGTGCCACTTTTCCACAGAGGCCTGCATTGTGGAATGCAAGACAAGTGTTTGTTCTGTACACAGATTCCCTCACCTGACCTTGAGTCTCTGCAGTTCTTTCCAAGTTACCACGGGTCTCTTGGCTGCTTTTTTTAGTCTCCTTTCATTTTCTGTCAATTTAGGTGAATGTCCATATGTTTATAGATACTCTGTTTTCTATCTATTTTTGTAGATAGGCTGAGTATTTCTCTGAAACATTTTTGAAGCTTGGGAAACAGTTTTAACTCAAACTTTGCTTTGAACGTCTCCACAGCTTCATTTCTGACCTGTCTGTTTCTTCCTTGGACTTCATGATTGTGCTTTGTCACCAGTGTTCTTTAACAAGCTTTTTACAGAACAGCTACATACCCACTAAGGCTAAATGACACATCATTGAGTTACATTTACTAATTAGGTAACTTCTGTAACCTTTTATTACTTTTGGTCTTTCACCTAAAGTTCCAGCAAAATATATCAAATTATATTTACTTTGTAAAATGTTGCAAAAGTTTTAAAGATTTTGTGTTTTGTTGGATAATTAGAATTTTACATTTGAAATGTTTTAATAGGATTTTAATTTTATATTCATGGTGTCTTGGAGATTTTGTTTATTATGGTCATTGGAAGTGTACAGTAGTTATTTTTTGGATAATTTTATGGAAATTAGAGACAAAGAAAAATCCCTAAAAACGACAATAAAATGTTCACCTGTGCTTGTCCCTAATTGTAAGTGTAATTGTAAAACTTCTTGCCAGACATGCATGAAAGGGTTACAGAGCTTTTTGTATGGATCCAGGTGAAAAAGCTTAGCTAACATAATTAGTCATATTTAGTCATTGTGTGTCTGTTATAAAAAAAAAATGAGGCATCAGGACAACTTTAATCTTGACACACCTTTAGATCTTCTTTTTCTCCCACTTTTATCCTGTGGAGTTGATCCAGTGAGTAAAAGCAAATGATGAACAACAGCTGACTAATAGAAAGACAACTTATTAAAGTTAGAAGCCCAGGTTTCTAGAAAGATTTCGGTAATTACAGTGGATTGCAGTAATTAACATGGTCGGGTAATTGGGACCCTGCTGTGAATCTACTTTTAGTTGTCATTAGTAACTGAACAGTGTCCCATTAATCTGTCTTGTGTCTTCAGGACTATAGCTGCTGCTGAATTAGGTGTGCTTTGGTTTATTTTCCCTTTTCAGCTCTATGTTTAGAGTGCGGTGCACAAACCTGCTGGCTTGAAATACCATTCTCTGTATTTATATTTTTTCATGTGAATATTTAAAGTATTTTATATCTTTGTTTTTTCAGTTTCAGCTGGCAGTACATTAGGACACTGCTGTTAGTTCTGTTTTATATTAAGGGATTTTTAATAGTTAATATTGAAATGTATATCCTCAATCAATACATGCATTATACAAGTTAGGTAACATAGATCATAGCTTATTGTAAACCTGTATTTGTTTTGGCAATCGTGTGCAGCCTCATCTTACTATCATGTGTGGGAAGGGAAGATACTTTGTTACCTGTTACACTAAACCTTTTGCCCTGTAAAGCTAGTCTGTTACAAGGATTTTGAGTTTATTCGATCGAATGCTGTTGGTTCACATCAGCAGGTTCTCAGTGCAAACTTCCCTGCTAAGCTATAAGGAAGAAACAATGGGAAAATAGACTAACTCTGTTAATAAATGTTTTATCTCAGGTTAACATGTATATGTTCTGGCCCTTATCATGTTCAAACATTTAAATCTTTACTTTTTAAAAAAAAAATCATATAAAGATAAAAATAAAATAGAAAACTTTGTAAAACAAAAACTAACCTGACCTCCAAAACCTTTGATATGTGCAAATGATCAAAAACCCTAAAATTTATTGATGCCAGTTGTAAAGCTTTATTTACTTAAAGCTGTGTTTCCTATTTTTCCATGAGTCCATGTTGATCTACGTGAACTCCACATAAATTAAATTATAAACATTTACCTGCATTTGTGTGACATTATGACAGTTTTAAACTAAGGCAAATATAAATAAGTAGCTTTGCTGTGGGACTTGCGTTTCCTCAGTGTGTCCTGATTCCTCCTCAGGTTTTGATCAGCTTTTAGCAGATATTCCTTATAAGTACATAAAACTTCTCAAACGAGTGAATTAAAAAGAAACTGTTATCATCCAAAACTTTAAGGTTCACAAACCAACTGTTCTTAGGCACTCATAGACATTTAATATATTTTATCTTTTAATTTTACTTTTATGAGGTAAATGTTTATCTACTTGTTTTATTTCTTATTTATACTGCATAGCACCTAGGTTGTTGTTGTTTTAAACAAAGTGCAGAAATAAATGAGGACATAGTATTTCAATTATCAAACTGCAAAATTGCCATAGGTTCTGGGAAGTGCGCTTCACTATTTTATTCTAATTTTACTAGGGGGAATAGTCTCCATTTTATAATTTTCTTTAACTCTGACTCTTTTAATGCTACACCAAGACTACGTTTCAGAAAACGTAGCCTTGTGTAGGCTACATTTCAGTGTTTTAATGAAGAGAGACACTGAAATTTAGGAACTTGTCTAATAACAAAATTTAAAGTCATCAAGCCGATGAAAGCAATAATTGTTTTGCTCTCTGACCAGCAATGATTTAAGCCATCTTAATAACCTGAACATGCTGTTTTTTTTAACCTGTAATAGTAGTTCTGAAAAAACTTCATTGCTTCCTTTGTTGTTACTGCAGATCACAAAACTTGTTGCTTCAAAAGAACTGGTCATTTTCTGGGAGGTTTCAAATGATATTTTCCTCCAGAGCAAGTAATCATCTTTAAATCCTGAAGTGAGACTTTGTACTTTGTATCAATGGATACAAATTAACGTGAAAAAGGTAGAGCCATGTCTAGATTTGTTGGACTGTAGAGGGAGAGGGGGCCACTTTCTGTCGAGTCAGAACTTTGCTTTCATTACTTCTTTGCGCATAGGTTGGTTTTCTGGCATCGAGTTCATCAATAAACAAACTGATGTGATTGATTTGCCTCTCTGGGTTAATAGGTTATAACAGGTTAGAGAGAATGTTATGCGGTTCCTGGACTAACAGCCAAAGAAATCAATGCATTTTTGCTGCATCTATTGTGTAAAGTAGGGCTGGAGGGCAGCCAATATCTGTATTGTTAAGAGTAAAATGTGTGTATTTATGGTATAAATGTTAGGGTAGAAGTGAGGAAAGATTTTAACAAGTGTTTTTTCTCGTTGTATGTTTTCTCTGTATGTGGCAGAGAATGGATTAAGTAGTGGTCAAATAATGGGGCCACTGCAGCCACAATGGTTCACCAGTGGCCCTTTTCCACTGGCTCTAATGGACCAGCTCCACTCTGCTCAGTATGCTTGGCGAGCGTTTCCACTGGGCTTTCTCCAGCCTAGGATCTGCTGTTTTGGTCCCTGCGCTGCAGGGTCGGTCAGGGTCGACCAGGTACTATAATTTGATGGAAATCTACTGTTATTCACTGATGCGTAGTCGGACGTAGGAGCAAAGAGTGAAGAAAAACAAAAGGTGCAAATTTCAAATTTGCTACAACACGGAACTGATGGAGTCCTACGAAGCTACAAGCAAGCGGTGAACACTCACTCAGGAGATCTTTGCGATTCCAGCATGTTAAACCCCCACAAATGTACAATGCAAGTTTTCTGCAAACTCAAAACACCCAGAGAATGGTCACACTCTGTCAAACTGAGAATCATATTATCTGGCTGCCAGAACATGTTGGCTTTAACAAAATGAAGAGCATCTACATGTTCAACGTTTGTTGGCATCACAGCAAACTTTCTAACATTTGTGAAAGAGAGATTTTACATCTCAGTGTCATCTGCAGGGGATGATGTAAGCTTTCTGCTTTTCCTGAACATAGAAATTAAAACAATTGTTATTAGTTATATGTTTGTCTTGAGCCTGACATTGCATAAAAAAGCTGCTGAGTTGGTCAATATAACCCTTTGGTTATTTAGGATAATTTTCGCTTGCTTATGTGTTCATAATGTTATGTTGCTTTGATTTATTTGGAGGCCACTTTCACTTTTCTTCCTATTATGAAAAATGTATTGTTCTTTTAGGGAATTATTGGAAATGATACACATCCAGGCAGTAATGAATGCCCTCGATGGTAAATATTGACAGTAAATTTGGAAGCTTACATTCATTAGTGAATCAGGCTTGGCAAAAGGTTTAATGAAATTTAAGCTAACCAGGGAAATACTGTGGAGGTGTATTTGCAAATCTTTGCCAGGAATTTCTCTGCCTGAATGTGTGAACTTGCATAAATGGAAACAAATTATTTTTGCAGAATTGTGGTACAGAGTAGAAGTACAAGGTTTCTTTTCAGCATATAAACGTATGAGGTTTCTCTATCTTTAAAGTTCATAAGCACACAATCTATTTAAAGCGTAGTTTTGTTTCCCAAACAAAACTATTTTGTCTATTTAATAGTATTTGTCAATTGTATATGGTGTCAGAATTGAAATAGTTTGGAAGAAGTTCTGGATCTGTTTATTTTTCAATGCATACGTTTGTTAAAATGTATGTCAACTAAGAAAATAATGGGATTTCTAGCAACACTCAGTGTTTTGTAACTGTGCCCTTACTGAAAAGCGCTTTCCTCTTTCAGATATGATTTATTACACCCTGTCATCCTTTTTGTTTGATTTCAGAGTTAATAGTGATTTGCCAGTTGCTCTGGTTGTTTCTGAAAATAAACGCTTTGTGTTTTTTTGCATAAAAATGAAATTGGCACTGTATGTTGTAGACAAGGAAAGATAGCCAGGGGTAGAAAATATCAAGAGTTCATTAAGGCCCTTGCTGAGGAAAATAAAGTCGAAGCCTTTTATCAGCCTTCTGTTCTGCAGGCAATAAAACACTCATCAGGCCCACCTGATTATTGGTAAATCATCCCAGGAACCTCTTCAAGGCATTATCCACGATATTATTCAGGACACACAAAGAGGTGTCATTCACACACAGACAAACACAACCTCAGTGCTCTTCCCACTCATGTGTACATTGGCTACGAGAACGGTCTTTGTATCCCATCACCATAACAACTGCCTGAAAGCACATGCGAGAAAAAAAAAAAGGAAAAGGAAAAGAATTTCTCTCACTCAGTTTGACTCGGAGATGGTGAGTGTAGCAGTCGCTGGATCCTTACAGCATGTCAGTGTGCCGTGTGTGAACAAGATGCGGGTTTGTACAGGCAAGCGGGCTGCAGACGACTTGGTGCAAATGAAAAGGGCCTTGTGTGTGTGAAATCTGGGAAGTGTCCGAGGAGGTAACATTTTAAAACTGGATCAGGATGATGGTGAGTGTCAGAAGGATGCTTCATTCTGTTTTCTGTTTTGCCTGTATATGTGTGTATGTTTCTGAAGAGTGTGTTTAAGTGTGCCATTCTACATTTCTTTAGTAAGTTGTAGCAAATCTACTTTGTACCGGTGTCCATATTATGCAATGACAAAAGCAAGAAAACCTTGAAAGAGAACAAAAGTAATCTAAGTTTCCTGTTAAACTTAGTTGGAATCCTGGTGATTTTGTCAAACTGCATCTCCACCATACTCACTGTGATGAAAGGTTCCTATTTTCTTTTAGGATTTCATTTAACTAGATTTTTATTTTTATTTATTTCACAATTTTATCATGCATTTTTAACCTGTTTTTTATCTTTGAGAAAACATCATTGCTCATGCACTCTTTGCAGCTTCAATTTATTAATATTGAGTAGGTTTGGTCTTCTTTAAATATAGCCCACATTTATTTTCAAGTATAGAAGAAAAATCATTTGCTGTGGATATGAATGTTAAGAACTATTTTTTTTACCATCCATATACATCACTGATGTTCTTTCTAGCAGTTCTTTAAAAGATTATTATTATTTCTATCATTATTGTTATGTACAGTCAAAATGTGAAATAAGCTGGGGGATTTTATTTCCTCTTTTTTTTCCACAAGAAGGGAAAGAAAAAGATTCAGTGATCCTGTTCAGCTTTTACACTCCTCTATTTTTTGCTCGCTCCTATTATAGCTTATATGTCTTCTGGTCCATTTGCTTGGCATGACAGAATAGAAATAAAACCTTCAAACACAGAAGGAAAGAGCAGCGGCAGTAGCTTTCATCTCTGGACTGCATTATTAAACATCTCTATCCACATGAGTCTGACTTCGCCCAATCACAGTGATCTCGTCCCGTCTTCCCTTTAACCTTACTCCCTTGTCTCTCTCCATTAGGCAAACTTGAAGAAGTTTATGGAGTATGTGCAGCAGAGAAACAATGAAAAGGTCTCACGGTTTTTGGAAAAAGGCCTGGATCCTAACTTCCATGATCCAGACACAGGAGGTAAGAAATCACTCAGTAGTCACAGACATACAGTAGATAGTTTTTCTCCTGTATGTAATCTACCTTAATATATCTTTTTTTTTTCTATTGCACTTTCTACCTTTTGCATACTGTCCTCACCACAACTGACCATGTAAGGATTTTCTGAAATAAGCCTCGCGCTTGCGGGGAAAGCTGGTTTATTCTTCCTTCTAATCGTCTTATGTATATTCGGATGTTTGTCCCACAACAAAGGAGGTCGTTTCTCTGCTGGGTGACCTGTAGTCCCGCAGATGAGCTGCAAAGTGAGAGGAACATATGAATAGCTTAGTTTAACACCAACAGGAAGCTGCCATTTAGGTACAGTAGATAGGAGGGTGACAATTAACACAGCCAGGCAGTTATGCAAACGCAGAGTCACTGACAATTGAAATAGTTTTAATAATTATTTGTTAAATACTGACAGCTATAACTCATTTTTCATCAGGAATGTGCAGCAGTATAACTGGAAAAATGTTAATTTTGAATACAGTTTGCTTACTCAGCCTTGGATCTCACAGAATGCCCACTAACGCTGGCAGCACAGTTGGAGGGATGTGCCGAGCTCATCAAAGTGCTTAAAAATGGAGGGGCACATCTGGACTTCCGAACAAAGGATGGTATTACTGCCCTGCACAAGGCTGTGCGCAGCAAGAACCACACAGCACTTATAGTAAGTACATTACGCAAAGGAAGTAGACGCACTGACTCTCCTGGTTTATGCCTGTGGTCCGATTGGTTGCCTTCAAGCTTTTCTTTTTGTGAAGATGGGGATTGATAACCTGTTAGAGGAGGTGCTTCAGAAATGATGGTTGAGCAATTGCTCAAAAAATGAGGGTTAGGATGCCCTCTTTGAATGAACTGGCATAACTATCTGATGGCCTGGTATGTGTGAAGGGGTTTCATTATTCATATGTTGCTTTCTCGTTTCAGAAATGGTTGAACTGGAATGTTTTGCATTCACTTATATCCGTTATCCAAACATGTAAAACTCAATTGTTCATGCAATGCACATGAAGCGTTGGCGTTGTTGGATCAAAGCTGCAGCGCCCTGCAAAATTAATTTTATGTTTGGGCCCTTAAACAGCCTCACATTACAACATCACCGCTAGGTGGATTTTTGTTTAGAGTTTTATATGCCTTTACATAATAAGATGGAGTTGTTGAAGGGAAGGAAAATGAGATGAGGTTTAAGATGTTTGACACAAAAAACTGAAAAATGCGCAGGTGTATTTATCTTGCTTAACTTTAAAGAACCACCTATTGCTGTAGCACCAAGTCTTTTGGGGCATGTTTAAACCAGCTGTGGTTTAGTCATAAAAACATTTTTAAAAAGTTTTTCCTTCTACTTCAAAGTTATACGTTACTTTGTGATAATATATCACATCACATCGTCATGGAATACTTTTAGATTCTTGTCATAATGTGATGAGACGTGAAAAAAGTTGAAGAGGTATAAATCAATAATCCTGCAAGCCTCTTTAAATGGGCGAAAATATACCTTGAGTTAAATTTTTTACAAATTACTAAAGTCTATTTTCCATGCATGTAAATAATATAGATTTTAGGCTGAGGAAATTTACTACAAGATTCCCATGAGTACCACCACTTCATTTCTGTGTTGCTTTCACGTTTAAAATGCATGAAGATCATCTAACTGATAACAAAGCACTTTAAAACTAAAACTTTGCCTACAGACACTGTTGGACTTGGGTGCTTCTCCTGACTATAAAGACAGCAGGGGTCTTACTCCTCTCTACCACAGTGCAATGGTCGGAGGAGACCCATACTGCTGTGAACTGCTGCTGCATGACCACGCACAGGTCGGCTGTGAGGATGAGAATGGCTGGCAGGAGATACACCAGGTAATAAATACAATGTGACACATGCAAAGTGTTAACAGCTTTTCTTGTGGAGAAAAAAAAAATGGTTTGATTTTCAAAGTTCAATTCAATGTAATTTTGAAGTCTTTCCTCCCTATGAGTAAATGGAAAGTCTCATTAGGAACTCCTGAAGAATGGTATTCCTGAGTTTTAATGAAACAAGAAAAACAGGCAACTTATCACAACAACTTATTTGTAAATTTCAGATTTATGTTTGTGCATGTAAAAATAGAAAAAGCCATTTTAAGGGTAGAAATGTTGTAATGCCTTAACTGTTGAGGCAACAATTGATAAAATGTCCCAGTCACACACTGGTTATGAAAAGACATCAGTAATGATCAAAACTGTAGAAATGTATTATTTCTCTTTAATTACATATTCAAAGAATATTAAAAATCTCAAGATGGAAGGAACCGTACGTCCTGAGAACTGCTGCACGTTAAACGGAAGTGTGGATTTGGTAGGTTCGACGCAACTTTGAAAAAAACATTATAACATTCAAAAGTTCACTTTTACTATCTACAATAAGATTACCATCATCTTTTGGTGGATATTTTTGGATGGAAGTTATTGTGAGGTATCAAAAGGTTAATTAGTTTTTACATATTTGACTTTAATGGCTCTTCTGGTATAACCTTAGCATAGTTTAATGAGGACATGCACTCTGTGAAGACAGTGTAATTCTTTACTTTGTTGTTTTGCCAACATTTTAATTGCCTATGTCAACTCTACCTGAGGGGCAAAAATATCTCAGTTGAGGACATGGATATAAATATACACATATACTTCAGCAAGTCTCAATCAGGCTGACAAACTGCCATACTGTTGTCAGGCAGAGGTGAGTGTTCATAATTGTATCATAACTTGATGATTATAACTTTAAACTATGAAGTCTTGATGCTTTCAAAAAAATAGTGAGGTTGGCTCATATGAATAATCTATTTTAATGACACTTATTGAAATGTATAACCTCTGTGTTGTTGAACAGTAGAAATTCATATAATAATTTTCTTTGACAGGATTGTAAACTTCACAGATAAAAAGACAGAAAGAAGAAACTACAAACTATAATCTTTGGTTTGAGCATGTAAAAAACTTGACTTTTATAAACTTGTAAAAATGTTAACATTTGTTTGACACAACAGAGAGAAAAGAACAATTTAACAAACTAGGAATGTTCCCATAATTGAACACTCCAAATGGTTTGAGACCAGTTTAAATGTGACGTTATTATCCAGTGAAGTTTGGAGTTTATTGGTTGGCCTCGTCTTCAGGACTTTAAGACTGAAAATGTGAAGCAGACAAACTCACGTCCCTGTAAGGCACAAACAGCCAGGATGGTGCCGACTTGATACCAACATTCACTTTTCTTGGTCCCATTAGCTTCATACTCAAAATTATGTACTTTATTATGTATTGAATAGAAGATCATATCATTTGGTTTTAAAAGCTTCCACACAAGAAATTCAATGAAATTCAATGTGAATGAGTTTGACCCAAAGTTTCACCTGGTCTATAATTAACTGTCTTGCAGCAAAATGATGGCAGTAAAATCTCATAAATCAGGGCTCACCTTTGTGGTTAAATGCAGCATCACTGGTTTTCCTATGTGGTGGTAAAACCTCAATAGCAAAGTAGCACAGGGTTTTATCTTCATAAAGGAGCAATTAGAGCACCGATGGGCAGAGGAGAAACCCAGCAAAGACTTGGTAAGAACCAGTTATCGTCCTGTCATTTTTTAACTGTGTAGCACAGCTACACCCCTCTAATGTAGGTAAAGGCCCCTGAGTTTGTTAAACCAGTTAACTTACAAATAATAACTCTAAAATATTCTCGTGTTTAAACTTATGTTGAGTTTCACTCACCTTACGATAATAATACACCAGCACTTTTTTATTTCTTTTCACCCAATAATATAGCTCTGAGTAAGAATAATAAACTCCACATACTGTTCTACTAGAAATCACACACACACACACACACACACACACACACACACGCACACACACACACACACACACACACACACACACACACACACACACACACACACACACACACACACACACACACGCACACCTGTATGAGATTTGAGCTTTTGAACATATATTAAGCACAATAATTAATTCACAAAACTGCAAATGTTTTGTTTCACAAAACCAATGTAAGTTAATGTGGCCCCACACTTCAATGCCCACCAATTCTGTCCAGATCATAAAGATAATGTGTGCTGGTGCAAATATTATCCAGACAAATGAGATAATACCATTATTTTCTATTCATTTATTTAGAAATAAATGAACAGTAGTTGTCAGGTTTTTGGTTTGTCTAGTCTTTTTGTATTATAATTGGCAACTGATAAGAAGCTCTGAAGGTTGTCGCATTTTAATTTAACTAAAAGTCGTGTTGAATTAATTTAATTTGTAACAAGCACTTCTCTTGACCAGCATTCAAAACAGAAGAAAATGAAACTTTCTTTTCTCATATAATATGTAGAATTGGACAACAACAAAAAAATAGAAAGGCAGAAAGAAAGAAAATAGTGAGTGAAACTTGAAAATGGCAAACATTAAAAAAACATTTCATAGGACAATGTTCAGCTCATTCATAGACCCATCAGCAGAGAGATACACACAAGACATTTAAAGTATTTGACAATAAAGAGCAACGTTGCCATTGATATTGCCTGGTTTCTCTTAAACAGATACTGTTTTTTGATGTCTGAACTGAAATTGCTTTATCAAATAACTGTGCTGCCCTTCGCTCAAAGACATTTTAATCAGTTTTATGCCTTTCAACTCCAACTCTTTGCTCTGTGCTGGTGTGTTTTTTTTCCTGCATTTTGCATTTATTTTAGAGTTAGCAATCTTTAAGTACATATTGTCTGAAATAGAATACGCCGCACATGGCTTGTAACTAAGAAAAATCCCAGCATCATTTTGTGCTCTTTCACTTCTACAGTGCACTCCAATGAGACAAAACACAGTGAGAGAACAATGGCTGGGGAAAGCTTTTTTTCCTCTGTGTGAATGACAAAGGAGACAAGTGGAAAGTATAGAAATATTGCTCCAAGTTAGGTGCAGCAGCAGCCGTGCAGAAAATGTCCTACCAGAATAACATCACACATTTACATTTAGCCTCAGGTGGTGCAAACAAGATTTTCTCATCCTTTTAGTAACTGTTGTTGTGACTAAAGAGGGATTTCTATAAGATGTAGTTAAAAGGAAGGCAGGAGCAGCTTCAGGATAGTTTGCAGCAGCTTTCATCCCAGTAGACTGAGCAATCACCACAAATTAAAGTTAAGGAAAATATAGGAAAAAACTCAAAATTGAAAGACTGCTCATAATTCAGCTGTTTTGGTATTGCCAAGGTTTGTGATTTACTGTATTGAACCACTGTTTAGATAACCAAAAACCAGAATCAATGTGCTATTTGTTTGGGCAAATAGAAAATGTAGGTCACAGGAACATCTTGATTATGACTAGTAGACAAAAGGAAATCTTGGTAATGGACGCTGGCTGCAGCCCATCTCTCCTACGTTTAAACGCTCTTTATCATTCTTATTTGTCCGAGTTCCTCACATTTTGTAGGAATTACAATGTGGTTCCTTCAGCTCATTTATCATCTGGATGTCCAAGTGATGGACATTATCTAATAAAAAACACTGAGCAAAAAGAGTAAGTTTATTAATTTGTCATTTTAGGCGTGCCGCTATGGCCATGTGCAGCACTTGGAACATCTGCTGTTCTACGGAGCCGACATGAGTGCCCAGAATGCATCTGGAAACACTGCCCTGCATGTGTGTGCTCTCTACAATCAGGTAACATTCATTCTGACACAAAATAATATTTCTGTTTTTGACTTAAATTCTTCCTTAGAGAAGACAAAGAACATCTGTTCTTTGTACAATGTACACCCGCTGGCTCTTTTAGTGCCCACTGGGCAGCAACATGAAGACTGTATGAGCATGTTGTGCATTATATGCTTAGACTTTATCTCGTGTTTCAGTGTTGCAGTGTTGACTGAACTAAATAATTAAACATATTAAGTCTTTTCCCTTTTGGTTTTAGTTGCCTAAAATTAATCACATGGTAAATATTTAATGATGCACATGACCAGCAGATGAAAACCTTGCACAGATTATTTTGTAAACAGTGCAGAACACTGCAGAGTTTAGTCAGTCCCGACTATTAGTAGATATTTTGTTGCAAGAACTTTTTAATCTTTTTATATTTAGTTTCAAATTCACTATCAATTTGTACTTCATCTAAGCTGGACAACACATAACTATAAATTGGCAAAATATAAAATTGTGCTGAATAATTAAAGGTAAGAACAATTTATTTATTAAATTAATCCTGATAATTATTTACTGTTTGCCTCATCACCTTGCTTTAGTTTTTTTAGTGTAATGTGCTTTTTTGGAAAGTTTTTCACATTCTACATCATAGTTTCATCAACTTAATTAAAAATATGAGAACAGATATTTTAGATTCACCTAAGGATTAATAAGTAATATTTCTTCATATTACCTTGCATTTCAGTTCTGCTTGATTCTCGTCTCCCTTCTGTTCTCTGTCTGAGACTTTTGCCATTGAACTCAATTTCTCAGGATGAACTTCGTCCTGGGCAATCAATGGACAGAGGTGCTAAAAATGATGACTCTGATTTTCTGCGCTGTTGCAGAATTGTAGTCTGCTTATGTTTGCAGTTTGGCAATGGCAACGGAAAAAGCAAGTCCATGATGGCAACGTTTCCAAATATTGAACATTTAAAGTCGGAGCAGAAGAATGCTTAAGACATTTTATTGCTTTCAAAAATGTTGTTTGGCTCGGCACTTCTCTATTTGTAGACTGATGGTCTGTGGTTGGGCTATTCAAAAACACCCACAGGTTTGTTCTGAAATGACTCTTGCACTGTTGTTCACTTGCTGGTGGGTTTGGAAGTGACAGCTTCTTGCCTGCAGCTGTTGTTTGTGGCAGGTCTGTCATAGGTTAGTAATTTCATGCCATCGCCTTTATGGAAACTATTTAATGTTGTTGTGATAATATAATATAATGTAATATAATATAATATAATCAGGACTTAACTTAAAGGTTTTTATGTGAAGATGAGAGTATAGAATAGATTTATTCAAATGATCCAATTTGGTTTTTTTTATATTTTTAAGTGACTATATTTAAGAAATCTATTTATTTGATAGGTGAATACATGCCTATTCAGTCCACAAAAGATTAAGTTTTCATGAAAGACAAAGACATTTTTATTAGAATTTATGAATTTACATTTACAGCATAAACATTTACAGTCTTTATGTTTCAAAAGAATGTAAACAGGACGACTTGTCATAAGATATATGATATTATCTTCTGCTGTTTTTAAATGGTTAAAACAGACACCCGATTCTTAAGTGATGAATGTGGTATTTCGACTTATTAAAATGATTACTATAAATTAATCAACTAATATTTACTCTGATCAATAGAAGGAAGAATATTTTTCAAAGATTTTTGTTGCACTTTTCATGGCAATTTCTTCAGCTATCTTGGCATTAAGCTATTTATCTGTATTTTGTTTCACATTTGACAGGTTTCAATGTAAATTGAGATTTTCAGCCTTTTGAATGCTGTAGCTGTCTTGATTTCTAACACACACGTGGTCTTGCTATAAACTCAGAGGTTATTTGATGTTTTGCTATAGTGGGGAAAAAAATCAAGTTGTTTTACATAGTTTAATTTATGGCAAAATAAAATGTTATGCCTTTCTGTATTGTAACCATGTTAAGGTCAAAAATGGGAATGAGCTTCCACATAAGACTTCAGTGTGTTGCTCACAGATCTTAAATTGCAGTAATCAAAGAAGTAAGAGCTTTTTTCTGCAGTTCTTGCGAAGTCATTACAGGATCAAAAAGAGTGAGTGGAGATTCTGAAATATGAATGAACATGCTTTTGACTGATGTACAGTAAAACACTGCAGGGGGTGAAGGTTTGGAGAGGTCTGTAAATCCAGCATGCTCTTGTGAACATCATGAAGGTTCATATAAAGAGCATGACTACTTACTGTTTGTTTTGAGTCTGCTCAAAGTGAGGGAATTTAACTTGGCACTCTAAAAGATGCATTTCTGCTGCTTCATTGCGAAAATGTGGTGCTCACTTCATAAACATTAAATGAGCCCTCTCGCTCACGTGAAAAAGAGAGCGCTCATGTTAGAAAGGAACTGAAATATGTTCGTCTGCGTGTGTGTGTTATGTGTGTTATGTGGTGTACAGCTAATTTCAGTTGTGATGAATGAACTGCTTCAACTCAACTGGAACACCACAGTCTCGGGAGTAGGGGGTAGTTGTGTGTGTATGTGTGTGTGGGTGTGTGTGTATTTGGTTAGCAGAGCATCAATAATTAATACTAACAGTTTGTAACACATCCACGTGACTGAAGTTGTTTTGTGTTTATCATCTCAGTGAAGGAAGAGCCAGAGCTTAAGCATGTTTTGTTAATGTCATTTGAACATACTGTAAATATGCTGGATCTCCCTTTAATTTGCAGAAGAAACTCAGAAATATTACATCCTAGTCTGAACATTTATTTTAAATTATGTGCTTAGGAGAAGGGTCAACAAAGTAACAGCTCTGACTGTAAAAAATATCAGACAGTCTGGATGACTGGCTTGAATTTTCAACTCCTTGTTCTACTTACTTTACATCCTGCATGTTAATGGACCATGCCGTCGCTCTAGTCAGTTCTTGCTGATGAGAATGACATTTCAATCAGCTTACCACAGTTACTGTGCCAGTGTAGAATGGCACAGCAGCTGTGGTAAGCTGATTGATCTCACAAAGCGTGTATCATAGCAGGGTTCCAGCAGGCCTGAAGCAGGCTTGTCTTGGATGATTATCTACAATCGCAGTAAGAAAGGGGATTGTAGGATCGATTGGAAACGTAGTTCTCCAGTGACAGGATCAATAGAGCCATATGTAGAGAGAAGAGTCACTGTCAGCAAGAGGAAGATATAAATGACTGTGAGAGACTGAATGAATGAAAAGTAACTTTCAGTAGAAAATATTAGAATGAACTAGTTCAATCCATGCCCCTTTTGTGGCCACTGGCATCAACACAGAGGGCCTGGCAGATGTGTTGGTGAATGAGGACATGGCAGGAGTCTTTTGACTGGCACAGAGATTCTTGAGACATGCTTGAAAAAAGTCTTTGAGAAGACAGAACTGTGGTGAATAGCAAATCAGCGTAAACAGACACAAGACACAAGTTGGACTGTCTGCAACAGTCAGATATGGAGTCATAAAGTACAATCCTATAATGAGCTCTTTAGAGGAGGCAGCTTTTTGTAAGTTGTGACTGTACATTCACTTAAACATAAATTAATTGCTTCATTGGTAAGGATTTAATAAATCCTTATGAATAAAAACATGCAGAGCAACATCTGTTGCCTTTTGTATACTAGATGTGACTGAGAAACAAAAGGTGAAAAGCTGTACACTTGAATACATCGATTGGTGCCTAATTAAGTTTAATGTGTTGTGTTTGGTTATAATAAGGTCTGACTCTCAACATGTGGTATGTTAATTGAAATGGGGAAAATATACAATGTATTATCAGGCTAAATAAGAATGGTAAAACCAAGCTGAAATTTCTAAATAAAATACCCATCCGGTGTTCAGAAGATGGGACGATGTTTCTTGGCTGCCTGGGGAATGCCGTGGGATTTCCCCAGAGGAGCCGGTCCAAGTTGCTGCGGAGAGAGAAGTCTGTATCTCCTCTTAGGCTGCTGCCCTGGCAACTCAAAACTATTTAGTAGAAGATAAATACGACATGCTGGAAGATGTTTTCTTTCAGGTTGAAGAAAGCCCAACATAATTTATTTCATTTTAGGTGGTAGAATTATTAGGTGCATGTTTTTAAGATTTTATTTGAAAAGATTTGAAAACCATACATTCTTCTCTATTATATTTTACATTTTTTATTTCCACATTACAATTATTCACTTCTTTGTTCACATGTACCAATTTTTTTGTACAATTTTGAAATTATCTGCATATGTTTGAAAAGCTCTAAACTCCATTACTCCATAATCCTACCCAGATGTTGGTAAATTGAAGACTTTGTAAAGTTCAAATTTTTTACATTGTTTTTATGTGTCTTATATTAGCACTCTGGTTCATTCAGGAAAGACTTGGAGAAAGTAAGAATATTGTACAAATGTCAGTGAGGTCAAGTTCACTAAGAAACCACTAAGTCAGTATGTGAACTGTGTGTTATATTTCTTGATTTGGTAGTTCAAAATGAATGACAGGAAATATCTGACTTGTTAACTACTTTTGAATGAAAAACAAAATAAATATGTTCACAGCTGCAGCAATGAGAAATGCTCCTCTACTGCTGGCATTTCAAATGAAGACGTAGTGACTTGTCAACAATGACTCAAGCAATGGAGTATTTCTTGTAATTAATCTTATGAATTCACAATCTGTTGTTTTATTTCCATCTGTTTCACAAATTCATTCGGCTGTATAACTTACGAATGATACCATATTACTCTTCTTTACATCATCAGTTTTCTCAAAGTCAGTTTTAAATGGTGCCCTAAGCTAGATTTCTTTTAGAGAGAATTCAAGAGGTTAACAGTGATGCTGCAATGGTCACAATAGTCACAACAACCGTGGTGATATTTCAACACATGAATCTCTTCCTCATTTAGGATAGCTGTGCGCGTGTCTTGCTTTTCCGAGGAGCCAATAAAGAGATAAAGAACTACAATAGCCAGACTGCTTTTCAGGTATGTGTGGTGTCTAATAGTACCAAGTTTAACTTTAATTGTATGAAATTACATAGATTTACTGTTCATAATGTATAGTTTTGTCGTAATACATTGAATCATTCCTTTTATTAAAAACAAATTATGTGCAAATATTTTTTGTATGAGTACAACATTTCCAGACTACACAAACTGTTGAGTTTGCTTAGGTTTGTTCTCTGTCACTTAAACATTATCTCTCATTTCCATGTTCTTTTCTCCCATTAGGTGGCTATTATAGCTGGAAACTTTGATCTTGCAGAAATCATTAAGGTTCACAAAGCATCAGATGTTGGTAAGTTGAGAATAGAAGTCACTTTACTAAAGTTGATTAAATATTCAGCTGCACTCTTTATGCCAGTGTATTTATGTAACTGATAAGAGTTTGAAATACAGACTGAAGAATATAAAAAGGAAGGGTGTGTGAGGACACTGGACCCTTGAGTTAAGGAGTTAAACAGTTTCTTTGTGAAATAACATACAGGAAAACTCTGCCATCTGGTGTGGACAGCTTGTAATACCCCACTCCAAGACCAAAGTCTCAAATTAGTTTTTCCTTTGTAAGCAACAACCCTAGTAAATCCATAATAGCATATAAAGGCTACATATTGTTGCTTAGATCCCTATCTTTGTCAACAAGTCAGGATTTAATCTAGGTGATTAAAATTGAATGTCCGTGCTTATAAACAACCCTATATCCTATTTCCTTTCATTTCATTTAGATTTTTTGTCTTTAACTCATCAGTCTGAATTTATTATTTAATGTACTTCCTAGTTTGAAATTTATGGATGATGGACAACAATCTAATAATGTGCCATAAACTTTCTCACATTTTGTCTCATTATAACCCCAAAAGATCAATATTTTATTGAGAATTTAAATGATTGGCCAATACAAAATGTCACATAATTGTGAAGTAGAAGCAAAATGATGCATGTGTCTTTTTTTGTAAATATCAGAGTGGTGTAGCATGCATTTGTATTTAGGCTCCAAAAGTGCAGTGCAACCATTTGCCTTTAAAAGCTACCAAGTTAGTAAATAGAGCTCAGCTGTGTGGAATTTAATCTCAGTATAAATCCAGCACCAAACAGCCTCATGAAGACCAAGAAACACAGGAAAAAAGTTGTAAAGATCTTGGAAGGAGGTTTAGTTTATAAAAGATTATGGCATGCTAAAAATAGAAAGAGTATTGGCTGACGTTTAACCTGACAAGACAGGCTTGGCTTATCTTGGCAGACCAGTTTAGGTGATTAATGCTAGATGACCAGCATTAATCACCTAAACTGACAAGCAAATGACAGCTTTAATTAGAGAAGCAGCTGAGAGGCCCATGGCAACTCTGGGGGAGCTGGTGAAATCCACATCTCAGGTAGAATTTTTTGATGGGATAATTAATCGGAGTCTACTCCACAAATCATACCTGCAACAAAACTGCTGTGTGATTCAGAAGAGGTCCACTTTGCAATTTGACATAAGCCGTATTGGTACACATCAATCATGTGGAAGAAACGAGGGTCAAATGAGACCAAAACTGAACATTAAAGCAGAGTGTTGGCATGTAGAAAGCAGCACATTTCATTGAACTCCTTGACCCCACTGTGATAAATATGCCCCCACTGTGTCCCCACTTATTCCATGGACTGTGGAGCCACGATGGAAACACCAGTTCTACGTAAGCGGTCTGAAGTTTATGGGAAAGTGAATAGAGATAAAGACAGGTCAGTTGTGGAAGAACATATTAGAGGCTATAAAAGACTTGAGATGGAGGCAAAGGTTCATTTTCCTGCAGGTCAAGTGTAACTCTGACAGTATGTCAGAGTTACACTTGGAATGGTTTATATCAAGCATGTCTGTGTAGGAATGGCCCTGTGTAAGCTGTAAACCTATGTGGCACAAATTGAAATTTATGTTCATAAACTATCTCTGTCCTGTCTTTCTAAGCTTGATAAATTTTGCAAAGAAGAATATACAGAATCTTTAGTCTCAAGGTACAGAGTGCTTATTGCCATCGGTGGTAATTGCTGGTTTTATAGATACAGATGGAAGCGGTGAATGTTTATCATGTTTCAGATTTTTATTTGTCACATCTAGAAAGCCTATATAATTTACTTTCCACTTCACAATTATGTTCTACTTTGTGTTGGTTCATCAAAAATATCCCCAAAAAATACATAGAACTTTGTTTTTCTTTTTAATATGACTAAATATGTAATCTGTAAAGGGTATGATTACTTCTTACTGTACATTTATCATCTCATTTCCAGACGTTTGTGAATGAATTTAATAAACTTACAATACATTTTATTTAACTATAAGTTAAATAAAACTTAGTTCTTGCCATCAAACAATCTGTCTGTAGTCTGCGATAACATCTTCCTTTAGTCTACGGTTTCCCTCTCTTTGTTTCTAGTGCCTTTCAGGGAGACCCCCTCCTACACCAACCGTCGACGTGTTGTGGCTGGCACCCTCCCCTCACCGCGTTCGTTGCTGCGCTCTGCAAGTGACAACAACCTTAATGGTGACCATGATCACATCCACCCTCCGCGCCCTCGAGAATCCCGCGGCCGCCCGGGTCACTCCCCTGTTCCCTCACTGCGCAGTCTCCCAGCTTTTGGGCAAATGCACAGCAGCCTTGGAGAAGTAAGACTATTAATAAAGGTTGTTAAAACCAACAGTAATGCCATTAAAGCAGACTGTTTGCATAGATATTTATTTGTCCTTCTGCTTTATGTCAGGGTCGTCATGGAGAGATCCCTGACAGCAGCCTCCAGAGCACCGGCAGCTCCAGATCCTCCCATTCCCGCTCACCATCATTACATCACGTGCATGAAGAGGACAGGCCAGTCCCCAGACGTTCCCACAGCCATGGCTACCCTCATGGACATGGTCCTCGTGGGAGACTCAGGTTTGTAACGATCTCTTCTGCCCAGTTTCACTTATTATTTCTGGTTATACTCAACAAATACCAGCTGATGAATACCACCAAGAATAGTGCAATCTTCATTTAATCAACAGTAATTTGCAGAAATAAAGATATTTTCTATTAAATGTGTTCTACAAAAGTCATGCAAAAGTAAACATATTGTGGATTATTACCTAAAAAATGTATATAAATTGATATTGGCTTTACTGTAATAAACTGAACACAAGTTAATAAAGGGTTTGCTTGTTATGCTTGGTGTAACTTTTGAATGAACCATGCTTCTGGGTATTTGGGAATAATAACAGGCATGTTCATGTCATGTATAAACAGTTGCCATGTTTGTTTATTATACTAAGCTGAGATGCTATTTGTCTTGTCAAAGGGATGAAAAACAATATTCTTGGAGTTTGTGTTTTAAATGTGCAAAATTTGAATGTGCATAAAGGCAAAATTGCAACAGTGTTTAATTAATGGTGCTTGCTCAGGGCTGTACATGCTGATAGGAGCTAATAATGATCTCCCTTGCAACAAACTTTAATCTCTCAGCTTATTTGGGTCATTAGATACATTTTGAGTTAGAGTGATTTATGTATTGGCTTAATTCTCAAATTGGAGCTATGAGTAATGATATAAGACATCCAGCCCAGTTCAAAAGGTCCTGTCAATTGAGGGCAGACTAAATCTAATTTGTTTGCATTTAACCAATAGATTAATTCAAACTAGATCACATCTATGAGATAATTGGTTTATTACCTTTTTAAATAGTCTCTTAGGTTATAAGAGCTCAACGATATGCAGTATATATTCAGTGTACATGAGATGGTCTGATGTCTGATTATTTTTTGGTATGTTTTATCAAAAAAACTGTTTAATGAGGGCTTCAGCTTTGCATTTACGCTAAGTTTAAAGTGAGTGCATAAATATTGTTAGTAACAGGTTTGTGTTTCACTCAAACCCTCATAAAGGGTCCTGAAGTCCTTTTCTTCTGGCAACTGATTTTCATAGAAAGTATTTAAAATGACTCCTAGAACATTTTGATATTATTCCTGTGCAGAGCACTGCTTGATGATTGTAATTCTCATTTTGTGCTTTAGACTACTCAAAAAACATTTGTTCAAACTTTAAACTGTTCTTGCTTTAAAATGTTTTTTCTCTTAGTGGTTTAAAATTATGTTGCAAAGAATGTGATTATTTTCCACAATATCAGTGCTGCACAGGGTATTTAGTAACAGATATCGCATTAATGGTTTTGTGGATATGTTTGTTCAGTCCAGCGTTGTTTGGGTGGAGTGAAAAGAAAACAAAAAAGAATAGAAAGCAGAGTTAATATATCTACTGATATAGCCTCCTCCTTGTTCCAACCTTGGCACTTTATATTAAAGTAAGGAGAATGTATAAGGAGTCCTAAATGACCATCTGGTCTCAATATCCAGAACCTGCATCCAAGTGAGAGTGATAGTGTCCTTGAATATTTTTTTTTATGATGTTCTCCCTCTCTCTTTTTCACTGTCTGACCTACTGTTTATGCCAGTGGTTATTCTAGCGGCATTATAGGTACCAGGGGAGTGTGAAATTAGTTTGGCTGGTCAACAACAGACTCCTGTGAAACTCACCATCACTTCCTCCTCCCTACTTGTGGAACTGGCTTTTAGAGTTCCAAAACTTGACCTTATTTTGCTTATGCCATAATATTTTAAATAGCCACTTTATGTGTCTTAGCAATATGGCATTGTGATTTATCTGCTAAGGCACACTGTTTCATTGAATTAGCTCGAAACTACATATTGAGTTGCACACTTTGTGTCTTTCAATCAGGGTGAAACAGGGTGAAGGTTTTGAATACAGTTCAAAATGTGTTGTGGTGTTGTTAACACAGGCATCTTCATCACTTTTATTCTACATAAGTAAGTGAACGGTAGTAATTAAAATCTTTCTTATGTATATTAGATATTGATATCTTTAAAAGAGGGCATAAAAATCCACAAGTTTTTTTTAGGGTTTATCAGTGTTCTAGTAAGAATTAATGAACGTCACTGATTAATATAAAAAGTCTTTTTGGGTTATTTCTCATTTATGTTTTTTAAATTAGCTCAAATTTGTTATCTCTTGTCTGTGACTGGAGTGGATTTGATCATAAAAAGTTCAAATTTTTAAAAGTCATAAAGTCATTATTCATTTTGTGAGCATATTTTGTTGGCATAAAGACAGCGTTATGTTGAGACAACCATAAAAATTGCAATGTTTGGACAACCCAGAATTATTATTCACTTCCCACATTCTATTCAAAACTGGTTTAGGTTTTTGAAACATGTGAAGAAACATTTTCTGGAAAAACGTTAAATCACATTCTCTTTCATGCAGGAACTGCCACTGCCATCTTCTCTTGCTGTGGTCTGTGTTTTTGTACTGTGGAGCATTACTTTGACTTTCAAGACGTTAGCCTTATCTCTGCAGTTTCTCCCACCCAGTTATAATTTCCAAGAGTAATTTGATATCCATGGTACGTTTGATGTTTGTTTGGTTAGTCACATCCCTCCAGGTCATGAGTTCCATCATACTTAAAGGTCAACTATAAGCCTTCTGAGCTTCGAGTGTACTTCAGGGTCCTGTTTTGTTTTATACCTTTTACTCTATTCTTTCTTCTGTTGTTATTTCCCTTCATTCTGTCCCTGAAGAGAAGACTAAGTGACTCATGGGAATAAAAGTCCTTCCACTCACAGGTTTTCAGTGAGTTCTCAGAGGTCATATTTCAAACGAATTCCTATTAAGTTCTCAGTGTCATTTTCAACTATTTATTCAAAGGTGCTGATGGACTTTGTAGGAAGCATTCAAGGTGAAAAATAACATTATGTGTTTGAGTAATCTTTATAAACTATGAGCAGTGGTCTGGAGGATTTAAAACAATGAGATTCTTGTCTACATATTTAAAAATGGCAGAAATGTTAATGTTTCAGTCAATAAGTAAAGCTTCTTAGTAAGAGCTAAGTGGTGTTTGCCTAGCCAAACTCAATCCTTCTTACCAAGTTAAGATGCGGTTTTGCTGTTTTGAATTGTAGATTTGCTGGGCATAACCTTAAAATGTTCTTCCCATGTGCAAAGTCCACAATCTTCATTCTTCTTAATAGCCATAAACACTCCCATGTTAAGGAAGAAAGAGTGAAAGGACACAGATTCATTCATGTGCAGCAAGGCAAGGGCAGCGTGAGGATCATTAGAATGCAAAGTGTTATGCTGATTAGGACTGCACATCTCACCTTAGAGAGGTGGGCTATTTGAGGAAAAACCCATTTACCTGCTAGGGTAAGACAGTCATGCATAAAAATGCTTCACTGAAGCAGCTTAATTTGATAGCATCTGGGTAAATGGCATTAAATGACTTTGAGGTGTTTCTTCAGATTTATGTCAACACTTTATAAAATAAACCCAACCTTAGGCAGCTGAACTCATTCCTGAGCTGTTCAGAAGATAACATATGATTAGCTCATATTATTAATTATGATTATGGGTTTAATACAAAACATAGAAACAGCTACTTTTATTTTTTTGTTTTCAACCTAATCCTCTGTCGCACAAATTAGACTAAAGCTTATACTTCACCAAAACCAATTATGAAAAGTATTACTTTAAAATATACAGAATTTCAGTTCAATTCCTGCCCAGTATTTATTGTAAAATAACAAATCCAGTTCAATTTAAATCCATTTTAGCATGCATTTGTATTCTTCAGTTCCATTTAAATATCATTACTACTAAATTCAATTGCAATTCAATCAAATGCAGCGATTGACTGCAGCGATCTGTCACCGCAAACAACAAAGCAAACTATTGAGAACAATTTGAAGCTCAAAATAGCAGCAGACATGAATAGCAGAGGGGGAAAGTACGAATGAAAACAAATGAGACTCTAATATTCATTGGAAATATTTATTTTCCATATTTAATGTCCACCAGCCACAAACTGTATGTTGAAATGATGACAATAGAAAGCTCATCCAATTGGTCAGGACAACAGTTTTCAGAGATTGTGTTAAATTGAACTCAAATAGATACTATATTTGTGTACAGAGTAATAATAAAATCAGACTGAAGATATAACCTCACTTGGATGAATGTTATGATGATCAAGTCATCCAAATGTGAGAGAGATTCTGTGAGGTACACTGGTGTACTTCAAAGAGAGGTGAAAAATGTGGTTGAATTTGTATAACAGAGCATGTTTGTTAATGGCTCAACAATTTTTGCATCTCTCACATACTTGTGATTTCAAAAGACATTACCTCACACAGCCCCTGGTTTTATAGAGAAAGGTGAGCAATTCCCACCATGTCCAAGATGTCTGGATGAAATTACTCAAAGAATAATATCCTGGCTGGCATTCATCCAGCTGTGAAGTTGAAATAGATGAAAATCTTTCTGACAAGCTTTTGAATTGATATCTTTGCCAAAATAAAGGTGGCTGTGTACCTAAAACTTCAGCTATAATGGTTTTTGTAAAGGTGAGGATGATAAAGTGTCTGCATAGCGCAGCCTCATCTTCCTTCTGCAACCCTCTTAAAGCTTGATAAGTGTGCCGCTGCTGTTCTACGCTGTGACTCAGACATTAATATGCTGGAGTCGCTATAGACAGTCAGATTCTATAGCAATTGGAAAGCCATCAGCAAATGTTTGTTTCGATGTTGGGTGTTTTGGGGGGTGGTGGGTTGAGGGGGTGAAAGGGAGAATTGAGTAAGGAAAAAGGAAATAGATAAGTCTATAAATAAGAAACACAAGAAAGACAAGGAGAAAATATGAGACAGAAATCATTAATTAAAATTAATGATTTATTTAAGATAGAAATAGCCAGAAAAAAGGCTATGTAGTGTAGTGTATTGTGTATTGATGAAGTGCAAATGCAAATATCTTGATGTTTTCAACATTTTTCATTTTTCATTCACTTCATTGTGATTTTATGTGATGGAACACAAGGCAACAGTTTATTACGAAGTGAAAGGAAAAGGAGATATTTTTCAAAGTGATGTATAGTATATGAGCTCCTTTGATCTGATACTGCTATGGATCCTCTCGCCTTTATCTGTAGCAGCTGAAAGCGTGCGACAAGTCAACAGGCATCCACCCTTACTTACTGTAGTAGATTATATCATCCACCAGAAAGATACTGGTGGAAAGAAAACACACCAGGAACACTTTTATGACTGGAGTTTCTCATGACGTGAGTTTCAGAACATTATCAGTTTTACAACACGATTCCGATACATACCATGCCACCGCCACACAGTGCTGTGTTTGCCTACCCAGCCCTGTGCTACTGTGCTGCGGTTGCACTGAGTCCATCATGTCAGTGACCAGGCAGGTGAGCAGTTGTTTGTGCTCCTGTCATCACAACAGTGCTCCTCCATGATACTGTTTATAATCTTTCTCAGGAGCATTGGACTGAGAAGTAGTTTGTATAAGTTCAGCAGATGCACAATTTCACACAGTGTTTGTTTATTGCTGCTGCTGCTAGTCTGGAGGAGCTTGGGACTGCAGCTCCAAGGAAGAGCTTATTCTTCCTGGCAGTCTAGTAAAAGACATTGACTCAAATTCAGTCAGGACTGTGGTAAAACTTGAAAATTTATGTTCATACTCTCCATCCAATTTGACTCATCCTGAGCTGCTTTCCAAAGAGAAATTAAATTAAATGACATCAGACTTATACAGCAGTTTCTGGACACTCAGACACTTTGAAACCAGTCATTCACAGACTGAATGCAGGCCACTGGCTTGTAGCCACAGGTGCCCTGGGGCAGTCAGATATGGAGCAAGATTTCAGTCTGTAGATCTGAGGCAGAGACCTACAACAAAAGATTTCACAAAAAGAGCTGTAATGAAGCTCTTTTTGTAATTACAGCTCTTGCTTTTCCTCGTATTGAAAGGAAAGGTTAATTATTGACTTAAATACATATCCATGTCACAATTTGTTTTTACTTTTTTGGCACAAAAGCTTTGGAAATTATTAATTTAATCTTTACTTTACAATTGTGCACTACTATGTTTTGGTCTCTACCCCCAAAATCTGAACTAAATAAACTGAAGCTCATGGTTGTAACCTGGTTATATGTGAGGAAGAGAAGAACTGTAAATATCAATGCTAATTGTGTCAGGATTTTATTTCACAGAATAATAAAGCGACTTTTTATACTGAATGAGCAGTTAACACACACAAGATCAAGTTAAGACGTAGAAAGCTGATTTTGTCTAAATATGTTTGTGATTGCACATCATAATTGTTTTTCTCCTAAATAAAAAAAGAAGATACTTGAGAGAAAGGTTTGGCAGCACAAGCAGCCGAATGATGCTGAATGCAACTTACACAGCCACAGAGGTGATGATGAATGAAGACTAGGCGGAGCTCTGCTGCTGTATTAGAATTCATTGCTTGAGAGAGAGGCAGGGAAAGGAGAGAATGGAGATGCGGTGTGAAGAAATGTGGAGAAGGATGAAAGCAGGTGAAATGGAAGTGAGAGAGAAAGAGAGAGCGAGCGATGGAGGGGATTCAAGGCAAAGAGGCAATGAGTCAGGAGCGACAATTAAACCAAATGGGCTGGAGCTTTCGCCTCCCCCCACCCGCCACCCCTCTCTGCACACAAGTGTACACCCCGATACACACACACACACACACACATATACTTACGCAGCCTGCCTCAGGGAGCTATGGCGCATGCACACTCTCGGCAGACAGGCAGAAGGAGATCAGTTGTGCTCTGGGACTGGTGTGTGTCAGCGATGTGTTAGCGACATACTGGCATTGGCGTATGCCATGCCAGTGAAGGTGCAATGCTAGCCGGAGCGGAGGGGGCTGTGTGTGTTTGTGCCTGGGTGCACAGCTAGAATGCACATAGAGGGCTTGTGGCGTGAGAGTGTGAGCGAGCCGTCAAAACGGAGGGGAGGCAAGGAGCGCAGCAGGCAGCATTGCTAGAGTGTGGTGAGTGTGTGTGAACGCATGTGTGAGGGGTGGAGGGGAGAGGAGAGGCAGACACGGAGGGACTCCGGGGAGAGGGAGCGGGAGTTGGGGAGCAGATCTAACCTTTCTCCTCCACAGCAGGAAAATCAGGACCCAAGGACAAGGGAGGATCTGTAGTCCAGCCCGGAGCATTTGGAGTACAGGAGATTTCTGTTGTCTTTTGAAGGGACTTCTGATGGAACCCAAACTCAGGATGTGTTTAACTAAAGGGGGCTGCCAGTCGGACCTGATAGATCCACACAGGAAAGGAAACAGGGCTATTCCTTTTACTGGTACATTTTTCTTCTCCTACCTCGAATAGGATGCGAGAGAGAGGGGACACCTAAGAGGGAGAGGGTAAAAGAGAGCAAGGATATTGCCTTTGCTACTGAAGAAGAAACAGGGGGAGGACAAGAGTGTCTTGGAGGAAAATACTATCCTCTCATGACTCTCCTGTGGAACACTGACTGTTGATTGGCAGGTACTTAGGCATGCCTATGAATCCCTCCCTGGGAACATTAACAACCAGGGAGTGTCACCAGGTCGCTGTCCCACTGACGACCATGTCAGTGACAACCGGCTTCAGTTACCAGCTCCCTGGAATCACCACAGTAACATATGTGTTTGTTTACAGCCCTGGCTCAGTGCAGCGAGACCCAAGCCCACCTCATCACACACCTCCTGCACTGACAGGCCCTCGTGGGCCCAAACGGAAACTCTACAGTGCTGTCCCAGGACGTACCTTCATTGTGGTCAAGCCCTACACCCCACAAGGGGAAGGAGAGATCCAACTCAACCGTGGAGAACGGGTCAAAGGTGAGTTGTCTTTTCCAAATGTATGTGCTATTTTATCTGCCTTAATTGATTCATTATTTGGATTATGACCACAATATATACATATGTACATTTATGCATGCTGGTTGTCATACGAAAGTATGTGACAAAATATGTCTTGCATAAGTGTATGATGATTCACAGAACTTGAAAAAAACTTACCTTGTTCTCTCATATCATTGCTTCACTTTCAGCCATAAAGTCATTTCAATAATTATTTAGCTTGACATTGTGAATAACCATTTCATCAACCTATTTGGAATGTGGTAATTTCTGCTATTAGCAATGATTTTTTCTTTCATGGGTTTGTGTGTGTGCTTTTGTTTCCATTCATGCTTCACTCCAGACTTTGACTGTAATGACGTAGAAGGTAAACTCCATAATGTGCTCCCCACCCAAAATCCCCCCAACAAACCTAAGTGTGTTAACCCCACACCCTCAATGAAAGGAATTAGATCTTGGCCCTGTTTGAATCCACTTGAGAAATTTGTACACTCCCACAACAAATCTTTGATCACTGCAATGAGAGTGTGCAAATTCAAACAGGTCCCGTGTGCTTTTGGATGTTGGTGTGCATACATATGATGTGTTTTTCCACCTTTGGGCTTCCTCTGTGTGTACACAACAGATTTTCAGCTTTCCCTTACCTCTTATCACCTGTCCACAGACACCCAATTCTAGATTGACCCCACACCCAGCATCCTGTCACTTCACATGCATCACCATGGATCAGACCCACATTAGCTTAATGGAAACAGTTCCCTCATGTCCTTAGAAGGTCCAGAAAGAGTCGGGTGGCACTCATGCTGAGACCTCTTATGTTCCTTTCAAATCTACAGAGGGACAGGAAGTTACAGCTTAAGGGTCAATTTGAAATGTCTGTTTAAGCCTTGGGTGAGACACATACAGTAATCACTTACTTCCTGCTTCTCCTAATCTACAAAGAAATTACAAGCATGCTGTCTTCATTTAATCTTTAGGTACTTTTCATGTAAATCTATATTATTATGGAAAACATTGAACAATTTGAATTGTTCAATGTCTTGAAATGTGATGGATACTGAAGTTGACATAATAGTTATTGCAGTTGTGATGACTCAGCAGCAGTGTAGTATACCTCCAACTGTTGAATGGATCGGCTGTCACCAGCTTTTGTGCTGGTGCCACTGGATCCATAACCCTGCTATTAATGTGAACACCCAGTGTTTTGTAGTTCTCTCATGTTGACACATACAGGAAACAAGCTTAGAGCATCATGGCAGCCAACACCATGGCACTGCCAAGAAAACCATCTGGTCCTTTTATGCAACTGACCATCACTATATTGTGATATCTATCTATCTATCTATCTATCTATCTATCTATCTATCTATCTATCTATCTATCTATTTATCTATTTATCTATCTATCTATCTATCTATCTATCTATCTATCTATCTATCTATCTATCTATCTATCTATCCTCTTTCATGACTCTCTTTCTTTATAGTGCTAGAGAACTAAATCTTGAATATTAAATGAGTGAACTTTCTGTGTAATATCACCGTACATTTAGTATAAAACACGATCAATTTCAGAAAATCAAAACTGACAACCCCCAGGGAAAAAAGGTGCAAAGTGGAAGTCCGATGAATGACAAGAAGCCATTAAGGAGAGACGAGCTCTGGAATGACATGCGCCATTGACAGTTTCAGTAGGTTGCTCACATTAAGAAGGCCTACAAGAAGCTATAAAGTCTGATCTGATAGACAGTTACCAAGGTCCCAATCATGATAGCACAACAGTAATACAGGGTGTACTGGATAAAACCACATCTTATCTTTTATGCAATATGAACTAATAAGAAGGAAATTATTGGTGCTTTTAATGGATTTTTTTTGCTCCTTTAACTAAAATGTTTTCCCTGGCCACAGAGATTCTGAGAATGACCTACCGTAATAAGTAGATTTTTAGCCCCATCCCCAGAACCACCAAAGAGCAAAGTGCATTGCACTAATGTCTGATTTTCCTGTGCTCTGTGTAACTTCTCTAATCACCAGTTTTACTAGAGGATCATGTCTACGATGAGATCAGACTGGGTAAATCTGATTAAATGATATTCCTGTGTGTGGATGGTTTGATGAAGGGGATGATCCATATATACACATATCAGTAAATGCCTAATTACGATGCAGTGCATAAAACAGTTTTAACAACCTGAATTTTGATTGTTTCTTAGTCTTCAAGTCCAATCTGATATCTGACTAAATGGATATTCCTGCAAATGGCTGTAATAAGTGCATATACAAAATGCATTGATGATATTCCTTATATTTACATTTCAACATAACTGCTGATTTCTCTTTAAGACAAAGTTTTCTGTTACCCCTGCACATTTAAAAATGTCTCCAATATGTTGGTATTTTTGACAAAGTATACTGGCAAATATTTTCCAGAATATTGTAAGAGAGTTTGGACTTTTATGAGGATTGTTTGCATAGGAACCTGGTCATTTCTGATTAAACAGAGATATGTATATAGTTTGTATGTCATTGTCATTTACAGTTATAAAGATTTGTTGAAACATTGCTTTCACCTATAGTTAGTGCATTTTAAAGTGAAATACTGCTGACCAGTTCATGTACAGAATATTGTTTGCTCTTGAGGGAGAATGATTCATTGGCAGTAGACATAGAGACGCTATATGAGCTGTGCTATATATACAGTAATTCTGTTTTATACATTCATTTGTTCTTTTTTTTATGTTACTTATAGTAAAAAGTGGCTGCCTGGACTCTGATGGTTAGTAAAGTAGATCTATATCCTCTTGTTTGAATCATGTGTTAGATCACTATAATTTTACATAAGAGTAGAATAATGTAGCAACATATCTTACTTAAATGTCAGCCTTTAATGTTTCAGATGATACTGGTAATGGTGATGATAGTGGTAATGATTAGTACTGGTGGTAGTAGTATTTTATATTGTATAAGACATTAGCTAGTATATAAGATAAGTTGGTTTTGCTCTCTGCCAGTTTGTCATTGAATCTGCTGGGAACACATCGGAGCATTAAAATTCTTGAAAAGAAAACACTTCTTATATATTTCGTTTTTCCTACTGGCATGGAGAAGTCACCAACTTGTCTAAAATGTATTGTTTGTCCTGATTAAAATTCTCTCTAGAAGATAGAGATGTACAGTACAGACCAAAAGTTTGACCAGCCTTCTCATTTAATGGATTTTCTTTATTTTCATGACTATTTAAAAGGCAAGAAAGCCCACTTATTAACCTGACAGGGCACACCTGTGAAGTGAAAACCATTTCAGGTGACTACCTCTTGAAGCTCATCAAGAGGATGCAGAGTGTGTGCAAAGCAGTAATCACAGCAAAAGGTTGCTACTTTGAAGAAACTACAATATAAGGCGTATTTTCAGTAGTTTTACACTATTTTTGTCTAGTACATATTCCCACATGTGTTCATTCATAGTTTGATGCCTTCGGTGTGAATCTACAATGTCAATAGTCATGAAAATAAAAGAAACTCATTGAATGAAAAGGTGTGTCCAAACTTTTGGTCTGTACTGTATGTTAACAATGTGATTTAAGGTAAAATGCGATAGCTCAGTGGTAGTGGTCCCCAACCTTTTAATTACCACGGACCGGTCAAGACTTGGCAATTTTACCGTCATATCCCTTCAAAATAAGATACAGAGCTGCCACACAAACAAACATTTTACTTTGGTGAACATTTTAACTCACGATAAAGACTAATGGGAGACATGAGAAGCGTCTCGTTTCTCTGCAACGAGACGCTCCCCTCTGGGAGTGATGAGAGACAATGACACCCAAAGTGTTGCTAATCCACAGGGTGCTGTTTGGTCTCTATGTGGCGAAGGAGTTTGAAGCTTCATTGCCTCATTAGCGAGCCGGTCACCGTATTATGCAGAGCGGGCTTGGAATGTGGGAATCACCTACTGGGATAAATCCGTCCTCCTGTCTCTTCTGTGGGCCTTTTCCCCTTCACAAAGAAACTTTCCAAAGACATCTGAGCTGTTTCTTACTCATTTTGCTGCTTGTGGACTCAATGTTGGCGCGCAAAATGTAACCAAGAGAAACCGGTTGAAGGATTTTCAAAATAAAAGATCCTCCAGACTCAAATGATACATAAAATGTAAATATTTCATTATTTCTTGCGTGGCCCGGCACCAATTGGAACACGGACCAGTACCGGTCCGCAGCGTTGGGGACCACTGCTATAGCTAGTTTAACCACAATTACAGTTTTAGCATTGTAGTGTTACTCTGCTCTGTGTTTTTTATCAAGTATGTATTAATTAATTTACATGCCCTTTAGCCTACGCCTCATGCATTGAAGACGTTGATGATTACACTGACTTTACTGATAACCATGAAGGTAACTTTTACGTTTTTATTTTGTTTTCTAATGGCTGAAAAAGTTGAAAATTAATTATGAACACTATTACAACCTGTGTTTGTTTTGGTTCAGTCTAAAAATCCTATCTTGTAATATAATTTTTTTTTTTTTACTCTGGTTTGTCAGTTTTTTGGGTTGTCAAATCACAGTATGATTGAGGTAAACCAAAGTTTACTATAACCAGAAATAGTCCAGAAAGATTTCAAAATCTATTCATAAGATATGTGTGTGGATAAATCAAAATTTTAGAGTCTGAAGTTATGTTTCATCAGCTCTTTGCTCAGATTTAAGAAATGTTCCCAACTTAGTCATCAACCTGTTACTATCCATCGATTTCTCTTTTGTCACCATTGGGGTCTCTAGCTTTGGCTAGATAAACAGTCCTGCTGTCCACTATTTAAAAGGCCCATCAACATCCAGCTCTCCAAGCAGCTCTTCCCAACAGCCACCTGACCACAAAACTAGCATGCATTTGTTTTCATTCTCTGTACTTAATCTGACATCTGATGTTTTCATGTGTGTGTACAGCATTTGTCATACAAAGTGTGTATTGTGGATTTGTGGTTAAGGATTCCTTTTGGGGCACTCCATTTGTAGGACTCCAAGGTCCATCCCTAAACCTCCTTATATCCTCCATTTGTGCTCCTTATCTTGCTCACTTAAATGTTTGTTACCTCTTTCCCTTCACTGATTTAATCTGATCTCATCATCCGGTTGGACATCTCTTGAAAGGCCACTTACCATCTCCATGGTAACAGGTGGTAACCAGGTCAAGCTCTTTTTACACTTGTGCGCACAGAAGCATCTGCACACTTGAACACACTCATACACACACAGAGTTTCACTAATATATACATAGCCATATACATTTGCTGAAACTCATAATTCAAGCAAACATAAAAAAAGGATATTTAAAGGTACAGAAATGTGTGTAAACATCCTGTGTCCCACTCTCCTCATTTCCCACTAAAGGCAATAAGTGGAAGTTTGGGACATTCTTCACCTCAACAAGGTGACACATTTGAGAGCATGCTTCCGTAACAGTGTATTACATCGAGTGTGCACACGCGCACACAAACACACACGCACCACAGCACATATACCCCCTCAAAACGCCATTATAAATCTTGCAGACAGCCATGAAAATGAAACCAGTGCAAGTAATGGTGAGATTAGACATTCACAAACATGATTAATGGGGTTTGGCCGTACCTTGTGTGTGCAGAATATTAACACTGCCGTGTGTAACGGGGGACACCTAGACCAGCTACAGAAACAAAAAACACCCAAATGCCCACTTGTGGCTTCCATTGAGTGGTTTCAAGGTTTACCTTTGCATGGGTTATGGAAGCACTCGTTGTGATCTTAACACAAAGTAGGTCATGCATTAACTTTAGCAGACACTCTGCACACTGCAACATCACCTGGAAAATCTCTGTTAAACCTTTTATTTGAAGAACATTCAACGTTTTATTTCAAAAGCTTTAAAAGTTATTGATTTTTACATTGTTTTTGAACGGTTTTGGACCAGATCAATAGCCTCTATGTAAATTATAAAGTTCACAGAGTTTGTCTCATTTTTTATAGCACAAATTGCTATTGTTAATACAGAATGCAAAGGCATCTTACAGTTACCAAGCAACAGGTACTGAGTATATTTTCCAGCTTTGACATGTAATTTGAACAAATTTTGCTTTTGGTGAATTTAGAAAAAAGTCTATTTGATTCTACAGGACATTTAGTGCCTGCTTTCTGTCTCAATTTTATTTATCTTTTTTGTTTTTGCGTTAACCTTTTTTATGCATCAGTTTAGGTAAAACCATTCAATCAAAGCGTTGGAGACTAAATTTAATGTTTAGTTTCCCACAGTGAGACTGAGACGAATTAAATGTACTTTATCTCTATGCGCCAGTGGCATGAGAAGCATTTTGTGTGTTCCAGTGTTTTTTGTTAATGTGTAAGAAGTAACATCCCTCCATTGTTGTTTGCATCAGGAAGTGTGTGTGCACGTGTCTGCATGTGTGACTGGCTTTGCATAACATGAAACAAGTAATTGCCTCCCACAAGTTAGATAAACTGCAGCCTTTAAGTATTCAACAACCAGCTGTCTGAATATCTAAGGCACACTTAGAAGAAATGCTGCTCTGCCTTATTTTTTCTTCATTTAAAGCACTCTGTCATTTTAGTAAAAGCCTGCTTTTCTACCTGCAGTTTACTCAAAATACTTTTTTTACTGGCTGTCATTACTGAAAAGGATATATAAAGATTTATGTTGACTTACTTACACATTTGGTACTAGGATGGGAAGTAAGATATTTTTTGTATTAAAATATCAATTTCCATTTTAGTCCCTACATCAATATCTAGCTTTTAAAGAAAATAAAAATACACCAGGCAATAACTTAGGGCAAAAAGGGTTTCTAACCATATTTTAAACTGTTTGTATTTTGCTAATTTAGCTGTTAATGTGAAGGTTTGCCATATTAACGATTTGCTGTGAGACATAAACCATTGTGCTATTGTTTTGGTTATAAGTCTGAGTGTAATCTGACCCTTGGATACAACGTTGGAACTCTATTAAATAAGACAAGCTTGTCATCAGCTAAACAGACAAACCAATTCATTATGAAGAAACCAAACATAATACGATAAGACTGAATGTAATATAATAAGTATTATCATGTTATAACAATATGATAATATCATTTTATTAGTACTATCATCTTATTGTAAGCATCATAGGATAAGGTGTGTACTTATCATAACCTAGACAGGAAAGGGAACTGTTCCTGCTCCAGACTGAGCAGGGATAGGTCACTATTGCACATCAGCTTTACTGGAATTAGAAACACAAGAAATTTCAAAATACATAAAACCATTCTATGCCTTGAGGTTTGGGATGAGTCAGCAACGGTTTCCTCTGGCATGCCACCATATGAAGAACTTAGAACATGCCTTTTCAGGATAAACAGTGACTCATAGACTTATCAAAACCACTGTTATATAAAGAGTACACATTATATGTTAATGTACCATGTTTAAACATATAAATGCTAAAAAATGTCAACCACTAATATATTTATTCACATAAAATTATTTATGTGTTATAATGTATTAATATCAGTCTGTGAAAAGGTTTCTCTCATTAGTCATTTGCAATGTCCCGAGGTGTTTGTGTGTTGTTGATAGTGGACAGGGTCACATGCTCTAGGCAAGGACATTACTGTCCAATCAGAGTAGCAGCAGGGTGCAGAGTCCTGCCCACTCACCTACCTGCTCCATGCTGACCACACCACCTGTCCTCTCCTTCCACTTTTACTTTTTGACACATTTTTCCAGCTTGCTTGTTTTCCAAACGTTCCCATATGGTGTACCCTGCCTGACAGGATTATCCCACATTTAGCCTCTTACTGAAATTAAAAGATCCACTTGCAGTACATACATCTAACTTAGTGAGATGTAGCCTCACAGAAAATGGTAATTAGAAGCAGAGCAGAAACAGCAGTCGCAGAGTTAATCAGTGTATGAATAAACATGAACAGGATTGCTGTGGCATAAACAGCAGCTATTGACTGATGGAAATGCATATTCAACAGCAACACTGATATGCTTTTTGCTAACAACCTCTCTATCATGTACAACGTGATTCACAATTTGACCTGGACCGACTCCTTTTCTGCCATGTGCAGTTAGACTTGTGGCCCCTGTGAGAGGTTTGAAAAGCTGTACAGAAAGGTCATGGTCTTACCTGGTGGTGTCAGATGGAGTAGATTTCAGCAAATTTGCCCTGTGTCCTGACCTCTTTTTTGCAGAACATGTTATCCACAGTTTCCCTGATATTTAAATAAATGAAACCATGCTTCATTTCATATATATATATATAAAATACTGACAGGAAATAACAGCGGAAATTGTTAATACTGCAGGACTTCTATATTTAGGATTGCAATAACTTGATCTAAAATAGGAAGCAACTAAAAAATCATCTATTTTATACTTAAATCACTAGACGTATCATTTGATTGATCTTAGCTACTTCCAGACCAGCATTGCAATAGGTCAACAAATCGTCAGCTGCAGGACAAATCCAGATAAAAGAAATGTGTAGGAATGTCAGCTTTTGAATCTTTAGATAAAATTGTTATATCAATCCCCTAATTTCTCAAATTGGAGGCTGACCCAACAACATATGTCTGCATACTGGTATGCCTTTCAAATTCACTTCCACAGACTAACAATTCAGGTAAAAATATAATTTAATTCAGTACTGATTTTAGATATACAGTTTTTGAGTCACTAAGAGCACGTACAGTGTTTAGTAGCAGGTTGCAGTGCAGGAATAATATTTTCTTAACTGATAATAAAAAGACGCAGATACGAATGTAAATTTTTCTAAAATCTAAAAATATACGCTGTTAAACTATTTCAGAAGCAGACTTGTCATTTTTGGTGGTAAGTCATGTAGGGCCATGTTTTACATGCACCATCTGAAGCCTCATCTGATAGCAGCCAAATAGTTGGTACATTCAAAAACGCCTTAGCTGCAATTAAAACGCCTTAGCTTAACTGGCAATCATTTATTTCAAAACTGTAGCTCATGACTTATTGAAACACACTGTTTTGCTGCAACTGCTGGTTTTGTGCTATAATTTACTTACCTCCTAATAAATCATATAATAGTTCCGTTTGAAGTAAATAAAGTCTTACATTAATATTGGTAGCAGGATTTCCACAAAAACATTACCCTTTTACAAACAGGATGCTTGAATGTAATGAAACATTGGTAAATGAACCATTAAAACCATCATTGTCAGTATAATTCTTTATCTAATTGTTTCAGTTATTGTACTTTATTTTGTTTTGTGTATTCTTCTCACAACATAAGCCATCATTCATGCTATGCTTCTTAGTGAAATTGACTGATGCTTATCAATTGATGCTAATCTATAGTTATTTTATGAAACTGGTGATCAGATTTTTCTGTCATGCTACATCATTTCCACATTTTTTTCTGTTTAAGCAGAGGCATGCTTTTAATGATTTTGTTTTCCCTGATAGGTTGGTAGAAGGAAAGGAAGCATAAGAAATAAAATGAAAGGGAAATGAGAGGGAAAGAAGAGCCGTGTCATACAGCTCTCTTCAGGCCTGTAAGGGATGCAAGAGGGGAGGAGATGAGATGAAAAGTGAAGAGGAATCCCTCTGAGTCAGCCTTGGAGTTTTCTTCCCTCCTGTCTTCCTCCTCCTCCCACTATAATTTACAAGACTCCCGCCCTCTGCTCTTTTCTTTTTTATTTTTTTGTCACCTTCTTCCTTGTTCTTTGTTCTGCTATTTCCTCTGATTCACGTCATTCACAAAAGCTTTTCTTGTTCTGCCCATACTTGGTATTCCTTTTTAAATTTGTAGTCTTTAGGATTCTTCTTTTCTTATCCCGTCTGACGCTCTCTCAGTGGAATACTGATGAGCCAGACTGCACCACTCCCTCACCCTCTTCGAAGCTAAGGAAGTCCTGTGAAGATGAGCACGCAGAAATCCCTCGTATACCTTTGATTCAGAGCAGAGTGACCAACCCTCCTCTGTATTTATTGGCTCTGAGGTTTATTCAGCCTCTTGTCTTCTCTCAAGTCCACTTGCACCTTTCCACATCACCTTCTTAATTGCTTCTCACCTCTGTTCCTTTTCTCCTTCACCTTCATTTATTCATCAAACTCAAATTTCCTCCCCCGTTTTGCCCTTACTTGTATTTGTTTTCAATATTAACTTCTTTTGACCTACAATGCCCTACCTCCTCTCAACAAGTGCCGTCTCCTTTCCCCAAGCATCAACTGCTATTCCTGTGTATATTTATATTTTGGATGCAGTGACCGGTATGAGTTTACTGCTGTAAATGGCTGACACCCCCGTGCATTGTGTGCGTTTTTGGGAGCTAATGCTAGCGTGTCTCTGATTGTGTTAAGCTTTGTGTCTGTCTATTACACCAAATTGAACTCAGCTTTAATAAAGACTGCAGGGATCCACACCTAATAACTGCTGCACTCTGATTATTGGAGTGCTCTCACTCACCTTCACACACTTTGTTTTAGGCACACACAGACCCACGCACGAATGTATATATGCACATCATATGCAGGCATGTTATAAACTTCTTTTATCTTTGACCCTTAATACAAAGGTATGTTTTTCTTAATGTGAGCCTGGTTTACTAGCTGACAAATCAGAGGGTGGACTTCCTTTCTGTGCACCACCAAGTTTTTTCATTAAGGTGTTGCTTCTCAAGCCTCTGATGGCATTAAATAAACGCTGTGTTGGCTCTTTGTTCAATGCAACGTGGAACTAACAAACATGTGACTGTTTCCCAAATTGGCTTTCCATACCCATGAGCCTTACTGTTTTGTTTGCACAATAAATGTGTGGAATAAGGCTGTGAGAATCAAGTAGCTACATTTTATTTAGACGTCTCACAGTGTGAAAATGAGAGACTGCTGAAAATAAAAAGAAACAGTTCAGCAACTTCATGCTCAGAAATAATCAAACTAATGCAGCAACCACTGTAGTCATTTTCAAAGTCAGCAGGCACATTTACTAGCGGTATGTCAACAAGTGTTTGCTTGGCGACATTAGGTGTTTCAAAAATGCCTCCTTTAAATGCCATATAATGTTTCATATACGTCTGCTGACATTTATTAATCGTATGGCACCATGTCCTCAGTAAAGCTATTTTTGAGATATTATGTGATTAGAGGTATGTTAAGATATAAAAATTATTAATCCTTATCCAAGTGTCAGTCTAAGAGAACAGAAATACATAGAAAATCAGCTGCAAGTCTGTGGTTTAGATAGACGCATTTTTATCATGTTTGATGTCATTCTAAGGTATAAAAGATCTGAATGTCAGAACATTACCTTTCCAGCCTGTGACTGGCTCTTGGTAAAACCTGTAGCCCCTGTTCTGATGTTCCTAATAAATACTGCAGAGGAATCAGTCGACTCACGTCCCCTTAATCACAAAAGAACACAACGTCTTTGAAACTTTAAGAGGTACATCACACACTTTACGTTTGACTGCATTAAGTTGGAGATATCCTATCACTTTATCTTGTGGAAATAAAAATGTATTGCTTTTATGTTTGACAAATTCAGTGCAGCATTTTTGACGGGCCAAATGCCTTTAGCATCAATTTTTGGTAGAGAGTCAAAAAAAAATGAAGGGAACATCTGGATTGATGTAGCCTTCATTTTTTTGTGTCTACAGGCAAAAACAAAACTTTAATGCATTCACTGTTGTGATGGAATAACATTGTTCTGCAATGTTTTCCGAGTTGTTAAGTTTGTTTGTAGTTCTCGTTATTTTTAATCATTTATAGTTACCTTCATAAGACTTTAACTTGCCTTTACTGTCTAAATAAATAAAAGCTAAATGAAAAAGAAAAAAATACTATATGAATTACAATAAATTAGTTCGACTGTAGAAAGTTAAAGCATTAGAACAAAGTAGAGAGAGAATCAAAGAGTTCATTCACTCCTCTGACATGCGCTGCCAAAAAACACACACACTCACGCGCACACAGGGGCGCATTGAAGCATACAGGCAGGGCGTGTGAAGAGTATAAATAGCTCTGCATCCTCACTGATGCTATTTTTAAACCAGGAGTCGTGACTGCCTTAACCAAGGGCAAGATGAAGAAGCACGAGGCACAGAGAGAACAATACTGTACGACAGACTTCTTGATAACTCATAAATAAGTGTGTCTGTTCAACGATTGCTGCTCCCTTTTGTAAGTTTCTGTCTGCATCCTGCTTTCTGTCATCTCTCTTTGTCTGTGCCTCTTTCTCTGTCTCACTCCCCGAGGCCCTCTCTAATGATACCGTGTTTTCTAATCGTGCTTTGTGGTTCCTCTTTTCATTGTTTCCATTGGCATCCCAGTGAGAAGTTAAACAATCAAAAAATGGGAACTTGCAGTCAGTCAGAACAGTGTTTGCCACAAAATCATAATACACTTACATAAAACAGCATAACCCAACAACATTACTCTCATACAGCATCATGTTTAAAGTTGTGTGTGGATACAAAAAGGAAGCCTGGGTGTGTGTATGAGATAGATGTGTGGTTTGCTGAATTGATGCTCTACACAAAACACAATAATAAAGGAAGGTTTTAGTATTTTCTGGAAAAAAATAATGTTGCTTTACTTGAAGTCCTCCGAGAGTTACATTCTCACTAAACAGACATCGCTAAGGAATCGCTAAAGAATGGGTTTCCTCATTGTGATGCTGTGCCAGGGGTTTCCTGCATCTGTCTGTAGGCATGTCTGTAGATCCTTTTGCTTTTAAATTTCTCCTGAGGGAGCTGGACGGGGTTAACCTGGAATGAGATCAGATTGTCTTGGCTGGTGCAGGTTTGTTTTTTTCTACCTTCAGAAATGCTTGGCTGTTTGACCAGTATGTGTGGTTTATTTATCTCCATCATCAAGCGCATTCAAGCAGCCTTGAAATGTTTGGTTGATGTGAGCAGATGGTCGTTTTCTCTAAACTTAAGCCAAATGCTTCTGTTGTCACTTAGATTGTAAATAAACAACAGTTACTTGGTGCCACTAGATGTGACACAAACTAGTCCAAACCAAATATTACCATGTCTTGTATAAAGAGACGGATTAGGTTTGACATTGAATCTGAATTTCCGGTTTTACCTAAGTCGGGACAATAAAGTTATTTACATTTGCTAAATTCTAGAATATTTAAAAAAATGTGTTTCCATTACCCATATCTTGTCTCAGTATTGAATGCCTTTCAAATAGCCCTGATGATAATGTACAGGTGTTGCAAACTTGTAATTGGTAAATTTATAGCATTTGAATAACTAAAGGCACAGCTATGTATCAACTCCAGAAGAAAAGTGAAGACATTGTTTGCAGATTGTAAGAATGTATTATTTGTGAAATATACCCACATGGGCTGACAGACTAATCAGAGAGGAAGAAGCCACTACTCAAAAGCAACTTAAAGCATCACCTTTTGAGTGTTTTCCTGCAGGGTGAACTGGTGCACTTCACAAAACAGATGCCATCACAAGGAAAGAAGATGACATGGAAATATTGAAACCACATCTCAATAGGAACTTAAAAGTTTGAGTAAAATGGTATTTTTTAAATGGACAATGATCCTCAGCCAAATTAGTTGCATGACTTAAGGACAATGTGGCTTTTTTGTACAGTATATGTAAATTTCCAGCTGGAGCCGCATTTTATTAGGTCTTTGCTGAAGAAAGTTGTGTCATCATGTAATCTCATTTGCTTTCTTGTGGATAACAGTGGCTCAGCAGGTAATAGTTTGTGTAACTGGTGAGTTGCCAGTTATCCCATTCTTCTCAGTCGTGGTGTCCCTGGGCTAGACACTTTGCCCACCTTGCCTGCTGGTGGTGGTCAAAGGGCACAGTGGCATGGACTGTGTGGCAGTCCTTTTTCAGCCTGCCCCAGGGCAGCTGTAGCTACAATGTATAGCTTACCATCATCAGCGAAGTTGTGGAGGTTTTTAACGATAAATGTGTAGCAACACTCAGAATTAAAACCTATAAGCACACAACCAAACTTCACAAGCATTAAAATCTCCATTCATTATAACTGAGGTTACATGGATGTGAGAATCCAGACTGCAACATGATTAGATAAATTCCCAGTCTGTGCAGCACAGTGTGTTCATGTGTGACTTTGTGTCAATTAATGGGACCTTCTTCTCTCTAGTTGACCTGTGGTGTTGATTATGGCTCAGAGTCTGGCTGTGCTGCAAAAGCATGTGTCCAGCTGAGGTGTTGATTGCCAGAATTAATGAACTGTAATTTAGCTAATCCCTGAAAAATCCTGACAGAAAAGGGGGGCACCTTTTTAAAATGTAACCAATTTATTTAATGAACCCTAGAGTTTAATTCAGGATATGTCTGGCATGTTTTGTGACATATTGTTCAATGTGATCATTGCCAAAACACAAAGATTCATGATCATGTTAGCAACCAACGAAGCACACTAGCAACAGAGGGGAAAAAAGTAAATTGTCTTCCTGGTCTTGTTTCTTTTATTTAAGTCTACTTGGGTAAATAAAAATAAAAAAAATAGAATCTCCATGTAGAAATTCATATATGTCTTAAACAATTTCCTTTTTGAGAGAGAAAACAAGAGATGTTTTTTTGTACCTTTTCAGATTGTTGGCAATCTTGCTTGCAAATGTCCTTTCAGCTTTACATCTAGACTGTAACATCAGAACAGTTAAAGACAGACTTACACAATTTTTCTACAGTAGAAAAGGGCTTTGGATTGGCTACTGTAGGGCAGTTTCCGGCATTGATTTGTAATTTGGCAGTATAATTAGGGTTATTGTCCTTTTGGAAAACCCAATTTTTCCTCTAGCTTTAACTTCCTAGTCGGTGGCTTGACATCTTGTTTCAATATTTTCTCTCAATGTTCGTTCCTCAAGATACCTTTGATTTTGTGAAGTTCCACTCCTATATTTTGCATTTGGGTTACTGTTTCCAAGCTTGAAAATGTTATTTTTCCAGCAAATACTGGTCATTATGGCTAAATGCTTATATTTTAGTTTGAACAGATGAATATGAAACCTTCAGGTATCTGAATGCTGTACATATGAACCAGACTTGTGATTTGTTTTCTGACATTTTGAGAGATTTCCCTTGATTTTTCCATGACGTCACACAAGAATGTTCAAAGTGCTGACGTATAAAAGGCAACTACGTTTATCTTATTTCTTGAAGATGTTTCCGTCTTTTGGATTGTACTTATGACAGTCATGTACTGACTGAAAAACTACATCTGACTATAAAAAGAAACTGTGTTTTTAAACTTTAATAGTCACTGACATCAGACATGTGCTGCCAAAACATGGCAGACATGCTGATATGTTTGGCACCACACCGCCAAACATATCAGTGTTTTATATTTGCTTATTTGTAATTATGTTATTTTTCACATTTTATCCGAACCTATGTATTTGAAGCCAGAGGGAATAACTGTCCAAACATGAACAAATAAGAACTAAAATAACAGAGCTACTTTAACATACTGCCACCATGAGTGTATTTGTAAAACAACTTATAAAACATAATTGTTTTTAGGCCTGTCACGATAATAGATTTTGCTGGGCGATATATTATCTCAAAAATTATTGCGATAAACGATAATATTGTTTGAAGACCTTTTTACATTGATTTAATGGAAATTACGCATAATACATGCGATTTCCTGTCAAAGATAGATACACTTTACTTTCAAAAGAACACTTAACACTGTGACTGATACACAAAATAAATAAAACAACCAAAACCAAAAATAAAATAGATTCTTAGTTTCCATTAACAATAAATGTACTTGAATAAAAACTAAACAACATAAAGCCAAAGTGGAAATAAACACTGCATTCAACCAAAAGAGTGCAGATTATGAAGTCTGTATAGTATATTGCCCTTCAGTAATCATTAGATTTAAATAGAGAAGTCATCCCACTGCATGATGCAATAGTTCAAACTGCAGGATTTTTTTACCCCGAACGCCTGTTGAATGTGACCGGTAGCCAATCAGAAAGCGCGGATTCTCCTCGTGCTTTCTGAGGGGAAACACGGAGGGAATCCCGAACAGCTGACACGGTGCAACCCGAAGTCCAGCAGACACCGGAAACAACATGAATGCTTATTCAACAGTTCGTGCAAAGAAAATATCAATAACTAGGGGAGGAGTTGGAGCGAAATTTCTACCAGAAAACCAGGTAACTTTTCAGCTGTTCTTCGTTAACGTGACCTAAATAAGTTATAATCTTTTTCATTCAGTCAGGACTGACACTAGCTACATGCATTGCTGGTAGATTGTAGTAAGGAATTGATTAATGCCTGGTTTCAAATTAAGGGAACTGAACTTATTATTTTGTGTCCATTGTTGGACACAACACGGTTTCGATCGAACCGTTATACCGAGGATTTCTGTCGGTTAATGTGTCTCTCAGGTTTTGATAATGGGCCGACAATCCGCGACATAAGATCGTGCAGCGCGTGCTGGGCGTTACACTAAGGAAATAAGGAATGGAGGGTCAGTGGAGAGCACCGGAGTTGAGCCTTTTTTCATTCAGTGTCATCAACAGTAAGAGAAAAAGGCAGGAAAAAACGATATAGCCGATAATTAAAATGAGGTCGATAGTTTTAATTTATCGTGCAATTAATTGATTTATCGTTTATCGCCACAGGCCTAATTGTTTTAACTTCACTTTTTAACTTTGGACATGTCTTTTCCTACAGTATTTTTAAGCACAATGTAGTGCAATTTTCCAGATTTCTAAAACACTCAATTCTCAGTGACTCACAAGTTAAGAGGCACGTGTGTCAAAGCCCTGAAACAAAATGGTGGATGTGAAAGTAAGTGAACTAAACCAGTGCAGCTTTTAAGATCAATCTGAGGTCTTACCTTTTCTTTCATTACTGCCAATGGGGAACAGAGAACACAGCTGGCACCTGAGTGCTGCAGAGACCTTTATGCAGTATAGACAGGCATGCTGACAAAGAGAGAGAACAAGGCGGTGAATAGGAAATCGTTTGAAACACTGAGAAGGAGACAGGGGACAGAAGGTGTGTGGAGTAAACAGAAATGAGAAGTTTAACCATGAAAAAATGGTTTTGGACCACATCAACCCTCCCTCTCACCTTAGTGAGAGGGAGGGTAAAGTTACTTTAAGGGGAAATCCAGAGAGGGGGACTCAGTCATCTGTATACTGTTTATTTTATTCTTCTGGGGAATCAATAAACTTCAGTTTGCTCTTTTGATGCACTCATTCGCTCTTCTAAGTAGTTGCTTTTTAATCCAAAGAAATGGTTAACATGCAATCATATGTTGAGATTCACTAATGATTAACTTTAATATCAGTTTACCCTTTGTCACTGCAAATGTAAATAAGGTGTTGACTTATTTTCTTCAGAAAATGAATAGCTGTTTGATAACTATTTCCCAGAATATGGTGACAGCTGAGAGAAACTTGGATAAATCATACTTTGATATAATAATCTTAAGCTGGTTTGAGCTGGCCAGATGGTATGTCTCTAGACAAGATTTAGATGAAATCAAATGTGAACCCACACCGATCTTCAGGAAATCTTGTAAGAAACACAGTATAACGATGTAAATGGGGAGCATTGTAGCATTCAGCAGACCCACTGGCTGTCTTTTATAGAGCCCCAGGTTACATCACCATAACATGTCCCCATGCCAGAATGGAATATAGTTGGAGGAAGTAGAGTACATCATTTAGTGGGCTGTCTGCCGGCTGCAACATCGTACTGACGTATCCTAGCAACCAGTGTAGAAGGGTTCGCTCAGGCAAAGCCTCAGTTACAGCTGGTGATCTCTAAGGAGTCTGCATGTGTGTACGCACGGGTGTGTCTGTTAGCTTGGTGGAATAATAGATGAGTGCTGTAGAAATTAGCATGCTAGCTCAGCCCTGCAGGGAAGATCAATATCAACTATACATTCATCTCTAATTATCGTGGGAGAAGTTAGGGGGGATCTCTCGCTTCTCTTTCCCACCCTCTTGTGGCTTTTGCAGACTTCTTTCAAAAACAGTTTTCCTTTCGCTTTTTTTCCCTCTTTTAAATATCTGACTCCTTTTTTTATAAATTTGTTCTGTTTAAAAACCACATATTATCAACGGGGAAAAATATGAACACATTTATTTATATATAACGAAATATTATATGCATATGAAATGTTTACATTTCCTCCTTCACGTAGATCACTATGTCATGCTTACTATACAGGAGACTTAGACAGTAAACATGACTTAGTAGGATAGTCAAGTTATTTTATGTAAGAAATTCTTATATTTTGTAAAAGAAAATGTAATATTGCAGCAACTGATAGAAATTTTAGCAGTTTTAAAATATCTCCACTTAGTGGTGACAGCATTTTGCTTCACCACATCAGGATGGTTATTTTCAACGGCATGATGTCACTTTTAGTTCATTATTCAGGAGGCCAATAGCTGCAGCCTACTCTCTCTTACTATGCTGTAATCCATTGAATTCAAACAACTATTATGTTTGTATCTTTCACCCTTTTCATCAATATCATGTTTGCAGTTTTAAAACAAAAAAATTTTTCCTTGTTGTTTTCCCCTTTGTCTTTGCACATTCAGCTTGTATGAAATAAGCTCATAAAATGCTTCACCTCACTCTGCTCTTTTTTTGCGTGCGCGTTTTGGTTATTTTAAAACATTCCGCATCCTCTACAGTCTCAGTGATATCACATGGTCCTGGTTTTCTTTGTAATTAGTAATGATTTCCCTTTCTTTCTCTCTGCATCAGTACTAAGTATAGGTGAAGGAGGGTTCTGGGAAGGCACTGTCAAAGGAAGAACAGGCTGGTTCCCGGCAGACTGTGTGGAAGAAGTTCAAATGAGACAGTATGACCCAAGACTTGGTAAGAAATTATAAATTACATCCTCGTACAAATTATTGTGCATATCGTGCAAATAGTACAACAGTCCTAGATGTTGGGAGTTGCTGTGACGTTTTGAGTCAGTATTTTGTTTTATTTCTCCTTTCTTTTTGTTTAGCTCTCTCCAATATAAGCCCTTCAGAAACTCTGACTCCAAGCAAATTTTCACTTTTTTTTTGTTTCTTTAATATGACACCTGTGTCATATTAACATATTAAATACATCATACACTTGACACCTGTGTCATATTAAATAAACAAAGTGATCTTTGGATTGATTGAAAGGTATTCAAACAGTAATATTAGTCACTGCTTTGATCATCTCAAACATTTGAAATTGTCTGTTTTTAATCAAGTACATTTTGCAGTAGCATAAATTCTGAGTGAAATTTCCTTTCAGCTTTTATATCCTGCTATCTAAAACATATTTTCATTCATTATTTAATTTCTTTATTCATTTATTTTTTAAGAATGTCTCTTTTTAAAATGTTACATTTAAACAATTTTTTAGTGTAATGACTTGATGTCTTGTGTAAAATCAATGATATGTCAAAGATATATAGTTTTTCTTTATTTTTCATGGCAACCTTGTCCTCACCAGATACAGTAAATATTCATTAATTCCCAGAAATCTTAACTTGAAATCAGAAATCCAAATGTTTTTTTTTGTGTGTTTTTTTTAATGTCCAAGCCTGGGAGTTAATAGAAAACTAAGCAGTAAACATTGATTCTTTTAAATTTGTATTCACTGGATAGTTTGTTTTGTCCATCCATGCACTCATTGCATTATAAAATAAATACCCTTCCCCATTCAAACATAAAAAAAATGAAACACTTTGAACGGATTTCCAAAAGGGCTTTTATTCAAGGGACAAATAAAAGCTGGTCTTAAATTTAAGTGGTAGTGTATTTACAGTATTTAATTAGAAAGAAACTGAGTTGCAGAAAAAAAGGCCACAAGGCAACAGACTGTTTGATATAGTAATGAAATGTTTAAAGTAACAGCAAATGTAGAAAAACTGGAAACTTTCACTGAAAATACCAATCTTGGCCAAATTTTGTGAAATTTTCACAAAAACAAATTAAGCAAAATTAAAAAATATTTATAATTTGAAGCGTTAAACATTAAACAGTTTTTCTTGTACAAATGTCTATGCGAATGCAGTATTGTTCATCTTTGACAAAAAAGGAATCCATTGCTGCATCAAGAGCTTTATTCCTCAACATATAGCTTCACAGATGAAACAGCAGAAGAAATACTCCTCCAGTTTCTCCAACCATAGTTGCACATCCTTGCTTTATAAAAAGCCTTCTAAGAAACACAACCAATCTACCAGCCAATGCCAGCTGTTATCAGCCTGGTGCACGCTCTCATTCTCCTGTTATCAGCCTGCACAAAATACACAGATGCCAGCCAAAAACTTTGGTGCCAGGCAGTTTGAGAAGGATGCAGCTTTCACTACACAAAGACACTAAAACAAAGCCTAATTTTATATTTGCGTCTTTTTTCAAGGGGCAATTTGAGGGCACAGTGGAGCAAACAAAGATCATCATGTTAAAACATTATTACATGTTAAAGAAAAACCCAACATCATTAGATTAAAATAAATTGGAATTAAATTTTACATAACATAAACATTGTGGTGTAAGGGACACCTTTGGTTTAAACTCTGTTGTCATCTCAAGATTATTTAAAATTGTCACATCTGGCATGTAAATTTTGAAAAGGAATGGCAACTACAGGAGATTATAGTACCTATTCTCAGCTTCATTGGTGACATTTGGTTTCCAGACAGACTGTTCTGAGTTTGAAACAGGTTTTCAGGGGCTTTTAATTAGAGCCTTATTTGCTGTAGCTCCAGTAGAAAGCTTGACCAGGTCATCCTGTGTCAACCAAACTGTGCATTACAGATTGTCAAAATGACCAGACAGGAAGCTTAAGTTATTCTGTCTCACTGTGCATGCTGGAGCTTTTTCTTATAAAAGCAGGTGAGTCACAGATTCCACCTTCAGGTGGATGTTCTGTTTATTTTCCTTTTAAATTCCTTCCATCTTTTAGTAATTGTTTAAGGTAAAGCGGCAGACTTACTTATTACATTTTCTTCTTTTTGACTGTAAATTTTCTCATCTTTCAAATACATAGTTCTTAATGTTATCTTGATGCAAGATTCTCTGATCGGAAAAGAAACAATCCAAATTTTAAAATGGATGCCATAAACCATCACCAGCAAGTTAGAACAACAAAGTCTGGGGACTTTTAGCGTCCGGGTTATTTTTCTTACCACATCATCCATGCTACTGCAGCAGAGATCAATGTAAACATTGTAACTAGTAAACAACTGGGAGTACATCAGATTAATGTGGCCACATTTCAGTTTGGACAGCCATTTAACTAACAGATGGCACATTTTGTTTGGTGCATTCCCAAGGGCAGCAACATGTGCAGTGCTAAACTCCACTGAGTCTCATAAGGAGGCATCATGGAAACCAGTTGGCCATCTTGTGAGGTAGTTCAGCAGTGCAGAAAAAAAAAAACAAAAAACTACATTTAGTAATGGGACAGGGGCTTTTTTTCCTCTCATAAATATCACCCCCTTCCATGTGTCATTTGGTAGTTGTCTCCTTGGGCCTATTTCTGGAGCAGCTGGGGCATTTTTGTGGTTAAAAGCATTGTTGAGGGATAGAGGTTACTTCAAAGCAGGTGTAAAGAGGGGGGAGCAGCCGGAATCTCTAAATACTCGATTTAAATGCATTGTGAGAAAAAGATAGGGAAAGGTTGGAAAGAAAGGGGCCAGATAGCCAGAGAGACGGATGGTGGAGTATACTCTAAGAGACAGGGAAGCAGAGATGGTTGAGCATGTCTTTTAGTTAGAAAGAAGAAGAGAGAAGGAAGGAGGCATGATGGGAGATGGGCCGATATTAAAGTCCACTCACTCATAAATCCTGAAAAATTGAACTCTTTGAGATCTAGTTTTTTTGAGGGATTAAAAATTATCTTTAACCTCAATATATCCATCCTGAGTTTTTTTCTGTCATATTGAACGGATTGTTGTCATGTGTCTGTAGTGGTGCTGTGAGGAGTAATTTGTGTTGGGTAGCTTATATTTACATGGGTTCATATTTAAAGAAAATTCAAGCTCGATGAATAATAACTGTTATTGTGTAAAAACCTTTAAATTCAACAAATCTCTTATTGCAGAAGGATAATCTTGCCTGGAAAAAAATACCTAAACCTTAAATTTGAGTTTCTTATGCTTTTATTATTTTTATTTTATGTTATGTCTTTTTGACAAAATCATCAGTGCCGTTGTTACCTTAGCAATCCCTTTAGCATGAATGTGATGGAAACAATTCTTAAGTTAAGAATTTGAATTAATATGAGTTACAACAATATTTATTTTTTCTTTGAGATCAATCAATCAGTTAAGTTTATTTTCTTCAACAATTGAATTTGAATCTGAATTTGAATTGAGTTGAACTAAACCATAGCTTATCTTTTTAAGTTTGTCACAGATTCTGATACCTGTATTTACGTCAACTTATTGATTCCCAGGTGCATAGATGACATAACAAAGAGACCAGTTTGTACAGCATGAAATGGGGAAGTAAAGGATGCAAAAAACAAACAGGATAGAGAAGTAATGCCTGCGGTTGGCACAGCTCTATCCATTTTACAGACCTTATGTCTCTTTTCAGTCGGTTTCTCCACCATCGCCCATGCTTAAGACACTCTTATGCTCAATTAAAGTCCTCCTCACTACTCCTAATAGTTTGTCTCATTAGTCTGACTTAGGGCCTAAGGTGCTACATGAATGTCTGTAAGAAAAACTGTAGAATTCCAGAAATAGAGAATTTTTCAAAAATTATGTCACTGGAAGCTTAATCTTACAATTCTTTGTAGCTCTGCATTAGGGGCGAGACTTGTAAGTCACTGCATGTAAGTCTTATATATATTTTTAAATATAAATAAATATTCACAAAGGGTAAATGTAAAATGTAGCCTACACTGCATACTTCTTGGTAACGTCAATGTATTTAGATTCTCATGTAATAATTAAACATGAGCCAGCCAGTGAACTACATTATGCCATTAACCAAATTGCTAATTTCTGAATCTACTGAAGCATTTAAAATCTCATCCTCCACCCTAACATCCATCGGCAGCTAACCAGCCGCAGTACAACTCAGGATAACACAGTAAGATATTCACTGGGACACACATAAACACGCACGGTTTGTTTATCAGGAAGCAGCCAATGAGCCATTACTGACATCGAGGGCAATATGTCTCAGCGTAGTGAAGCACGAAAGACAACCCAGTCCACAATTAAGTAACCTTAATACTATTGAGTGTGCTCTCTCTCTTTCCTGCTATTGGCTAATTTCACTCTACCACTGCACATCACCGTGAGGCATGACTCTGAAAGTGGTATCTTTCTTTATCTATCCCTGCCTCCATCTCTCCTCTGCCAGGTTTGAAAGAGCAATGATGGAAGAACCAGAGGGAGACAAAAACGGGGGAGGACAGTTTCAGTCAGAGGGACGGAAAATGAGAAAGACGGAGAAAGGAAGCAGGTGGCCACATGAAAGAGGCAGTTTAAACTATCACCGGTTCTCCTGGTTGTTATCTGTCACCGCTCTGCTCCTCTCTCTCTCTGCATGGCCAGAGCTACCTGCGAGTAGCAGTTCATCTCCAGCTAGTGCTCAAGGGGACAGACAGGGGAAGATGATGAGTCAAAGGCAACAGAAAATGAAAAGCAACAGAGAAAACATGGCTGATGAAGGAAAAAGATAAAAAAAATAAAAAAACAACAGCGACTATCGATTGAATGGCACCATAATCGTTTAGTGGTGAACTGCTGATCTGTGTTCAAGCTCTTTGTCATGACCATATGATGCTGAAGATTAAACAATGTTGCTTTTTAGCTAAAAATATTATATGCCCATATAACAAAGCAGGACATCATATACCGAACATCCGCACACACTCTGTTCACTCTCCCATACTCATATGCACACATGCTGCTGGCCTGTTACTTGGGGTTAATAGTGGATGTTTACTTGCAGCGATGAAGGGGATAATGATGTGACTGTGAACTGCTCTTCCTTTTCTAATGATGCAAACTAATTGCGATGGCACTCATTTTTTGCAATGGCACTGTTAATCTGTTGTCGACAATCTGTTGGGATCTTACAGCCCTCCAGCAGAACCGTCCGACCCCCACCCTTCCCATCTTTCTGTCTTTCAGTAAGAAGATGTTGTGTAGCTCCCCCAAGACAAATATGCCACCCTTACGCTAAACAGCATCCATAATTTCCATAGAATGAGCTTTAATTTGTCTTTCTTGACATCATGCAGTGTTGAATGTCCCTAAGGATCACGTCTCTGTCTTTTAGCATTACGCTATTTGTAATTCTCCTAATTTGTATAGTGGTTATAAAGATGTGCAAACTTTTTGTTCTTTCTTTCTTTTTGTGTATATTAGCTATGTTCCTTCACTCTCTTTACAGAGTAGCACAGCTGAATGACTCACAGCTGCCTGAATCAGCCCAGTCAGATCCAGCCTGAGCTATTTTTAGCCTGCCCATTAAGAAGTTTTGGAGTGTGTCTGCACTCCCTTAGAATGCTTAAGCATCGGTGTTGCTGCAGCAGAAAAGACTGACATGAAGAAGGAGGTGAGGGGCACCAAAGAAAAAAAGAGTGATAGGGAAATTGTGCAATTGGATTACATAAGGGACAACACAGTGGCCAACACTTAGTATTAGCAGGAATCTCTTCTCTTTCTAGATTTAGTCATATCTATGGTGGAAACTTAATTGATATTTTTATATCGAATTGAGTTTGTGTAGAGAAAATGTTTAAATGAATTACCCAAACTGGATTTGGTCTGTTGTTTCTTTAACTTAACAAGGTGAATTACTCAACAAGGGGAATATACGTTTATTTTTATTCCTGCAACCAGACCCACGACAGCAAGACCATTTGTGAAGTATTGGGTGAACATTTATGCAATCATTTATTTTTGGAGGGAATTTTGTTTATTTAATTATCATTGTTTTGTAAAATTCTGTTGTTTACTTTGACACTAAAGTCCATGTCTGACATGAGATGGGGTGGCAAGAATCTTTCCAGCACACTTCAGGATCCTGGGACCAAAAAGGTCTTACAAAGTGAAAGACACACTGCATCCTGCTGTTGTCTTTGGCGGTGGTCGTAACGTACCAGCTTGTGATGAAGAAGATGAGGGTGAACTCTGTGATGACTGATGACTCGACTGCGGTGATTGGGAAGTCCCTCAAGGCGATATGGGTGGGAGAAACTGTTTACTTCATTACATTGATGACCATCATGGCTAGTAGCATGACTGGCATCATCAGACTGAATCACGTTGGCATTGCTTACATGTTCCAGCACAGTGAAATGTTGCCTCATAGTGATCTCCAACAAATGTAGATTACTTCCTGATGTCTTTGCAGATTTATTAAAACAAGTTGGTTTTGAAGAAAGGCGAACACAATGCATGTTTTCACATTAGATTTTCATTCTACGGTGCTTCTCAATATGTTGGGTTTCATACAATGAGTGTCCTCCCTGTGACTGGATGCAAAGCAACTAACTCAGAGGAAGTCGATATATCAAGCACACAGTTCATGCATGTTGTCTGTTTGTTGAACATCTGCTTGGTCATTTTCACATAAGGGAATAGACAACATAAGCAGTAGAAATGAAATGCCAAATACAGACTTGGTGGGTTAGAAAACTATTGCCACAAGAGGTTGTTATTTCACCACCTGATCAGACTATTCTTTTAAATGCTTTCATAGCCGCGCTGCCGCAGTAGAACTAGACCGTTAGAGTGAAACCTGGAGATACGATTCCTTTAGTGTTCTCCAATGAGAAGAATAACTCAAAACTACTCATTCTTTTGCTCTGCGTCAGTTTTTCGCTACACAGACTCGTTACCAAAGTTGCATCAAGATTCAGCACCAAAAACACTCAAACATAGAACAGAGCATTCAGTGACAGCTGCATGTGTATTTTGTGAGTATTAAATGATCTCTGTGGCAGATTAGCCAAGCTAACACAGCGGTGGCTGATTGGCTAATTTAAACACCTGCTCTACTGATGATCTGTCAGTTTGTGTGTGGGTCGCCTTTTTTATTTTTAAGCTGATCCAAAACGCACGTTAGTCCACATCACATCTGTATGTTAAGTTTGTCAAAGTCAAGCATAACTGACCTGCTTCCCTTTCCCCTTGCTATTGTTTTCTTAGTTAAAACTTATTTCTCACCTTATTATCTAGTGTAGGCAGTTCATAGCAAAACACTGCATCCATTCAAGTCTAGCAGGGAAATGGGTGCATGATTGCACCCCATGATTTAGTCTAGTTTAAATTTCAAATTTTAAACTTTAAACTTAAAAATAACACTGGAGCTCATTTAAAAATATTGTGATATATATCGTGTATCGTGATATAGAAAAAATATATCAGTATATTAGATTTTTCTCACATCCCTCAGCCCTACTGTGAAGTGTTGGCAATTTGTGTCAGTAAGCAGAAATCAGAAGTGATGAGCAAAAGCAAGTGCATCTAAGAAGGATGTACAGTTGAATGCATTCTTGCTCTTCACAGTGGTATTACTGAGCTGATTGTGGTTTGTTCATCATGATATAGGCCATCAAAGGGCATATATTTTCCAGTTGTTGACAGTGAAGGCAGCAGAAAGAAATGGAACATTATCTTTATTTCTCTGGCTCAATATCACATTGGAAGGCCTCTTGTTGCCCATTTCTTTTTTCTTTTTTTCCTTAATCTGAGCTGAGAGAAGCATTTTCTAAAATATTTTTAGACCGTCAAGCAACAGATTTTTTACAATCATCAAAGGTAAAACTGGGCTGGTGTGTGGGTCTTTTTGAAGGAGTTTGTAAAATGTGAAAGTCTGAAAAGAGAGAAGAGTCACTTGCTTGGAGCTCACAGTTCACTTCCTGAACACATCTCACAACTGACTGATCCTAACAGGCACAATTATCTATAACATGTATCATTTTCAGCTCTGATAATTGTATGAGATATTCTAACTGTGGTGTAGTTCTGGTTGTAATTCTAAACTAATGCTAATGCTTAATATATTTTTAATATTGATGTGTTCACCTGCCCCCCCCCCCCACCCCCCCTACTGAAATGCATCTATTTCACAGTCTGATGCTCTTATTTTCAATGTATATGCAAGACTCATATCCACCAATTTATGAGGATGTTGTACAGAATTAGCAATGAGAAATTGTTATAAAAGCCAAAAAATAAAATTTAAAACAGGAATATCTAAAGTATCCACAGATTCATATTAAGGCATTGTTAAAATTCCATTATTCTTGGACTAAATTTAAATATATATTTTTGATTTACTTTTTATTATATGCCTCCTGAATCCAATTCAAGGAGTTACTTTTGTGGATGCTGGAGCTCAGACAGCTGTTTTTATAATGCAAAAATAATAGAAATAAATATAGCAAACAAAATAAAAATGAGTACTAGAAAGTACCAGAGGTGTAATATACAACAAACAGTGCAATGCAATCAGCCACGTTTGATGGTTGTGGTGATGACAGTACCAATAACTCCACTGTGCGTTTTCTCAATCGGTCATATTCAAACGAGCAAACATGCTAACATTTCAGTAAGATTTTATGGCCAGTGTATGAGCTTACTGAAAAGTCAGTTTATTTTAGTAATTTAATTCACTGAGTGAAACATTAAGAAGATTAATTACATAGACACGTGTTTTAAAGCCTTTAATTCTGCAAATTATGATGATTTTCTGCCTGCAGTTGAAGAGAGTACGACATTTGAGATTTTAAAAATTAGTTAATAGAAAAAATAGAAATGTGAGTTTAATGAAAGGCATTTTTGCTTACGGTAATTTTCAGCTTTTCTCACAATCCATTTTATTAGATACACCTGTTCAGTTGCCTGTTAACCCAAATAATAAATCAGTTAAAGTTTTTTGTTGTGCAGAATAATGGATCCATTCTACATTTTCTGTTTTCATCCCTTCATGACTACAGTGCATTATTTTTCTGATGGCTGGTTCCTTAAGGATAATGCACCACAAATCTCAAACCATCTTAAACTACTGGAGCACCTTTGGGATGAGGTGGAACAAGAGAAGTGAGTCATGCTATGATGTCAATATGGACCCTAGTCTCTCAGGATTGTTTCTGACACTTGAGTCTATTCCACCAAGAACTAAGGTATTTTTAAATAGAACCCAAACCGCACCAGAAAAGTGTGCCTAATAAAGTAGGTAGAGACTATACTTATGCCTTAAGTAGTGTGTTATAATATTCGAAAAATCAATTTTATTTAGTGTCCTTTATGTATCAAATTGAAATCTCATAGGGCACCTTCACATGCTGATGATGGCAAGACACTGGATTGTTGCTACAGCTGCCCTGCGGCAGTCTGACTGAAGCCAGGATGCAATTTTGCACCAACACTAGCAGGCAACAGGTGAAGTGTTTTATCCAGGGACACAAACAACAAGGGAATCGAACTGTCGAACACCTACTGCCGTCACCACCATCGCCCCAATGTAGTAGCTTATTTTAATCGAGTTTAAAATCTATTTGAGTAACATATTGGGGAGGATTGGAGAAATTCACCACAAATCTCTTGCTGTCAAGGAAGAGGACTTAACGTCTCTTGCTGTCAAGGAAAATAAAAAGGAGAGAGAGCAGGATCTTAATTATTACTAGTGACTAGTTAAGTGGGACACATTTACAATACCACTGTGGACCATGCGATTTTGTTATTTGGGGAACCAAGTCTTCTTGGAATATCAAAGAAATACACAAAGGACTTCTAAGAAAACATAAGTAGACAATGTTCTCAAAGTCCTCTAGGACTGGAAACCAAATACTTTCCCTCTTTAAAAAAGAGGGAAAGTAAGAGAAGGCAAAAAGAATAACGCTCTCTATATAAGTCATAGCATATTGTGTGAATGTGTGGGTGAATGAGTGACTCTATTCAGTCACAGCAATGACTGAATGGAATAAATGTAGTGTGAGGTGCTTTGGATTCCTCAAGACCTGATAAAGTACAAAACAGGCCATTTAAATCCATCAGCATATGGATTTGAATTTTTAATTTGTGTTTAATCATCACTGATTAAAATCAAAAGTAAAAATTAGATTTTCACTAAATGTCCACCAGACATTTACCATTGCTAAAGCATAGCAATGGTAAATGTCTGAAGTCTTCCCCCACACATATTGAGGTTTTGTTTATCTTGTAAGTGTTTAGTGATACAACATTAATGTTTGCTGTCAACACCTGATTCCATGGACTGGAATTGTGTTAGAGTCTGTCACTCTACTCAAACAGAATAGGTTTGTCAATTAAGTAGCAGCTGTCAGGCAGACACTGTTTGCAGAAAGTAAAATAACTTACTCAGTAAACGTATGTCCTGATAGAGGACACACAAAGTAAAAACATACAAAATCAACACATAAATTGACTTATGTCTATATATCTGAGTCCTTGTGTGTTAAACCTGACTTTGTAGCCAAGATTCTGCATAAGGCTTACTATATGTGTCTTTTATGATTTGTCCTTGGTTTGAATGATGGAAAAGTCGCAATTTAATACTGTGTCAGGACAGAGGAAGTTATTAGTGGGAACTGTTTTTTCCCCCCAAAATGATCACCTGACCCTCTGGGGATGAAAGTTCAATGCTTTCAATCGCCACTGCAAATGACGTCAACAGAACAACCTACAGTGGGTGACAGGAGCAAATACACAAGAGATTGCAAAAAATGCTTCAAACAGGTGCAAACATGCAGCAAACAGCAAAACGTGCTGAAAATGCATGAATGATGCAAACTCCAAAACACACAAAAACAAATGCAACAGAAAAACACTGCTTGTTTTGGTCCACATGTTTAACTGTGGTTTGCTTTTACTTCAGTTAAACATGCTATAGATGTATATTTTAGAATACTTTCTTTTATTGTTTTCATTATCCAGTCCTAATCTGAGCAAGTTAATAAACTACCATTCAGTGGAACCTTTTTTCGGAAAACTTTTTTATTTGGCTGAATTACTCTTTTTTTGAAAGAGATTGCAAGTCACTCATCAGCAAGTAATTCTCCAGTGCTGACAGGTAAAATTCAGAGTGAATATTTAAATGCTGACACAAAGGAGCAGAGTATGTGCATGCAAATGAACACGCTTCTATTCACCTCTGTGCCTATACACGAACACATACTTTACTTATTGTCTATATTCTGTGTGGAGTCAGCAGATAGATTAGCATTGCCAACTAATCCATCTTATTAAAAGGCAAAAGAGAGAGAAAGAAAGCGAGAGAAATAATAAAGCACAGGTTGTGGGACATGTCTAAGGTATTAAAGTTTAGCTGAGTCAGTGTTATAGACGGGCAGTACAAGAACAGTCCAGCCATATAACCCTTGATAAAACCCCGCAGATCATGCCATAAAGTTACAAATTTTTAAAGTGTGTGTGTGTGACTCTTGTTTGTTTACTCAGCACAGACTGATAGCCACTTGCTGTACCTTTCATCAGAAGTCAGTCAAGTGTGTTGAGCTATCTCTCTTGGTGGAGGACAGATCCGTAGGATATTATAATAGATGGCAACACTATTTGAAGAATGAATCGATGCTGAAACCAGTCTGATGGTGGACAAGACACATATCGCATTTGACAAGGATTTAACTGGGGGACAGTTGGTTTAATGCTCTCCTGCTCATGCAGGCACACAATGATAAACAACTAAACAGGAAGGTTACTGCAGCTCTCTGAGTCTGGCCTATAATACCTGTACCTGTAGTTTTTTTCAGGTAAAATGTTGACATTTTTGGTCTCTTCATCTATAGACGTTTCTAAAACCAAAACATGACAGACACTACTCTTCACTCTTATGCTGTGTGATGAAAAGAACATTAAGTGGTACGAATAAAAGTGCACTTTTATTTGAGAAGGGCATGGGAATAGAAATCCCATGTTGTCAGTTATTATTACCTTTAAAATGTAGGTTTCATCTCTGGAAGCTTTGTTTCAAACTCACTCATTGATCAACCTGGGCCTTAATTCCTATTGAGTGTCGAAACAACAGAGTCAGTCTATAGAAATGCCATTCTGAATCCTCCACGAACATAGCTTAAAAAATGAGCAGTGTTAACACAAGTAAAATTTAGATACTGTAATTGTCATTGTATTTTCTGAGTCGTCTATTTAGTTCATATCACTCCTTAAATGCAGGATTGTCTGCTGTGTCTTATTCTCACAACAACTGTATCACAACTGCATTTGCCACAAAGATGTCCTCATACAGTGCAGTCACATTATGTTTCATAAGGCTTAGGGTTATTTAAAAAGTAATTATTTGGGTAAAATTGTACAAATTAATAACTTTTAGAAATGGAGGTAAGCAAAACCTGGATACTGCTACCAAATTTACAATTGGGCAATTAGCAGTCAGAGAAAGTAAATCAGGAACTGAATCATTGCATTTCTGGGATTTTGAAAGCCTTTAAGGATTCTGTTTGAGATAAATTTGTTCTTCATATTCTGCTCCTTTCTTGTTACAGAATTAGTTTTTGGTGTGAATCTGTAGTTTGACCTTGGCCTCACAGTTGTGCTGTAATAAGTTGTCACAGGATTTGAAGATCGTGTAAAGTAGTTCCCTCTGTTGTCTGATTGTAACTGAATTATTCAAGGCTTTTTTCCTCTTTGACAGAGCCGAGGTATTTATAGGCGTTGGTCTCTGCCTCTCATACTTACATGGCAACAACTAGCTCTCCGAAGGCTCTTCCACAAACGAACCAATTCTGAGCGAGAGGAGGAGGAGAAAGGCAGTAGAAAAAACAGCGATATGAAATATATGCTGGAGTTTTTGGCTTGCGGCTGAAAAAGAATTGGACATTGCGGTCTAAGACATTGACACGGTTTCAGTGCTATTTGTCTTGGAAGTCATATTTCAATTTTAAAAGAACTAAAAATGACAACCTTTTACAAAATAATGGTTGTTAAGGAATATTTATTAGCTGTCTACACAAAATGGACCTCTCAGGAGTGCTTTTAATTGTTTAAAGATGAAGATGAACTGCAAGACAGTCCGTGTGACTGATTCACGCAGGAAGATGGGAAAGTCATAGGTAAGAGAGATAAACCCCTTGTCAAAGTCTTAAAGGAAACTGGGTGACTACAGATGAAAAATGGACTGCTGTCCAGTCACGGTCACAGATCTGCCCCTGGTGTATAGCAGGATTGATGGAGCAGTAACAGTTGTGGAAGCAGACCCAAGCAACCTCAAGGGTTCATGAGCGGTACTGGGGTGATTACCACTTTATTCTGCAATTTCTTTCAAAGCACACCAATCGGAGACTCCAGTTGTAGGCACGGATAATGCAATTTTAAGATGCTGTCATAGTTTGCTCCACAAACCTAGTTTTTGAAGGTTCAGCTTAATTCCAGAAGAGCTACCTTCAACAGAAATGAAAAAATGTTAACCCTGGAAATGGCCAGGGTGGAGGTGACGTTGCCTTGTATCCACCTCCACACCACAGCTTCTCCCTGAAAATAACCAGCATACTGTGGAACAGCATAAAAAACAAACAGAAAAACTGAGTTTGCCTTCCCCCTGTCACCTACCCCCAATCCCTGAATGCATCTATGGCTCAGTGGAAGTTCTACCAATTTTTCTGTGTTATTTCAAACAGTATTTTAATACTCTGTGTTTTTTGCACTCTGTATGTGCAAAAAAAAGGTTTCGGAGAACAACACACAGACAGCATGAACAAAGAGTCAGCTGGAGCACACGACAGGGGAAGTTGGGATGTGTGAGTGTGTGGAAGCGTGGAATCAAAAAGTCAATAAGGCTCTCTAGATAAATGTGTGTTTGTGCAAATGCACATGAATGTTGGTGTGTAACTTTATCTGGGTAAACCACCAGGGGTTAATTTTCATTCAGCAGGCTTCACTGTGTGTCCGGCATGGTTTGTGTTCTCATCTATCTGTGCGTGTGCGTGTAAGAGAGAAAGGGAGAGAGATTTTGCGTCCTTCAGACAAGGACAGTAGGAGAGTTAACATCGGTCCTGAATGGAGAAGCACTGTGGGCTCTAAAAGAAGCGTAAGCAGCAGAAAGATAGCTTGTTAACATGTTAACTGAAAGCATGGTATTGTATTGTTACAAATGTGGTTTAATGTGATACAAAGACTTAAATCTCTGTTATGCACCCATTGTTTCTCTGGTCTACCTTTCTTTTCTCAAGGCATTGAATTTTGGAATATATGTAGGAAGTAGTTTGGTAAAATGTGGTCCTGCTCTTTGTCTTACTAACCCTGCTTCATTTTTATGTACTTAAGAGACTTCTCACACCTCAAGTTATCTGGTCACAAACGATTTTCACTGATCAAGTACAATTTAGACTTTCAAATTTCTCGAACAGCTTCATGATTTTTGCATTAAAATACATCTAAACAATGAATGATTCATAGATCTAAAGGTTAAAGTTTTTTGACATCTAAAACAGATTTTAGATGCTCATCAGAGACCTGCACATAAACCGGTTTGGCATGGATTGTTGTGTTTAAATTGAGCTTTACCTCAAGCTGCCTTTCAACACAAGTTGTTCTTTGTCTCTTTGTTCATATTCATCAAGCTTTTACAATTACCTATTTAAAACAAAAAAATAAATTTTATTGAATTAGCACTGCTTTGATGGGAAGCAGAAATCTACTGCCCAGTATAGTTGATCTGGTTAGAAATTACAATTCAGGTTGATTATCTGACATTGTTCCCTTAATCAAGGTTATCTGTTATGCATTAGCAGCATGATTTCTTTTGCAAGCGAGTTCAGGCATCAACATGAATGGTGTTGCCTTTCAAACTTCAGTTTCAGACTCACAACACCCACTGCCACTGTAGACGTTGCTGCAGGGGAAACCTGTCTGTATTCATGAAGAGTAAATGTGATCTTCAACAACGTTTGCTACTTTTCATTCATACAGGTGGAAAGAAAGGGCAACATTTCCTTTCTGAATGGCCTTTCCTTTACCAGATTGTTTTACAAGCAAACCACAAATCCACCAAACCAAAACACAGCAGGCAAATCACTTTGGATTACCAGATGCCATATACTGGTATCTGGTAATAAAGGAACCAGTATTCAGTCATGCAGAATCAAATTTACTTCCTATTGATTTTTAATCGAGTCAATGATTTGACTCAGTAAAAATATTTTGAGAAACAAATTGTTCTGCCATATCAAAAATATCTCCTGTGTCTAATCCCAAACTAAAGGAAATTTGTTTTGCTTTGCTCAATTTTATCCTTAATATTTTGGTTCAGATTGTTTAATGAAAATACTGTTCTCTCTGGACTTTTTTAAAGTGCAATTTCAGGTCAGTTATGAATGTGCACTCTCAGGCAGTTCTACCTCATATATTTATCTAAAACTGTAACTTTTGAGCGTGACTTAAGGGGATGAGGATCAGCTGGATAATTTTATACCTTACTGGTTTAAAGTGCTCAGATATATTTTCCTCAATGCCACAGAGGAAAGAAATTAGCAAGATAATGAGACAAGCCGTTTAAGAGTTAAATGCATAATTTGTAGTCAGCCATTTATGTGAATCAATTAAGAACCATTTCTCATTAACAAGGCCCTGGCCAAGAGCAAGTATGAAAAGAAGTCGCAAAAGAAAACAATATTCTTGGAACTTTTCATGTCAGCTGTCAAAACAAGCTGATGGCATGCTTGTTTTTGCAGGCTCAGAACCTGGACCTCACTCTGTATTGATTAAGTTGTCCATGATCTTGTCTGAAAATATTTCCAGTCAAATTTAATTCTGAAAGTTAAACGCTTAACAATTGGGGCATTAAACTTTTCAACAATCAAAATGATGATCGCTGAAGCAACGAATGAATGAATAAAAGTAAAGGTAGTAGAAAGCACAGACACTGCTGACAAGACTGCTGTATAATACTTTGAATCTCCCTATTTGACCTCCTGTCATGATTTCTATGACCGTACTTGTTTTTTAACTCTTGAGTAAATGATCATAAGGGTGAGGAAGATCAGTGCATATACATGTCTAGATAGTCCACATATTGGCATCAATAATGTTTCTTTAATTACGGCGAACACCTTTTGTGATGTTCTTTTGTTTCCATTTTGCGGCTGTGGGTGTGATGGATGACAGTGGTGTTGAGGTTATCGCTGCTATCACAGCCCTGCTTTTAGATGCTGCTGGGCTGTACAGAATACATGACAGTTCTGATGAATGAGCCACATTTCACACTTTTAGACTGCATTTGATCTGCTTTCCACATACACGCATGTACTACGCACACAGAAATGCATCCAGTACACAAACAACACGGTCAAAGGCAGCACACATTTGGCTGATTTCCTTTTCCTACCCTCCCCCCTTTAAGCCAAAGCCTTTTATTCGATTATATGCACAGCTGAATGATCAGCTGACTTGATTTATAACATGTGAGACAGTTTGGAGTGATTAATCTCTCATCTGTAACTTTCACAACTAATTACACCTCCTCCTTCATTATACCTTCCCCCTGGCTCTGCTGGTAAAATGTTTTCAGACACAAAGTAAACTGAGTTTATAGCAAACACTTGTCAGTTCTTACTTACCTCTTTTTTGTTTATCTCCACTATCTCAGGAAATGCTTTGCTTTTTGTTAATGGAGAGATGTGATTAAAACAATTAGAAAATTCATCAGAGGCTTTGAAATTAATTAATTGCTATTGATCCTCTTTAATCAAATGGCAGTATTTGACACAAGCAAAGTCTTTAGTTAAATAATACACTTTAATTGCGGATTGAATTGTTATACCAATTTATAGCAACCATATTATGATGTTGCACAAATATTTCTATCTTGATTTAGTGTTTATATTGTAGTTTATCCAAACATGCAGTTTCATTAGAAATCAGGGCACATGAACTATTAGCTCTATTCATCATTAGACACTCATGCAGCTATTTCTATTCTATCCCAAAAATGCAACATTTCTATATTTAGTTGAAAAATCCTTCCAGTCACTCTAATGTTGGCCTCTGAAAACATGACCCTTTCAGCCGCTCTCAGGTGAAGACCTGGAAGGCTTTTCTGAAAGCTGAGAGTCATCATAAGAAAGCAACTCCTAACTGTGGGTGTTAGTTTGAACTTTTAAACGACGATGCTCTTTCTCTTGAAATTATTTCTCTTTTTTTTTTCTTCAGATTTGAAGATTTGACACAGTTACTTCCTAATGTTACATTTCTTTTAACACATAACCTGTTTTATTTCTTTCTCAGCTGTAACAAGAATATTTTACTGGTTTGGTTATGTGAATCAGACGTGGTGATCTTTTTCACCGGCCTCTCTTGTGGACAGCCTTACACCAGGCAAAGTAAAGGAAACCAATGCAAAGGCAGGCATGTGCCTGGGTCTTTATTGCAGATTTACAGCAACATGCTGTGACTTTCACATACCTACCAGGACGACCCTGCTCTCACAGCCTCTCTCATTTAAACAGCCTCTGTGTGGGCTCAAAGGGCTGTGTGCTGTTTAGTCAGCATATTACTGTTCAGGGTAGATACAGCCTGTATTATCAGGATGAGAAGAGGGCATTGATCTCTATCAGCATGCATGGAGGGCAAATCCACATACAGACTGAAACTACACTCATGTACTGTACACGTATTGAGCTCTGTTTCTTGCCTGTTAATAAAATATTTGTTAAATATGCAATTATGTTACATTTAAAAAGCAAGGCAAAAAAAAAAAAAAAAAAAACCATGCAGAATTATATCCTGTTATGGCATGAATGATGAAGAATGCTAATGATAATTACTTCTCTGTGGCAGCTTAATTTCTCTCTGTGTGTGTTTGTTGAAATAAATTATGGCTGACGTATTAGCAACATGCTAAAACAAAAATGGGATATTCGGGGAAATTTTCTTATCTTCATATACATTTTTTTTTCTAAATATTCCAACATTTATTGCTATATGAGGGCTGAAAAATAATTACAACAATGAATATGTTTACTGACTTTGCTTTTATCATCTAAGGTTCTATAAAATCAGAAAATTTAACCTTAGTTGATAAAAACAAAGACAGCTTCGATTTCAATTGTTGAATTTTACTTCTTTATTAAATATTCAGATTTAATCCCGAAATTTGATAGCCTGATTACAAAATTATCGTCAAAGATGATATTCAGACTGAAATTCGCATCGTCGCATTTTTAGAAAATAACTATGCATTTTTGCTTTAAATTTCTTAAGCTCTTATTGTCACTACAACATGAGGAAATGTATACAAAACTTTTCAATTTTAAATTGTGTCAATAGATTCACAAGGCAATTTTTGGTTCTTTACAGAGACCCGGGAGGACCGCAATAAGAGACTGTTCAGACACTACACTGTGGGGTCTTATGACAACTTCACCTCATACAGGTACTGCCTTTGTTTCAGTGTGTGTGTGTGTGTGTGTGTGTGTGTGTGTGTGTGTGCGTGTGTGTGTGTGTGGGGGGGGGGGTGTGGCCATGCATGCCATGCTGCAGCAACTTTAATGGTCATGTCACAAGAAACTTTTCTCCCTGTTGGGCTAATAAAGTCCATGCAAAAAGGTGATGAAGTGCAGTGAGGTTGCTGCCATCTAAAGTAATGTAGGTGTAACTGCACTCTCTTCTGTCTATTAAAAGCAAAGCAAATTATGTGACCGAGCTACATTAAATTACTGGTTTCAGGAGAACCATATCTGGTAAGTTAAACAACACTTTTAAAGTCAATATATGATGACAAACTGTACGTGAGATATTGTTGTAAGTAGATTCATAAATGTTTGAAGATGAAAATTGTATTTGTTCTTAGATGATGTATATTAATATATTCAGCTCATGAGACAAGTCAATATATAATATTGGGTATTTCACAAATATCTTAAATATCAGTAAAAAAGTTTATTCCATTACTTAAACGGGAGAAAAGTTTTACAGGTCATAAAATGTCTGGTAATAATTATCTCTTTGCTATAGAATTGTGTGGCTACGGTACTAAAAATATACTTCTGAATTTACTTTTTGTACAAAGCAGCACACAATTTTTAAGAGAAAGTTTAAATTATTTTCATAGGCTTTTTGGAAGAAAATTCTGAAAAGTATGGCTTACATTAGTAGTCATCCACCTTAAGTCAAAGTTTTTCTTTTCAAAAACTTTGGAGAGAAAAATAATCATTGGTCTCAACAAGGATGTGTCAAAGAAGACGACAGTGAGACATTTTTACAAAGGAGAACTTCAAGGTCACCATCCAAAAAATATTCCGTTGCTGAGACAACAGCATACGTTTATTTTTTGAAAAACATGTGACTCTTTAAATGTGACTGTTAAATGTGAGTTTCAGTTACAGAAGTTAATTATATGCAAGAAAAAAATTCTTACATTGCTTTTATGCAGAATTTTGGAGTCTTAGTTGAAGTGAGAATACATACATTGGATGTGAAGGTTTAAAAAGACAAATCTACTTACTGTTGCCTCTCCAGCACAGCATTGTGTGCATAATAATTAGCAGAAAGTGGATAGAGAGCATTTTATGAAATCAGACTCAACCTCCCTCCAGCAGAAAGGTCGCTTCCCCGTCTCCTGGCTCCACCAGCAGGAGCTCTGTGAGTCTGAGAGGAGTTTATTCAGTTGAGCTAATGAAACTGCAGCTCCCTGTCCAATTTGAACGCCACTGCTCTATACCTGCCTCAGCTGTCAACGATACTGTAGAAATGTTACAAAGACTTGGAAGGACATTTGTGTGTTATGTTTAACACACATACAAAAGATATTGCTCTTGTTTGTGCACACAAGACTTAAGTAAATTAAGCACTTCTTCAAACTTTACTGTTGAGCATTAGAAATGATCTAAATATATACCCACTGGCCACTTTATTAGGCACATATTTAAAGAAAGCACCAAAGTGATTTTGGTCCATTGTAACATTTGTGGACTGCACATTCATGATGCGATATTTTGGAGTACATAAAAATCTGGAAGAGGTGAAGTTGGCACAGTGTAGTCATAAAGAGATGAGCATGGACAGGAGTAACTACTACTGCTACTATTCAAGTAGGTTATAGTGTTTAAATATAGAGCATAACATAACACCACCTGTAATATGAATTTTTTGTAATTGTAATCTGTCTTTTTTTTATCCCAGGAGGAATAGCTGATGCAGCATTGCCGCTGATTCTAATAGGGATCTCAATAAACATAAATGTAAACCAGCCTGAATTGTGCATACTTTTCAGGAGTGAACTATGCTTTCATGTTGTTTGCACGAAATTCTGACCCTACTTTCTGAGCGCTGTGGCTGAAATTGAGACGCAGACCAGGAAATTATTTTTTCCATGTGTTATTGTTGAAACCTGGTGAGTGTAAGATGTAGCCTTAGTTCCTTATTCTCTGCAGACAGGAGCAGCACCCGGAGTAATCTCCTGCTACTGAAGCCCATTTGCGTCAAGGGTCAATGTGTTATATTTTTAGAGAGGATTTTCCTCATACTGGATCTTTCTTCTTTTCAGACCATTCCCTGTAACTCAGAGAGTTACAGAGAAAATGACAGATCAGCCATTTCTAATCAACCTATGTTGCTCCAACAACCAAGTAACGTTCAGGTCACTTAAATCACTTTTATTTCCCGATTCTGATTTACGGTTTGAATTTCAGCAAGTGGTTTTCACCACCTTTAGATGCCTGAAGGCTCTGAGTTGGTTGACTGGTTTGCTGCTCGAGTTTGAAGCAATGAAGGAGGTGTACTTATTGAGGTAGCACATGACTATTGTTGAATATCCATAATATCTGCAGTATTTTATGATGAAAATAATCCTTCTTGCAGTCAAGCACTATTGTACTTAGCAAAAGTTTTGGCTCAGAATTTAACAAGTCCATACATGAGAGATTTACTCTCCAAGGTGTGAGGGGACTTTCAGTTTAAGACCGCCTAATAGCTGACATCCCTTAACACTCAGGAAAATCAGGTAGTGATAAACTGCTTTGCTTTCTTTTCTGTTCTGTTTCTTTTGTGATCAGTCAAGGCACAATACAGCATCTGAGCTTAATCTGACAGTTTCTCTTACAAAATCCCTAAACACACTCCTCAGCGTAAGTCTCCAGTGGGGGATCATCTGGAGGTCTTAGAGTTTATCCGTGAGATACTTCAGTCATGGGGATCCCTTTTACCTGCTTATTTTCTCTCACACTCAAACCTGTTCCTTTTGCCCGCCTCCAGGGAATCCTGAGCTGTGATCTTTTGCTTTGCTTTTAACCTCATTGAGAAAGACAGTACAAGTGTGTGCGTGCTCATCCATGTGTCTGGGTTGTGTGTGCCTCTCCACCTCCTCCAGCGACTCAGCCCCCAACCAGTCGACCCTCTTCACTCCACAACCCTTTACCCTCTTTGTTTGCGTGTGCGACGATGGTGTTGAACTCACCCCTGCTCTACCTGTGCTATTTTCTCGACAGTGACTACATCGTGGAAGAGAAGAATGCTGTTTTACAGAAGAAAGAGAATGAGGGGTTTGGTTTTGTCCTGCGTGGAGCCAAAGGTGAGTCATAAAGCTCGCTGACACTGGAACCTTCCCGTCCACAGCGCCTGTGCTTTTCAATGCGTGACATTGATCTGTTCGCATAAAAAGTTAGATGATCTGAGTCATCAAGTTCATCTCAGTCAGTATTGTGACTGTTTTAGTCAACAACACAAGCGGCTTTGGTCAACAATCAGCTTATTTACTCAGATGTAGTCAGGCGTCTGTGTGTGTGTGTGAGTGCGTGGGTGTGCGCGCGTGTGTGTGTTGTGTGTGTAAGACAGAGAGAAAGAGCATGTAGACCTTCTGGTAGCATCATCCTTGGCCGAGCTGTCTGCTCGCTGTCCCATCTGTTCATCACACATGGCGTTAGGCTTCAGTAGAGAAACATCATCTCTAGTATTCCTTTCATTTTTTACTCTTCTTTTTCTTTTTCTTCCCGTGCAGCCTTCTTTCATCCTTCCTGTTGATTATCTTTAAATTCTGTCAGCCCTTCCACTTTTCATCCAAATCTACCTTTTGACTCATACTCCGTAACCGCAAATTTGTTTTTACGAGCACACACGTGCCAGCTCCCCGTTCGTGGTGGTTACCATGGCAGCCTCTCTTCGGCAGCTTGCCGGGAGTCTGAGTGTGCTTTACTGCTCTGTCACTCTCTACCATGAATCTTGGCTCGCCCCACTCTCTTTTTTTACTCGTTCTTTTACTCTCCAGCACCCTCAGACACTCACACTGCGGTTCACTTAGTAGTCCTTTGAGAGCTCTCATGTGTCAGTGATTTACTCACACTTGCTTTGAGATTAAACAGAATTTGTTATGCTGCACTCAAAATATTGTTATAGATTGTCTGCATATAGATTGGGGTTTTCAGGCGGAGCTGCATGTTTGTTCAGGGATTGAAGCGAGTATAGGTTGGATTCAGAATGCAAAACAGGCATATTCACTTACAGTACTAATGCTGTAACCATAATTCTCTGGTGTCCTTATTGAAAATGTAGAATGTAGAAAATGTAGAATGTAAAGACATTCTACATTTGGGTCACGTAAACAAGACGGTGATGTCTCAGGAACAGGTTATCCTGATTCAGCAGAACATTGTGGACACTTCACCTGGACTCGAATCCAAATCCACTTTTCAGAAAAGTGCTAGGCTACATCAAGTATGACAGACATTTTAAAGGCATGAAGGAACTTGATGTTCCACAAAATTTCTTTCATTTTCTCTTCTTCAGAGAAAACATGATATATTAAAACATGGCGCTTTGTTTTAATATGCCAGCATACAAGGCAGGAAAGAAAAATGTTACACCAGCTGGTAAGAGCTCCACAGCAGTAAAATCAGATGAAGACCTCAATGAAGTATTGTGTAGTTTAGTTAGTAAATAAATGCCCATCAGTGGAGACTTGTTAACGTTTGGGCTCACAGAGGCTCAGAAATAACAAAGATCTGAGAATACTTGATGCCACGACTAAAAGAGGCTTGTAACGGTCTGTATTGATAGTTCAAACAAAAAATATACCTTAATATGCATTAATATGCACAATGGAAACCATCTTAGCACAACCACAGAAGCTAATAGTCTTGCTTATCTCACTGTTAGGGGCTTGGGCAATCAGTGCCAAAGATGATGATGCTCCTGGATTGGCTGTGTTGCCACTTGTGTGTCAAGTGGCATTGCGCTTACATATGTCAGCTGCCCAAGCTTTATTTTCTTTCCAATATTTAAGAAAAAAATCTGTAAATAGGCGCAAATAATTTGGGTTCCAATAATTTGTGAGATATCTGTAAATAATACTTTGACTGTGTTTCTGTCAAGCTCACATTTGTATGACATGAAACATTACAGCTACGTTATCATGTTACCTACAGTATAATAAGCTCTAAAAAGGTTTTAATACAGATTACATATTACAGAATACAGTCACATTTTTTTATCTCTGGTTGTGACTTTTTTTCTTCAAGCAAAGTTCTGTAAGTTAATGAACACTTAAAATATCTCTAGAATATTTCCTCTCAGAGTCTAATCATTTTAATTGTGTCTGATTTCAAAATAGCTTTTTGTAGAACGTAGGGAGCTGCATCAGGTCAGTGACTGGTCCTTTAGTGTGTCCCAGGACAGAATGAGTGTTAAACTGTAGAAAATAAAAGTGTCTTGCCAAATTTGTCCTCAGGTTTTTCACACCCTTGTCCAGCCACAAACCGGTCTGGACGGATGTTACCTTCAATTGAATCATAGCATAGAGGGAGGGATTTAAGCAATAAATAAACTGTCCACCTCTTAAACAGTTAGCTGTCACTAAGGAGAAACATAAAAGACTCATAAAGCACTAATGGCTTCAGAAATTGATGTGCTGGATGTGATTCTAAGGTTTGTAGTATTAAAGATGTTAAAGATAATATTTAAACCATAGTGCTATTTTTGGACTCCTCTGTACATTCTGCATTTGTATTACTCTCTCAACACAATAACATCTTTACCAGGTAATGTAATTAAAACTGTTTGGATCTTTGTAGAGCAATATTTGGTTTGCCAAACCAAGAAAACAATGGAACAATCAAAATCCAGCCAGCATTTTCCTAAATGTTCTCTTTGGTAATTACTTAGTGCTTGGAATATCCAGCAGTTTCATTTTACGAATCTCTGAGGCACTGAAGTTTATGGTTTTAACTACCATATTTTCCAGACAGACAATGCAGTTCTGAATGTATGTTTAAATCTATTTTGTTTTTTCTTTAAAGCTGAGACTCCCATTGAAGAGTTCACTCCCACCCCAGCATTCCCTGCCTTGCAGTACTTGGAGTCAGTGGATGTGGAGGGCGTGGCCTGGAGGGCTGGGCTCAGGACGGGGGACTTTCTCATTGAGGTAGTTAAGAAACAGTGTGTGTGCGTTCATGTGTGTGTGTCTTCATTCAAAACGTTGACAATGGAGGTAATTTCTGAAACTCAGGAAACTCAATTTCTGAGCTTTGCTGCATTTAATTCATATGTATTCTGCAGAGAAGTTTTTGTTTTTCATTAGTTTAGATGTAACATCGTAATAATCTTTGTGGGATAATCAACTGATATCCTAAACAATAATGTGGTTTTATTATTTAGTACATTAATAAACAATATAATAAACTTGAAAATTTTTATGTGAGGTGACCAGAATTTGACCAGAATTTGATCAGAATTTGATCAGAATTTTATCAGCATTGACCTAGTTTCTGTCTTCTTACATTTTTTCCAGGTGAACGGGGTGAATGTAGTGAAGGTGGGCCACAAGCAGGTGGTGTCTTTAATCCGGCAAGGGGGGAGCAGACTCCTAATGAAAGTTGTTTCTGTCACTCGCAAGCCAGAGTCGGAAGAAATTGTTCGAAAGAAAGGTAAGGCTATTTGGGAATAATGATGTCATTTAAGGAACGATTACAACTTACCTGTAAAAATAATAATAGTAATAATAATAATTACTTCATATGTTCACATTGTTTAGGATTCCAAACTAATGGTTATGAGTCAGGTCTTTAGTATATATGTTGTGATAAGGCACATCATATAAAAGAGTGGATGGTATTAGTTGTTCATAACAAATTGAGATGTGCTAAAGAGAGTGGAACTAAAGAACACAAGAACTGACCAAAAGATAGAGAAAACGTTTTGGACTGGTGGAAACGGGACAGCTCTATTTGTGTCTAAGAGCTGCAAACAGATTGTCAGACAACCCCTAAACACTGTATTCAGGTCACAGTGGACTGTGAAGCATCGCGACTAAGATACTGTGCTGTTGAAGGATTATTCTCATGCTCACGCAGTTTAACACATAGAAATCATACAAATTTAAAATACCTCAAATTACTTTGAAGAGGCTAAGTCCAGCATGATGAAAGGAAATAGCCCTGACCCCAAACACATCAGAAAGTATTTACATTCTTCTCCTAGAACCATTATAAGTGGTTTGGAAAGTGGCCTTTGGTACACGAGTGCCAGAAATGTTTGGCGGTACACAACATAGATGGCATGGAGTTTTCTGAAACACTGGTTATAAAGATTAACATAAACTTAAACACTGAAAAATATGTTCATTTTTAGAACAGACTGCAACTTCTTAATGTTCAAAATGTTTTGTTTTCTCTTCATTCTGTTGAACAATAATGAATTTAATAAAATTTTCACACACAAATGTGTGTGTGAATGAAGACACACACACATTTCAATGTGAAATGTTATGATTTCACATTGAGTGCATTGTGTTCTCAATACATTGTTGTTAATGAAAATAAAGCTATCATAGGGATTGTGTACTTTCCTCGCTTTTTTAAACACAACTGAAGCTCAGTGTGTTACGTGTTGTAATGGAAATGCCTAATTGGCTTTTATACTCATACTGGTGTCTCTATGTTGTCAGGAATATTTCCGCATGGTAAATTTAAGTAGTTTCCATGTCAACCAGAGTTTGCCCTTACTTTGCGCCCACACTATCCTGGCATAGTAACCTCCAAATTTTACAATTATGTACATTGTAATTCATGCTAGACTATTAGTGATTGTTGAAATTTAGAAACAGAGATAAATGGATTCACTTCAAGATAGGTGAGTGCCCTTTTTGCTAAATTATATTACTGATTTGTGGTCTCAGTTCAAATCTTTCTTTGTCTTTCTTACACCTAAGCCAGTTGTGAAGGCTCATTAATACCTTTTCTGCTTCATACTTCATAGTTCATAGTGTTATCTTAAAAGGCAATTACAAATTACCTGTAGAAATGAGCATGGATATCTATCTGTCCTTGTGTTGGGCCTGTTGTATTAAAGCTATTAAAGCAATTTCTGAAGTGCTTGCACAGCCTCTCACGTGCAGAGGTCCTGAAATGGGATTAGACTAAAGATTTGTTCACTGCTGTGACTTTTTAGTGTCGATGCAATTACTGTCACATTCTGTTGATACCTGTGAAGATTAATACACTTAATCTAAATTGAATTGAGTAATTTTGCATGCAGTAGTATTTGTTTTCTGCGGTTTAAATCACTGTAATTTTCTACATAATAATTTTAGCCTGATTTGTTTATTCTCTTTCTGTGTGTGTTTGGGATCGTGGTCTGTTGGACCTGAGGTTTGAACTAACTGATGTTGTAGGAGTTGGACTGAGGCTGTAGATCTTGAAGACGCAGTACCAGCTGCGAAGCATGGAGGCGTTTTCATTTTACTGTGGGTTGTTTTACTACCACAGGAACGGAGGATTGGCAAAAAGTGGGCGGAATAACGACAAAGGACTATGTCCGAATTCTTCTGTCACACATTGTTTAGATGGTTACAATGGAGGCACAGTCCAGTATAGGAATGGGAAAATTAACAGGTCATTTTAATTTTACTGACAACTGACTCCAATGTGGGCCTTTATGTTTGAAGTGCCTTTGATGGGCAAACATATTTTTTCTTTTAAATTTTTTCCTTTAAATTGTGTTTATAAGACTCAAACAGCTGTTCAAGATTTTTTTTTTACTATAAATTTTGGATTTTTGGATCAAGAAAGGAGCCTATCTCCAAAATACAACAGGGCATACTGCATTCAAATTCTGTTTTTAAGAGAGCTATGGCTGACAGCATCTTGTTGTTAAAACCTTCTTGCTTTTGAAATTGCTTATTTGTGTTGAAAAGCAAAATATAAATCAAGATTTATTTATATTTCATGGTTTCGGCTTCTAGAGGCTTCAATAGGTGCCACTAAGATACATTTGCCCTTTAGATAAAGAGATTAAAAGTGCTGAAAAATATGTCTTATGATCCACCAAATGGATTGTTTCGGTTTAGGTAAAAAACAAAAGTCTTCTTCTGAATTTTACTTCACCTTTCTTTTGTTCTTTTCGGCTCCCTAAGCCGCGCCGAACACCATCTGCCGCCACTCACCGACTCCGGTTGGACAAACTCTCCTTATTGTGCTTCACCCTAGCACAAATACAAATACAAATTTCTCTGCACCATGCGTGGCCTCACTACTGCCACCGTTGCTATGGTGACTACAATGCATGTTTGAATTAAGCATTATATTACAGCAACTGCAACACTCTCTCTCCATCTGAGCTTCTCTTTTTCCATCCTCCTCTATCTGCTCTGCTCCCTGCTTCTGTAGCAGAGTGTGCAGGCTGCTGAGGAAATGAAGATATTTGGTGTGGACAGTACCCGGGATGGCGTATGTACAGTAGATGTGCAGCTGCTGCATTGGGGCTTGTGTGTGATCTAGGGAGTTATGGCTCTAGAGAGGTGCTGTCAGTGTTAGCTGGCTGGTCTTAGAGTGAGCTGACTGAGTGATTGACAAGAAATTTGGTTTCTTTTAGATGTTATCCTGTAAAGATTGCTTATGGGCTGTGGCTTTCCCGATACTATCTTACTGCATGATAGTTTGCTGTTACTGCTGAATTGCCTGCTCTCTTTCCAGTTTAGTTATGCACAATATTTAATTGCATTTATTTTGAAGCCTATAACTTTGCGGTTTGGTTTTTGAATCCATTGTTTGGCAGATATGATTTACTGCCTCGCCTGGGAATTAATAGCCCAGTTGCCTTGTGTGTTTGTGTGTGTAGTGAGCTTGGAAGATTCCCAAGGGCTCTTGTAATGTAAAGGCTGCAGCGTATCATTTTCCTTAGCCATTAAATTTGCTGTCATCTCTTTGTCTGTCGACCCTCGTGTCGTTATGTCTTCCCTCAAGGAGTTTTCTTTGTGCGAGAGCAGGCATGTGAGTGTAAACTGAAATGTTAATGTGTTTCTATCAATTGCACATCTGCTAAATTCAAGGCAGGCAGTATATTAAAGGGAAGATGGATGAGTTGCTCCCTCTCCTTTATGCACACATTGCACTTATGCCTACTATTGTAGCAGACAAATTGTGTTCTGTGTTTAATGGAAGGATTCAAACAGCTCGGGATGCTACAGAGAAGAGTGACTTGTTCATTTACTGCCAATGGGCTCCTCAACAGAGGGACATTCTGGCAGCACAAAAATTACAAACCTGAAAGTTGCGAAGAAAGACACATTAATAAGCCATCAGACAAAGAGAGAAACATGAAGAAACTGAGCTTCAGCCGCAGCGTGAACAAGTGCGAGACCTCCAGTTCCCTCGATTACACGCAAATCAAAGCAATGAAAACCAGATGGGCTGGCCGACTGGGGGACGCCAAGAGGGCACTGAGTTGCAAAGCTAAAGGATTTTCATCCACAGCAACATCATCCTCAACTCCATGCCTTGTCTCCACAGCTCCCCCTCCACCCAAGAGAGCTCCCAGCACCACCCTGACGCTGCGCTCCAAGTCCATGACGGCTGAGCTGGAGGAACTGGGTGAGTGCCTAAGAACTGGCAAACAAACTCAACACTCTCTTCCTCCTTTTCTTTCATATTTTCTACTTGACTCTTTTATTAAAATGTGGCGTGTCTCCTAACTTTTAGAATAGTCACTTGTGTCGCCTTGTTCTTGTCATTTTCCCTCCTCTGCTGACGCTATCTTTTTCCCACCAAGCTTCTGCTCGGAGAAGACGAGGAGGTGAGTCTGAGGCAAGAATCTGACACTTCTCTGAGCGTCATAATTATGACTTATCACTGCTGTGTCATTAGAGCAGTGTGGATTTGGACCAGAGGCAGTTTTTGATCTGAGCCATTTGAGCAGTTGCCCAGGGCAGCATTAGAAAAGGGTGCACCACACAGTAAAATATAAACCAGTTGTGCCCTGAAGTTTTTTATTGCTGTTGTGCATGTGCATTGAGGTAGGCTTCCCGTGCTTGCTGCTGTTATTTTCAGTTGTAAGGAGCGGTAGAAGAGGGGAATCATTTATGAAAGATTCTCACTGATTCGGACAACAGAACACCTAAACTGCGCTGCCTTTCTTCGGCTGTCCTTTGTTCTCCTCTTTGTTTTTTCACCTCTTGGTTCCAGAGAAGAGAACTCGCAAACATTTACAAGTCATTTTCACTCAAAGCACAAATCAAGATTTCACACTGTAGCATGGAGCTATGTTTTGGATTTTGTCTTTTCATTCTCTTCCATTGACATCTATGTCGGAGATTATGATAGAACATTTTCATGGTCTTACATCTAAGCATTTAGTTCTGGCTCATTTCCTTTTTAACAGAAAGACTAGATGAGATGTTGGCATCGCAGGAATCTATGTTGCATTCTCAGCCCCCGGAGGCAGATTACAGAGCAGCCACTGTCAAACAACGGCCTACCAGCAGGAGAATAACACCAGCAGAGATCAGTGTGAGTGAACCTACACACAGCACACCTCCAGACAGCTCTATGTGCCATGCTGCTCTATGTGCCATGCTGCTCTACATACCAATTCTATCTGAAATACAGTTTTTGGTGTTTGGTCCCCTACAAAGTTCTTCTGTTTTTTGTTTTCTTTTTTGTTAAGCTTTAATGATTCAGATTAGAAAATAAATTTTAAAATTGGATAAAAATGAAACAAGTAAATCCATTTTTCAAAGGATTTTATTTATTAAGGACAAAATCTTACCAATTCAATCTGCTGCTGTGGGGAACAGTGTTTGCCCCCTAAACACTATAACTAGATTTTGTCTTGGCACAATATCAATGACTGACATCAGGAGTTTGTGATAATTGGTAATGACTTTTAAGCATCGTAGCTGAAGAATTTTGCTCCACAGTTGCTGGCTATTTCTGCGATAACTCATAGAGATCTTACTGAAGTTTCTTTAAAGTGGCTTTGATTACACTGTCAGTTCTGAATTTTGTGGTGCAGTCACTGTTTGAGAGACAAGGGATGACGCTACATGGAGGTCTGCACCCGGGTATCGAGAGGGGTCACATACCAGTCCCTAAAGGCATGTCCAGGACCAAGTCTTTTGGTAAAACATTCATTCATGGTTTTCTTAATTAAATTCCAAAGACACTTTATTTTGTTCATACGAAATTTATGGAAAATCGTAATTTCAAACAAAGTAACATCAAACACATTAAATCTTCTGGTTTTGATAAGAAATTAAGAATTTGGTAATACCATAAATAATTTAAGCTATTTTTTATTTCAAAACAGTATTGAGTCCAGAAGGGGCTGCAAGATGTCCAAGCAAGTGCAGTAAAAAGTGTGAGAATTCAAAAGCATGCTTTTACTCGAAACAATGCAATAATGAAAATTGTAAAAAAATTTTCCAGCACAAAGACAAGTAAATATTAATAAATGTGAAAATGTATAAATGTTGCCCTTTCAAAAGGAGATGTAAACAAATTCATATAAAACAGGGCTTAGTGCAAAAATCCTCAAATTATCTAGTTTTGCTCTTAATCTTTGGTGGCTCTCATACAGCTGTCTACATATGATATCAAAGAATGTAAACAAACATCTGTAAAATAAATAAAAACACTTTTAATAAATATAGTTGTAATCTATATTTACAATCCAAGTACTAGGTGACTATAAAGCAGTTTTAGCACAGTGTTGTGTAGAAAATGAATAACAGAACCCTAGAAAATTTAAGGTTTAGTATAAATGTTTTGCTTTTGTAATAAATACAAATGGATTTGCTGGCTCTCAAAATAACTTTAACAATATTTAATATTTTGTTAAAAAAAATAAATAAATAAAAAATGTATCATAAGATGTTTTCTTAAGGAATCATAAATCGAGCTGGTTTCCAGTTGAAAGCCATTTTTTGTTAGTACCTAACTGTGAACCTGGTAATTTAAAATAAATGATTCTTTATTTATCGTAACCTGTGCCACATAATTGAATAACCTGTCCCTTTCCCTCCGTCAACAGGTGCCACTGAAGAGGATAGACTGTCTGCACTTGCAGGCGAGCACAGATTTCCACGTAGTTCCTCTATGACAGACAGCCTCCGAGACCACTCACAACCCCATCCTATCCCTCCACCTCCTCAGATGGCACCTCCTCCACCTCCTTATTACTTAGACACGGGTCCCCCTCCAGCTTTTTGCCCTCCTCCACCCCCATCTCGGACCCAAAGTCAAGGCCATGAGCCTGGAAGCCGTTCCAGCTTTAAGCCATCCTCTTTGGACCTGCCTTACGAAGGCGCTCAGCGGCAAGCTACACACATTGAGAGACAGAAGAAAGCTCGCTCAATGATCATCCTACAGGACTCCTCCCATCTACCTGTAGAACCTACAGAAATTCCCCGTCCTTCTGCTGCTACTCCACCAGAGCGAATCAAAAGAAAGGGAAGGGTAATTGACAACCCTTACGCAAATGTGGGTCAGTTCAGCATTGGACTATTCACACCCACAAAGCCCCAAAGAAAGAAAAGTCCTTTGGTGAAACAGCTACAGGTAGGTTGTATCTTAATGATGATTTCATTTTTATTCTTAAAAAATGCCAAAGGATTTCTGAGATTAAATCTTCCTTTGCGTTTCTCCAATGGTAGGTAGAAGATGCACAAGAAAAGGCTAGCCTAGCCTTAGCTGCTGCCCACTCGCGAGAGAGCTCACCCTCAGGACGACACCCACATGGGCACACGCACACCAGCCGTGTCGACTACTACCAGCAGCAGCTCATGGCTGAACGAGAGCGATTGCGAGCCCAAGGAGAGATGATGTTTCAGGGTAAAGGCCCATTTGCTGCTGCTATTGCTGGAGCAGTAAAAGATCGTGAACGTCGCCTTGAAGAGCGGAGGAAATCCACTGTCTTCCTTTCTGTTGGGACCATGGAAGGGTCACCTACAACAAGCCCTGACTCCCCCTCTTTGACTCAGTCTCACTCCATCGATGAACGGCTGTTAACTCGAGAGCTTGGACAGCTTCCCCCCCCTGCCTTGGCTCTGAGCCCCTTACCTAGCGGGACCACCTTTATCCATCCACTCACAGGAAAGCCTCTGGACCCAAATTCACCACTAGCTCTTGCGCTGGCCGCAAGGGAGAGAGCACTGACCTCTCAGAGTCAGTCCCCAACTGGCAGCCCAGAGCCTCGGACTAAACAAGAGCGAGTAGGCCAGGTTGTAATGTTCTCTGACACTCAGACCAAAGAGTCTCCACACGGGGATGGAGTAACTGCATCTCCCCCTTTTTCACCTAAAAGCGCCAAGGCAGCAGGGTATGGGACATCATCCTCCCCAGCTAATATTTTGGCTCCTCAAGCCATCAAACCACAGTGGACTACATCATCATCATCTATATCATTCCGTCAAGAGATGGAAGCTAGAATTGAGGAGAGAAAGGAGGAAAAGAGACAAGAGGATAAAAAAAGCATGTTGATCAGCATTATGGATACATCACAGCAGAAGACAGCTGGGCTGATCATGGTTCATGCAACCAGCAATGGTCAGGCTGTTGGGATGGGGTCAGGGATTGAACAGAAACCTGTGCCTGCAACCATAGAGCCCAGTAAATCACAGAGTCCACGGGCTAAATCCCCCATTCCCACAGCTCCCCAGCCCCAAACTCAACTCCAGGTTCAGCCTCAAACTCAGCGTCCTGCCAGTCCTGCCCAAGAGAAGACCCTGGCTCAGGGAAGCTCAGAAGAGGATGTTGATGCCTACACAGTCACTTTACCACCGGCTATGTTATCTTCCAGCGATGAGGAAACAAGAGAGGAGCTACGTAAAATTGGGGTGGTTCCTCCACCAGATGAGTTTGCAAATGGGTTGCTGGCCCAGGCACAGGGGATACCAGTATCATCTGCTAAAGCTGCTCTATCTCCTGCTACACCAGCCACACCAACACCCCAAACTCCCTTAACCCCAACAACCCCAACTGTGACAACCACCCAGCCTCAGCCACCACCTCCACCCAGTGCAGCAGCTGTCTCAGGGAAAACTTCTGACCCTCTGGAGCCCCCACCAGTGGGCGAGGCTGGTTCTGCAGCTGACTCAGGTGTGGAGGAGGCTGACACGCGCAGCTCCAGTGACAGAGAGAGAGACCACCATCTTGAGACCACCAGCACCGTCTCTACAGTTTCCAGCATGTCTACATTGTCCTCAGAAAGTGGCGAGCCTGCTGACACGCACACCACGCACACCTCCTATGCTGACGGGCAGACTTTTGTTCTTGACAAGCCGCCAGTGCCTCCGAAGCCTCGACTCAAATCCCAGATAGGAGGCAGTAAAGGCCCCGTCACTTTCAGGGACCCTTTGCTGAAGCAGAGCTCTGATAGTGAGCTGCTGTCCCAGCAACAGGCTGCTGCACTGGCTGCTGCAGCAGCTGGTGGAGCTGGGCTTCCTGCAGGTGGTTCCGCCTCAGTTACTGGTCTAGCTCCATCTAAGCCACGCTATCTCTTCCAACGGAGGTCCAAGTTGTGGGGGGATCTGGTAGAACCTCGAGGACCAGGGGTAGGGCTAGGGATTGGGAGTTTGGGCAATCTTGGTGGGCTAGGACTCGGGCTAGGTGCAGATGAGAGCGCAAAACCATCAGTTATGGGAGAGCTTAGTTCACGTCTACAGCAGTTAAGTAAAGACACTAGGTCACTGGGTGAGGAGCCACTGGGAGCCTCCCTTGACCCTGGGAGAAAGTCACCTGTAGCAGGTGCAAGGTAAGCGAATATCAAGAATGTCTTTAACACTGAGTGACTTAAGACATTAGAGGGACCCTTTGCTGAAGCAGAGCTCTGAGCAAAATGATACTGTTAGAGTTTATTCATGCTGTACCTATCAGTGCAGAGTGCCTAGTTATAGCAGGACAAAATGCATATCAAAGGAGATTGATAGCATTTATCCACCATTATATAAGTGCTTACTAATTGTCAGCATTTTTGTTACTCCGTGAATACATGACTTTCTAGTGTCAATTCCTGCGGTATGTTTGGGCTTGCTGCACTCACCTCATGTAAATCTACTAGCAGTCTATTGTTGACGGTTATAAAGATTAGATGTCTCATGCAATGTTGTGAAAATTAGTGGTATGTAGAGATCGTCCATTAAAAATTTAGTGAAGAATTTACGACCTACAGTTTTGTGAAGCTTTGACCTGATGATACAGTTTTTAGTAGATTTTTATTTCTCTATAAGAATTGAACTTAGAGGATGAAAGAACCACATTCAAAATATTTTCCTACTCTTTTTTGTGTAAGCAGCAAATAGTTTTTTTATGCTGGGAGCAGATACAAATTTATTAATAAGGATGAGAGAGCAATCATTGTGGAATTGTTTATTTTACAACAAAAAAAAAAAGATTGGACCTGTTTCTATAGCACCTCATTTGAATAATTGTCATGGTTAGCATCCAAGCTACTGCTACTGAGCATTACATCACCAAGTGCAATTAGAAAGCATTGGATCAGGACTCAATGTGTCAAGTGCAAAGTTTGATGCTGAGGAAAATATGGTGTGGGACTATTTTAGAGGTTAATCTCTATCATTAACAATTAAGCATATCAAAGCATTGTGTGACAGTTTCATGCTCCTAATGCTATGGGAACATTTTCAAGATGGTCCCTTCCTATTCCAACATCACTGTGCACTAGTATTCAAAGCACAGTTCATAAAGTGGCTGACAAATTGGGATGAAATATTTCACTGGCTATGCAGTCTTGATTTCTATCCCATAGAAAACCTTTGGGTTGAACTAGAAGTGACACTACATCTTTGCCAACGTCCGTGTCTGACCTCACAAGTGCACTTCTGGTAGAATTGTCAAAAATTATATTAAACACAACTCAACCTTGTAAAAAGCTTTTCTACAGAATTATGAATGACAGTTCACTCATGAACTTGAGTTTTTGCAGGCACATGACTGAATAGTTTGAGCAATATAGTCTAAGGCCTTAGTGTAAATCTCACTGATACCAAAACACACTCAGTAATTGTGTCTGAGTGTGGAACACAGTAGTTCTTTGTGTGGCTCTTTCACTAATAAAAAATAGATTTGATTTGAGATTTTGTTTAATCCTGTTATTGCTCTAAGCCAATCAAGCTGAAAACCGTATAACTCTGGTCATCAACAGATTTCTTTGTGGATTTATAGATTAGAAGTCTCAAGCAAGTTCCTGTCCTTATGCCATATAGTTCATTTTAGCTTCATACAGCGGCACAGAACAAATTGTTCACAAAGCTGCTAGAAGGTTATCTGTGACATCTGAGACACAGTGATGGTTTAGTCTGTTTTCTGTGGGTGTTTTTTCTACTACATACCTAAAAGTGCAATGTAAATCCTTTATATTTCTGCAGATGTGGGGACACCGAAGAAACTAGACCTTAAAGTTATAAACTCTAGGGTAAACCAAATATTTTTTTTAATATATCTTACACAATTACCCTATAAACTAAGCACAATAACATCTAGAAACCTTTAGCAACTTTCTTTATATGTTTCCCTCAAAACATTGTTACCTTGTTTGCATAAAAGTTTTACTACCTAGGTGTTATGATTGTTATGATTTTTTTGTTTTAGAAATAAGTAGTTTCAAAGGCAGTAGTTTGTCAAGTGCTGTAGTTGTCACAGTCACAATCTTTGACCTTTTTATAAAATTTTGTAGAAGTCAATAAACTAGTGTCCTAAAATGTTTCTGTGGGTATAGATTGCTCACATACAAATGTGTATGCAAAGTACGATAACTACTAGTGCAAACAATGTAACATGATTCAAGGCATGTACTTACTTACACACTGCTATGTTTTATTTCTAATCTATGACCCACTAGTATCTACCCTTCCTAAGTCTTTCCTAAGTCTTTGTTCAAATGTTACACAATACATCCCTCTATCCACTACCCTTTGCAGACATCACAATACAAACTTGATAAAAACTGAAAGTACAGTTTTTTCCCCTTATCATTGCCACCTTCATGATACGTAAAGTGATGACTTCAAAGATTTGGGGATGCATTTTTAAGCAGTATTTGAACAGGACTTAAATATAATGGTGTGTTAGTTAAACTTGCTCTTTTCTTATCTATGGAGTTACCTTCCCCTGTTACTCACCCAAGCAAAAGGCAAAATCCTAACATTGTCAAAGGCCATTTTACATAACTGTCAAATAAATGGTGGGATAACTACTTTTCCTCTATGAGAGGTTTGCTTTTGCTGGAAAAAAAATTGCAGTATGTGGATATATATATATATATATATATATATATATATATATATATATATATATATATATATATATATATATATATATATATATATATATATATATATTGTTAAAAACTCAGATTGTTTCTAGGAACAGTTTTAAAATGTCACAAAAAACTTTAGTGTTCACAATAGTAGCAAATACAAACTAAGTTCATAATTAACAATATACCTTTCAGTTTGGGGTTCTATCTTTTTTTTTTATTTATATAGATAAAACTGTATAATTAGTTTGGCTCTTTCACACTAATTACAGATTAGTGTTGATGTTATACTTGCATTTCTATGTGATTTTGTTCATATGGAAATGCATATATTTTAGCTTGTTTCTTAGAGTTTTAGTTAGGTGTCCAAAGAAATGGTTTGGTTTCAGAGTTACCCCACCTCTTGCCCAACGACCACTGTGGATAGACAGTCATCCACATGCCTGCACGGATAAGCGAGTCGGATGGATGGATTATTCATTATTCACACTGATTAATCATAACATAAAAATCCACTGCCTCATAATGTGTAACTCCACTGTGCTATCAAAGTACATTTTCATTTCAATGAAGTAGAATGTCGTAAAAAAGTTAATTTCATAATTCAATTTAAAAAGTGAAACTCATATATTCTTCAGATCCATTATGTTGTATAATTATTCAATTTATTTTTGATAACTTTAAGTTACACCAAGTAAAACTATGTTTTTTTTACATTTACCTACTTTTATTTTATCCAGCAAAATTCTTGGCAGGTCTGACCATTGTTCAATGGTCATTGATATTCTCCACAAAGAGTGTGGGCCATACATGGATTATTATTCAAGACCTTAACTCTCAAGCTTAATAATGTAAAGTTATGTGGAAGGAATACATGTTTTAGAAAATGAGCAATAACAATAAGGATAGTTTCAGCCTTGAGAAGAGTGTAAAGCAAACCCATTAAAAATTGGCATGGATTTGAATGTCACCTCATTAACAAGTCCTCAAGAGATGGGCTGCAGATGTGATACATGCAGAAGTGTCTTTAAGATGAAACAGAACTTGGTTGTTGCTAGACTGTCATCCAAGGTCTTCTTTTCTAATTAAGGCAAAGTTCACATTTTATTTGCAAATCCAGGTCCTAAAGTCTGAAGGCAAAGAAGAATGGAGAAATGCATCATCAACTTAAATTCCTTGAGGTCCTGTATAAATGGTCTGCAGTCTGTTTAGCTATGTCATCTATTGGTGTTGACCTATTGTGATTTACCAAATGCTTTACTAATAATATTATAAGGTTATCTTCTAACAAGTTTTATAGAGATGATGGGGGCCATTGGCTAAAACTTTCTTCAGTGACAATGGCATCACTGTGCTTGATTGACCAGCATACTTGCCTGACCTAAACCACGTGGTGAATGTATCAAGGATTGTCGAGAGAAAGATGAGAGACTCTAGACACAACAATGTTCAACACAACACACAACTTGGGATTTCCTAAGCAGTACCACAAGTTATTTGCCTCCGTGGTACATTGTATAGATGCAGTCTTCAGGTCTGGCCAAGCACTAAATGCATACACTGTAGAGTATATAGAAATACAACTCAGTATGCCAACATTTCTGTACTAAAATCCTTATTATTGGTTTAATGTGATATTCGAATTTACTGAGGAACTGAACTTCAGTTCATTAGCTGTAATAAGCCATTGCCATCAAAATGAAAAGACATAAGTATTTGAAATATATCCCTGTGTGTAGTAAAGCAATATAACGCATGCGTTTCACTTTTCAATGTGGATTACTGAACAGAATTAACTTTTTGATGATATTCTAACTAATTGAGAGACACCTGTAGCTGTTATTGGACGGGATATTGACACCTGTGGGTATGGTAAGGTCAGCCATTGCCTGGTATTTTTTTTTTTTTTCCTTTGGGTTTGGGGGTCAGCCATTGCACTGGTATCACGACACTGTTAGACGGGGGTCCTTAGGATTTGATTAATTTTGTCAGACCGCTTAGATACTCTGGATGTTATGTTTTGTTTTTTGTGGGGTCAGAATTTCTTTACTGTTGTTAACCAAAGTTCCTCAGTAACAGATTGTCTTGACGGTCAAAGTGACTTGCATATAGTTCTGGTTAGTACAAATATTGAGTAGGAAATAGTTTAAAAGTATAAAAATGTGTCCTTGAATTTTGTAGTTTGTGAAGAAGGCCACGACTTCAAACACAGCACGTCATGCAACATCTAGTTCAGATTCCTCTCACCCTCCCACCATTTCCATTCTGACAGTTAATTGCCTTTGGCTGTGATAAAAATGATCATACACACCATTATCCCTCTTTCTCTATCACTCTGCATTTACATTTAATCCCTTTCCCCTGCTGGAGGACTTCTCATATATCATTGGTCTCCCAGCACTTCTAATTGTAATGCTACTCCATCTCACACCCTCCACACACCACAATGCTCCATTCTGTCTTTACTGTTTCCCAAACCCTGTATATGATATAACTTTGTTCTAATTTTGTTTCATTTGTGGTGTTTGGTTTTCTTTTTTGAGCTGTTTGTGTACACTACATAGTTTGTTTTGTTTTTCAGTGTTTGTGTTGAGAATGGCCATGGTCCCTGACTGTCTTACTGGTTCACCTTGTATGTTTTTCAAATCATGTTTAAGCTGAAAAGAATTTTATTTCTTCAACATAACATAATAATGAGCAGACATCTACAGAGAGCACCATATACAAATGTTGAGTTTTAGTTTCCCTTTTATGTGGAAACAGTCACAAAAGTTCAGAGACATGTGCCTTCAGTTTATTTATTCATTTGTGTTTGTTTGTTTGTTTGGTTGGTTTTTTTTTTGTTTTTTTTGTACAGTGTTTTACATGTGAACAGTGTGCTCATTTCTCTCTCATATGGCCCACTGGTCAGACTTTGTTGTGCTGAGACTTACTCTGCTGCTGTAATTAAGCACACGCACATTTGCAAATCCATCCAAATCCAGAATCAGAACATACCCACACACATACAGAACCTTGAAGGCAGCAGAGTTGGCTAAAGCATATATTGGGTCTGGTTAGCAGGCTGCGTCTCATGGAGTGATGCTAACATTCTCTCCCATTGCTCTCTCTCTGCTCACCTTGCATGCCCCGCCCTGCTGCTCTGATCTGATTGGTCTAGAACTGACTGTGCGCCCAGGAGGGCAGGACAACTGTGTAAGTGTGCATGAAGCTCATCCCAGCCCGTTGGCTCCCTGTAATCTGATCATTTTTTTCCAGCCTGAGCATCCTTTGCTCCATTACAGTTTTGTCGTTCGAAAGTCACTCATAGTAAAGCTCCAAACAAATAGAATAGAGGGATAAAGCCTGGATAAAATGCATGAATGGTATTTAGATATATCCTTCTTGCTTCTGCCTGCTTCCACCAGGACAATCTTTCTTAGTTTTAGCTTTGCACTCTCTTCCATCCCTCTTTCTAATCATCTTTCCCTTCATTAGACTAGTCGTAGATAAATCTCAGTCTTTGGTTTTGTTGTTCTTTAAACAGTGTTGAGGTATCTTTATTGAGTACTTCTTGTTGGGCTCCAGATACTGTGTCTGCTGAAGAAGCATAAGATGTTTTTTAAACTCCTTCTGAAGCCTTCACATGGTGAGACTGGGTTGGATGGTCATCTTATCAGGTCTTATCAGGCATAAACAAGCCTTATCCTTTTATAAAATGAGAAGACAGCTTTGTGCATTTTAAATACATAAATGTCTTTACACATTATATTTTGTTGTTTAACAACAATGTTTGCATTGCATAAAAAAACATAAAAAAAAGTTCTAATTAAACAACTGCCTTCTGTCTCTGAACATGAGAGTATGTGGTTTATGTAATGATGCAATTGATACAATACAGTGTCACTTGTACTTTCAGGTTAGTGCTTTTCAGATTTTTCTTGTATACCTGCCTGCATTGGCTTGCTATTATAGCGCTCAGTCGCCATTCACAGAACAGCTTTGTTTATGCTAAAATGAATAACCCATAGCCAAACTTTGCTAATTAGGCGACTTCTGAGAGCATTGGTTATACCACAGTTTCGTAAGGGTACGAGATTAAAGATGCATACCACACTTCACATTTTTATTTGCTAAAAAAAAAAAAATAATAAAATTACATTTTCTTTTTCCCTATACTTCTTACATATGTGTTACTTTGTATTAGCCTGTCATAGACCTGCACAATATTACACACAAAAAACAAAAACATATGACATGCGTTAATAATGGTGAATGTTGTGAATGAATAAAATGGCTAGCAAAAAAGGAAACTAAATAAAAAAGTGTTAATGTCTTTGTGCTTTGGGATCATAGCAGATCTAGACCCCAGAGTGCCTGAATGTGGTGCCCTTATTGTGGTCCAGGCAGTCTCAGAATTATACGCAAACTGTGTTCAGTGATATTTCAATAAAAGTACATTTGTCACATATTGTCCAGCACAACTCTGTGACATAAAATACCAATTAAATACGTTGAACTTTGTGGTTATTAATGTAATGAATATGGAAAAGTGATGATGGGGAATGAATACTTTTGACAGGCTCTGTAAACCCCAAAACTTGGTCTCTTTCTTCAAAGTTATCTTTAATTGTTTGTTATTGACGATTTTAAAACTCTGTGTCTCCACCAGACTTTTTAGCAGCCTAGGCGAGCTCCACACCCTTTCCCAGAGAAGCTATGGAACCACATACACCATCCGCCCCGGCAGCCGTTACCCCGTCACCAGACGGGCACCCAGCCCCGGCTCAGGCTCACCTGATCGGGGCGACCTCTTTGGACGATTCTCAGGCTTCGGCCTGCCAACCTCACCAACTACACCGCCACAAACCATTCTCAAGTCCTCTAGTCTCAGCTTACCCCAGGAGCCTAAAGAGGTGCGCTTTGTGATGAGGAGCTCCAGCGCACATTCTCGCTCTCGCTCTCCGTCACCTTCCCATTCCCCTGGATTAGGTTCCCCACTTTTAGCCCTCCGGCCCTTTCACCAAAAACCCCTCCACCTGTGGAACAAGTACGATGTTGGAGACTGGCTTGAGAGCATCAACTTGGGAGAGCACAGAGCAGGGTTTCAGGAACACGAGATCGAAGGCTCTCACCTCCCGGCTCTAACCAAGGATGACTTTGCAGAGCTGGGAGTGACACGGGTCGGACACCGTATGAACATTGAGCGAGCGCTGAAACTGCTGCTGGAGAGCTGACCCTTGCCCTGAAAAAGAGCAACAGGAGAGAAAGACACAAAGTCTGAATTAGATGAAAATAAGGGATCCACTGAACACGCTCCTCTGTTACTCCAGCTGCTTTTATGTTCAGTATTAAAATGTTCATCTGTGGTTCCTAGTGACACTTTCTGTTCTGCATTAATACCCCGCACCTGGCAATGCACTAAAGAGGCAGAGGCAATACTCATACAATGTACATTCATCCCTTTTTTGTCTTACCCCCTACTCACTTTATGGCTCCAGCTTCTTGCCTGGAGCAAATCAGACTCGACATCCCAAAAGAGATAGCTGATCTTTTTGCTAAGAAGAATCACGGGAGCTCCAATTAGATCATTTGGTTGCTGAAAAGTTACGTTCTTTCCTTAATGACACCCACACTTTCTCACTGCACCCTCTCTACCTCTCTCCCCTCTCGTATTAGGCCTCTGAAAGCCTTCGGCAGTTTGAGCAAGAGAGGAGGAGGAAGGATTCTCGTTCCAAACAGAAAACTCAGTTGCCTTTCAAAAATATTTCTACTGAAATCAACTCTGATGAACACAGTGCTATGGAAATAGCAGCTCTGAAAAGGTGTGTCTTCTGAATACCTGCTATCGTTTTTAAACTGAAGACTTTTAAGCCCAGAGGTGGAGCTCCGCAGGAGGAAAACCCCCTCTGCCTTGGTACCAAGACTGTGCAATCTATAATATTTGGAGAATGTTTAACCAACACTCGTGGCTTTTTTCATAATTAATTTTCTGATTTTCCAAAGGGAATATTATATATATTACTATTATATGGCATAATATAATATATATGTATCTAAGTATAGCTTTCAGATGAAAAGACATTATTGCAAAGAAAAGATGTATCAAATGAATTTGCAGCTGTTTTTGGTTTTAGTATAGAAAACAGAAAGAGGTCTTTAAATCTAATCCACCAATAGTTTACTCATTTCTACCATAAATATATATACATATAAATATATATATATATTTGAAAGAAAACAAGATATAAATACAGAAAAATTAATTTTTTTATCATACATACAGAAATTTCCGTGTGATCACCTTTCTTGAGGCATAGCATAACGAGTTGCATTATGTTGTTGTACGTTTTTATTTTGTTTATGGTCTTCCGTCACTCTAAAGGGCATCCCGTAATGTGAGGCTAAGACCCCAGCTGAAACCCATCCCTACTGCTTCAGTCACAAATTTAGGTCACAGGGGACTAAAGAGCCAAATAATTAACTAAAATTAGTTTTAAGTTGGGTTTTTTTGTTTGTTTATTTTTCCTTTTAAGGGTTGAAATAATTGATTTACAAAGCAAAACACAATATTCAACAAAGGCATGGGCCAGAATGAAATTCTGAAATTCAGAATGAAATACAAAAAAATGATTCAGTTTGACTCTCAGAAGTTGAAATCTCCAAGTTTTGACTTTGAAAAGTTAACGGAAAAGTCCCTTGCAGGCGGAAAAGTCAGTTTTTTTCAGTTCTCCGAAGCCAACACAGATGCCACAGTTCTTTTAAAATTATGAAGATTTATATCCAATGAAATCTTTTCACACATACACACACAACCTCCTGACAACATAAATCTTTATCAAACAGGTGTATAGTTTCTTCAGCAGTGGGGATGGGAAAGAGTAAAAGGTCTTAAAGAAAATTCAGTATTTTACAACCTGAATGTGCAGCTGCTTTCTTTTTAGGTAACCACTCTTAATGAGTGAAATATTACCATCCAGAACTATTAAAAATAAACCAGGTTGTAAAACAGAGGGGGAAAAAAGCTGAATTTTCTTTTAACAATACAAAATCTGCAATTGTACTCATGAGCAGCTTCAGCTGGCAGTGAGAACCAGTGAGTTTTATTCATGCTACAAAGGGAAAAAAAATAAAGCATTTTGGCATTCTAGCTGTCTTCTTTTCTGACAGAATGCCAGGAAATGTCTGATACCACTAAAAACCTCTGCTCATCAGAAGCATTCAGCCAAGGCACTTTCGCTTGGCAAAAACTTGTGTGCATCTTTCTTCCCCACACCCCTGTCCTTTCTGAAAAGCAGGCAGTGAACAAAATCATTATATAGGAGCTGTAGGAATAGCACTCACTGCCTCACTGTGACCTCACTCTTTATTTTCCTCTTACCTGCAGTGTTACGTTCTCCTTTCTTTCTTTTTTCCTTTCTTTCTTCTGTTGCTGATTTGTTACCTTCGGCCACTGTGGGTAGATTTTGTAGCGTGTGGAACATCATAATTTACTTATTTGAATTTTAAAGTGGCGGGGAAGAAAAAATACATCTCCTGCCCATTCTGAACATACTTACACTTGTAAAAAAAAAAAAGAACAAACTACAAATATTTGCTTTTTTTAAATCACAAGCAATGTATATATAATAGATTTCCTATAAATTTTTGAAAAGTATATAGATCTATATATGAATGTTTGGCATATATGCATAGTTAACCACCTGTGGAAAAGGTGAGCAGATTTTATTCTTTCTATGAACTCTTGAACTTTTGAACTCTGAACTATGAACTAGGGGATGATTTGCACAAAACAAGGTGACAAGGTGCTAACATAAAAGCCACCCATCGTCCAAGCGCATGAGTGCATCTGGATTCCCTGAATCTCTCTGTGTGCTTGTTCCTCTTCACCGTGCGCGTGTGAATGAGTGCGCATGTGTGCAAATGCTTGTTTTGTTTTTTTTGTTTTGCTTTTTTTTTCACGTCAGTGTAATTTGTTTGGGAGTGAGATGCAGAGAATGCATGCGACCGTGAGAGTGCGGTTAATTGTTGGGGTTTACATCTTTGGCGTTAGTCCACTATAGCCTTACTGTACCATCAGAGATTGCCGGCTGTGGCTGTGTCACATAACAACACAGACACAAACACGCATACACACACACACACACACACACACACAGAAAAATGCACACGCATTCATCTTCAACACTGAAGCTCATCGTTGTGTATTGTGTTTTTGTCCAAAGTTATGTCTTCAAAAAGTGGACTGTTCTGCCCAAGAGGGAGAGACAGACAGACAGAGAGAGAGAGAGAGATAAGCAAAACACTGTCAAATTTTCTACTCCTGAGTCAAGACTAGAAGATCTCACCTTGGAACTGCATAGGTGCTTCTTATGCAGTGTCACTAATTCTGTACAGACTTTCCAAAATGGCATTTCCACTCCGCTGCACTCTGTCTGGCAGCTCTCCTTTTTCCTTTTTCAGACTTTCAGATTCTGAGTTTTGAATATGTTATATGCGATGATCCAGTAAGGAACAAACAACACAAAAAAAATGTGCCAAAAAGTAACTTACCTGTATATTTGTGTTTTGCTTTAGGACTATCTTAGTTACAGCACTCTTAAGCTGTTATGTATTACGACAATATGGTGCCATCTCCTGGTAATCTTGAGAACTGATATTTTTTGGATCCTTTGGTATTTTCCTGCAGGTGGAAGTACATGTGCATCTCAAATAAGATCATTGAAAGGTTTATTCATTTCTGTTATTCCTTTGAAAAAGTGAAACTCATGTTCTATCTAGCCTTATTACACACAGGTTGACATAATTCAAATGTTTAGTTCGGTTACTTTTTATAATTGTGGCTCATAGATAAAAGAAAATCCCCAATTTATTTTTTTTGAAAGTGAAAATATTGTATAAAATCAAAACAAGGAAGGTAATTTTAGGCAGAAATGTCAGGTTGGTGTACAACATATGCATTCAATATCTGGTTGGGGCTTACTTTGGATTTCTTATGAACCACTGCATCAGTGCTGTGTGACTTGGAGGTGATCTGCCTGTAGTTTGTGTTAATAGAGGGTTTCAGCCTGTTGTTGGATCTGATCTTCCTCATGATGAAACCTCATAGATAATGTTACTTAGGTCCAGTACAGTGATATCATGGTCATTAAACCAAGTGCTGGTACTTATGGATTAGGATTTGGATAGAAGCCATGTTCTGTTGGAGAATGAAATCAACATCTCCATAAAGCTTGTGAGCAGAGAGAAGCATGTAATGTTACTAATATCATGGTAGAAGGATGCTCTAGCGTTGGACTTGATAAAACCTTAACAATCAGCATCTATATGTGTCTCTAAGTCAGCCTTCACCTCAAGCTGTTGAATCTAGTTTACTAGCTCTCAAGCGACATTTTGTTCATTAGGTGCAAGGTACAATCAGCAAAATTGCAAGAGACAAACTTGAATTATGTCCCGCTGTGTGTAATGAATCAACATAACAAATGGGTTTTAGTTTTTCATCTAACTTTTAAAAACGAACTTTTCAATAAAATAATTTACTGAGATGCACTTTTATTTCGTACTTCATAGTCACAGGCTATATAGATGTCTCCATATAGATTTACGTATATATTAACATATATACAGCCTGTGTATTTCTACTTGCTTTGACATCTGTTCTTAAATTATGCGACATAGCAACACAGTTACATAATTTGAATGATAACAGTTATTGTTCCCAGAAAATAGTCTGATCTCAGACACAGGCTGGCCTGATTAGAGCAACGGTTGAGTTGGGTTGTAGTGGAAGTTTACTATAAAGACATTTAGATGAGCAGCAAGTAACAGACTGACACATCAATCGGTCAAATAAGTTCTGCAAAGAGGTAGGCTCTATTCTATATTTCTTAATCAACAAAGCACAATCTACACAGTTGAAGAGAAGCAATGTGTCATTTCTTAAAAGAAAAACAAAACAACAACAAAAAAAACTCCCTGGTACCTGTCGACACACTGGAACCAGTGATCTTATCATCAGAGGTTTTGTTTCTTTCATTGTTGGTTTTCTCCTTGTTTGCACTGTGAAGTTTAGAACGGTGGATATGTCACTGCAACGCCTCAGCCTTGTCTCACTTGAGAACGTCCCCTTCTCAGCTTCTAATCACCAGGCAAGTCATCTACAACTTCTTTTCCTCTGGACGTGAATATCTGATACATAAGAGCCTATGCTAACAGCCCAAGCTAACCAGAGGCTACCAAGTCTTCTCCATGTAAAAAATAAAAAAATAAAAAATCAAGGGCGATGGCAAAGACTGAGGCAAGATCTGAGACGTTGCCCTGGATATCTCCACCACAGAGATATATGTTTGTTATATTATGTAATAAATTTATAATTAAAACATGAGGTGGCATATTTTTGTTCCTGCTTTAGTGTCTCATTAGTGGAAATGAGTCAGTGATGTCTTTGGCTCAAAAAACACTTAAATATGCTGTTTTATCTTCAACATTATCACCATTATAGAAATGGCCAAATAATGTTAATGAAGCTGACAGGAAACAGCCAAACAGATAAGAGTTAAATGGCATTCAAAAACCTGAAGATCTACAAACAAAATGTTATTTAAGTAAATAATTTAGTGATATTGACTCAATTGCAGATATGTACATGTTCATATCAATGAGTTTATTAATCTCTGGGTTGTTTGAAATGTTTTTTTGTTTTTTTTGTTTTTTTTACATAAAATCAAATAAATATTTTTTTCTCCCAACACTAACATTAGATGGATACGTCTATATTGTTTGTTTTTTTTTAATTACAAGACAACTGCAAACTTACACACTAACATTTAGACAAAGATAATAGTTGCAAGTAAAGTCAACATTAATTTTTTTCTAATGTTAAATTGAAATGACATCAATTAAAATGAACATCAGTTCTGCCAAAAGCAATGGCAAAAGTTTGAACCAAAATTATGCCAACAAGTAGTAAAAGCTTTGGTTAGAAACCTTTACTCTATGCTTTGTTAAAAAATATTTCCCCAGATTTTTTCCCTTTTTTGTCATACTTCAGTGTTTTAATATCATCACACATTTACATCCATGTGGACCTCATTCTAATCATGAAAGCTAATGTTCATGATGGTAAACTAAGGGAGCAGGCAAAAATGTCTCCAAAACCTCTGGTTAGCTTAAAGAATGCAAAACGTCAAGATTTTACTTGACTTTAAAATGTCAAATGTGTTTGAAAACATTTATGTTTTCTGAGGTTACCTTTATCTGGTACGAAAATCTGTTTGATCTGAAACTGTAAAAATACCAAAAAACTGAAGAAATCTGAAATCTGTGAGTGCAAATGCCTTTTTCACTGAACTACATACATTTGGCAGCCTATCTGCATGTCGCTTTTCTATACTTTTGCTTCTGTTCCAATTACAAGTTTGAAAAAGTCTGAGAATTTGGGCAAATGCACAACAAAACTTGACAAAAGGCAAAAGTTGTATCTCAAAACTTTATCCCTATGAAAGTTGCTTATCTTCACAGTAACAGACTCGGGTATGACTAACAGCTGTTTCTTATAAAACGCTGATGTTCAGTTGATTACGCGGCATCACAGCCAGATGCAAAGGGTCATGATCACAGTTGGTTATAGGGTACATTAGGCTTTCATTTACAAGGCGCTAGAAAAAAAAAAATTACATCATAAAATTAATGCAAGTAAAGCAGCCAACAGATGCGGCAGCCTGCTGGCGCTCCACACAACACTACACACAAACACTGAGAACAGCAGGAAATACACTTTATAATTGCACATTATCTTTGCTGTGTCACTTTTTCATGCTTCACATTGCTATTACACAGAGGACAGTTTTTGTCACACTCCAGAAAACATTCTATTAAAGTAACTATAGCTATAAGAGTTTCAAATTGTGAGCATAGGGGCTAATACACAGAAGCTGAACAAGTAGATGGAACCAAATTATTACATTGGGTTCATTTCCTGGTTCCTCGCACTGGATAGATGGGCAACAGTGACTGGAATTGATCACATGACCGTTTTCAGCAGGAGACTTTCAATCCAGTAAGTTAAATGTTCAAAACTTAGACAAGAATAAATAATGTGCCAGTTGATTCAGACCCTTCAAGCCAACTCTGGACTCTCTGCTTTCAGCTCGTCCTCCTCGGCGTCAGAGTTCTCCTCTTTCTTTTCCAGGTCAAAGTTCTGTGAAGGAAGTGTGACAGAAAAATGAAATCTGATACTTTTTTGACAACTAGATTAGCAAATGTCTTCATGTAAAAACACATTTAAAAAGGCAACTAATGAAAATTTCCAGGTTTTCATTAGAAATGTGAAAAAGAATCTGAGTAGGACAGACGGACATACCTCTAATTCTTCCAATACTTCATCCATGAAGTCTCTGGGGTTTTTTTTGTAGTCCACTGCTCTGTTGATCATCTCTCTGAACATCTGATGGGACAGGAGAGTCATTGAGAAGTTCAAATTTAGACCCAAGTACAATTTAAGACCTTTGTCAAACAAATGTAGGATTTAAATTTAAGACCTAAATCAATTATGCAAAAATGACTAACTTCTTTGCTTTATATTTAACTGTCTTTATTTCTCAAGCAACTTTGTAAACTTGCAACTGTTTAAATTTAGCTCTGGTTTGTTGGATTTTACACCTGGCCTACTAAACGTCAGCCCATAACGCCACACAGTAAGGCTGAAAACTGAAATAAAAACAAGTTTACGCAAACAAGTTCAATGTCTTGCGTAATTAAGACTATAAAGAATAGATATTGATATGTCAACATTTCTTTGTGGTTTAATTTAAGACATATTAGAGCCTACAATTAGATTTATTGAATTAGTTTGAAGACCATCCACAAACCGTGAAGTAACACAGAAAGCTTATGAAATGATTGGGAACATTTTTACTTATTTATACTATTGTTATAGACTAAATGGAATATTGTTATTCTGACCATCAATGTTGAAATGCTACAAAACGAAGAGCAAACTGCTAAGAAAACGACAAAGCCAAACCTTTACTACATTGGTTCCATCCGCTGCAGAGACAAAGTAAAACGGAAGCCCTTGTTTCTTCGCAAAGCTAAAACTTCTCTGTGTGACCTTCAAGTCGGCTGCAGATGAGAGACAGAAACGTCACTTTAATAATCATTTTCCTAATCAAGAAGAAAAACCTATTTTACAAGTAAGAAAAAGCAATACCACATATTCTGCTATAGCAGCCGAATAATAATTGTAAGCTTTAATGCCGCAACCAGACTTACCATCGATTTTGTTAGCTACCACACAACAGGGAATCTCAGGTCTGTACTCTCTTAGCTCTTTATACCAGTTGGCTAAGTTTTTGTATGTGATCTTCCTTTGAACGTCGAAAACCTGAGAGGAAAAACAATGAAACAGCTTTCAGCTAAAGAGGTGAAAACATGTATCCAGACAGTGTGAACCAGCCAGTGGAAGTAGCGATCCTGCACTTTCATAAGAAACATTGTTGGAAACGAAAAAAAAAATATAAAACTAATCTTAATGAAAAGTATTCACCTAACAATGTGTTTTTTACACTCATCTGGAAATGTTCCCTGAAGAGCTCTGATTATAAAGCTGACTATTTCAGTCTTCCTTGATCATTGTTTACAACCCCTTCTGTCTGTATTATTTTTAAGAAAATGTTCCTAGAGTCTATGCAGTGTTCTCACATTTATCTCAGACATTTTGCTGCAACCGTACAGAAGGAATGTAAAGGAGGAATATGATTACAATCAAATGAGTCGAAATGGACTAATTCAAAGTGACTTTGATCAATTAAAGGAGCACTGTGCACATGCAAATCTCTTGAATTCACATTGAATTACGACTTAAAAGAGCAAATATTATGAGGTTTAATAGGAGAACAACCTAATATAAATGTTTTCATTGATTGATTTTGTTTTTATGGTTTTAAAAAAGCAACTGTGTCTTACCATGATACATGCATGAGCTTTGTGATAGTATGAAATATGCATGCTCTGAAATCTCTCTTGACCAGCTGTGTCCCAGAAATCTGTGGATCACAATCAGAAACCACTCTTAAATGCAGCGTGGGATGATTTTCATCTGGGTAAAACTAACGTCGCAAGAGCAAAAACCACTCACCGACTGTAACAGTCTTGTTTCCTACGTTCGCTGTGTGTTTGTACAAAGTCAACGCATATGTGGATAGCTGTTGTGGACGACTGCGCGAAGACTGTCAAAGATCCTAAATAATCTGGACCATAAACATTTAAATTTAAAACACACAAAGCAACTTAAGGATACAACTCGTCCATTAGAAACCGCTCCATCAGCCTGCGAGGAAAAGACAGAATCAATGTTTCATCCGATCAGACAGCCAGGGATAAAAAGGTTAATGTGTTATTCCAGCTGAGACTCACTTTGATTTCCCCACAGCGCTGTCTCCCAGGCAAATGATCTTCACTTGTTCGCGTGCATCGTATTTCTTTTGGTCTAGTTCAGGGATGCAGTTAATGTGATCAGCCATTTCCCCCCTGGTTCCTCAGTAACGTTGAAGAGAACTTGAGAACCACCAGGTGAATCTCCTCGGTCAGAGTTAATATAGAACCGCTAGTTAACCTCCCATCGGCGGCCAGCTAGCTTCTTTAGCCGATTACTCAACTGCTTCAACAGCGTTTATTTTGGCATACTAGAACACCTAAACTGACGAGAGCACCGTTACCGTTACTGGCTTCATGCTCAGGCTCGTAATGAGTTTTCGGACACTACGCTTCATTGTTCATCCCCGTTAAAGATGTAACAACTCCGCTAATTACAATCTAGAGAATAAACAACGACTGAGCCTATTAAAACGGGCGCTGTTTGCCGCAGAATAGATTCTGGTCCAATTTCTGAGGGGAAACTGTTCGGTGAACGCACGACGTCCCAGACTGTTTTCGTTTCTATGCAACAGGGACGCACACAGGACCACTGATCTCTGCTAAGCTGTCCTTACAAATGCCTGACTGAAAATGCAAACGCACTGAATTCAATTCGATTTTATTTATTCATTCATTCATTCATTCATTCATTCATTCATTCATTCATTCATTCATTCATTCATTCATATACTTTTAGACAGAGCCCAGTGTTTTTTAGGGGCTTAACCACAGTTTTATTTGGAAACCAATAAACAAAGCAATCAACAGAACAACAAAAAAAAATTTAAAATTTCTAAAGACTTTTAATTAAATTTAAAAGTAAGCTCATTGCTAACAAACCTGACAAAGTTTATATATAGATATATAAGCAGTATCAGAATACTGATTTTGAAGTGCCCATGCACTCCATGGTTTCTTTTTTCTGGCAAGATTGTAAAAAAAAAACAAAAAAAAAACATCCAGTAGAGTTTTTGGAACAAAACAAGAAGCAAAAAAGAAGGATTCAAAGACAATCACAAAGCATTATTTACTGATTTCCTTTTGTTTACTAAATATCTTTAAAATTAAAGTTTTAAATCCATCCAAAATAAATGTAATTCGATAGTATTTTGAAAAAAAAAATTCCTTCTGACAATTTAATATAAAAGCTAGAAATTATAGATAACCCAATTTTTGACATTTGTATAAACAGCATGACAGGGCAAATATGATAAAACACAATCTCACTAATTGTGATTTATTTTTTTCTTTTATCTAAACCCAGCTTTCTTCCTTCATTCATTTATAATGAGAGGCGCAATGTATTGTGAATGACGGAGTCCAAAGGTGAAACTGGGAGCTTTAGTTCTCGTAAAGGTGACCTAGAATGAAAAAGATTTATATTTGAACAAGTATAACACCTGCAGCCTGTTCTTATAAAAATAGGATGTTTCTTACATTCTCAGGATAGTGTGCTCCTGGGCCTGGTTTTCTTGTGTTTTCCTCAGGAGCAAAGCTGCGTCCCTTCATACTGTACTGTGGAGGTTTCTGCCTATATATAGAGGGGTCCACAACTTTATAGGCAGCAGGGCCTGGAGATGGAGTCTGGAGGAAAAGTCACAGGACAGAAAAATCAGTATTTCAAGTTTTTTTGCAGGGTTTTGTTAGGTCTTCTTTAGGGACCAAGTATTATTTGTAAACCTTGTTATGGTCTTTGTGGAAGCTTCCAGTTTTTCCGCGGCCTTGAAGTGTGTAATTGGGTGCTGAAGGTGCAACTGCAGTTTTACAGCCCAGCATGGGGGGCAGAGTGTAGGTGGCTGGACCTGCAGTATTAATAAGATATATTTTTTTATCTCTGCCTTCTGAGGTGAAGCTTCTTCTATTCACCATAATATAAATACTACCTGGCGTTTGTGTGTTAGTGCGATCTCTTCTCCTCCCATACAGGGAATAAGCAGGAGCTGAACGGATGGTCATCTTCCCAGAACGTTCTGGGGAATATTGGCCTGTAAGGCGCCCAGGAAAATGAGAAAAAGACCCAGATGTAAGATTGTTGAATATTGCTGTCATCAGTGCATGTGTGCATTTCCGAAAAACATTTCTAAAACCGCTCCACTGACCTGGTCCGGGCACACGGGACATTTGAAGCTGCTTCGGTCGGCCGAGAAGAGAAAATGCAGGATTTTTACTTCTGCCCTTCATGGTCATGTTAGAGGGGATCAGATATCTTGGACCAGGAGAGCAGTTTGTATTCACTTCCTTATGACGAGCACCAAAGGAGAACATTGGCGCCTTAGATTTGGTAGGATCATGCTGAGAAGCACCTTTTCAGACCAGAGGCAGTCATGTTACCTTCAAATGTATCAATAATATATTTACTGATGGAATATTCAATTTTGCTGCTACCTATAAGCCCAGGAAGGGAATATTTGGGCCCCGGGCTCCCATAGAGAGCAGCTATAGGCCCCCTTGGTCTGTGAGGCCTCCAAGATCCAACCCAAAGCTCATCACTTGGCATTGCTTTGAGAAAACTGATTAATATTTGAGTTATAAAAAAGACATTCAAACAGTCAGAAATTTGCTTTACTTTTTCTCAAAGTATTTGCAACTCTATAATTTTCTCTTGTTTTTAATATTAACCACATACATGTTCAATTAAGACAAAGTTCAGTTTTCAAAATATATAAGAAGTCAAGATTACTGAAGTCTAGACTTTGACTAAACCCTGCTAGAAAGCTGAAAAAGCACAACAGCACTAGACCATCAGACTGCCCTGTAACTTTGGGCTGCTGGTATGACGTTCTTTTTCTGAAATGTTGTGTTAGTTTTACAACAGATGTAACAACAACCACACCATCCATAAAGTTCTCTGCATGGATTCCTGGCCATGTGGCCTGGCAGAGATTTATCAGGACCTTCAAAAAGACACGAGGAGGATTAGCAGCAATGCACCAGCAATGGATGGCACACTAGCTGGTGCCATCCATGACATGTAAACTGTGAAATATCTTCTCTGCTGACAGGATATTCAGCTGTTAACATGTCATGACACTCATTACACTGTCAGATAGCAACAGTCTTCAGTCAGAGTCTTCTTCAAATTCATTGCAAGACTGATTGCTACTGGAAATCCTTGCTGCCCACAGCTTCACCACAAAGACTCTTTAAATATATTTGGATGATATGAGAGAACATTTACTTTCCTTTCCCCTCTGGAATAAACATTGTAACTGAATTACACAAATGTACAGTGAATTTTGCTACAGATTAACATAAGTCTCTTATTCCCCATTTTCAACATAATGAGGTTCAAATATGGAAATTCTAGAAATTCACTTATGAAATGACTAGAAAAACAAAAAACAGTGAACAGCTTCCATAAATGGAAAATCAAACTCCACAGCAACATTGCACAAATTGAACACAACCTTTTATTGTCAGGTACTACATTTAATAAACAGATGGATTACTTTACCTCATAAATTTCCTCATCCAGTTGCAAGTGTGTGTTTCATACTTTAACCTCAGCAGGTCCAGTGATCCCAAACACTTTGTGTATTGCTCAGCATTGCTGCTATGGCAACATTGTCATGGAAAGGACTCTTGCAGTCACGCTCAGTATGCGTTTAGAGTTTTTCTTTTTTTCTAGAAGTGCAGAGGATCTCAGGGAGGTGAAAAGAAAAACATTTAAAATGCAGATTCTGGAAATGATTTATTAGTTATGAAAGGCCGGAACCAAGGCATGGGCCGCCTCTGTGCCTCTGTGAATGCACTGTTTGGATTTGGCTTTGACTTAGGTTTACCATTTAAAGAAAATATTAACTGACTTGACTTTAACAGCCAGAAATGTTGTTTTGTTGTTTCATGCAAGAAGCTGGTATAAATGATCACATTAATTTTGTCAGTTATGCTTTTGTTTAATTCACGACTGTAACAGTGACAACATAGAAATGAAGGAGCTACGAAGTTCTGATATCACATTTTTATTCCTAAGTATTATGGAAATGTTTTTAATCCAATTACTTAACTAAATAATTTCAGGGAAATCTTTAAAGTCCATACAGTTATCTTGTGTTTGTTTTTATTTAAACCCCTCAAAGTGTAGCACTGATGCTGCAAGCCCTCTTGATTTGTCTGTGCATACTGAAAGTTTCTCTCAAATTGGCCTGGAGTACTTTCATCAAGGGACCAAGGATTCCAATTTTCTCTTGTGGACTCTGTTGGGTAAAAAAAAAAATACAGTTAGTTTTAAAGCAGTAATATTAAGGTAAACATTTTAACTCTAAGGTTGTTTTACCCTTGTAAGTGTACATATGAGCCGTCGGAGGATGGCATCCTCTCTGTGTGGACACAGGCTAATCACCGTACTCACACAACTCAGCAGGCAATAGATCGCATGTCTCTGCGGCTGTAAATAATGGATATAAAATTGGGATTAACTGAAAAAGACAGGCAATGTTATTTTTTTATGATGTTGAAGTGATGAATGAAATTGAGATTAATACTGGACATTCATAGTGAAAAAAATGTTTCTGAAAATTTTATGTTTTGGTACTTGCCTTCTTTAGAATGCTGAGAGGATTTCCGTTGTTTCCTACTTTTAGCCTTTCTACATCCTCACTGCTCAGAACAGGATCCTAGATCAGATTCAAAGAGATAAATATAAGCTAGAGTTCTAAAAAAAAGAATGCACAGCGTGGAAAACTAGTTTTTTGTTTGATACAAACTGACCCTTAACTTCTCCAACCAGGTCCATAAGAGACAACAAAGGACCTGAGGATCTGACTCTGTGACAAGCAGGGCCCATCCACAATCACTGCTGTTCAGTTCCTCCTTCAGAAAACATGGGAGTTAATACAGTGAAAGACAAGTAATATAATAATCTATTATTATATTACTAGATAATAATCTATTATATTACTGGTGGCGAATTCTTATTTATACCTGCAGCAGAGCTGATCTCTGTAGAACGGTCTCACCCAGAGGACCTTGATCTGCCATTGCTTTGGCTACCTGTCGGGCAATCAAGGTCGGGCCAGGGGTCTGTAGATTTCTGTACAACTTTATATGAGAGAGAAGAGAATTTTTGCTGCATTTTGAACAAACATTTCACTTTTCCTTTAAGGAAAAATACTGTACCTCCTGGCTGGAGCTGCATTTCAGGATTTTCTTCTTAGTTGAGCTTTTTGGCATTTTTGTGCAGCTGATGCTTGTTTTTATGTTTGTCCCTGCAGTGTTGAGCATGTGGAACTCCTTTCTGAGATACAGTTGCCCAAATGAAAATGTGCCAAAAACTGGACTAGCTGGTCTGAGATCAGCAGGTAGGAGGTCCTTTAAGCACCAGTGCTTCTCATCTCCAAGAGCTGCGGTCCAGTATGAGCTCAGTTCCTGGTCCTTCAACAGAGAAGTCATAACAGTGAGTATTATCTCCACAGCCGGCTCAAAACTATTAAAATATTTACAATTGTGATTGCGTTTCACCTCGTATACTATGATCTTAGTAACGTCAGATTCACTGTAGCTACGTTTGTCCAGCAACACCTCGCGCTTCCTCTCTAAGAACCCCAGAGGCTCGTCCCAGGAGTACACTGACCCTGAGCCGGCCCACGAGCCTTTTCGGCCTTCGCTCAACAAAGGCAAATACTGCTTGGACACAAGAGTCTCTCTCACAGCCCTGCTCAGAACCCTCAGAGCTGATCTCTTCTCCAGTTCAGCGTGGACCTCTGGAGGAGAGGCCAGACCCAGAGCCAGGCAGGAGAGCCGCACACACAGGAGGTACACCACCTAGGTCAAATGGGGTCATAAAGGATATCCAAGTTAACTGTGTCACAGTGCAGCGATGTTTGATTGTAGAAAGACTAGTGTAGTATCATGGCTCAACCTTGGGAATGTGTCTGAGTCTGCGTGCCTCCTGGCCGTGAAGCAGCAGAGCTTGTCGGTTTAAGTAGTGCTGCAGGGTGAAAGGGGCCCCATGCCGCAGGCTGAGGTCTGGATACTGGGTGAGTTGCGTGCCGAGCAGGCGAGCAAAGTCAAACACCTGGTTTATCTGCGACCGGGTCTGGATGGAACGAGGCCTTTTAATGCGCACGTAGTGAACCGCTTCGCTGGGGCTTATACGCAGGGTGTAGATGAGGTAACAAGCTATCAGGACACCTTTTAAACAGCAAGAAGAGAACAACAACAAACACCCAAGAATTCTGAGCATCAAATGATGTTATGTAATTCCTTGCAATAGTATGTTAGGATTTATTATTCTGGTAAAGATTTTTTTTAAAAAAGGTATGAGGATACTTTTGCAAGGCATTGAACATGAAAACTGAATACATTTAATCTTACCTGTCCTGCCCAGGCCTGCGTGACAGTGAACGGCTACACGTCCTTGCTTCACAGCGAACGCCAAAACCTTCACCCCATCAATGATTCCAACAAGAGACGTCACACCAAAGTCTGGCATCCCAAAGTTGTAAAAGTAAACTGAAAATGAATAAATTAAAATGTATCATTGGCTACTGTGGGGGGGAGGGGAAGCAGTGCAGAATAACACAAAATCTAATAATATTTTTTCCCCAGTGTAACACAATAACAACTTGCTCTGCTGCTTTTTCCTACTAATGTAATGTATGCCTCGAAATAAGTATATTAGCGTCTCACTTTTATTGTCCATGAAGGTCTGTGGAGAGTAAGTGAAACCACTCTGAAGGTCTAGAGGAGGCCCACAGTGAGCATGCTCCCCAGGGAGCTGCATGTTGATGATCGATCTGATCTTCAACCTGGAAGCACAGAAGCCAGTCGAGTTGTTTTGTATGTGTCTTAATGGATTTTGAGACAAAAATGTGTCAAGCGATTACCTTTGAAATTGCTCTATGATGTTGTACTTCTTGATGAGATGATTGGATGGACGAGCCATTGCTATTATATCATCGGTCACCCTGGAACAGTTGGGGATTCGCAACCAACAAACTATCCTTTATTTTATATTCAACACCATAATCTTTGAGACTGAAGTCACATCTTCTCACCAGGAGGAGAAAAGGCCTCGAATGACTTGCTGGTTTGATTTCCAGCATTCTGGTCCCTCATAGCGACAGTCCTTTCCTCCACAGGCCAGCAGGCAGAGAAGCTTGGGTGGGATGGCTCTCACCAGGTTCTCCCTGGCCTGAGAGTAGGACGGCCTCGGAACTGGTAGATGCGGGCTCAAACTTGGCATCATCCTGCGAACACAGACCTAGCCCTGAATTTTGAGGCCTGATTTACGGCTTGCCGTATCACGGCAATTTACAAAAGAAAAGTAATTTCAGTCCAATCATAAATACATTCCAATTGTTCCTATCAAACAGTGCATCCAGTTCTGTTTGGTTTAAAAGTGTTCTGTTTAAGAAAACCCAGTAGATTACATCAATTCATTAATTTGCAGCAATTACTCGCACTGAGCATGAATGAAGCGACAGTGGAGTGAAAAGACCCCCCTGTAACATCTCCATCTACCTCCAACAGAACCTGGTTCAGTACAAAAGGCCATCTGCTATGATGGCCTTTTGTACTGAAGGCCATCATAGCAACAAAAGGCCATCTTTTTGGCTTATTTTGTAGCATTGCATAGTAGAAAACTAACAATAAATTCACCCTAAAAGTTTAATCTCCATGATAAAACAGTGGTGGTAGAATGTGATGATACTTTATCTCAGAGCCAATGGGAGATGAATGCAGGACAATCCTTGTTTACAACCTGCTTGAAGCTGCAAAAGCTGTTCCTCAAGACGAGTGAATACAAATTCAAGTCACTATTTAGATTTGTTTCACCTTGCAGTCATGTGCCATGTTGTGCTGGCCTATCACATAAAATCCTAATCAAATACTTTGATGTTTCCTGTTCTAATCTGACAAAACATGAAAAGGTTCAAGGGATATAAACCCTAAAATTAACCCAACAAACACATAAAATGATCTGACAGCTCACATAAAAATTACTTTAATGACTTACCTTAGTTGTTACGATCAACACTACAGCTGTTAATCCCATTTAATGTATTCCCCTGCAAAAAAACATTTGAAATAGGGAGAGAAAGGCTCTGGACACACATGTGCCCCTCTGTCTTGACCCGCTCTGCTCACACACTAACAGAACCGAGTGATGAGCCAGCTCCACTAAGCCTGATTAGCGGTCATAATTACATTAGAAAAGACATTCATGCAGCGTAGCAAGCCAATGCTTATTCCTTCACCTCTCCAAATGACCTAATTACTTGCAAATAGCCGTGGTACCAGACATGAATTTGCTTTGCTTGTGATGTTGACAAATTGAATTATTAACCATAGCCTCACAAGCAGAGTTTGCATGCAAGAAGTCTGAACAAATTTAAATGCAGTGAGAAATTGAAAAGAAGATGAAAGACGTTGCTCATCTGTTGTTTGCCGGTGAGTTTCTGAGGGAGGTTATGACAGATTATAATCCTGCAGTCATTTGAACTGTTCTTAAACCTTAAATTTATTATGATTATCTCTGGACAGAGCGTCTCTCAACATCCAGCAAGAGGAGCCGCTTGGTAATGATGATGTGAAGCTGTAAGCTCCACCTCCCACATCTTTGCTCAGATCCCCATAACAGCCATGTTAAGACACTGCGGAGCCAAGTGTCAATGTTTTATTTTAAGAAGCAACGCATTTGTACTGGAAATAAGTATTTTGATGTGACGATCTCCAAAATGTACTAAATACCTTTTAGTTGACTCATTTCAAATCTTCATAAAGTATATGTGAAAAGTATCAAGCTGATGAGTTGAACAACTGATCAACCGAGGAGTTAAAATATTAGAAAATACAAATGTAACCACAAGTATGTCTACTTCAAAATAAAACATTTAAAAGTAGACATAGCTACTTTTTATTTTAAAGTAGCTATGTCTACTTTAAAATAAATTATTTAAAAGTAGACATACCTAATTTAACAATCTTCTTATGAAAGTATTTAAATTGACCTGATTCTCTCATAATCAGGACTTTGAGCAACAGCGTATGTATAGTTATGCCCAATACTTTTCAGAACCTGGATGGATTAAAGTTGTACTTATTCCTCATATGAAATGTGGAGAGCAGTGTAGAACAAGTTTTGAAAAAAACCTTCAGCATGATAAATATAATTTAGACCCAAAGTAATGTGTAAAAATCTTTATGACAAGCATTTTGCATCTTTTCACTCTCCTTGCCGTAACACTAATTTTTAGTTCCCTCTTCAGATTTTTTTTGTTTTCAAACAGAAAAAAATCCGTTTTTAAGCAGTGGCATACTTAAAAAATAAATCTCCAAACTTCTTTTTAGGTGCAGATATTCACAAGAGAACACAATCATAAAAAAAAAAAAAAAGCTCAAAACAGGTTAGTGTAACAGTGGCTTTATTCAGAGCTTTTTGTTTTAAAAGACACTGACAACAAATATCTTGAAGCTGGAATGTACACTAAGATAAATTGATAGGTCAATATACTGTGTGTTTTATTAAGGAGAAAGGAAATTATACTTTACAGTGTTTGTTACAACAAAGTCAACATTACATGTTGCTGAAAATTAAAAAAAAAGGGGGGAAATAATATGAGACTTCACAGTATTGCAATGTCTCAGGTCCTGTGTCAACACTGAGAAAACACTTCCTTCCTGCTTTGGGCCGAAGCTACTTTCTGTTAGACGACAGAAAAGAAAAAGAAATTTTTTGCTGGTCTTAAAGCACAAAACAAAGCATGTGAAAACAAATTCACAAGAAACTGAGATAAGTGAGAATAAGGAAGTCGCGAGACATTAATCTATACTCACAGTGGTGTGGATCTGCTGCAACACAGCATATAATGCAGCACAAAGCGGAGAGTTGCATAACTTTATCTCACAAAAGCACAAAGACAAATGCATCACAAGGAAGAGCTTCACCTAGACAATCTAGGCAATCTGTTTTTTTTGGCACCAAATTACAAGCAAATTCTTCATCAAGCCACAGGCCTACAAAACAGTTAGCTGGCACAGAATTAAAACAAAAGGCCAAGCATCCAGAAGTTAATTAACAGCAGGGGGTATGGCAATTAACAGCTTGAGGGAGACCAGCAGTCGACCTCTACCATCAATCCTAAATTTATAAATGCATTTCTTTCTGTGAAATCTCAAAAAATATATTTTTGCTCACCATGAAAAGTAAATGAATGAGTGTGAAAAGGAAAGACCATGCACAAAGAAATAAACTACTGAAAATATGAAAAACGAAGCATAAAACAGGGGTTATCAGAACTGAGTTAACTGTCCAATAGGCTGGAGGTTTTTTTGTAAACATTGGTGCTAAAACAAACTGGCTCTGGATTGAACGTCTGAGTCTTTTCTCATGTCCCATGTTGATCAGTCACACTCTGTCCAGCCAATCCTTCATTAGTTCTTTGACAGCTCTTTGGACAGCCAGTCAAGTCCTTCATACAGCCCGGTGCCCTGGGTGGCGCAGGTGGATTCGATGTGCCACTGTGGAGAGAAAGGGTGTCTTGCTCTCAGGGAGTGACCATCACAACTCAATGAAGTCCACAGATTTAAAGCAAGAGTGGTTACTTACTCTTTTGCTGCGAAGTGAATGTAAGCCGAGTCTGTCTGCCAGTTCACTGACTGTTATGGCATTTGGAAGGTCCTGCTTATTGGCGAAAACCAGTAAGACGGCATCTCTCAGCTCATCTTCCTGAAGCTGCAAGAATTACAGATTCCCTATCAGATACAACAGCACAGATTCATTTGACCAAAAGCCAAAAATAATAAACTATGACAGTCTGCTCTGATTTGTGACCACCAGGTGAAATACTGAAAAATCTTTTATTTTCCTCCCATTTATAAATTCATCAAAACTAAGAACTAGTTTAGTCTATTGCATGAACATCCAGTGGAATTTGACTTTAGAGATTTGATGCACAAGTAAGGATAAACTTGTAATTCAATTGTTTTCTGTAAAACTTAAGAAAAGGCAGACTTGTTTTCTCTGATGTGGGAAGATGGGAGTTCTTAAAAGTCATCTGGAAATTGGTGATGGTTAAATTTTAAAAAAAATCTGACTTGTGCATCACCAACTACCAAATTTACAAAAAAAAAGGGGACCATAAAGAACATTATGAAATTAGAAACACAACAAGCCGCGCAAACGATTACATTCAGTCTTTCCCCAGAAATAAGTCAGTATCCTATCATAGGTTGGGCTCATTTCTCTCAATCAAAAGGCCCAAATCCTTAAAAGGTTTTATGAACAAAGAGTCCAGAATTCCTTTAAGTGCCACACTACTTTGGAGGACATGCAGCAAAACATTTCAATTGTCCAAACAGTTTGACACAACTTACATCTACACTTTGATATTCTTTTTCCATCACTCTAAGCTAAAAAATAAAGTGTAAAAACAAAAAATGTAAAATTCAATGTATTGTGAAAAAAGCTTTCACTGCAAAGTAAATTCAGAGCAATGCTACCAATTCAGAACTAGGTTGTCATGAAGATGCCTGGAAATATTGTTTATGATTTAACCTCATAATAAGATTTACAAGCCTCTTAAAGGCGACTTAGAGAAAGAAGGTGAAACCTTTGATCATCAGTCTTACTCAAAAGATAAGCGGAGTCAGAGCCATAAATACAGAAACGCTGCTGGAACGAATAGAGAATTATTATTATCATTGCTTTTAATGACCTCATCTCTTAGACATGTGTCCTGCTGTGAACTCCTGCAGCTACAAAACCAGCTAAACCTCTAGCTAAGTCTTTCTAGTTAAGCCAAGGAATTTTTGGACACCTTCAGCTAAATCAAATCATTAAGTTTAATGTCACATTTTTGATAACGTACCATTTTGGAGAGCTCCTCCGCAGACTCAACAATTCGTTCTCTGTCATTACTGTCCACTACGAAGATAAGACCCTGAGAAAAAATCAAAATAAAAAAAGATAAAAGAAGAATTACAATGGAATAGATGTTTAGTATTGCACATTTGATATCATGTTTAGATCTAATACCAAAACAATACTAGCCTTGTGATGAGTTTTAAAATACCTTCTCATCAGTAACGTTTTATTTAGATCAAGCACAGAGAACAATCGTCTTTAGTACTTTATTGCAACTTTTTTGTGACTTCACCATGTTAAACCGCAACTGTTTGTCACGTTGCAACATTCTCATGCAGCAGAAAGAAAAGATTCCCCTTAGAGTCACTTATTATTGAGTGATTATGTAATTTCCCCTTATTTGTTTTTTGTAAAAATTATTTAAATCTAATATATACGTTTTGTTTTCTGCTACAAACAAAAACTACGGACTGAACATTCTCCAAATCAACAACAGAAAGCAAACAAGGAAGTAAAATAACAGAGAAAGAAAGGAGGAAAGAATAAAACAATCTCAGGAGTTTTAGAGTTGAATCATTGCACTGTGATAAATCCCCTCCTGAAAAAGTTTCACATCACATTGTCGTTGCATAAAAGGGTTTTCTCTCTGTGACTTCAAACTAAAGATGATCTCATACCTGTGTGTTCTGGAAGTAATGCCTCCAGAGAGGTCTGATCTTATCTTGGCCACCTACATCCCAAACGGTGAAGCTGATATTTTTATATTCTACCGTCTCCACATTGAATCCTTTCACAGAAAAGGGACAGACCAAAAACATCATCATGAAAACTGACAGAAATACTTCAAACAAAAAAAAAGGGATATGTTTCAAATAAAAATTCATACCAATGGTTGGGATAGTGGTCACAATTTCACCAAGCTTCAGTTTGTACAGGATTGTTGTTTTTCCAGCAGCATCCAGTCCAACTGAGGAAGGTAGAAAGAATATGACAAGCTATTTAAAGAGCTCTTCACCTAATCATCACAGTAAAACAAACAGTATTTGACTGTGCAAAGTTAGTGCTGATGTTTGCTGCCATGACAGCAACTTCTGAAGTTAAAGCAATACTGTTTTTACTAGTCATGTTTCTACACATATCTCAAGACTTTATTTTTGGTGAACTCAGACCTATAAAGTTTGCAAGGTTTTTTTTTTTTTAAAATAACACTTATAAATGTATAAATGTGGATTCCACAATCTATAAATCAATACTGTTCTGACAGCAAAATTTAGAGGTACTTTGCTTATTCTTTAGTCTCTTAGAGTGCCTCTATTTTTATTTATTTATTTTTTTAATAAAGCTACTGTTTTCATCCCCACTAACAAAAACAACTTTTTTGTCAAAAATATTTCCCAATCATAAAGGTACTCAATGTGAGGAAACTATAGGATTTCTCCAATCCTACAAAATTACAGGGAGAATTGTCAATTGAGGTTGTACTATAAACATCTCCATCCAGCCCATTTCAAATTATGACTCAAATATATTTTTCATTCTCCCACCTTTGTTCCTATGTAAATAATTATTGTAGACTTTGTAAATCACCGTCCAGTTCATAGTTTACAAATTTTCTTATGAGTCCAACTAATCTGGATTAACATTTAATTGAAAAAAAAATAAATAAATAAACATTTAATCTACAAATAAAACCCTTCATAGAAGCAAATCAAACTTCAACAACAGTGATGACTTATTTTTAGCTGTTTGCTGCGGTCAGCAAATTTCCTCTTCATACTTTCCCCATCTCTGTGGGAACAAACCGTGGCTTGACTTTGCGTGATAATTTGAAGCATTTTGGAAACTTTTTAAAGTTCGGCGCTTAACTTTTTTTATTTATTTTTTTATCTACATGTTGCTAACATTCCACTAAAGGAGGCCACATTAAAAGCCTGTTGCGCCAAACATCTTAACGACAACCGTCCATTTTTATTTTTCAGTGTTTGGAGGAGAACGTTAGATTTATTTCCGGAAACAGCGGGTTTTCTATCTATCTTCTCACACTCACCCTGGAACGGCAGTTTTAAACTTACTTCATGTTAATTTTCTGTAGCAAGAGATGCTAACAGCCGTTAGCCAAACAAAACTTTCAACTCACCCATCAGAATCCTCATCTGTTTCTTCCCGAACAGCCGACCGAAGATCGACGAGATGGTGAGCCCCATGGCTGCCCGAGGAGTTTTTTTTTTTTTTTTTTGACTATTTAAAACTAGAACTGATATTTAAACCACGACGACAGCAAAGCGAAATGTATTTTAAACGGGTCCGGCCACGGTTAAGGGAGGGAAGTTACCGTGATTTCACTCCAGACTGCCACGTCCGGTGTAAACGTGGAAGGCGCAGCGTCATCAGCCCGAAGCGGCTTTATTTGTCCTCAAACACAGAGCCACGCCGAAAGGTTTTACATCATTTTTAAAGTGTTTTTAGACAGACCTAGTGTTTTATATCCAAATAAATTGGTTGAATGGGAGTGGGAGGAATACGTTTCAATCCAGAAGAAAGAAAGCATAAAATAACGTATAATGTTACGTTTTCCCCCAAACTTTCATTCACTTACAAGCCCAGTCACGTTCATTGAAATACCACTAGATGGCACTGTTTCACGGGATTTACAGCTTCTATTCAGCTGTAAATCCTGGTACAAACCAAGCTGTGTTTGTTTTATTGACATATAAACATAGTTATAGATTCATACATATATCAATGACATACAGAGACATTTATATCTGTTAAAAAATACTGTTGTGTAATTTGTGGAACTGCATAATATAGCAGCAGAAAAACAAGGAGAGGCAAACGCAAATTTTACTATTTATCTACTATTTTAATAATTTAAATACGGTTGCTAGAGCATTTTAAAAGAAATGTTCCAGTGAACATAATTTTTTTATCCTTATTGAAAGTAAAACTGCTCATGTGGGGATTCCTGTTTGAAAGAATGCCATGATGCCAACAGCTTTTACCTAAACAAAACCTCTGAGCAGGTGGAGTCAAAGCACCAGCATACGATAAGACAGAAGTTTATAAAGAGTGTGTCCTGTGACAGGTCAAGACAGTTTCCCAGAGGACTGTAATGAAGACACATTTCATAGCAGCAGATGTACTGGATGTGAAGATATAAATATGTCAAATTCTACTTTGGATTCCAGTGGACTACTGGGCAGAAAACAGGTAATTAAGAAAGTATCATTTGCAATGTTTCTCAAGGACACTCTGCTTATGATTTAAAGCTTTTTTTAATTTTGTTTTTCAGATTGATGCTCTCTCTACGTTGTACATAGTGTTGCTCTCTCTCAGGTATTGTGATTATTAATTGTATTTCCTGGAATATTCAGTTTTATATTCAGTATTTACAAATGACACTGCAGATTTTGTGTCTGCAGCTCATTAATGGCATTCTATTACTTCTCCAAGACATATTTGCCAAACCTGCATAGCAGCATACTCAATGAGGGCAAATGTTCTTTCTTTTTTGCTCTTACATAATGTAGCTGTGTAACTTTCATAACTTGGAGTTGTACCTCAGTTATTCCCAGTAGAGTCTGTCAATTTCAATGTTTTGTCTTCTAAGAATACTGTGTTTGATTGAACCAGGGGTTATGTTTTTACATATTGCACAGGCGTGTTAATGTTGTTCTAGGATGATTCAGTACAGATCAGGTGACAGCGTCATCAGTTTAGTGTTTTTTGTTTTTATAGTAACACATTTTTGGCTTAATCGGAATTTAGTTTCACATATACAAAAGATAATTTGCCTTTGTGTGTTTTATCTTAGCAGTGTTAACTTATAGCTTTTAATTAAATACAGAATTAGTGGTAAATAGGATATTTATCAAATCCATAATTCAAAAAACATTTGTTTACTGTACAAATGAGTTTTAGCTGTCATGTTCACATCAATCCCAAAGTATATTTTAATTATCATCTTGGCAGATTTTATGAAAATCATTCTATCTGAAGATATGTGTTTGCATTTCAAGTGGCGTGATCTTATTTTTATTTAAGTTAAAGATTTAAGGGTCTTTTTCACATTTTATTTCTTTTTGGAAGCTTAGAGTTTGTTTAAAATTAAAACAAAAGATTTCCTCTAATCTCACTATTTCTTCAATATCCATAGTGTAACTGGAAGTTTTTCAGTCTTGTTGGTTTCAACAATAAGATGGAGACACCTAAGAGGACAAGTGAGTCCAGTTTCTTATATTTTAAATTTTTGTGATGTTATATATGTAGAATTTTTATTACTAAGTCATAGCTGAAATGACTGAAAAGACCATTATTACCACTTGTACTTTTTAACATTTTGTCATGAGACAATCATACATTTTAAGATACTGCATTTAGAGTTCTGTGATAAACCCTGAAAGGAGTGGAGTAACAGGCATGGACTAATTTATGTTGGTCTATCACAAAAACCTCAATGAAATATCTCGACGTTTGTGGATGAACATGACAAAACTTGAAAAATTTTCTCGGGATATGAACGCGTTAGGTGGAGAATGACTCGTTGCATTTGACAATTTCACATCAAGTCAGCATGTTTAAAGAGTATTTCTTTACAGGTTCACCTCTTGGTGCAGCTCTCTCTGGCAGACCTGCTGGCTGCTATCATCCTGCTGTATACCAGTGTCATGAACAAAGTTCACCCTACCAGTGCTGTCGTCTGCCCGTACCTCCTCTCATTGTCTCTGGTGAGAAACCGTAATCATTTACAGGGCTGGTACATGCTTGGGCAGATTTTTAATTTTTTTTTACAGAAGGAAACCTTCTTCAAATCCTAGGTTAAAAGACAAGAAGAGATACAGAAAAATGGATTAAAGTAACCAATTTAGTAAAAATGGTATTACTTAATAACGACTAACAATGTATTTATAATTTCAAAATAGTAAGATTTAAAAATGTTATTTGTTTATAACATACTAATATGAGATATGTTCTGTTTATCCTGCTCTCTGACAAACAAAAGTACTTACAATTATAGTTTGCTTCACTTCACAGTGCCACTTTAAGAATGATAGGCTGAATGTTTGTGACTTTTGTCATTTATTGCTGAACTTCCAGCTTATGTGGTCTTAACTCAAAGTTTTAAAACAAATGAATGAAGACTCAGCATCTCTTATCTTAGCAAAGCTTCGCACAAAGGTACAGTTTTAGAAAGTTTGTATAAATAGTAAAAATGTCCTGAAAGAACATAATAAAGACAATCCTCATAAAAGTGTCTGAAACTCCTCTGATCTCCCCTGATGACTTGAAGCGTTAAATACTTGCATGCGTTACTGTACTTTAGATTATTCCTTTTAATAACTTAAATGAGCACACTGTGAATGATTACTTGTGTAACTGTGTCTTCCAGACCTTTTACTTCATTTCATTCTTGTTGGCCGTCGTTTATGCCTTGAAGTCGAGGAGTGCTGTCCAGGGCTGGAGGGACAGAGCAGTAGATGAAGAAGATGAACATGTGAGGCAAAATATTTATTTTTCTGCCTCACCTTATTTTGATTTACCTGAATTCATAAGTTTTAAAGATTTAGTCGTTTTATGCCTCTTTCTGTCTGTCTTGATTTGCAGAGTCAGTGCAGGAGAAACTTCAAAGCGATTCCTTTGTATGCCTTTGCGTGGTGAGTCTTTCAACTTTCCATTGACATACCAAAGTTTTCATAAGCAAGCAGCAGCTAACTTCACCTCTCCTTCATCGCAGGTTGACGCCACTTGCCTTTTACTTTGTTTATGTGTGCACTCTGTTGATAAAACCTGCCACATTAATTCCTCCAAGTTCCAGTAGACAGGGTGGGATCAGTGATAACGGTAGCTCGTACTGTCACAGGTGAGCATGATTTAAAGTCACACAAATTTATTGGAAATTGTCTTGTGTAATTTTTATATTCTTTTTTATATTTTTTTTCCAGCTGTATTTTGTTCTTGCATATCTGGAAGGATCCTTGTGTTGGAGTGGTGAGTGTCCTGAACTGCTGTTATAAACTTTGTTCCTTATTATTGCTGCATTTTGTTCGGAGGTCATGTGCAATTTTTTTTTGCTAACAACGTCCTTAACTTTTTTTTTATATATTTTTTAGGATAAGACACACGATACTTTCATCAGAGTTTTCCTTGCCATTGCAGTGATAACAGCAATGTTGGCTTGCTCTGTGAGTAATCAGGTTATGTCAACATCAACATTAAAAAGCCTTTCAAATCGAAATAGTTCCAATATAATGGTGGTTTGACAACACCATCGAAAGACACAGATTTTATTTCCTGTTTTCTTCAGGTTATTTATTGGAAAATCGGGAAGTGGCATGAAAACTACACCCATGTTGGGCTCTTCCCTGTGGAGGGAGATGGGCGTTCAAGAAGGCAATTCAGAAGAGTGTTTTCTACAGCACGAAATATCGTTATGGTCATATTATTCTGTTGGGCTCCAGGTACTTTCAAACACACACACGCACACCCAATTAAAATTAACAATCATCACCATTTTCGCTTGAAAACTAATATTTTACACTTGGTTCCTATGCAGCACTCCTCCTTCTTCTGATCTCTCCCTTGATGATCCAAAGGAATGTTCAACAAGACAGTTTATATGCACTATATGTGATACAGGTTTGTATCAGAAGAGCTTCTGAGATAAAATGCCATATGCCTTAATTGTTTACAGCTTTTTCAGCTTTGTTCAGAGTTGTTGCTTATAATATGTATTCACTTCTATTACTGAAAAAATTTGAAAACTAAAAAGGCATAAGGAAGAGCACGGACAATGGAACTGAAAGCTGCTAAATGAGAGTTGAAGTTGCTTTTGTAATGACAAACTTAGGCATAAATACAACCAAGATAGAAGCTCTAATTTTGTTTCATAAAGTGAATAGTTATATAGTAATTTATTCAGTGAGGAGGAGAAAGTTGAGAGAAACTGGTTCTTGGAGCAGATAGCTTGGAGATTTAACAAACTGGCAACCTACAGAGATATTTAATTGCACTTTTTGTCCATGTTGTGAGTCAGTTCCTGTTGTCAGTCACCACAGTGTAAAATTATTGCTGGTGGCAAAAAAAATTGTAATTCACAGTACTAATACTCTGAGAGAGTTGTGACTTATGTACTCAAAGCTTCCACTCAGTTCTTTTTCCTTTTTGCCAATCATCGGCTATATATCCATTTCAGAAATTCCCATTTAAAATGCTAAATGTACAATGGTTTGTTAAACACTGTAGATATAGATATTTTTCAAATACTACCTATTTGGAAAAATGGGTAGCATGGCTACCTCAGTTACAACCTATTTTGTCAAATAGGTTTTAGAATTTTAACTGTTCAAAAGAGTTTGTTTTTACAACATTGTATATTTTTTATTATTGTCTTAGGCTGCCACAATGTCTCTCCAAGGATTCCTAAACAGTATGGTCTACGCCTGGAGACGATCTAACTTCACAGATGCTGTTCTTGGAGAAGTCACACCTCTGCTGAGTTATAGACATAGGCCCTTCTTTGAGGAATCTTTTCATCGCTGACAAAAAAAAAAAAAAAAATGCACTTAGTGATGTTATTATACTCTGACATGGAGCACTGATTTCAGAAAGATAAACTGGACACTTTATGACAACATGGTTGTGTAGCCTGATACACAAACTAAATTTGTGAACTGAAAATGTAAAAAAGATTGTATTTTTAACGAAGGAAAAGCTTATGTGTATGTTACTGAAACCACTGTGTGAATTTTGTCATCCTTTGATTGAATTTGTATTTATATCATTATAATTTAGGCTTAAATGTATTGAGGACACATGATATTCTCTTTATCAATTTATACAGATGTATAGATAGATAGATAAAATAAACCAATTTTATATTATTGTCTTTAAAGTGTTTTGTAATTGGTCTTATCTTGGTATGTCTACCATTTTGTATTTATTCATTTTGATCATTAAAACGTTTCTATGACCAGCCATTTGGTGACTTGTGATTTTTCAATCTTCTTGTTAAAAATGAATCCTGTGATGTGTATGTTCTTTATAGCCAAAGTTATGTCATTTCACAAACACGTGCTGTGGCAGTAAGTTCAATGCTTGGATTCTTTAAGTGTTGGAGCCCTGAGGAATGCTGAGTAGTGACAGAATTGTAAGAGAACACTGTATCTGCACTGTCACAATCGCGTGTAACCACAACTGTTAACGTATCTCATAAAAGGAGCAGTGCATGTTTAAGCAGCTAAGGTCACACCTGGGACGCACACACACGTTGGGTGTACTGTACACTGACGACCATGTTTGCATGTTTTGAAGGTGAAAGTGTTCTTTTGACAGTATTTTTTAAAGGAATTGTTCATGCTCAATTCCAGCCTTTTCTAACCCTTTTATTCTGCCACAGTGTGCCCATCTTCTGACGGCTACCTCGGTTATATCACTCCAACGACCTACACTGTTTTGTCCTGCTTTGGAGATCTAAGTCATGAATGTGCAGCTGACAAAATTAAAACTGTTTGATGCTCTCATGTCAACATGGATCAACATCTTTAAAGAAGGTTTTTTGACATCTTGTTGAACGTGTCACAATGAATTAAGAAGCTCTAATGCAAAATCAACTCCACCCTAGAACTGGCAAAGTAGCTGCTAAAAATATAGACAGTCAAATATTAGAAATAGTTATATGGCCAAAACATGACTGTTAAGTAATCGGCTATTAATATTGATCATGACAAAATATAACTTTACCAATGATTCACGTTTTACCAGTATCAAAGTTAATAAGAAGCAAACTTTCGTAACATGTAGCTGGTGGGTGTGTTCACATGCTGAGGTGAATGCAGGTTTTATGGCCATCAATCATTTACAACATTTTTGTCTGAGCATTCACCAGCTACACTGTTAAAAAATAAACAAACTGTGTTTTAAGCCAGTGATCAACTTTCACAACAGGTTGCGGCTTTGCAAACGCTCTTTTTGTCTAAAACAGCACAACTGAGTATTAAGGAATATTGTCAATAAATCTATATAAAGATCAATGAAGATTAAAACTTTGATTAGTGCCAGTCAAACTCACATTTCAATTAAAGGTTGGCTTCTTATTTATGTCAAAGACATTGTTTGCCTCAAGGCAAAAGAGTAACAAAATCTTCTACATGATCAGCTGAAACTTCTGAAAAGTATTTCAACTAGTGTATGATTACTGATAATATCCCTCCATGGTGTAAGAAATTACTGAGGAAAATGGCAAAATCACAAGTTTCTTTTGTTTTTCAGATTAAATTAACCCTGAGGTTAAGCAGTACTTGAGCAGTAAATTCGCCAAGAAAAGGTCGATCTACTCTTCATCAAACACAAAGCTTACCTTATCTCAGAACCAAATTGCCGAGTCATTGTCCTGCTGTAAAAGGTTAGTGGGTGTAACTACTGACCTTATTTCGGTTTCACTGTGCTATTTATTATATAATGTTCCACTGATTAGCTGCCTATTCTTGAGCACTTAAACACAGACAAAGAGTTCCAAAGTGTCCGATAGATCATCTTCTTACTGTTGATTACGCCATTGAGTTTATTTAAAAAAATGAGATTTTTATTTATAAAATTAATGTTTTTAAACATCTTCAACACACTAGTGATTCTTGGGAACGACAGACCAAAGGTCAGAACCCTGTTTCATAAAGAGGAGACGTAATGGCAATAAAAAACCCTGATAATTTATCTGAATGACAGCTGTTGCTGTGATCATTTTCCACCAAGTGAATCTGTTAAAGATAGAGTTGGACAAATTTGAAATGTCCCAACGAAAAACTTCACAGGTTTTATAAATGTTGTGGCTGCGGATGCCCTAAATACCAGATGAAAACAATCCTAGAATATCATATCAATAAAGAACAATAAAAATGTTGTATTTTTTTAATGTTTGCACTTCATGTTCAAAATACACCAAAACAACAATACAAAGTCTCAAGGTCATTTCTGGATTTTGGTTTCATTTTGATTAGTCCTGCTAAATTGTTAGACGATCTTTTCTCACGTGTGGAATGGCATAAATTCAAACTGTGTCAGTCATGAAATGAGAAATATTTAACACAAGTTTATTGTGTCTGAAAAAAGGTTAGTATGCCAGTGGGATGTCTAACACACTAGGTCAAATACTTTTGTGGGGTAAATTCCGGTTATCATACCTGTAAACACACTTGTTAAAAGAAACCAGATCAAAACACTTGTCACTACTGGGAATTTATGTTGATGGCTCAAATAAAAACTGTGAGGTATTTTTCCGTTAAAATTACACTTTATGTTGAAGCATTTCAACACGTGAAACACACTTGTCAAAAAAGAGAAATAGAAAGCATCTCAATGTGTGAAGACTAAGAATCCTCATTTTTTCACACATGGGTTTTACAAGTCATAAGGTCTATACAAAAGCATCTATAATCACTTTGGAATAATCCCATCTGGGCTTTGCTGTTCTATATTCTGTATTGTTTATGCTTGAGTCACTTTAAAAATATTCTAATCCCATAAAACCATTGAAAATGCTGTTTAGTGTTTTCACATAAAGGTTTTATAAATCTTAAAACCTGTTCAGTTTTAATATTCCAGTCTAACCAGACTAAATGCTTAAGATGATGTGGAAAGTCAAGCAAAAATCATCTTAAAAAGCAACACAAATAGTGCTTTAATTCAAAACCAAATTAGGAAGCCACTAAACAGCATTATCTTTTGACAGAGGTTACTCAATCCACATTACGTGGGGGCACCATTTCCACGATTAAGCATGCAAATTACAAATACAAAAAATCTTTTTCAGGCAAAACTTCTTCAACGGAGATCCCTAGTGGTTTACCCCTGGCTGGGCAAAAACAGTCACTGACTGTTTCCACTTTTGACAGATTTGGCAGTCCTTTAGTCCATAACTTTCACTTTAACATGCCCTTTACCCAAACACTGCACTGTAACCTTAATGAAATAAGACAAGTACAATGGCGAACAAGCTGACTCTGCTTTTATATTTATGACCTTTGTTTCTCATGTTAAAAGTCCATGGAATGAGATCTATGCTGAGCCATGTCATATTTTCGGCTTCCTGCTCTTCTGACATACAGATCATATCCCCCCTCTTTCTCCTCTTCCTCGTCATCTTCTTCCATAACTCTATCCTGCTGCCACAGCACTCGATCCCTGATAGCAGGGTGACTATGCATTTGGCTTTGTTTTAAATTGGGCCAGCTCTTCTTCCGCAGGCTGTTGTTTATGTCCCTGAAAGGCGGCGCAGCGGTATGACTGTCCCTTCTGAACGGGGGAAGCTCCAAGGGCATCTTGCCCAAGACATTTGAAGTGTGGATGGGTTTGATGGAATTGATGGATCCCTGTGAACCGCAGTGATGTTCGTGAACACAACGAGAGCCTGACGAAGATCTCCTCAGAGCCTGGAGGGACAGAAGTTCCACTGAAAGATTCTTCAAGTCTCCAGACATCTCCTAAAAGAACAACAACAAGATGAGGCATATATTGTTTTAATATGCACACAAAGAAAATTGTAGGCATGTTGGAAAGTGATGAAAGTTGTGAAGTTAACCTTGTCTCTGATAGAAAACAGCTCGTAGTGCTGGGGGTCAAACATCTTCTGGAGGTGAGGATGTTGGAACAGTTTTTTCTTACGTATCACTACCTTGAAAATATGATCGAAAACAGTTCATACATGCAGTTGTTGTTGAAAGAAAGTACACCCTCTTTCAGTTCAAGGTCTTTAGGTATCAGGACATAATTGTAACAATCAGGTCTGTAAAACTGTTTTAATCAAACATCAAACTTCAAAAGTTAGATTAAAATTGATTTACAGCCTAGATGAGACTAGATTATTTTATCATGTCCTGATTTGAAAAGCTCTGTGAAAGACAGGGTTTGATTACCTTTTTACGTGGTTGTTTGACTTGCACCATTATGGAGAAAATGAGGAGTAACATCACTATCCCGGTGGAAATGCAGATGATTGTTCCCTGAGTCTTTGTGATTTGAAGGAAAGCAATTTTGTTCTTTTTCTCTGGAATATAGACATGAGGGAATATGTAAAGACAAGAAGAAAATATCAGAGGTTTTACTGCACTCATTAACTTGTTGCCACAGATCTGTTTATATCAGCCTCCTAGCCAGTATCAATTTATAACCTTAGTTGAATAAAATACAAAAATCTGCAGTGAATTTCACCTCAATAGGAGTTCTCTGCTTAAAGTCATGGTAAAAAAAAAATTCTAGGGCTTCACATATTTTGCCTGCTCAGTTTTTCACATACTTTTTCAGTCGTGTTTTCTTAATTTGATAAATATTGTAACTCTGGAATCTTCTCTGAGTTATTTATTGCATATCAAGTTAGATTGAGAGCTCTCAAACTTAGTGAATACCAGTTCGTTTGGATGTTAAAACCCCTGAACTGACAGAGGGTCCGCTTTTCCGTTCCCCTTACCGAATGACCCAGAAGATTTTTATTGTTTTTAGATGTAAACAGGCCAAAATGATAAGCTTCTGAGTTTCCCACAGAGAGGAATTTTCAAAAGAATTCCTACTATTTGTTATTCTGTGGATTCAGTGTACAATTTTTCACACAACTCCGGCGTCGTGATGTTGGCACGGCAGACAAGTACAAGCATGACATGACACCAATATCTGTCAAACGGCACAAGCAATGTTTCTGGCAGTGTTTTGACAGAACTGGGGTACCTTGGCAGTTGTTTTCATCCCAGGGGAAGACACAGTTTTGTACACCGTTGCACACCAGAGAGTTGTTGATGCACATGTTGCTGTGGCAAAAGAATGCACCGCCAATACAGGGAGCTAAAACACACACACATTGGTGTTGTATGGCACGTATGCAGACAAGCCAGTTATAGACAGTTTATTCATGTTCAGCTGTATTTGTAAAGAACATCCGTCATGTAGAAAACTTTGGACACCAAACTTAGTATTCAGTACTTCCAAAAGAAATGCTTAAATAGCTGTTTAAAAGCTTTTCTTTATCACTTAAAAAGTGATATGATTACAGGTAAACTTGACCATGTTTTACAAGTAAACAAATGATTTTTTATGCATATGTTGTAAAGAAAAATTAAGGCCAGTCTATCTAAGTTTGATCTGGTTCTCACGTTCAGCAGGGAGATGTTTAATGGTTTGTTTTTTGCATTTACAGCCCATTTTATATTTTAACTGGGATATTTCAGGTCACCGTCACGTGTAAGGATTCAGTTCTACTTCGGCTTCAATATTTTTACAGCTGGTCTTGTATATCTCTCAAGCAACGTCATGCAGTTTATATCAGTTTATATCAGTTTCATCTTTGCAGGGTTATATGAGGAAGAATTGGTCTGGTTATGGGGCACTAAAGCATCCCCAACCAGGAGACTTCCAGGTCTTAGTTCCACAGCTGGTTTGGGGTTTCGTTCCTGTGATGTGACATTTCTGCTAAATAGTTTTGTGTTCTGTTGTCTAAATAGTATATATATATATATATATATATATATATATATATATATATATATATATATATATATATATATATATATATATATACATATATATATATATATATCAGTATATATCAGATCGATCTGATAATACATATCAGCTCGATATGATGGTACATATCAGATGGATAACTACTGCACGTAAGATCGGCGTGAACAAATCCATGGTTTGGCGTTGGAGATGCGAGGGCTGCGTCCATAATAAATCCAGCAGATTTATTAATAATTCCAGAGTGATGAAGATACCAGCAGCTTATAGCCCGATGTGGCTTTTATATATGTATGTTTCCATTAAAAAAAGAAAAACTGTGTGGATGCGACTTAGAGTGAGTTGCGCTCTATAGTCAGGAAAATACGGTAAATGGTAGACGCTCACATAGGACTTCATTTTAAATATTGGTTAACTAAAATACTTACGTATAATTTGTGGGTTTTAAATTTTTTTTTTTTGTTTGTTTTAAAAGTTTAAATTACTGAAATCTCCCTTTAAAAACTTAAATGTTCAACTATGTTAGTATTTAGTACAAATTTCAAACATGATTATATGTAACCGCTTCTTAAAGTGTAAATGGTTTTTGGTTTTAATCACTCTAAGATGCAGTGATTTAATGTAACCACTTGAGTGCATTGTTACAAATCTAAGTCACATCTCTGAATGCATCGAACCGTTCTTTAAACTGAAAACATGCAAAGAGAGACCAAGACGAGTCTGAAGGAGGAACTCACGGTCAGAGAAAACCGTGAACAGCATCTTGAAGCGGCTCAGTCGGCTTGTCTCATCCGCCCACATCCTCACCACTCCAAAACCAGTCTCCAGCATGATGTCGTTAGCAACTGTACTACAAAACTTGGCCTGCAAGAAACCGCATAGCACTTCGATCAAAACACATAGTGTGCAGATTGATGAGCTTAAATTTTGAGTGGTAGGAGTGTCCTGTGTTGATGTACCTAAAGAATTAAAACATATTGATTTTCCAGAATTAAACCAGCTACTGATTAGAGTAAATCAATAAATAAATAAATAAATAAAAATAATAAAAATCTAATTTCACTCTTTAGCCAATCCACGTTTGCATCTCTGTTTAAAATATGCTAAAATGTTAGACAGGGTATTACCTTGAGGTCCTCAATGGCACTACTGCCATCATAAACAGCCACAAAATTCTTCTTACATTCATTAGAGTTTTCCATCTGATATTCCAAGAATTTCAAGTAAATCTGAAAGAAATTTAAAAAAGAGGAAAAATCAGTGGGATTGCTACTTTTTAAGCTAACATGGTGCCACAACATGTCAATCTTGTTATTTTAGCAACAGAAAATGCTGGAATAAAATATGCAAGAGCTGGAGACTCATCATTCTGTAGATAAATCCCATTTCTTTATCTCACACACGAGTTTATACATACAGCATGTTCCCTATTTCTATATGTTTAGAAGAAGCGCTTATTTAGGAGATAATTGATGTATGCATAAACTAAACATGCCACATGCCATACCCTGCTCTTCATTGGGGCTTGTATGGTCCAGATGCAGTCCACTGCCTGGTCCGGCTTCACTTTGTTCTCCTCCTCAACCTGGTGGGAGCGGATCACGCCGTCAAACCCAGTTAGCTCAAACTGACAATCTGAACCACAGCAGACACAAAACATAATCAAGGAGCATAAAAAGAGATACGCAGACGTAATCTGACTTCTTCAGGGCATTGACTAACAGCCTGATCTAAGCAGATATGACTTGTGGTTGACCTACCTGGGATGGGGTTTAAAAGTCCTCCTACATGGAGATGAAATTCAGGATCTTTGCAGAAAATTACACAAACAGAGCATTTTTTATGTTTTAAAAAATAAGTAAATAAAAATGAAGTTTCTGTAAGAAATAACCAAAAGGACTTTATGCATTTCATTCACCTGCAGTAAACGTATACTGGACCTGGAATCCTTTCCCCTCAAGCTCATCATCACTGTAGAACCGGATCCACATGAAGCGCCCACTGGAGAGGACCCGGCCAGGATTGGCTGTGCCGCAGTAACGACTGATGAGTGTTGAGAAGCTGAAGGGACCGTCCCTCACCTCGATGTGGTCGAACCGACACTCAAAAGACGCTTCGATTTGGAAGATTTTGCTGAACTGCAACTCGATCCTCTGGCGGGGCAGGGCTGCAGACACATGAGCAGTGTGTTATTTATTCTGCATCAAACCGCAATCAGGGATTTAGCATTATTAATAAAAATGAAAGAACAACCAAAAGTGTATGTAAACTACCTTGCTTCTAGTAAATTGCCTTTCTTGCCAGAACAGATCAAATTTAACCTATATAACCTATACAAAGGAATGTAAACAGGTGAAGTGAAAGACTATGACATCAGCAAATGAAGTTCATGCTCATTGATCTATAAAAACATGTTCAGAATACACTTAAATAGAAATCAACAATGGATCTAAAAAACTGTACACACCCTGGTTAAATTGCACGTTGTTGCTATGTAAAACAACTGAGGCCAAAATAAATTCATTTCAAAACTTCTTCCACTTGATGCGACATATGTCCTGTACAATTTCTCTAAAAATGCAAATCAAGATTTCAGATTTCTCTCAGATTTAGTTCTGTACTCTGATTGGCCAGACAATGACGTTAATTTTGATGCATGCTTGGATTCACTATGACACTGATTAAAAACAAAAACTCACTTTATCTTCTGTTTTTAGGAAAATATTGGAATCTCTTGGGTCAAGGATGACTGGCATTAAAGTGTTTCATTATATCCTCCTTCCTGACAAAAATAACTCAGTTTCATCTGAAAAGTAATCCCCAGCATGCCACTACTACTGCCATTATTATGAGAATGATGTTCTTTTAGATACTTTTTAAATACTTGGTGGCGTTGTGTCATAAAAACGCTTCTTGTAAAACCACCAAAGTTCACACTTGGCTTCATCAGACTACAACACATTCTGCCACAAGTCTTGAAAAGCTTTTACGTGTTTTTCTCTCCTCCTGACTGATACATTTATACATTAAGACACTTTCTAATTCTTTCTAAACTCTGCAAAATGCAAAATAAATAAAGAGTATAAAGTTTTGAAATTTTATGACAGTCTTATTTTTTTTTACATTACAAAACTTGTCATTTTATGTACCTTCCAGTACATAAAGGCACTCCTTGTTTGGAGGGTACGTATTTGGGTAGTTTGGCGAGCTGAAGCTTCCACCATCTGTTTTCCGAACCCAGGTCCCACAGTGACGGTTGTTCCTCGACTGCTCCAGGGGTCTGCTTTCTTTAGCTCCTGCACCTCCATCTACAAATGTCATAAACGTCTTCAGTCGGTTGGGAATGTGTACACACTTGTGCAGTCCTATTAAAGAGGTTAAAAGTCAACGAGAAGACAAAAATTACCTTTAATCTTCTGTGCAAGAGAAAATCCCTCTTTGGTAAATAGGAGGAATATCCACACTGTACGAGAAGCCATCGGTTCACGATGCCACAGTGAGGAGGGGAACAATCAAGGAATAAGAGAAAGATAGAGAGAGCTTAGCAGGATTTGCTTTCCCATAGTTGTTGTCTTTGTGAATCTAGCAGAATCTCTTGATGTAGATAAGAGGTCAGAGGTAAGGAGTTCAAAATCCCACATGGAGAGTGAGACCTTGATGCTTTTACCATCTGTTTGCTTTCTCAGCTCTATCATTTGCCAACATCCTTTTGTTTATTTCTTCACTTTGCTTTAGAGCTTAAATGAAGGGCAGCACCATTGACAATCTGCCACCTTTGATTCAGTGCAGGGGTGTCGGATAGTAAACAGAGAAATCACGTGGTATCATTCAAACACTGCATTTTATAATAAAGTTTCAGTTTCCTGCTTACCAAAAGTTACTGAAAAGCCCTTTGAGTATCTTAACCAAAATCATCTGATCTTATTTTACCTTTAATGTGCAAACAGTTTTAAATCAATTTTCTTAAATGCGGCCATGTGCAGCGCAACTTAAATGAACAAAAATGTAATTAAAAATATAAATAAAAACATAATTACCGTAAATACTGTAATAATAAAATTAGGAAAATATGCTATCTTTCATGACAATGTCTACACTTGATTATAACGTAAATGGAAGGCAAAATTCAAAGCTTTAACTCAGTTAAAATAAGAAAAAATTAAATTAATACTTTACTTAAAAAATAAATTCTTTCTCTTTTTAAAGTGAACAAGCAGTGCTAGACCACTTTTAGATCAGAACATGCAAAATGTTAAATAAATGAATCTAAGAAGCTTATACTAGATGCCCTGTGACCAGTGGATTTAAACTGCAAATGACAGATATAGATTTGTGAACAACATAATATATGTCTAAAAAGAAAGCGCTCAGATTACAGAAGCCCCTGCCACTCTAATCCACCTCAATCGCTGGAGCAAGAAAGCATATCTAAGAAAACAGATTGATCTCACTCACCTGCAAGCATATTTTAGCTGGACTTTATATTCAAACTCTACCAACTGCATGTCCCACACATTCCCTTTTAAGTCTGGGCTTCGGATTAGCGCATGGTGACATTACTGATTTTCAAGATCCGGTATCCACATTTTCAACAGAGTGAGACAGCCTTGGGTGAAGAAAACATCGGAAAAAGTTTGGATTCATAATCGGCATTCCCTGACATAACAGGTTTCCAGGGTAAACAGACAGTCCCCACAAGGCTCAGCTTCCTGCTCTCCTATAAACTGACGATCCCTCTGCAGATGCAGGAGGCTTTAAGTCTGAGCTCTTTGGCGCTGGATGAGGGAAATGATGATTGCGCATGTGCCTCATCCACTTAATAGCAGTGTTATAAGTTATTTGATAATGCAGCCATGTCATGCTTTGGGTTAGTTATTTAAGTTGGGAATTCCCTTTTGGAAGTATTTAGTTGAGTCATTTGCAGGAAGGAAAGGCATTTTCACCGTGTTTTAAAATGAAAAGCAAACAAAAGCAACCATTTCTAAGAAACTTTGACTTGGAGATTTTGGGGGTTTTGTCTTGATTATCTAATGCATCCTCCAACTTCTGACTGACCCGCAGCCCAAAGGATCAGATCAGTCATTGTCTTGGAATCAGTACAGTTGTTGCTTGACAGTCTCACCATGTCAACAGATTGCTCAAACTGAGAGAATACAAGCGCTACTTAGAACTAAGAAAGCGCTTTCTTAGTTCCAAAGAAAATTAATGAATTTAATGTGACTTCTATGCGACTAGCAGTTTATCTCTGTGCATTTTACCTTTTGTTTTCGATCCGTTTCAGCTACTTTGTTAAGAAGTTCCCATCTTCCACATGGTGGAGCACCTTCCAACACTCCATTTTCCTGCTCTTTTTTATCATATGCCTTCAGATTTTGTCTCTGGGCATCAGATGTTACTGTGGAGATTATGTTGAAACTAACAACTCTTTTGCATGCATTCTGGGCAAGTGTTTAAATGCATAAAAAACAGCACTGCTGCAAATAAGCAAGATGCTCATTTATACAGTCGATGTGTAATTTACATTTTACTTTTTGTATTTCTTGGAGGACCTTCAAAGTTGTTCGCTAAAAACACATTTTCCACATGAACTTACACTTGATATTTACTCATCACCATTGATGATTCTTAGCATAATACCCAGATTAGAGTTCAGAGCTGCGCTGTCCCAGGAGGTCGAGCCCTGAGAGTTAACGCAAATATCCGATTCTTAGACAGATGCAGACATATCATCAGGCAGGACGAGCTGCTGCTAAACTCTGTTCTTATCTCCGGCTGTATGACAATAGATTACACAAAGACAGGAAATAACTGACCTCATAAAACAAATGCGAGCCCTCCAAGCATCTTATATTCCAATCTATCAACCACACTGATTTTTACAGATGTGTCATAAAGCTACACAAGGGGCTCATTTTGAACTTTTTTTCCTCACAACACAGCAGATTGGAAAATGTTATACAACAAACTGACCCCATTAGATAAATATCAGAAAGAGAATCTTGTGGTGTAAACCTTGACAAGGACTTTTATGTAAAATCACTGGTGGGATAAGGTTTCTTGTTCATAGATATTTGAGATTACAGCCCCCTGACTTATCTGTAATCCCATGATTGTGTCTTTAAATTGACGTTTCTTCATTGGATCTGTTTATGCTCAATTCCAGTTGCAAGGGTCGAGCTATTTGTTCTACCTAGAAAAAATATCCTATATTTTTTGGTCACTTTATTTGGTGCACTTATTTAATTTCAACCAATTAAATGGCAACAACAAAATCCTTTCAGGTATACAAGACATTTGCTGAAGTTCAAACTGAGCATTTGTATGAGGAAGAAAGGAGATTTAAGTGACTTTGAACTAATCTAAATGTTTGGGAAGCTGATAATGTACAGGAATTTTCCAATGGTCAGAAAAAGAGAAAATATACAAAAAGACGAGACAAAGGACAGAATATAACTTTCTCAAGGTTGCATTAAAACATGGACAGGTTTACTTCAACTTAGTTTCACAACTAAGTAGGTAAAAAAAATTTAAAAAGTCCCTTTCCTTACGTATGTGTTAAGTAATTTGTCCTGTTGTCTTTGTAATAGTTTGTCTTTATACTAGAACCAACATCCAATAATATGTTTTTAGATTTTATACATATTTACTGGCACAGATAAAATAATTTTTTATCTGCTATTTTTTATCTGTGCCAGCTGGAAAACCTTCAATGAATCAAACTCTTTCTAAGCCGGTGCTCTTCTGCACCATATGGCCAGTCGCAATGTGGCTTCCCGATTTTCTAGTTTTCTGAGACAGATGGGCAATGATAAAGACACTTATTCACAGCAGGGATGCAATAACTTCAAGATCAAGGTATCAGGAGCCCAGATTAGATTCAGAATGGATAAGGTAAAACGTAGGCATGAACTCTACTAATGAGCTTATAATTTCCAGTCAAAAATAAAAAATCATATTAACATATAAATGTTAATATCTTAAACATTGTGACAGTAACATAAGATGTGTAATAAAGAAAACCACCATACTGATGCTCTTATATAAGTAACTTTAAGACTTTTTGGTCATGTTTGAGCTGAAATTCAGCATGCAAGAAAAACAGGAACAAGATTTATGCCATTAGTGCAGAGAAATCTTCTTACAGCCTGATCTTTGGATGTGGCAGGAAGCCTGGGGAGGATGAGTCCCATGCTGAACTCAGTTCTGCACAGATAGATTTTTTTTAAAGTATTGATTTTTTATTTTATTTTTTTTGCTATGTGCTTAACTGAGCAATGAAATATATGAGGCGTTAGTGGCAATATTTTCAGTATTATTTTTTATTGTTTTAATAGAAGGTGTTTTTTTTTTTTTTTTTTCAACTGAATGCAGCTTTGCACATGTCTAGCATATCTACTCTGGTAAATAGTCATCCGTGATCTGTGGTTCAGTTGCTAAGAGCTATCTTCTGTAAATAATAACACAGATGTCGTGAGAGATTCTGAGGATTTTTGTTCCAGTTGTATTTACCAGTTAAAGCCTCTGATTATTTGTTGTTCCTGAAATGCACTAGACTTGAAAGCTTTAGGGGAAATTGCATTGTGCGTGTAACATGCTGGCTCACTTGAGATTTCTTTTTTTTTCTCACCCTTCTTTTCCTGTTTTTAATTTAGTCAAATATACAAAGCTGCTCTTTGCAATCAAGGCCTAAGCACTTGGCATCGGAGCTTAAGAGAGATAATTAAAAGGGCCAAGTACAAGATGGCAGCCCTGTGTGCAGAGTGACAGAAAGTGAAAATCTGATACAGAACTGCTGGAGACTTGGAGATTAAGTGTGTAGCACTTTGGTTTTTAATGTAAAATAAATAAATGAGGTATTTTACGATTTTGCAGAAACCTTGTATATTGTTAATTTAATAAAAAAAATTGATTAAATTTCTTTATTAAATTTTATTAAATTAAATTTTGCATTTAATTTATTTTATTTTCTCAAAGAGCAAAAGAACTATAATGCAATATAAAGACAGAGTTTTGTTTCGTGATAGTGGTTGACTGTTCCTGATCATAAGGGGGCGCCAACAAGTTGCTATGCACTGAATCCAACTGCGAGTGGCGCTAAGGAGTCTCATCATTTAGCAACACAACACGTTATTTGATTCTTTCACAGGCAGAAATATAATGGTGGTCTGACCAGTCCCGAATGTAAACTCTGAAACTGGAAAGAGGCTGGTAAACACAGCCGTGCCCTGCGTAGCGACAAACATGGCGGAAAGACAGCGGGCGCTGCCTTCGTGGATGGCAAAGAAAGAGGTTAAAGTGAAAGAAAAGACGCCATTGAAGAGTCAGAGAAAAAGAAGAGCTCCAAGGTAGCGAAAAAGAAAACAATAGTTCGCCATTTTAAGGACTGTGGTTAATGGTCGCTGGTCCAACTAACAGCTACGCTCTGGTTTGTCCTCAGAGTTACGTTTTACTGCATGAACGAGGCGGAGTTGGTTGAAGCTGCTGTTTCATTTCTCACCCAGAGTTCCTGCAAGGACGCGTCGTTCCCGCTTGACCAGAAGGTGGCGCTGTTTTGCGTGTTTTTCCCCCCTTTTCTTAACTTCTATTTTGATGCCCAAATTCGTTAAAACGGGTGTGTCACCTACAAAAGGACATTACTGTTGATTTATAAAAAAAAAATTAAAACAGATACATTTAGAGAGGAAACATATAAAGAATACAATAATAACAAAATTTAAACAAAAACAAAATATTATTTGGTGAGTTCTCATTTTTATGAGAACTTTGAGATCATTTCTTCATCAGAAGTTTATTAGTATTTAGTGTTAATGTGAGCTGTGTTAATGTGAAGATGAAGTTGCATATAGCTTAATATCGTGGCCTAATTCATGTTTTCCAAATGTAACTTTGGAAAGAAGGAGATGTTGATTTTTTTCTCTTTTTGTGCCAAGATTACTTTTGGCAAAAAACTGTTTATTTTAGAAAGGTAACAAAATGTCTGTTGGAATATGCAAGCCAATCAGTACAATATTATGGACTCTGGCAGGTTATGTGAATAATACTAATAATCTCTGTTAGTAGCTGGGAAATATTAGAGATCAAAGTTAACATTATGTCTTCAAAGTTGGCCAGGAAAAATGGACAACGTTTGACATGAGTTTAATAAGGGCCAAGTTGACGAACGGGTCAAAGCATCTAAATAATTATAGCTTTGGTGACATGTTTCCAGACATTGTCTGTTAAATAGCGGACCAAGTGATGAACAATTATGAACGAGGAACAGGGTTGTGGGTGGTCAAGGTTCACTGATGCACATAGGCCATGAAGCAACCTAGTTTTATGAATTGTGCTTTCTTAATGCGTGTACGTACGTTTATTCAGAAACAAGGCAGAATATCACTTTGACATGTACCTCCCTCCCTCTGAAACACAGGTTGAAGGAAAAGCAAATCACACCTCCAGAAAGGAAGTAGACCCAGGCACTTTGGAGATAAAATCAAAGCCAGTGACGTCGCCTTTAGAGGAAGAGTCCTCAGACTGCGGTGATGACCTGGAAATGACATACGTTTCAGAAACAGACTTGGAGATTACAGAGGTGGAAACTGTGCCCTACTGCAGGAACTCACAGCATCCTGAACCCGAAGGGGAGAGATCAGCATCTGCCCAAGGTCATTGCGAACCCAACAACAATTTGCAAGCTGAGAAAGAAAGTGAGCAACTGTCGGCGGCAGGAGAGGAAGACGATACTTTACAGCTTGTACGAGAAATATTTTTCACCTGACTGAATATGTTTTTAAAAGCGTTTTTAGGAAATTTTAAGTATTTTACTCCGCAGCTAAATTACTTGATTTAAGGCATGACACCAAAAGTAGTTATTGATATTAGTTTTGGGAATGAACATCCAATAATTGACATGGACATCACTGCAGTAGACAAATCTCAAATGCGTCCATCTTTGAACTATAATGTAATTGAATTTGTAGGATGTAAAGCTGTGATCTGATCACTGAGAATGAATTTTCATGCCAGGTCTGAACTGTCATTATTCACTTACATCCTGATCAGCCAGGTAAAAGTCTAAATCATGTAATATATGAGTGCTTAAGTCAAATATAAACCATTAGAAATGTGCATTTCTAATTATTTGTATTTTATAAACCACATTTTTACTGTTTCCCACTAGTTCTTGAGATTATTTTTATGAAGCCAACATTTCAATCTTTCACAGTACATTCATTCCCCATTTGAATGTATGGGGAATGAATATTATTATGTCGCAACAGTAAACGTCAAAGTATTTTATTGAGTTTCTATATGATTTGACACCAGTAGCTATTAACTTAAGTGGTACAGCATAGTTGTTATGACTTAAATTAACCGTTATAAACAAAGTTGCAGCCTGACAAAATACTTCAGGAGTTTTTTTTTATTTTTATAAACAGTTTATGACATTTAACATTGGCAGGTATAACACTAATAATGGCTTTGTTTTTTTTTTGTCACATTTTCCTTCTTATCCTCTTAAAATGAGCTTGTTTAGACATCTCATTGGTACAACAGTAAAAACAAACTTGGCCTACTGAAGTAAATCATTTCAAGCATAGGTAATAATATACATCAGCAATATAATTTTAAGACAGACAACACAAATAAAATAAACTTAACCTTGTGGTCCTGTGGAATCTGGCGCAACCTGAGTCCATTTATTCCCAGTCAGAAGTCAGCTTCTGTCCTAAAACCCTTGTAAGTAGAGTTGTGATAATCAACTGCACCTCCACACCAACACACAAATAAAACCAAAGTGTCATGTTTTTCCAACTCAAGTAGGAGTGAAAATATGCCAAAAACATAATGATGCCTCCCAGAGTGAGCAGGGCTGATGCTGCCTGGCAGACCATGCCGCACTGGAGTGTTGTTCTGTCTTTGGCGTAAGCAGCTAACAGCAGGCAGAGCAGGGCAAAGGCCACAAGCACGATCGGAACATGGAAACACAGACTGAGCATCGCTTCAATACTGAACATTTTCTGATCAAAGTGACCTGACCATCTCAATTGACTACAAATTAGTTCACCATGTTGATTGTTTTCACAAAAGATTGCAGGACCAATGAGGATTTTATTGGAATGGATGAAGACACCAGTAAAGTGCAGCAGCAAGACTTGAAGGAGGATGACTAGGAGCAGCACAGAAATCCCAAAAGAGTTTAATCCTGGACTCCTTATTGAAAGACCAGCCATGTGGAACGGCTCTGCGCTCTGGATCTGTAAACCTAATAAAAATATTGACAAAAATATCAAATGACACTAGGCACTTAAAACAATGAGGAAGAATACCACTTAATTGACTTAGTTAATTATTTTACTCCTAAGATAATTGACAAAGTCATTTTTTGCCGATGTAATTTTTTTTCAAGAAAAAGGTGATTATTTATTTATTTATTTATTTATTTAATTTATTTATTTATTATTTTTGTCACAGTTTCTTTCTTCAAAAAAGAAGTGGCAATATGCAATAGTTAACTAGGACAGCATTGCGGTTCATAAAATGCGAAATGGGCACGCCTGAAATGGTAAACTAAATTTGGAAATCAAGATACATTGCACTTGTAAATGGAAAGAAAAGAGTGTAATAACTAAGGCTATTTTCTTATGTCATTATATATGGAGCTAAAATGTCAGGTTTGCACAGTGCCTTGTGCAAGACTTATTTTCCTTAAACTTTTTATTGTCATGTTGTACGCTTTGATGTATTTTAATGGGAATGTAAATAATTTGTCAGCCCAAAGTGGTGTTTTTTATGACATAAAAAGAAATTGGCTCATGGCTTTCAAAATTTTTAAATTTTGGCCTTCATATGGACTTATCGTCTGCAAATCTGAAACCTCTAAATAAAATCTAGCTCCTTCAAATGTCACCTCCAAGTAAATTGATCTTTTCAGGTCCTCTGAAGACCTCAAAGGTTGGAAATGGCACTCTGGTCTGGAGAGGCAAAAATACATTTCTTTTAGTCTACACACATCAGAAATCCACATAGCAATAAACCGCTCTGAAAGTGCTGGTTGCTGCTTCATAAAGCTGAGACATATATTCCAGGCCTAAATTCTATTGTATTCTAATGTATTCAAAGACATGAAAATTATGGGCTATTTTGGGAAGAATAATAAAGAGAAGCAAAGTTGGCAGAAATATACACAAAACCCAGGTTTAACTGCAGTTCCACAGTTTAGCTGAGCTCCTCGATTTTGATGTTTGACAGATAAAATCATTTCATGGTGATACTGCAGGAATAAGAACTATAAAACAATTAAATACACATTTGATTAACTGTCTGAATCGGTTTGCATGTTCATGACTTGACACGTAAAGCAAACTGTCTGTTAAATAATTTATTTAAAAATTAAATTCAACATTTATTCATGGTACATCAATGTATTTACTTGATGACCCTCCATATTATAGTAGAGTATTATTTCCAAGAAGTCCATAATTTGGTGCAGAAATTATGGCTGTTCCTCAAATCTGTCTTATGAAAGTGATACTTCTCTCATGAGACACAAGTCATATGTAGATCAGCTGATTGTGTTGATTTCATAACACAATCACTTTCAAATGTACGTTGATATGCGTTAAAGATAGTTTGAGTTTACTTTAAATAGTTTTGGCAGGGCTTTATAGATTCAGATTCAACGTCTGAAATTTGTTCTCTTCATGGACAAAATGAAAATGACTGTTCTAACAATAACTGGCCAATTTCCTGAAATAAAATAAAGCTGCTGTTGATCTGCAGGCACAATCGAATGTTTAGCAAAATTGTCTTGCTGTAGCGTGTGTTGTTTACTTACTTTCACCGGAACAGGGTTCACGCTGAAGTCAGTGAGTCAGTAGATCACCTTTCAGATACGAGCAGCAGAACCTCAGGAACCTCAGAGGCCTGAGGTTTGAGCGCGCACGCTTTCGCCGCGAACGCGCACGGCTCGGGTTGTGCCTGACTGGAGCGCGCTTCAACAGGCACTCCGGCGCACGGACTTCTGCTGAGAGCTGAGTGATCATCTGCACTTTGACCAGCTTTAATTTAACTGCAACATCAAGGAGTTTGTTGAAGGTCAGTGGAGACTCGTTATGTGGTGTGTAAATTAACCAGCACGTTCAAATTAGGGAGTTTTAACAACTGTGATTTTATTTTATTTTTTTAAATTTCCCTATCAAAACGGGAGGCGGGGTCGTCTGAAACATTCCGTTCTCCGTTCTACTTTATTGAACAAAAATATTAGATTTGTTATTTTGTTTTACTTATCAGTATCTTAAAAAGCCAAATTAAAGAGTTTGGGGAACATGAGGTTGATCGTTCAAATGGGAAAAAATGCAGTTCAAAGTGTTTTGGAAAAGTTTAACCAGAAGGAATTTGCCAATTTTGCCTCAAATGTCCTCATGTGGTTGTGAATTCACATTTTGAGTACTTTCAGATAATAAGTTAGGCTTAACTCACTTAATTTGACTATATTCAAGCAAGTAAAAAGAAACAAGTAAAACTTCTCTAGTTATCTCATTCCGGACCGCTTTATCATCCATGTTTCCATTAGATTATTTTTAAGACTAATCTCAGTACAAGCTGCCTATCATAAAGTTTTTATTTTCGTTATAACTATTTCAAACAATTTCACTCTTATCTTGACAAATTGCACAGGCTCATCATGGGAAACAAGTTCAGCAGAAGGCGAGAAGCCCCTGTCAGCAGTGCTGCTGCTGCAGCAGCCAGCGAACAGAAGCCTGCAGTGGAACCATCAACACCTAAACCAACAGCAGACTCTGAACTAAAACAGGAGGCAGTTAGGACAGAGACTCTCGATGTGTTGGTAGAAGAACCACCAAAAGATGAACGTGCACCAGAGGGGAAAGAGGAAGAAAGTCCTGTCACTTTGGCCCCAACAGAAGATGCAGAGTCTGAACTACTAGCAAAGGAAACTCCAGCTCCAGTGCAGTTTGAAGCGGTGGTCTCAGACACCAATCCTCTGGAGCCAGAATCGTTTGCACCAGCAAAACCTGAAGCTGCAGAGGAAGTTGAAGCTGCTATCACTGCAAACGGAGAGGATGTTCCAGAGCCTGACTCTGCTTTGGACTCAGAGGCAGACACTGACCTCATCCCTGAGCCGACGAGACTCAGAGACGAGGATGTAGAGCAGCACAAAGACCAAGAGTCTTTAACTGATCCAGTTCTTTCCTTGCCACCATTGATTGATTTTGGTGTCCCTGATGTGATTTCCTCACCAACCTCCATCCCTCTGGATCCAGATGAGTCATTGAATATGTCAGCAAGTGACCACAGCGCCACAGCAGAGCCAGAAAAACTCACTTCAGACTTTCTGGAGAAGTCGACAGGGGTGGAGGCTGAAGAGAGTCTGAAGACGCTGGGGAGTGACATCAACGTGGAAAATGTTAGCGAACTCCTGAAAAACTCCGAGCTGGACGAAAATGACCTTCTCAGTGACATCATTCCAAGAGAAGTCAAGATCCCCGATGACACTTCAATCACAGACATGAGCACATCCATGGAGTTAATGTGAATCTATCAAAGACATCCTTGAAACAAGAAAGAGAAGATTTTATTCTGTGAAACCAAATGGGTAAAAAAAAAAAAAAATCACACTTTGACTTTCCACCCCAATTGCTCTTAAGACAAATGCCAAATATATAATTTTAACTGAACCAAAAGAGCTGTGCAACACATTGGACTTTCTGCGCTTAATGAATTTAAGTAGCCAGTAGAATTGGCTTCGGGGTGTAAATAGGCTCAAACAGCACAAAACAGAAGTCCATAATGCAAGACAACAGAGGCCTTCCTCTACGCAAACTCACTAAGCAAATATTCAAACCTCCAAATCTCCTGTGCATTAAGGAATCAGTGAGAACAGCTTTAAAACAACCTATTGAGAGCCGCTGCGTATGAAAGATAAAGTTAAGTCCTTTTAAGGAAAATATAGGTGTGTCCTTTAGGCTGGTCATCATAAACCAGCTAACGATGTCTTACCCAAACGAAAGATTACAGGACGAGCAAACCAAAAATGACCAGTTTAAAAATTGCAGCACATACCAGGAAAGAATTACCAAGTAACTATTTATGCATTAAAGAAGCAGTGTTTACACTTCCACATATTAGTCTGAATGGAATGATTGTAATTTTTATTCAATAGTGGCTTGCTTGAGAAAATAAAAGTGATATATATCTTCTATGGTCCTGCTGCCCATTTATTCAACAACACATACTGATTTTTGAGCAAATAAACTAATAAACTGGTTACCTTTCTTAGTTTCTTAAATGACAGAGAACATCTTGCCGCACACTTGTACATGCATGTGACGCAGGTCAGACATGCTATTCAAATTATAGCTTCTGTATTTCATTTCATATAAGAGATCTAATGCTTTTCCAGCGTCTCGTGGGAGAGAAAACGCAAGAAGGGGGAGAGGCTGGGCCACATTCTTTCCAGAGGAAGGAGGGTTTCGGGGGTCTGGGTCAAAAGTCTTCAGTCTAACTGCATTTCAGTCCATGAGAAATCTGCTCTTCAGATGTCTCTCCCACCACATTCCCCCTGCCTTCATTGCTATCCCAACATCTTGTACAAGCATTTTCAAGAAGTTTTAGAATTCCAAACTAAACTCAAACTTAATAATAGAAAACATGGAATGAAAGTTTAGCCTTCACTCGTTCTTTAACCACAAAGACAGTACAGTCACGCACTGATGACAGTGCAAGAGCTTCTAGTCACAAAGTTAATGAGTATCACAGAGATTGTCAAATGTACCACAAATGGGTACTTTGACAATCTCTGCCACGAGACAGGGAAAATGGGTAAATCTCAGTTTTGACAACATACTGATGAGTCCCCACAGAGTGGGAGAGGCACACTTTAGACAGTGATCTCAGTCCAGCTCGGCTTTACTGAAGGATACAGTTTGCAGACTGAGCAGCTTCTTGATGCACATACAAAATAGATAAGCAGCACGATTTGCACTATTTGTGATTCCTGTCATACCAGAGGCTTTCGTCTCAATAAACAAAAGTGCTGCACTGCGGTCCCCTCTCTCCTAGTTGATTTCCTGTCTCTACGGGCTGTGATGGCCAAAGCAAGAACATAAAGAAAACAGAACCTGGCATTTGCTTCCGTGAGACCGTGTACGAAGGAACTATTAGATCATTTCTAAAGGACTGGATCAGAAATAGGAGAAAAACAGTTTAACTTTGCAATGTCCCTATCATCCTCCAAAAAGGACTTTACACACAGTAATTGCTTAAGTTATCAGAATTTCCAGACATGAAAAGCTTTCAGCTGGCATCAATTATTTATGAATTTCCTGGATAAAAAGTTAAAGATTAAGAAGTCACACAGATTTCTGAGGTACGAGATTGAGGGTATTGTTGGAACAGAACTTTTTATTGCCACAATGTACTCAGTCACAGGTTGTAAATCTTTGAGTGATCCTCACAAATACCTCAAACAGGTTTAAGATTTGTTCCTCAGTAACATTTTAAAAAAGCAAATATCTAGAATATAGAAGTAAGCTGAAAAAACACGTAAGTACCAATAACTTTGCAAGATTAGCAGAACATATACTTTCAAAGATAAGCAATATTTCTAGAACATATTCTTGTGAAGATTTCCTTGAAGATCTTGAAATAATAAATCCAAAATAAATCCTAATGGTACAATATATTACAGTCCTATAAAGAATATATTATAGAGAATATATATAAAGAATATATTACTATATAAATTATTGTAAAATAAGTATAATTTATAATAAGCATTAAATGAATAGATCAATTAAATCAACTAATCTTCACAGGAACATTCTGACTGGGTAAAGCCTGCAGTCGCAGGAGTAAGATTTCACAGAATAAAACCACTCTATAGTTCCAAGGTAAAAGAAGAAAATATGATGCAATCTAAACATCATTAGAAAAATCGCATCATTTTATGACTTTAGTTTTCTCATCAGCCTCCTGTATTTCTTGGCCAGATCAACATTGGTGCGTCCAGGTTGGAAACGATATGACCACAAGATGGAGTTCCAGGAGTAGCCGTATTTCCTTACTCCAGAGAGCAAATGATGGACCTCCTCACGGCTGAAGTCTTGTCTTTTTCTTCTCTGCTGGTATTTTAAGAAAAAAAAACAAAACCCAGAAGGAACAGTTAAAGCAACTATAAGAAATTAACTGAATGAATAAAAAATTGTACATCATTCACAGAAAAAGTAATTTAAAGTTGTTCACAGTCAAACAGAGTTTAAGGAACCTTAAATTGAGCACAGAATGAAGCCTTGTGGAACACCGCATGTAAACAGTTATTTTTATTCATCTGCAAATGGGAGAAAGTAATTCTGGTCTGCCAAATGAGATATGAACTGGTTGCGCATAATACTGCACACTGCCAGCAACTTTTCCATTCTGTCAAAGGAGCCTGAGAATTATGAGCCAATCTACAAACATGGACGTTTAGCATGATCTAACGTTTTATCCCCCAATCCTTCAAACAAGTATCTGTAATTTGTCTTTTCATAAGGCATCTGATAGAGCACACACACTGAGAACAGCATGAATGATGGTTTTTACCCAGTCTAATTCAAGTTTAAGACACATAAAATTCAAGAAAATATGTAAAATATTTTGAGTTGATTCATGTTTTTACTCTGGATAAACAGTTTAGTATTGTTAGGGGAATATGTTGAGACAGAGAAAGCCCATAAACCTTTTTTCTAAAAAGCTCTTACAGAAGAAGAGTGGTCTGTGCTTATCTTTGACTGATCCTTAATAGCATAATGCCCACTGCTATTTCTTCCTCTTCTCTCTGTGTTTGAAACATAAAAACGTTTTAAGTTTAAATACAAGTATGTGTTTAGCCACACATTCTGCTTACAAGCTCCATGCATAAGGCTTTGTGCATAGAGACCCATCAGAGTGACAGAACATTATAACTAAAACAGCTGCTCGAGAAACAAAAATCTATTTTTTGATGTCGGGGGGGGGGGGAGAAAAAATGAGAAGCCAAACTAGATGGAAAACATAACGGGGAGTTTAGAATGCAGAAAAAGTGGACTGTGCTACTTTCAGAGTGTGCTGGAAAATACATTTGGCTTAGAGCATGAAAGAAATAATAAAACCCAACAGACACAACAGAATTCCCTTTCAACAGTGCACAAACATATGGCCTAAAAAAAAATGCCTCAGATGAGAATAAGGGGCCAGAAAGTTAAAAGATAAACAATGAATAAAGCCTTTTGACAGTACAGACACATCATATCCTAATAGTTAAAGAATTTTCCATTAGCCTAAACCATTACAGGATATCCTATAGTGTAGTAGTAATTTTATAGCACAGACACTGTAGAACAGCTTAACACAGCTCTGCCTGAACAGTGAGAATGCTGGCGACAGCTCAACATTCCTTCTGCTCTCTGGTTCGTCTGCTGCCAAGAATACAGTGCAGAGGACAGCTCCCAACGCCGTCTCTCAATCACAACAGTCACACACAAAGTCGGAAAATGTAAATACCAGAACCGGATGTTTGATAGTTGGTTTCACGTGGATGTGGCCTTTTTAGGGGAGTCAAGCTTGGACCTTAAGAGAAAGGATGGAGTCAAAGTAGGTGAATATGGCAAAATTTCATATGAGTGTGTCATTAAAAGTATACTAATAACACATACCAATTCCTTTCTTGGAGGGAAATGCACCTTTTCTGGTTGTTTTGCACAGGGGAGTCAAAGTGACACCTATGAAAAAAAAATAAAATACAAGATTAAGGAAGTTTCATACATTAGATGTATTCTTTTCATCCAACAATAAAAGGCAACTGTTTCAAAGCATAATGAAATCCTCTGAGATAATCTTTGAACAAATTACTTTATGCGCTAATATCTGAAGACCTATTTTTTTTTTTTTTTGCCTTTTCTTACCATTATGTTTTCTCCAAGTGTGTTGCTGCAGAAAAGCAACACTTTCATCAGTCCCAGCTGTCAGGAATGAAACCGTTTACAAAATTAGCACATTGTGATGTATAATTTATGATTCAGGAGATTTAAGGCGTAGGAACAAAGTGAATCAGAAGAAAAAAAACAAGAAAAAAAAAAAAAAAAGGCAAACAAGTTTTTACTACTTTCAACATATTAATGTTTTCTGAGGGACTAAGATTTGCTCTAGGGGAAAAAAAGCACCTTCAACAAATAGTGAACAGAGGCCTTTTGCAAGTAAGTTTACACTGTAAAGCCTCTTACCACACATGTTTTCACAGCTTCTGTGTAACTTTGTTGTTGAAACCCTGGCAGAGTTGGTGTCAGAATGCTCAGCAGTGATGCTCTTTTGTTCTCGCCTGACCCCAAAGATAGAGTGATGCATTCTGAATCGCTCCATTGCCTCCTGGAGCACTCTGTGCATGTCGCAGCTGTTCACACAGGAGCTTTGAACCGATGCAAAAGAGCGACTTGTCACTTCTTCAAAAGTTAACACACAGCCTAAAAATGACAGGCACATCAGAAATTGATTATCTGTGTAACAATGTAACGGTGAAATGATACACAGAGGATTTCTTCTAGTCAATCCAGATACAAAAAAATAAATAAAAAAATGACAACAAATTAAAGAAAGATCCTTATATTTTTCCCCACCTGCACACCGACCATTAGAGACGAAGCGTTCTTCTGGTGGAACCTTCTGCGTCTCATTTAAGTTACTGCCCTGTGACTCTTAAAACAAAACAAATACTTAAAGTCTTGAAAAAAGCTGCGTCCAACAATAACTGACACTAAAGTATTTAGAAGTTATTGCATGACTCTGTCTCTCACCATAACGGCACCTAATCTCTTTTGGTTTTGTCAGCCACACTGACAAGGGATGTTTAAACAAGGAACTAAGCAAAAACAAAAAGGAAAAGGATGTTATTAAAGAACTTTTTTCTCTGTATGATTTGTAACTTTTGTAGGCTCCACTGACTTGTTTTTCATATGTGGCTCACTGCCTCCCTCTGATGGCCATAAGTCAGAAGACATCCCGATTCGTCCTCCACTTTTCACAGAACACATCACTTCTCCTCCACTCCTTTTGGTTTCTTCTCCTTGAGAAATCAAATTAGAAGTGACTTTCTTTACTTCAGCCATGCTTTTGACAAGTTGGAGGCTGCTGTTGTCGCCACTCCTTTTGTATATCGGCCTCAGGATGCTGGTAGTTTTATTGGCTTCCTGTTTCTGGGCTAGCAGACATAGAGCTGGGGGCTTAGATGGCTGACCTTCAGCTGAATTTGGATATAGAATGTCTTCTTGCTCCTCTCCAGTCTCCTAAAAAAAAAAACAAGTAAATATTTCTGATACTTACTAATAATGTGCTTACAAAATATTAGTCATTATGGACCATAATTTTACAACTACGTTGCACGTGTGTAATGTCGTTGGACTAACCTTCAGCTGTGTTTTCTCTAACAGTTCAATCCTGCGCATAATTTCTCTGGCTGAATTTTTAAACTCTCCTATGTTTAAAGGAGGCTCCTCGTTTTCAGCTTGCTTTTCCACCAGACCCTGCACTCCCAAGCTCAACACTTTGCCAACAGACAAAATAAGTCATTTTAAAACAAACCATGGCACTATTAATTCAAATGTAACTTTTAGTAGTTAAACATTTTAGAGAGAAATAAATACATTTAACGTGAACCATGTGAAATAGTAACAATGGTAACACACTAAATATTGTCAAGACCACAGTGAATTTACAAAGAATCTAAAGGAATCTTATTCCAATTAGGCATATCATTATGACCACTTTTGATTCTAATATATTGGACCTTCTTTTGTGTCATAAAAACATTAGCAGCAGATACTTCAAGTTGAGAGGTGTGGCATCCATTCCTTCTCAAGTAAGCAATGCACACACACACACAAATGCACACACACAACAAGAGGCCTAATAATGTGCTTACAAAATATTAGTATAAGTATTAGGAAAATGTCTGTTCTGACAGCAGCAAAGAATCTCTTTACAAAACTAAATCATAAAGAACCCAAATATTTTTTATTAGCTGGAATAAAATATTAAATAAATTACACTTACTGGCATTTTTGCAAGTCTGTAGTATGAAAGTTGCTGCTTTCCTGACCTCCTCACTTGAGTCTTCTGTGAGAAAAGTTATTATAATCGGCAAGCCTCCACAATCCACCAGCTGAGACTGGTGCTCCTCTGCAAATATAAAACAGACACAAAGTTGTAAAAACTCAATTGAGAGTATTTCAACCTAATGACAGAAGTACTGAGAGCAAATTCGCAACTCAAACATACATAGATCATGACTGTGCAGTCTCACCTGAGGCTTCGGTGCACTCCCCAATGGTGAGTAGAACTGAGAGCCTGTCATCAGGATCTAAGTGTGAGCTGGTCAGCAGAAAGAAAAGGTGGTAGACTAGACCATACTGCGCCAAACCTGCTGCCAAATTGGCTAAAATGAAAACAAAAGAAGAGACTAGAATGAAAACAGCAGAAGAGAAATTTTGTTGAAATGAAACTGTCAAACGTAATCTTAACGGTATTAAAAACAGGACTCACAGTTATCAGTGATACAAGCTGACAAGGTCTTGACTATAACAACTGATAGCTGACGAGACAGCAAGCTGGTATCTGCAGCAGACACAACACGAAGCAGTGCCAGAGTAAGAGTTTCCAAACCTCCACAGGCAGCAAAACTCTCCTGTACATAAGCTGTAAAAGGTGAAAAATGATGAATATTACAAAGTATTCAATTGGCATTAGGAATTGTCAAACAGTGTTTGAAGCAGAAATCATTGTGTTTTGTTTCCTCACAGTTGTTGGAAACTGTCATGGCGATGAAGGAGCATATGGGCTGAAATGTTTCAGTAGAGGGCACAGAAATCTGCTGAAGCCATGTTTTCACAATGGGAAAGACTGCAACACAAATGCGCTGACTTTCCTCTGCAAACAAAACAAAGGCATGGTGAAATACAGCTGATCTTTTGTCTCGTGCAGGGTTTGAAGGATTTTACAGAATGGCAAAAGAATCGGTATTAAAGTTTAACTTTAAAAAGTGGACATACAAAGTCTGCATCCCAATGTTAAAATACCAAATTTTTGAGAAGTAGAAAAAAAAAAAATAACCGTAACAGTGTTGCCATATTATTAGCCTAAAAAACAAACAAATCTGCTGGGACCAAACTATGACAAATATAAAATCTGTAAAAAACTGGTTGCATAACTCCCCCTACCTTTAAGTGAATGATTTGTTAAGCATCTCATTGATTCTTCTGCTATAAATTATTGTAAATCTGATGTAACTGAGGCAAACTTTAGCTGCTCAAGTTATATTTTCTTAACATTTGTTCAATCATCTTGTACTTAGACCATTGTTTCCAATGGTCTAAGTACAAGACCATTGAATTTTTACAAGGATTAAAAATTCCATTTTGTTGTTTGATCAAATCTGAGAAAATATCTAGTTTTGATCATCTCAATGTTGCATATTTTCTCAAATTACTTCAGAGTAGCAAAGTATATTTCACTATGACTGAAAGCAGGTTTGCACCTATGAAGACTGAATTGGCTCAAATTATCATTCAACAGATCCATCCACACTTGTGCTGCCAGGGTATTGCACCATTTCATGTTTTAATCACTATAAGATTTATTTGATTTCAGTCAAACAGTAAAAATATATACATCATAGAGATGAAAATGTTTTTAAAAGATTTTCATCACTCCATGGAATAAAGACAGATGATATTACCATTCTGGGGATTGTTGACAGAGCCACACAAAGCACTAGACACAGATGTCCAAAGTTGGTAGGTTTGGCTGACAGTTCTTAGATTATCTTTTGCTGAGAAGGGGAAAGTGCTCCTACAAAAAGACAAAAGTCAGATGAGCGTATTCTTCAAAACAAAAATGCATACACATCAATGGTACAACACACTACCTGAAAAGGTCCATCAGAATTTCCAGGCAGCCTGAAGTTTGTGCTAAAGTTTGCCCCAATTCTGCAAAACCACAAACGCAAATACTTGTCAAACAAATCAAGTTAAAACTTGTCATATAAAGCAATAATTCCAGTGTTTACTTGTTTTACTTATTTTTTCAATTGTAGAGGCGTAATCTTACTGTTGTGTGCAACCAGAACAAACAGCAAATAGACAGACACCCTCTTCTTATTCAGAGAGCTGTCTTCTTGCAAGTGCCCAGCAATGTCGGTGAATATGTCCTTTCTGCATAGTGAATTCTTGCAATACACTACCAGACAAAACATATATATGACATTGTCATCAATTTCATTTTAAATGAAATTACAGTGCACACAAAACAACTTAACTCAGCCTATAATCTGCACAGACATTTGTCTGTTTTAATTTTAGACATCCTTATGACGTAATAAATAATAAAATACATGTATTTTCATTTTAACAATGTTTCTGTACCCTGCAAGAATATGCGGATGAATGGCTGTGAAAATCAATAATTCGGAGACATGAGTACCCACCATTAGCCTCAGCTAGTGTGCCAAGGGTAAAGAGGGCAGTCTCCTTAACATCTGAATGAACATTAATGGATTTGGACAGATTATACAAAAATGCCACACCACCTAGTTCTCTCAGCAGATCCACATTATCCTCTGCAAGAAAGAAAACATCGGATAAAACAGACAGTGGATAAATGCCATTCGGAGCCACACTTAATTTCTTGTAACACTTATAATTAAGAGGTGGTGTTATAATATTAGATTGTGAAGAAGTGCAATATATTGACCATCTGCTGAAGCAGAAATTGTTGTTTATGAGGTGCATTCTGTGCTGTTCTAGAATGTACCTTGTCAAAATGAATTTTGTTTTAGAAATTCAATTCAAGACTATTTTTGCCGTCATGCCTTATATTTTTTTAACAGTCTTGAAGCTCTGGTTTCATTGTTACCTCTCTTTTCACAGATGGAGTGAATGGTAAGAAGTGCTTGCTTCTGTAAATCTGGACATTTCATCTGAAACTTCACACACTCAAGGAGCAAACAAAGATCTGTCTTTGTTGCTGAAAGTAAAGGAATAAAATAAAGTCAGTTCAGTAAATCCATATTATCATTAAATAAAATGATAATATGGATTACCCTACAGTAATCCTTTAGTATTTGCATCACTTACTATTGCGGTTGTCCCTGTAAATGTCTGCCCTGTCCATTTCCCTCCTCTTCAGAGAAATTACTAAGTTTTTTAAATATTATGATCTCCAAGGGTATTCCAAACCCCTGGGCTGGAAGAAACACGTTTACACCAACATGCTACATTTGGGATTAGCGTTAGCTTGACAACGGCCACGTAATTTATAAAGACAAACTAAAACATTAACAACAGACAACAATTGTCTTACAGTAAAAGCGCACCGTTTCTCAATGTGATCTATCTAACACAGCGACTACTTTCTAGTTGTTACTTAACAAACTGTGAAGAACAGTTTTGCTAATACGTTTTAGCGCGAGCTGTCAACTACTGTTTTAAGGCTCGTGAACCTAACACTGCGTTACCGTGGAAACCCCGGGGGAACACCCACTCCACTACTCTGGTAGTTGGTTTGCGCCAAAAAACCTGAAAAATATGCCTAAACCGGACATTGTATATTCATTCATTACAAACAAATAAAACACTTCAAATAAATAGATAATGAAAATTATTGAAGAACGCATAAAAGTGGATGTAACTAGGACGTGAGGCGCTTGCAACAGTTTTCTGATCGTCTGAATTGGTCATCGTCAGATCCTTACGTCACACGTTGCTGGACGTCACCCTTGTCATATTTGGTGTTTTGCTGCATGAGAACGGACTTTGCTTGATTTTTAACAAAGTTTGTACGAAACCATGTAAGTTTTGCTTACACGGGGTTTGACATATTTCTTAAACTACATAAATGTGCGCGTATGCGGCCTCTTTACGAATGGATTCTTGGGTAGTGTAGTGTCGGAAATTACCAAACGTTAGCGGCGTGAGGAAGAGATAGCATGCTAGCAGCTATAAAATCGTCAAATCTCAACAATGTGTGTCAAGCGTAATAACAATCAAATATCTTGTTATTAGGTGAGCCTTTGGTTACCTGAAGTGCAGCTTTCAAGCTGACTAACCCTTGTGTTAAATGGCAACAGAGAAATCTGACATGGTATAACTTAAGTTACAGCTACGCATGCACATAGTGACTTGTTTTGTCTTTTCTGCTCAGACATAAGGCGGAATAATTTGAAAAAGTTGCACCTCATTGCGCCAGCTCCGGTTCTGTAGCGATGTATGGACGTGTGTACTCCAGGATTCTCCATCGAGCTTGTAGTTACAGGCTGAAGGTTCATCGCAAAGTCCCATTCCAAGTTTGTATCTTGATCAGACTGTACTGCACATTCTGTCACAATTCCTGTATTTTGTTATTGTTATTATTGTGTTATTGTTCGCTTTCAGACAGCCCACAAGTGTCCCTTTACATCCTGGAGTCCGTCTCGATCAGACCAAAGTTTCTGCACTGGTGAAGAATCTGGAGTCTGGACTCGAAGTTGCTGTCATTTCTCCACACGGGAGGATTTAGACTTTCAGCAGAGCCAAGTGCAGATTAATAGCATCCTAAGAAGCAATGAACAGGTAAGAGAAATCAGACTGAATCAATCATATTTAAGAGCAAAACCTGCTGTAGCTCTGCTGGTTCCACAAATAGACAAGGGACAGTGGCGATTTTTGATTTAGTTAACGTGGCTCTCCACCCTGGGTGGCATTATGTGAGGGTTGTCATTAGAATGTAATGGGAAAATGTAATTTGCTCCCAAACACATTTTCTTTTGCTTAATTGCATGTCCAGTTAGTGGTAGGGTAAAAATTTTTGCACTGTGTTATACTGTTTTAACTTTTTAATGAACCTGGCAACAATTTATTCATTCCTACTTTAAAAGCCAAAGTACTTACATATCTGGTAGGGTTATTTGTGAGACACATTTTTTTAAACAAACAAAATGGAATAATAAATAAAAAAACAATTTTGTTTAGTTTTAACCCTTATTGCTTCTCATAGGGTACATATACAGTAATCACATTCTGAAAAATAAGAATATTATTATAAAGCACTTATTTTTTCAGTAAGTCAGTTCATTAAGTGAAATGGATTATAAGTACATACATACAGATATCTTCAAACCTTTATTCCTGTTAATTATAATGATATTATGCTTACACTAATAAGCTTACATCAAATGTAATATTACATCATATCGTTAAAAACATGTTCAATATGTTTTTAATGTGCATCTGCATATGTATATACACACACGCAGACATTTAAAAAATTTTTTTGGAATAGGCAATTTCCGAAATGACAATTTGATTTATTTAAATGTCTGCACATTTAAATAAATCAGATATTAATCATGAAGGTGCCTTTTGGTTTCAGACTGTGAGTGTGCCGGAGTTTGATGGGCGGGCGCTCAGCGCTGTGAGAAAATTTGACAGCAACCATTTATCTGCAAATACTCCTAATGAGGACCGTCGTAGTGCAGCCACATGCTTACAGGTATGCATCCACTTTTTATGTTTTTATTTTTTCCCCCACTTATTAAAATGCAATATTTGTGTGTGTGTGTGTGTGTGTGTGTGTGTGTGTGTGTGTGTGTGTGTGTGTGTGTGTGTGTGTGTGTGTGTGTGTGTGTGTGTATAATCCACAGTCAAAGGGCATGCTGTTTGGAGTGTTTGACGGCCACGGGGGCTGGGCATGTGCCCAGGCCGTAAGCGAGCGGCTGCTGTACTATGTAGCAGTGGCAATGATGCCGAAGCAAGTCCTGGAAGAGCTTGATAAGTGCATGGAGCTTGGCAGGCCTGTTCCACCCATCTTACAATGGTATAAACATCATTCAGATTTTAACTATCGTGAATCCGCGCCCCTGTACATAAGACACCTTAGAGTCTTCTGGCAAGAGTTACTGGACAATGAGGAGCATGATGAAGGCATGAGGTAGGTTAACATGTTTGTAGTTCTAACATGCTAGGGATGTAACTTAGTGAAATTCTACAATTTCTAACACAAGTGACACAGCTAATTTTGTTTTATAGGTCCTTGATCTGTTACCATATTACCTCTGCACGTTTTTCATTTTTTGTTTCTTTTTAACCAGTTTGCATTTTCTTGCATTTTTTCTGATGTGTGCCTATCTGTCTTTTTGTGAAATATTTGTGGCAGTTTTTTTGAAACTTGCTCCAGATCTATGTGTTTCTCTGTCTTATGACAGATCAGATAATTTGGGATTACTTTAGAGTTACAATATCACTGGTGTACTTTTGAATTTGAATGGGATGGCATGAGCATGCAGCTTTTAGGGAAACACTTTCATCTATTATGTCTCAACATTTTTACATAAACCTTTAGAATGCATTGAAAAGCATCTTCAGTGAGAGAATCTCAATGAACCAAACCTGGGAATCCTTTTGTCTAGTCCTCAGGAGGCTCTGAGCTGTGCTTTTAGACGTCTTGATGCCGACATCTCTTTGGAGGCTCAAGTCCCACTTTCCAGTGACCTTATGAAAAGTACAGCCATCCAGGTAACTACTCACAAGCAGCTAGTAACTACTCACATTCAGACTGCTCACACAATCTGAATAATACAGAAGAAAAAATGTCAGGCAGCCGTTCCTCCTCTCAATCGAGTTCTTCATGATGTGTTTGGGCCGATGCTTTAAGGTTCCCTTGATGAGACTCAATCAATATTGTAATGGTTTTATATCCACAGTTGTCAGGCAGCTAAACCCAGACGTCAGTATTCTTAAACAGGAGTTCTAGAGACTCATTATCCCCATCCCATTTCTTTTCCAGGTGGCGTTTGCTGGATGCACAGCCTGTGTGGCTCACGTTGGAACCGATGGGATCCACGTGGCAAATGCAGGAGATTGCCGCGCAGTTTTAGGGGTGCAGAACAGTGACGGTTCCTGGAGTGCTGTCCCGCTTTCCAAAGACCACAACTCACAGAACCAAGATGAGCTGGAACGTATTAGAGCGCAGCATCCACCTTCAGAGAGAGACACAGTGGTCACAGATGACAGACTGCTGGGGGTGAGTTGGTATAAACAAAGAAAATCTGATTTATGAAATAAGTTAGTTATTCTTTTTCCTCTGTCTCATTTTCAGGTTCTCATGCCTCTACGCGCCTTCGGTGATGTGAGATTCAAGTGGAGCGTCGAGCTGCAGCAGAGCATTTTAGCCAGCCTTGAATCTGGAGTGGATCTTGACTCTTTGAACTTGTATCAGTACACTCCGCCTAACTATTTAACACCGCCGTACCTGGAAGTGACACCTGAGATAACCTATCACAAGCTGAGACCCCAGGACCGCTTCCTGATCCTCGGCACTGACGGGTTGTGGGACGAATTCTCAAGTGATGAGGCAGTGCGGCTGGTTGGAGAACACCTCAGTGGAATTCATTTACAGGTTTGTTCAGAGAAATTGCTTAAATACATTACTATATAGATGTGTGTTTGGACAATGTCTTGATTTCGCCAAGGCTGGTGCAAACAATTAAGCTAAAAGATAAATTCCATCTATTTTTAAAAATGATTAGACATATTATCAGAGATGGGGATAATATGTCTCTAGATAAAAGCTTTTCACAGCTTTTATCATTAAATCAATGAAAACAGATTTTGTATTAACTCAGGTTATCTTTGGGAAATATTAGCACTTCTTCGTTGATCTCAAACATTTACATTTAACAACAGAGAAAGAACTGAAATGTTATTATCCCTCATCCAAATCATACCTGGAGTGCTGATTTGATCTCTTCATGCGTGTTTGATGAATCTTTGAATTTCCCATGGCAACTATTCAGGGGTGCCTAAATGTTTGCTCTCACAAAGGGTGGACAGCATTGTTGTGATGTCGAACTGATGGCGGAGTGTCAGAAAGGACCTCAAATGCGTCAAATTTCTTTTTAGCATTTTTCTTTAAACAACTGGAGATAATATGTTATTGATTAGCGTTTTAAAATGACACAGTGTGCCTGGAAAATACATAATACGATCCCTTTAAAAGGTTGCTAGACTGAAAATATTACTGTTTACGGCAAGCCAATTCATATTTATCATGTCCCAAGTATTTTTTCATGTCTTTCTGACTTTTCGACCTCTGTTCATTTAGGCTCCAGTTTCTCCTTCGGAGCGAAAGCTCAAGCTGGGTCAGATGCATGAACTCTTGCTGAAGCGGCGAGCTCGCGCCTCTCCAGCTCTGGATACCAACGCTGCCACTCATCTGATCCGACACGCTCTTGGAACCGGAGAGTACGGGGAGCTGTCCCAAGAGAGGCTGGCCTCAATGCTCGCTTTGCCCGAGGACCTGGCCAGAATGTACAGGGACGATATCACAGTCACTGTGGTGTATTTGAACTACGACCTGGCTAGAACCCGCCACAGTTAGCAGACTCAGTGAGTCCTACCACAGAGCTACGCTTGGTTACGTACAGTCAGTATTTTGTCATGGCCGGTGTTACGCAAGCTGTTTTCCAGAAGTGAAGTGAAGTGAAATGATCGTCTTCAATGTTATATTCTGTCCAGATATTATTTTACATGAATGACTGTTCATTACCTTTAACATTTCAGACATATAATCTCAGTTTTCTTTTGGGAGAGAAAGTTCCATGTCAGCACTTTTACCTTTGTCAGTATTCTTCTTTGTGTCTTGCACAGACAATCCATCTTTGCCTTTTTTCCTGTTTCCTTTGTATTGATGTGACCTAAGACGTTTACTGTAAAATTTCTATGAAGAGTATCATGTTGATTTAATCAACTACTATTTTTAAATTATCTATTCCATAATGGGAAAAATATATTATTTTATAAATAAATACATAAATCAATACCAAAACAATTATTTTTTTTAATTTCAAGTTTAGAATTTAGAACAGTTCACGTCTCTGATATCTCAGCATATCAGCATAATAAACTTTGAACATTTGTTAAGCGCTGGGTGACATGGGAGCCAATCCGATCCTTTGCTGCTTTGTAAACATGAGTGTTTGTCCTCAGTGACCAAAGTTCATCCAGACAATTTTGATATTGCAAACAAATCCCAAGTGGAAAATATATCAATTTGATTTATCACTGTTGCTAAAACATTTACATTTTTTAAAATTCTTTTATGGAATATCGGAGAAAATTAAAGTCTTGCCTCCCTAACTCCACGTCTATGTTTGGTTGAGCTGACTTTTTCTGTTTTTAACCATTTCCCCACTTGATGAAGTCATGCAGAAACTCAGCATTACTGGTGTTAGACGGTAAACACAGGGATGGGGTCAGCGATTTGGTTTCATAGTAAGAGCACAGTAGTGTGGTAGAGAAGAAAACTCCATCAGAGGAAGTTCTAATACACATTGAATTTGTGGTTACAAATCTGACTCGTACAAAGCAGTGGGTTCAGTTAGAGAGAATCCAGCGACGGTCGGGACAGATCCGCTTGTCGTCAGAAATGAAGGACATGACTGGGAACAGGAAGATTTTGATAGTGACCCTCATATTCTGGCAACTCAAGGCGAGTTTGCTTTTTTATTCTAACATTTTAAAGGATTTTTTGTTTCACTCTATTTCTTTTTTTATTTCTTATAATTAAAAAATAAAAACTGATGACAGTGAAGCTAGCTTTAGATGTTGAGCTATCAGTGTGTCCTTACAGTAATCTTGAAAGACATTGCTGGCTGTAGCATTGTTTTTCCATATTTTCTCCATTTGTGAATAATTACTGTGTTTCCCTGGAATCTCAATCTTAAAATGAATAAGCTTAATATTTGTCTTACTATTTAATATTATTGACTTTTAGGCTATAATCTTTAGGTGTGTTTAGAGATGTGGATCTGTCTTGATTATATTTCTAGCTTATCCCAATAAGTTCTGAGGAATTGATAGCTTCTTTTTTCTGTGATTTAGGTTGCAGGTTGCTTTCATTAAGATTTCAAAAACAGTCTCAAAAATCACTTAAGTTTACAGAGTACCTTAACAAAGCCTGTTTACAGAAAGTCTGGTGGAAGGAAAAGCATGGCAGTGGTGCACTGGCAACACTGACAATTACGCGGCTGAGAGGAAAGTGAAGCAAAGATTAATGGAGCCAGCATGTACAGATGTGTCCTGGACACGATTTATTACTGTCATATTTCTTCCTAACTCTTATAAACCCTAAATTGAGCATTACTGCCATTTAGTGATGACACATAAAACTGCTGGCTAAAAATGACTTTTGAATAGTTTGGCTAACGGTTGAATGTTTGCTCCACAGTGTTTGGTATCTCTAGATCCAGCATGGACACAACTGAGTTTCTTGGGCAAAATTCACGATGATGCAAACAGTTCAAATGAAAGCAACCACGAGGTACATTTAAAACAATGTTTTCATCATTCATTGCATGAGAATCATGAATGTAATGCCTGTAATGCTCCATCCTATTTGAATGGAGCATTCAACCAGGATGATGCTGCCTCCGTTCTCCAGCTGCCAGAGCATCCAATGGCTGACGGACTGAGGCGGGTGAAGAGGGACTGGGTTATTCCACCAATCAACTTTCCAGAAGGCAATTATGGGCCATATCCCAAATTTCTGGTGACAGTAAGTCAGTTTTGTTTGAAATATTCTTCTTCAAAATATTGCCATGTTTTAGATGTCATTTTTAAATGTTTTTTTTTTTTCCCAAGCTCATGTCAAGTAAAGCTGACACAGTAGCCATAACTTACAAGATCAGTGGCCCAGGTGCAGATCAGCCCCCTGAAGGTATTTTTACTGTTGATGACCGCTCTGGTATGATGTATGTGACCGAGCCACTGGACAGGGAGAAACAAGCCAAATACACTGTAAGCCTCATTTAATCATTTCTCTTTTATTGTCATTCCTTATATGAGGCTGATTAAATCCTCCTGGACTTTTTTATTTCAGCTGTGGGCTTATGCCCAGACAGACACAATACATGCAGAGCAGCCCATGGAGCTTATCGTCAATATAATTGACCAGAATGACAACAAACCAGAATTCAATCAGACAGTTTTCACCGGCAGAGTGAGCGAAAGTGCCGAAGTTGGTAAGGACTCAGTACAGCAAGCTAACAGAACCTAAATATTCCTTTCAGTTCGGAGCCGTGACTTGATTTCTTCAACAGGTGATCCCATCTTGAGTGTAACAGCTGTAGATAAGGACGATCCAAATACGTACAACGCTATAATTAGGTATCGACTACTATCTCAGACACCTGGAATGCCCAACGAGGAGATGTTTGCTATAAACGCAGTGAATGGACGGATCAGTCTGAAGGAACAGGGACTGGATAGAGAGGTAATGAGGCTTTCTGTGTGAGCATTATTCTTTTTCTAACTTTTGTTTCCCCACAAATTTCTTTGTATGCATATGTTATCCTTCAAGACTCATCCAGAATACACACTGATTGTTGCTGCTGCTGATATGAAAGGAGAAGGTCTGGTCACATCCTGCACTACTATCATTACCGTTACTGACAGCAACGATAATGCTCCACATTTCACTGACACATCTGTAAGTTGTAAAACATTCTCTGTAATATGATGAAATTAAAAATGTGTTTAGAGTTTAACTTTGAACTCACTGAGGAGTGTTTCTTGCTCTTTTTGAGATGTCCACAACAGTCCATGAGAATGAGGTAGGAGTGGAGGTAGCAAGATTGAAAGCCACTGACATGGACGAGTCAGGATCTCCAAATTCAAACACCAAATATACCATCATCAAAGGCAATGAAGGTGGAGCCTTTAACATCACTGTTGGTTCAAATAAGATGGAGGGAATAATCACAACTGCCAAGGTTCAGAAAATTACCCTTAACATTTATTCAAAAGTCAAATAGACATCGTATTTACTTATCTTCTCACCTTCTTTTCCAAGGAGCTGGATTTTGAGAGCTTGTCTGAGTACAAACTGTTGGTGGTGGTAACAAACGAGGCGCCATTTTCCGTCCCCGTGTCCACATCTACAGCCACAGTCACAATAAAAGTCATTGACCGAAACGAGCCTCCTGTTTTCAGCCCAGCCAAGGTTCACATAACCCTCTCAGAGGATGTGAGAGTCGGCACGGCCGTGGTCCAGCTGAAAGCAAAGGACCCGGATACAGCCAGAGCACAGAGCGTAACGTAATCAAAACACACACTGCTTACCTATGAGTGTCTTCAACATTTGATTAAACTTTGTTGCCAGCATATTGTCTGTTTCTACTACTTTTTTGACAATTTACATTTGGTGACAAACTCCAATTCTTTGGGTATGGAAGACCTCCATGCCCTCTTTGGGCATCAACATTAGGGTGATGTTTTCATTCAAAAATATTAATGAATAATAACTAAAAGCCCAATCCGATTCTATAATTTAGCCAGTCAAACAGTAACATTATAAAATAACAATTTAGTTTTCGGGGGGGAGATTGTTTATGTTTTGTTCTTTGACATGAAGCAACAAACTATAAAGGCTTATTGTACAGCTATTTTAATGTGTGTTGCTGTACAGGAATTTGATTGGTACTTATTTATCAATGTTATAAAATGTCTGAGATCCTCTTTAGTGTGTATGTTTTGTAAAGGTGTTCCGTATTTTTATTGTAAAGATATAAAGTAAGTTCAAAAAAGGAACTGAAAGAGGGAAATTATTTTTCATCCAAATAGACATGATGTATATTCCAAAAAATCTCATGAACTAACAGAACTTTATGATAATCAAAGCAGCTTGAAAAATAATCCACAATGAAAATGCATACCTATGACAAATAATTTCTGTTTTCTCAGTTTTATGTATTTGTAATGAACACATAGTAATTTTTATATACTTCTTTAAATAGTCGTAGTAGATAATATTAATTCAGACTAAAAAATATTCTCAGGCTTTTCTTAGATATTGTAAAAATTCAGTCCTGTTTACTTTAAGTTTTAAATGAAAAAGTTAAACTTTTTTCTGCATACATATTTGGTCTGTTTTTGAAATGGACATTTTTATAAATATACATATATAGTAATCAAGTTGTTTGTCTTGATTTCAGATACAAACTCTACAACGACAGCGCCCGGTGGCTGACCACCAACCACAGCACTGGATCAGTTAAAGTTGTGAGCAGCATGGACCGAGAGTCAGAACATGTCAGAGAAAACAAATATACAGTTTTAGTTTTGGCTTATGATGATGGTAAATTTAAACTTTTACTGTTTTTACTGAAGCATCACTGTGTTGATTCTTTTAAACAAATGAAAAACAACTTTCTTAACTCCTCCAGATCTTATTCCAGCTACAGGAACTGGTACTCTGGTTGTGAGTTTGTTGGATGTGAATGACCACCTTCCAGTGGTCAGGCAGAAAACTGCCACTCTGTGTAACTCTGACCCTTTTCCTGCACTCCTGGACGTAGTGGATCTGGATGGACCGGGTCATGCTGGGCCATTTACTGTGGAGCTTATAGAAGGACATAAGAAGAACTGGATTGTCAAAACCAATTCCACAAGTAAAGTGGCTGAGATGCTGATGAAGTGTTATGTGGATAAATTCTAGTTAGACAGCAAACTAGTGGTCCAAAAATAAAACTCTTTGTTGTAAAGTTTATATTTTGCTTCCTCCCCCTAGGCAATGTGGCGGCTCTCTACCCCAAACAAAACCTACCTCCTGGGAGCTATAATGTTACCATGACGATTTATGATGTTGGGGGGCTCTACAAAGACAGTACGCTGGTTGTAGAGGTGTGCCACTGTCAAGGTGGAGTAGATGCCTGTTTGCCAAGGAGTGGAGGACGTCAAGACTTTCCTTCTTTTGCAGCCCCTCTACTGGTATCTGTTTTTGGCCTTCTGTGTAAGTGGCCATCTTACCCTGAAAATAACTTGATCAGTTTTGTCTTTTGTCACTTACTTTGCATTCGATTTCAGTGCTGCTCGTGCTGCTGCTGCTGCTCCTGCTGCTGCTGAACAGAAGGAAGAGAAAGGAGGCTCCTCTCCTGGAAGATCTGACCCGTGATGACCTACTCTGCTACAGTGAGGAGGGAGGAGGTGAAGACGACAGGGTAGATGGAAAGGGAGCGGAACAGGACCAATAGCTGTTAGTTTGTGTATTTTTAGGGGACTGCAGTTACATGACATTTCTAACATGTGCAGATTTGCCTTTAAGTCGACAAACCATGTTGAGATTCATACTTTCAGCATATTATATCCCCAAGATAGTTACATTAAAAAAGCTCAGGTGAATCTAACATCTGTGTGTGACAAAAGAATGACCACTTTCAGTGTTTGGAATCGCTCATTCTTTTTATTTTTTTTTCTTTGCAGGACTATGATTTGTCCCAGTTACACAGAGGGCTGGACAACCGACCTGAAGTCTTCAGCACAGACGTGTTTCCTACTGTCCAGGCTCGACCCGGGTACCGTCTGCAAATCCAAGCCAACGAGGACGTTCGCAATTTTATTGAACATGTGAGAAATCAAAAGATTGAAATACAGCACGTTAGAATTGCTTCATAGTACCTAGAAACATTCAATGCATCCTGAATCTTTGTCCCTAATTGTTATGCTTTGTCCAGAACCTACAAGCAGCAAACAGAGACCCCACAGCTCCTCCGTATGACTCTCTTCTCGTGTTCGACTATGAGGGTGGAAGCTCTGAGGTGGGGTCACTCAGCTCCATTCAGTCTTCAGATTCGGATGTGGATCAGGATTTTGAGAGTTTGAATCAGTGGGGGCCACGCTTCAGCAGACTGGCAGACCTGTACGCTAAGGGAAGAGAGGAGGAAGACGATGACAACCAAACACTGCCAGGAAAATCAGAATTATTCTGACATTATCTAATGTCAGGAGGTCATCTAAACTTACAGCTGTCTGTCTTAGGAATGATCGGTGGCCTTTCTTTGCCACCAATTGTGTTTTAATTTTCAGAGGTTGTACTCTTTCTTTCTGTTAGCTTTGTGTGTGCTACTGCTCAATTCTTTGACAATAATATTTAAACAGAAATCTTATTTGATTGTTTTTGATGCAATTCTGTTTTAAGTTGTAAAGGTGATTAAAGTATGGCAGCTTGAGCTTTTGCAAGGTATTACTTTGATTTCTTAGCCTACAAAATCTTGTACTTTATTAGTCCATATATTCATAGAATTATATGAACCAAAGCTTTTCCTACTTGTGTGTCTTTGTACTTAAAATATTGATGCATCAATAAAAAACTCCATAAATGAAACCAAGACTCTGATGCTTGAGTCACCTTCTTTTGTCCAGAATAGTAATGTTCCTGATGTGTCCTTGGGTTGTTGTCCTACTGTTTCAACCATCTAATCATTGATTTGAGGGGAAACTTAATTTTTTAAAGTTTGTACACCTTCATCATGCCATTCAATTTCTGAAGTGCACCAGTAACATTAGCATCGGGAACAAATGCTGAGCGAAAAGTTATCACCTTTTGGCTCAGTTCATAGTGACCAAATATCTCAGTTTTGTTTTGTTTTACTCAAAAACAGACCACTCAGTGAGGAAGAAGTCACAAATTACAAAGCAAAGTAAAGTAAGACACATTGCAGTTTGCATATGAACTTGGGGATGACATCCTTTGGTCTGATGAAATTTGAACTTAAGTGTTTGACCATGGTAACCTTTACAACACCGTCCCAAATATGCAGCACAGGTATCACAGTAACATTAAGGGAGGGGTGAGTCACAGCAAGAGAGACTGGTACGCACTCAAAAATAGACAACATTAAATGCGAAAAAAATAATGACGAAAAATCAAATGTATTATTTTTGGCATCTAGTAAATAGAAAAATAGGAATTTGGATGATCCTTAATTCATACCTCAACATAGCAGCAGAGTTTTCAAAGTTTTCACAATAAACTTTGAACGTTTGTTAAGAGCTGGGTGACATGGGAGCCGATCCAATCCTTTAGTGTTTTGTAAACACAAGTGTTTGTCCTCAGTGATGAAAGTTCATCCAGACAAGTTTGATTGTTTTGCAAACAAATCCTAAGTGGAAGATATTTAATTTCGTTTATCACTGTCACTAAAACACTTAAGAAGATTTTTTTTTAATTCTTTCATAGAATACCAGAGAAAGATAATACAGTTTGGAAAATTCAAGTCTTGCCTCCATAACCCGACGTCTATGTTTGGTTGAGCTGACTTTCACAGTTGGTTTTCTGTTTTTAACCATTTCCCCACTTGATGAAGTCATGCAGAAACTCAGCATTACTGGTGTTAGACGGTAAACACAGGGATGGGGTCAGCGATTTGGTTTCACAGTAAAAGCACAGTAGTGTGGTGGAGAAGAAAACTCTCCATTAGAGGAAGTTCTAATACACATTGAATTTTTGGTTACAAATCTGACTCGTACAAAGCAGTGGGTTCAGTTAGAGAGGATCCAGCGACGGTCGGGACAGATCCGCTTGTCGTCAGAAATGAAGGACATGACTGGGAACAGGAAGATTTTGATAGTGACCCTCATATTCTGGCAACTCAAGGCGAGTGTTTCACATTTAGTTTTGTCTTTTTTAAACAAAAAGGATTATATTTTAAGTGTACAAATCTACTGTTGTAAAAAAATATGTATTTGTTATACCCTTCCTCGATAAACTAATATATATATATTTATATATGTTTCCATAAAAAAAGGCATAATTCCCATTTTTGCTTTTTTATTCTAACATTTTAAAGAATTTTTTTGTTTCACTCTATTTCTTTTTTTATTTCTTTCTTATTCTTAAAAAATAAAAACTGTATTTAACTGATGACAGTGAAGCTTGCTTTAGATGTTGAGCTATCAGTGTGTCCTTACAGTAATCTTGAAAGACATTGCTGGTTGTTTCATTGTTTTTCCATATTTTCTCCATTTGTGAGTAATTACTGTGTTTCCCTGGAATCTCACAGCATTAAAATGAATAAGTTTAACATTTGTCTTACTATTTAATATTATTGACTTGTAGACTATAATCTTTAGGTGTGTTTAGAGATGTGGATCTGTCTTGATTATATTTCTAGCTTATCCCAATAACTTCTGAGAAATTGATAGCTTCTTTTTTTCTGTGATTTAGGTTGCAGGTTGCTTTCATTTAGGTTTCAAAAACAGTCTCAAATATCACATTCATATATATAACTTGTACAATTAGCAAAATATAGACTTATACAGTATGTTGCAAACTTAATAATTTGCAATGATTTAATTATTTTTTATAATTGAAGTGAAATCAATTAAAGGTAATTTTCTGTGCAGATAAATGCTCTAAATAATCACAAACTTTATGGAGAACACACACGATGACAGCAATGAACAAAACGATTTAAGGGAGGAGTAGAAGCAAACAGAGCATCGAAATACAAGTTAATATGAATGCATAGAATATATCAGTTATAACATAGTCAAAAAGGTATTTCATTTCAGTATTAATTTCAAAAGGAAAATGCATATATTTTTCATTTATTACCACAGTGGTAGAGTAACCAACACTCAAAACTTTCAGAATATTTGAATGTTATACATTTGTATCACATTAATTTATGTCATAGTCATATTTTGATCTCCACAATCATGGGAAAGACCGCTGACCTAACAGCTGAGCAGCCGACAGTTATTGACAACCTCCATAAGGAAGTTTAAGTGACACAAGGCCATTGGTAGATATGCGGGCTGTTTACAGAGTACCTTAACAAAGCCTGTTTACAGAAAGTCTGGTGGAAGGAAAAGCATGGCAGTGGTGCACTGGCAACACTGACAATTACGCGGCTGAGAGGAAAGTGAAGCAAAGATTAATGGAGCCAGCATGTACTGATGTGTCCTGGACACGATTTATTACTGTCATATTTCTTCCTAACTCTTATAAACCCTAAATTGAGCATTACTGCCATTTAGTGATGACACATAAAACTGCTGGCTAAAAATGACTTTTGAAGTGTTTGGATAACGGTTGAATGTTTGCTCCACAGTGTTTGGTATCTCTAGATCCAGCATGGACACAACTGAGGTTCTTGGGCAAAATTCACGATGATGCAAACAGTTCAAATGAAAGCAACCACGAGGTACATTTAAAACAATTTTTTCATCATTCATTGCATGAGAATCATGCCTGTAATGCAGAATGGTGTCCTCATTCAAACAGGATGCTGCTGACTCCATTCTCCAGCTCCCAGAGCATCCACTGGCTGACGTACTGAGGCGGGTGAAGAGGGGTTGGGTTATTCCATCAATCAACTTTCCAGAAAACGATGGGGGACCATATCCCAAATTTCTGGTGACAGTAAGTGAGTTTTTGTTTGGGAAACTCACTGCTGTCAAAACATATGCTCTGAAATATTCTTCTACAAAATATTGCCATGTTTTAGATGCATTTTTTTTTCCAAAGCTTAAGTCAAGTAAAGCTGACACAGTAGCCATAACTTACAAGATCAGTGGCCCAGGTGCAGATCAGCCCCCTGAAGGTATTTTTACTGTTGATGACCGCTCAGGTATGATGTATGTGACCGAGCCACTGGACAGGGAGAAACAAGCCAAATACACTGTAAGCCTCATTTAATCATTTCTCTTTTATTGTCATTCCTTATATGAGGCTGATTAAATCCTCCTGGACTTTTTTATTTCAGCTGTGGGCTTATGCCCAGACAGACACAATACATGCAGAGCAGCCCATGGAGCTCATCATCAACGTCATTGACCAGAATGACAACAAACCAGAATTCAATCAGACAGTTTTCACCGGCAGAGTGAGCGAAAGTGCCGAAGTTGGTAAGGACTCAGTACAGCAAGCTAACACAACCTAAATATTCTTTTCAGTTCGGTGCTGTGACTTGATTTCTTCAACAGGTGATCCCATCTTGAGTGTAACAGCTGTAGATAAGGACGATCCAAATACGTACAACGCTATAATTAGGTATCAACTACTATCTCAGACACCTGGAATGCCCAACGAGGAGATGTTTGCTATAAACGCAGTGAATGGACGGATCAGTCTGAAGGAACAGGGACTGGATAGAGAGGTAATGAGGCTTTCTGTGTGAGCATTATTCTTTTTCTAACTTTTGTTTCCCCCACAAATTTCTTTGTATGCATATGTTATCCTTCAAGACTCATCCAGAATACACACTGATTGTTGCTGCTGCTGATATGAAAGGAGAAGGTCTGGTCACATCCTGCACTACTATCATTACCGTTACTGACAGCAACGATAATGCTCCACATTTCACTGACACATCTGTAAGTTGTAAAACATTCTCTGTAATATGATGAAATTAAAAATGTGTTTAGAGTTTAACTTTGACCTCACTGAGGAGTGTTTCTTGCTCTTTTTGAGATGTCCACAACAGTCCATGAAAATGAGGTAGGAGTGGAGGTAACAAGATTGAAAGCCACTGACATGGATGAGTCAGGATCTCCAAATTCAAACACCAAATATTCCATCATCAAAGGAAATGAAGGTGGAACCTTTAACATCACTGTTGGTTCAAATAAGATGGAGGGAATAATCACAACTGCCAAGGTTCAGAAAATTACCCTTAACATTTATTCAAAAGTCATATAGACATCGTATTTACTTATCTTCTCACCTTCTTTTCCAAGGAGCTGGATTTTGAGAGCTTGTCTGAGTACAAACTGTTGGTGGTGGTAACAAACGAGGCGCCATTTTCCGTCCCCGTGTCCACATCTACAGCCACAGTCACAATAAAAGTCATTGACCGAAACGAGCCTCCTGTTTTCAGCCCAGCCAAGGTTCACATAACCCTCTCAGAGGATGTGAGAGTCGGCACGGCCGTGGTCCAGCTGAAAGCAAAGGACCCGGATACAGCCAGAGCACAGAGCGTAACGTAATCAAAACACACACTGCTTACCTTCAACATTTGATTGAACTCTGTTGCCAGCATATTGCCTGTTTCTACTGCTTTGTTGACTATTTACATTTGGTGACAAACTTCAATTCTTTGGGTATGGAAGACCTCCATTCCCTCTTTGGGCATCAACATTAGGGTGATGTTTTCATTCAAAAACATCACCTTAATTTTTTTGGAATGAAACTGGAATGAATAAAAAATTTAAAGCCTAATCCAATTCTATCCAGGGAGGCGTCCCAGGAGGCATCCTGAACAGATGCCTGAGCCACCTCAACTGGCTCCTCTTGATGTGAAAAAAGCAGCGTCTCTACTCTGAGTCCCTGCCGGGTGACTGAGCTTCTCACCCTATCTCTAATGGAGAGTCCAGTCACCCTACAGAGAAAACCCAATTTGGCTGCTTTTGTCCACAATCCCGTTCTTTCGGTCACGATCCAAAAACTCATAACCAAAGATGAGGGTAAGAACGTATATTGACACGTAAATCAAGAGCTCCACTTTTTGATTTTCTTCACCACAACGGACCGGTACATCGCTCGCTTCACGGTAGACTCTGCGCCAAGCCAACAGTCGATCTTCCGCTCTCTTCTTCCCTCATTCGTGATCAAGATCCTAAGATACTTGTTCTCCTCCACTTGAGTCAGGACACCCTCCCGACTCCAGAGAATGTACTCTACCCTTTTCCGACTCAAGACCATGGCCTCAGATTTGGAGGCACTGATCCCCCGTCCTGGCCATATCACACTCGGCTGCGAACAGCTCCAGTGAGAGAGAGCTGCAGATCCCAAGCAGCTCTCACTGCCACCAACGAGGACCAGACTCTGACACCGGTCATACAGGGACCTGTCAGCCCGTATCAAAGGGCCCGGTACCCCCATACTTCCTGAGAACCCCCTACAAGGCTCCCAGAGGGATATGGTCAAACGCCTTCTCCAAGTCCACAAAACACATGTAGACCGGTTGGGCGAACTCCCATGCACCCTCCAGGACCCTGCTGAGGGTGTAGAGCTGGTCCAGTGTTCCACGACCAGGGACGAAAACCACACTGCTCTTCCTGAATCCAAGGTTTGACCATCCGATGCAATCTCCTCTCCAGGACCCTGAATAGACCTTGCCATGGAGGCTTAAGAGTGTGACCCCTCTATAATTGGAGCAAACCCTCCGGTCCCCCCTTTTTGGAAAAGGGGGACGACCACCAGTCTGCCAATCCAGGGAACTGACCCCGATGTCCATGCAATAATGCAGAGTCGCATCAACCAACACAATCCTACAAGATCCAGAGCCTTAAGGAACTCCAGCCGAATCTCATGCCCTGCCCCGCAGGAGCTTTTTTAACCACCTCCAATCTCTGGATCTCTCGTTCCAGAGATTGGAGAGCCCAACCCAGAGTCCCCCAGGCTCAGACGTTCCCAGCAGACCCTCATGACACATTTTGGCCTGCCAGGTCTGACCGGCATCCTCCCCCACCACCGGAGTCAACTCACCACCAGGCAGTGGTCAGTGGACAGCTCCGCACCTCTTTTTCACCCAAGTGTCCAAAACATATAGCCGCAAATCCGATGAAGCAATGACAAAGTCAATCATTGACCTGTGGCCTAGGGTGTTCTGGGTGCCAAGTGCACATATGGACACTCTTATGCCTGAACATGGTGTTCGTTATGGACAATCTGTGGCGAGCACAGAAGTCCATCAACAGAACACCACTCGAGTTCAGATCGGGGGATTCATCCCAACCAAGCCCCTCTAGGTCTTACTGTCATTGCCCACATGAGCATTGAAGTCCCCAAGCAGAACCAGGGAGTCCCCAGGAGGGGCGCTCTCCAGTACCCCCTTCTAAGGATTCCCAAAGTGTGGGTGATCTAATCTATTGTTCTGCCCATAAGTAAAAAACAACAGTCAGGATCCATCTCCCCACCCATTGGCGGAAGGAGGCTACTCTCTCATTCACCGGGGTGAACCCCAATGTACAGGCGCCGAGATGGGGAGCAACAAGGATGCCCACTCCTGCTCGAAGCCTCTAACCGTGGGCAACTCCAGTTTATTTTAAGTCTGGTAATCAAACTGTTTGTCTTGATTTCAGATACAAACTCTACAACGACAGCGCCCGGTGGCTGACCACCAACCACAGCACTGGATCAGTTAAAGTTGTGAGCAGCATGGACCGAGAGTCAGAACATGTCAGAGAAAACAAATATACAGTTTTAGTTTTGGCTTATGATGATGGTAAATTTAAACTTTTACTGTTTTTACTGAAGCATCACTGTGTTGATTCTGTTAAACAAATGAAAAACAACTTTCTTAACTCCTCCAGATCTTATTCCAGCTACAGGAACTAGTACTCTGGTTGTGAGTTTGTTGGATGTGAATGACCACCTTCCAGTGGTCAGGCAGAAAAACTGCCACTCTGTGTAACTCTGACCCTTTTCCTGCACTCCTGGACGTAGTGGATCTGGATGGACCGGGTCATGCTGGGCCATTTACTGTGGAGCTTATAGAAGGACATAAGAAGAACTGGATTGTCAAAACCAATTCCACAAGTAAAGTGGCTGAGATGCTGATGAAGTGTTATGTGGATAAATTCTAGTTAGACAGCAAACTAGTGGTCCAAAAATAAAACTCTTTGTTGTAAAGTTTATATTTTGCTTTCTCCCCCTAGGCAATGTGGCGGCTCTCTACCCCAAACAAAACCTACCTCCTGGGAGCTATAATGTTACCATGACGATTTATGATGTTGGGGGGCTCTACAAAGACAGTACGCTGGTTGTAGAGGTGTGCCACTGTCAAGGTGGAGTAGATGCCTGTTTGCCAAGGAGTGGAGGACGTCAAGACTTTCCTTCTTTTGCAGCCCCTCTACTGGTATCTGTTTTTGGCCTTCTGTGTAAGTGGCCATCTTACCCTGAAAATAACTTGATCAGTTTTGTCTTTTGTCACTTACTTTGCATTCGATTTCAGTGCTGCTCGTGCTGCTGCTGCTGCTCCTGCTGCTGCTGAACAGAAGGAAGAGAAAGGAGGCTCCTCTCCTGGAAGATCTGACCCGTGATGACCTACTCTGCTACAGTGAGGAGGGAGGAGGTGAAGACGACAGGGTAGGTGGAAAGGGAGCGGAACAGGACCAATAGCTGTTAGTTTGTGTATTTTTAGGGGACTGCAGTTACATGACATTTCTAACATGTGCACATTTGCCTTTATGTCGACAAACCGTGTTCAGATTCATACTTTCAGCATATTATATTATTATATATTCAAACTCAGGTGAATCTTAAGAAAACTGAACTTAAAATAATATATTTTGTTCAAGTATAGCAACATTCATAAAGCACCTTGTTAAAGTATTTGCACCCATTGAACTTTGCCCCCATTTTGTCATTTTACATCCACAAACTTTAATGTATTTTCGTTAAAACTGATGTGAAAAACTGACACAAAATAATGCACAATTGTTGATAGAAGGAACGAGAAATGGTGTTCTAGTTATATTTTAGAAATTCAATCTAACAGTGTGTCATACTTGTGCATAAAATCTCCTTTAGCTCTGATATACCCGAATTATAATTATATATCATTTATAATAATTTTTACATCTGTGTGTGACAAAAGTATTACCACTTTTACTTTCAGTGTTTGGAATCACTCATTCATTTTTCTTTGCAGGACTATGATTTGTCCCAGTTACACAGAGGGCTGGACAACCGACCTGAAGTCTTCAGCACAGACGTGTTTCCTACTGTCCAGGCTCGACCCGGGTACCGTCTGCAAATCCAAGCCAACGAGGACATTTCCAATTTTGTTGAACATGTGAGAAATCAAAAGATTGAAATACAGCACGTTAGAATTGCTTCATAGCACCCAGAAACATTCAATGCATCCTGAATCTTTGTCCCTAATTGTTATGCTTTGTCCAGAACCTACAAGCAGCAAACAGAGACCCCACAGCTCCTCCGTATGACTCTCTTCTCGTGTTCGACTATGAGGGTGGAAGCTCTGAGGTGGGGTCACTCAGCTCCATTCAGTCTTCAGATTCGGATGTGGATCAGGATTTTGAGAGTTTGAATCAGTGGGGGCCACGCTTCGGCAGACTGGCAGACCTGTACGCTAAGGGAAGAGAGGAGGAAGACGATGACAACCAAACACTGCCAGGAAAATCAGAATTATTCTGACATTACCAAATATATTGGGAGGTCATCTAAACTTACAGCTGTCTGTCTTAGGAATGATCGGTGGCCTTTCTTTGCCACCAATTGTGTTTTAATTTTCAGAGGTTGTACTCTTTCTTTCTGTTAGCTTTGTGTGTGCTACTGCTGAATTCTTTGACAATAATATTTAAACAGAAATCCTATTTGATTGTTTTTGATGCAATTCTGTTTGAAATTTTTTTTAGTTTTTTTTTTTTAAATACTTGTTTATTGCTATTAAGTTATAATGTGATTTAAAGCTATTTTGGGAAAATATTTATACCCTGAACTTTTTTAAATTTTACCACAGGACAGCTTCAACTTTTATGTATTTAGTGAGGATTCATGTTATAGTTTAGACCAGAGCTTTGCATCCTCTTTCAACATTCTACTGTGGCTCCAATGTTGGCTGAAAATGCTTAACATATAAGCATTATTTAAGTTGTAAAGGTGATTAAAGTATGGCAGCTTGAGCTTTCGCAAGGTATTACTTTGATTTCTTAGCCTACAAAATCTTCTACTTTATTAGTCCATATATTCATAGAATTATATGAACCAAAGCTTTTGCTACTTGTGAGTCTTTGTACTTAAAACTTGGATGCATAAATAAAATACTCCATAAATGAAACCAAGACTCTGATGCTTAAGTAATCCCACCCTTTATACTGATGACAAATCTGATTCCTGACCAATGATTGTCTTAAGAATGAACTTTAGTCATTCATTATCTTCCAACTCAGATGAACTTTGACACCAAACGTCTTCAGTGCTGTGCCACACCGAGGATTTATAGAAACAATGAGAAAAGGTTTTGGTTGCCTCTCTATTCTTTTTTCGTTATTTGATATTTTATGTTGAAATGAAGACCTGTGCAAGAAATGAATAAAAGGGAGCAACTTTCAGCAAAGGTACGTTCGTAAAAAAAGTAAATTAGGTGTTGGAAAATTGTGAAAAGTGTCATTTATTACCTTACTTTTTAAAATTTGACCCTGTTAATGTTTTTTTTCATACACCACAGATGATGCAGAACATGTTTCAGGAGGGCTTGTACCAGGTTTTTTTCAAGGAGACTCCTCCAGCCAGCCCCTCCACTGAGACCAGTAACACTAATAATGAGGAGCTAACAAATGTTAGGATTCATCGTTGGTTTGGGACTGTGGTAAACACGAGACTTTTAGTCACTGGGGTAAGGTGCCGTCTTTTTCTGCTCATCCAAAATACCATAATTATGAGAAGTTCATGTACACTCATCAGGGGCATCATATTAATTTGGAGTTTTTAAAAAGATGCATTTGAACAACAACAATAGAAACCTGGTGCACAACTTGACTTTTTTCAAATCCCCACAGAGTGAAAATTGAACTCACACCACTACTAATATCTAAATAGCTTAACTTTAGCTTAACTTTTTAAAGCTTGTACACCTTCATCATACCATTCAATTTCTGAAGTTCACCAGTAACATTAGCATTGAGAACAAATGCTGAGCGTAATGTTAGCACCTTTTGGCTCAGTTCATAGTGACCAAATATCTCAGTTTAGTTTTGTTTTACTCAAAAACAATTATCCAGAAGCTTAAATCCAATTTGACTTTAATGTGTGGCTTTTGGAACAGGAGCTTCTTTCTTAGTCAACACTCTCTGTCCATGTTGGGGTTAAACTTATCCAACTATGTACAGTAACACTGTCGTTCCACCATCTTGCACTAATTTTTCGCCGAGGAGATGGCTGCATTGCTCCTTATTAATTTGATCAATTATCTTTCCTATGAAGCAGACAGTTTGGTTTAGATAGCTGATAGCTGGACTCACTCACATGAACACATCAACACTGTATTTTTTTTTTTTGTTTGTTGAAGAGAATAGGCAAGCCCTAAATGTATTAAATGACGTCAATCTCTTGGACAAGAGAACAGAAATGTCTTCAAAAGCTCAAATTAATATAATATCCCTTCCTGTAAGGAATGTTTGTGAACCTCTGGTTGGCATTGTGTGTCGTGATTCTGATTTTGAGTTTTTTTCTTCAGGTGATTCAGGTCCTCAGCGCCTTGGCTAGCATTCTGACCACAGTGAGCCATGCATGTGTGAGTTACAGCTGTTCTGTTGTCATGGTAACTCCAGTCTGGTCAAGCTTGACAGTAAGTCACTTTCTACTTTACGATATTTTCATTAAGGGCATCTGAACTTGAGAAAGGCAAGTTAAATCTAACTATTGATGATGTTACAGTATGCAGCTGCTGGGTGTCTGGCAGTGGAGGTTCAGAGGAAGGCTAGTAACATAAAGGTAAACAGATTATTTAATGATAGGTTAGAATTTTTATCATGAGCTTTTTTGACTTGTTTCTCCCTCCAAACAGATCATCATTCTCATGGCGCTGAACGTTTTCAGTCTGCTGTTTGGATTTGCTGCTCTGCTGGCCGATAGCCTCGCATCAGTGGAAGCTGCAGACCTGAGCTCATACCAGCAGGTAAATCTGCAGAATTACTGTTGATGTTCCTGTAATCAGTAGGATCGTGACATTTCCCACGCTCTGTCCCCTTCTTGTTTTCATGTGATAAGCGGGCTGGTTCAAATGTTATAAAGGGAAGCTACATTATGTTCACTTCCCTGTGTTTTCTGGGAACATTTTACATCCTATTCCTGTGCTGGAGAGGTCTGCGCCGATACAGTTCTCGCAATGTTAAGGCCTACATCCGCATCTCACAGGTACGAATGCCTCCTGAACCAAAGTACATTTTATTTTCAGTTGAAACTGATGTTTCACAGCAAGAGAGACTGGTATGCACTGCAAAGTAGACAACATCATAAGGGAAGAAAATCATGAAGAAACATTAAATGTATTATTTTTGGCATCTAGAAAATAGAAAAATAGGAATTTGGGTGATGCTAACTGATTAAGAGTCAGCAGGTGAGAAAAGACTGTATACAGCGCATGTGGATATTTTATTTCTGTGTTATCATAATGTGGTTTTAATTCATTTTCTTAACAGGATCCAGAGGACGCGAATAGACTTCTGACGGAACAAGAAGACCTGAATCTGTAAAATTTGATGTCATGAAATATCTTTAAATTCATTTTATGCGCATGCCATTTGTACACTAAGTTATTGTTGCACTATATTTTTTGTACCATCTGGACATAAAAACGTTAAATTGATGTATAGACCTCTTCTCTGGGACTCTAGAAGAAATCATAGCAAATCCATCTCAAACCATAAACAGGTTATGAAATGAAATGTGTGCTGATTTTGTTGCTAAAATATTAGTTTAAACCTCCTGTTATGTTCGTTTTTGGGATACAGCAATAATGTTCTTGGGTCAATTTGACCCGGGTGTTTAATCATGCAATTGTCTCAGAAACCAAAATATTCCTCCAAAAACACTTTTGGATCTGATTATTAACTCCAATACTAACTATTTCAATCAATATTTGTGCAGTGACATTTTCTTCTATTTCTCACAAATAAAGGATCAATGACGACAATCCACTCATTTACTCATTTGGATATAAAAAATGGAACTTACAATTTTTATGTCCGCTGAAAAAAACCTAAACACAAAAAAAAATAATTTCCTTGAAATTGTTCTTATGTAAATTTTTTCACATTACATTTTATTTATTTATTTATTTTCCAATGAGTGATCTTTATAATTGAACTTGAGACACAGATACTGTTCAGGGTCAAATTTAATCATTGTTTAAAATCAAGACAAATGAGTCATGCAGAGAGTATTTATGTTTTCCTCCACTTCTGCTGAGTCACTCAGTGTGGGTGGAGTTTGTCCACGGGAACCGAAAAGGTTCCCGTCAAAAGCTGTATGAGCACCTGCTTTCTCGCAGTTTCCTGGTGAAGTAAAAAGAATAGTGAGGAAGTGGGCTTGTGTGCCTGCACGTGTGCAAATGTGTGAAATGAATTAATTTTCAGTTTATATGTAGAGTGCACATATCAAGGCAAAAAGAAAAAGTTTCATGCAAAAAAAAAAATAAATAAATAAAAAATACTTTCAACTATTTAAAAAAAAAAAACTTTAATTAAAACTGGTCAGTTTTAATTCTTTGAGACGGTGCAAGTGTGAAAATTGCTTTCATTTCCCAAAATGTTGTATTTGATATAGACACTAGAGGGCAGCATTGGTGATGTTGTAGACGCCAAGATTCATTTTCACACTAACAAACTAAACTTTTTTCTCAAAACCTTCAACTAAATTCATGTGAAAGAGGAAACATTATGAGCAAGTGCAAAAGCTAAACTAGTAAATTTGGTCTAAATCTACTAAATAAAACCCAAACAGCCAGTGGACAGGCTTATACTCAATGTTTTTGTGGAAACATCTGTATTGCAAAGTTGTGACACTTTAGTTGGTCGGCTGCAGATGTAGTGAAGGGTGTGGTGTGTTTGAGCATTTTGGTGATGGGGGATTTCATTAAGAACACATAACAAGGTCACAGACCATTCATGTAGCAAGTATGCGCACACACCCACATACACACAGCGATATACACACTTATGAGTGAAAAAAAAAAAAAAATCAGAGTGCAGCTACTTTCTCACGACATGTCTGACTAACAGCTTCCAGCTGTTGCTTGCTTGGGAGAGCAGCAATGGGAACCCACTGAGTACAAAGAGAAAGATGGGATTAATGCATAGACAGACACAAAACCATAGTACAAACCAAATCAGGATGAGGAGTTTGATGTGCAGCAAAAGTGTCCATACCCCTTAAAGCATTTCCTATCGTCATATTTTTTTTATTATTATTTTATTTACCACTACAAACATCAATGTACTCAAAATTATGAAGTGGGTGGTCTAAACTTTTTTGTTTCGAAATAAAAATCTGAATAAAATGCCAACATCAACCGGTTGCTTTAGAATTGTGAAAAAACGAACTCTATAAATCATCCCGAACACAAAATCCCCACATGTTGGCAGCATCATGCTCGGGGATGGAGATGGTCAAATCTGATAAGAAGAAAATCATTTAGAGCTACAAGTGACTAGCGAACGGTACAGCGATTCACCTTCAAGGAACCACACCTACAATGGCGTGGTTCAGATATTCATGTATTAGAATGGTCCAGTCAAAGTCTGGAAATACAGTGGAAACCAGAAGTTCATACACCCATCCATCCATTTTCTAACACCCTGGACATGTCGCCTGTAGATCGCAGGGCAACGCAGTTACAGACAGGACTGAATTTTGACAGAGAGGAAGCCAGAGTACCCAGAGAAAACCCACTCCGTACAGAAAGTTCTCAGGCCGGGAATCGAACCCAGGACCTTCTTGCTGCAACAGTGTTACCAACTGCATTACTGTGCAGCCCCAATTGAAGTCAACATATTTTGATTGTGCTGTAAAATGGCACTATGTGCCTGGAAAACACAAAATGCTGCCCTTGTAAAATACATTCACAGGTGCCTCCTATTGCCTGAAATGCTTCACATTTACCTATCAACAGACGGTGACGCCTCTAACTGTTTAATTGTGTCATTATCTTAGTGTCGGTAAACATACAACTGAAGTCAGCAAATAAAACATTCTTAATCTGTTCCCAGTACTTATCCTGGCATTAAGCTCGTTGCACTAACTGGTAATTTCAACTTGCCTAAAACAGGAAATAATTAGTATTGTTAAAAGTCAGGCAGTGAGACAAAAATAAATAATTTCAGCAGTATGCCACTTGGTGCTAATCACACTGGAAATCTGATGTTCACAGATCTGACTGAGCTTCAGGAAGTTCGGGAAGAGGAATGGAGAGCGATTTTAAAAACGACACAGTTGTTGTTTGCATGACATCCACATAGAAGAGTAAAAAGAGAGTGAAGTGGAAATGCCCTGTGGTCTGCAGAGTCACGTCTTTTCTGTTGGTTCTTCCAGTGACTCAGTAGGAAATCCTTTGAGAGGGAAGTGACTGCAGCCAGCCTGGACGTGATGACATGAGAGTGAACTAGTCTGAATTCACGTTGGGATTACCTTCATTAAGAAGTGTGACACTGTGACTTCTTCGTTAAGGCCCCCTGAAGATATTTTATAAATACACATTCAGTAAAAAGAACAGACAGAGACGTCATCTTGAGAACATTCATCAATAATTTATTTTCTTACTCTCAAGAACCACCACAGCTTCTCGTCTTGAAAATTCATCATTAATTTCCAACAACACAGTTTTGCAAAATGTAAAGTTACTATACAAATTCTTAATAGAAAAAAGAATAAATTAACTGTGGAATTCAGTTTTTTTTTTTTTTTTTTATCAATTCCACTTTTTTTTTTTCTACAACTCCTTTAATGTAATATTACAGCTGAAGAGAACTGATCAACTCAAGTTACATGCTCTACTGTCTGGTTGAGGAGGTGATCTAACATTAAACCGCCAGTTAAAATAAATTCATTTTGCATGAATGGAGAGATGTCGAGATCCTACGAGACAAAGCAGTAACTGGTCGTTTTGTAGCACCTGAAAGGGTTTCTTAGTGTTGGAAAAAAGAAATACTGGCTGATATAAAATGTTAATGCTGCTAAAACAATGAATGTGAGTTAGAAAATCCCATCGACCCTTACAGCTGTCCTCTGAACGTACATGAAAAAAAAAAACCCCACAGGATTGGAGTATTACAAAATTCTTCACACATGATCACGGAGCAGGAAAAGTTTGTTTTGTGGGACTACAGAAGGTTTTCACACTGGTTTACAATGAGCTCAGAGATTATAATAGGATCAGTCCTTTGTAGGCGTCTGAACAACACTATTAAACATTGACAGTTCATTTTAGCTGGAGGAAAACGGTGCGGCGTCTGAGGTCTTTTGTCTGTGGGTCTGCATGCACGAGCTGGGTCTTCAGCACACAAACTAATCCTAAGACATTAGTAGGGAGAAGTCAAACCTGACCGCTCTCTGAAAATTAATTCCTATCAGATGATAAACTTGATTGCTGGTTCTAATCTTGCATAAAGACGTTTTAAAATTGACGAAGCAAGGATTACTCTTGGAGGAGTAGACATGCACTTAGGGAGTGGGCTGCACCTCCTAGTAAAACAATGCAGAGTTAGAAGTTTTTCTTAAGTGCTGATGGTCACTTATAACAGAGGGTTATTATGGTGGGAATAATGGGATTCGTACCATTCACAAATCCTTGTTGTAGTGTTACTTGAACAATAGGGTTAAATCATACACATGTGATGGTCACATTTGTAAAGTAAAACAGTTAATAAATTACAATTTTGTGCTATAAAAAAACGATAAGAGGGAATCATTTTGCACCACCGGGATTTGTTGGTGACACTTGGGGAAACTGGCTTAAAGACCAGCTGTGCTTTTCTAACCCTGTTCTGAAGGTTTGATTGGACGATGTGGGACAAGAGTTATAAGGATTTACAAACGCCTCTGGCCTCTGGCAATAGTTTCCTTTTTGCACTTAAAAGTGTGGCCTTTTCTGACCAAAACGTTAATGGTTACACTTGCTAAGAGAACACAGTAACTGCAGGTCCAGCCTAAATATACTGAAATTGTTGTGCTTTCAATCAAAAGTATGTTTAAATAAACCAGTTTAACTGGCTGAGTGTTTCCTGGCTGCTGCTCAACGAAATGGCTTTCGAGTGTGAAGACTGGATGGAGTATGTCTTAAGTCTGAAATAGGTTCAATATTATGTTACAGTACAAATGCAGAGCACCAGTTTTGTGGAGCTTGCTCAGAGGATGGGCCGAAAACACAGCACTATAAAGGGATTGACGGTCACTCAGCAAAACCGGCTCGAACGAAAACTGGTGGAAAAAATAAGAGGCAACACCATAAAAACAGCTCACCACAGTCACTGCGCAGCTTCAAGATGAAACTCTAAGGTCGAACAAACAGACTTCAACAGTTACACTTCACTGAGAGGTGATGATAAATCAAAAGGTGGAAAACCAGAAAAAAAAAAAAAACAACTAAAACCAAACACTACAGGGTCTGTGACTGGATGTAGCCACAACAACGTCTCCAATAAATCCTGTGCTCTGACCGCATACAGGTGCATCTCAATGAAACAGATTATTATTGAAAAGCTATTACATTTCAGGAAGAGTAGAGAAGCATGAAATCCAAGTCAGGCCTGTTGTGAAGTTTCCACAGTCAGTGAGGACTTGCGGAGCCACGTTTTCTACTGGAGTTAAGTCAGAAAATTTCAGAGCACCTCCTGTTTTTCTGATTTCATTTGTCCTGCGGGACTTGGCACCTGCCAGAAGTATCAACACTTGCTTTAGTAAATGTGGTATCACTGTACTTAACTGACCAGCAAACTCTCTGGATCTAAACCACACAAACAGTCTAAGGAGTGAGTGTTGTCAAGAGCAAGATGACAGACACCAACCGAGAGCTATTTGAGCAATCTGGCTACTTGAGAATTGACCAAGGTCTGAGTGAAGATACTGTACACTACATGGACATTCCTTTTAGTTGGCTGATAGTGCTGTATTAAAAATCTGAACTGACTTTGACCCCAAAGTTTCCATTCCGGTGTTTCTACACAGAACAGTCAGGTAGACTCGGTTCGATTGGGGACTGAAATTGCAACATTTGTGACATTTCCAGCTTGTGCAGTTCGCTTTCACACTGCAGTGTCAAATGACCCAAACCATTTGTTCTTGCACCAAAAAAAAAAAACATGAAGAAAACAACATGAAAACCTCTGAATAAGACATTAGCACAATTTCCTTCCTCACAGAATGGAAACAAAAACATGGTGGTGTGAGATTTTAGCGGTTGTAGGATTTATTTCGTAGCTTTGGCAATAGAGCAGGAGCCAGTTCTTCCACTTGCATTAGACTAGACATTTGTTTTGGTTGTATTTACCCAGAATGCCTGGCACTACAGTCTGCCTCCTGCTTTTGGAGCAATCTCCGGTCCACTTGCATCCACATATACAGTGGAACCGCTCTAGAGTTCATTTCAACCAAACTAGGTTTGTAGGTGGATCAGTTTGTGTTTTTGATCTGCACCAGGCTTAAATTGCACATTCACACCTAAGCAAACCAGACTTTCCAGGCAAACAAACTAGAGTTCAAATGAAGTGGATTAAACAAGGCCGGTGTGAATGCACCCTTAGCTGTGAGCCATAACCATCAAAATTAACAGTACCATAACATAACAGGTTTGTAATGAATCGATGCGTTTCAATTTTTGAAGTGAAATTTACTGAACTGAAAAATCCATTTTGGACAATATTCTTATTGAGATGCACCTATACGTTCCTGTTCTGCGATTGATAACCTTGTGGCCAAACTTCAAGTCCGATGAACTGCAGATCTAGGTCATATCCAAAAAGATCAACTCCAAATTCTATCAACACTAAAGATCCTTTGCAACAAGCTGTCGGGAAAAGGCCTGTTTCTCCTTCACTCTGTTGACTAAAACCAATTAAAAACCTTTATTGCTATAACCTTGTCAGATATTCTCAAGGAGAGCCATCTAATATGGTTACCAAGAGTTCACTCACGTATTGCTGACTTACTCTTTTGTTATAACACTATCTGGGAATTATGTTACAAGTTGAACCTGCACATGTCTGAAATCTTCTGCTTTTGTAAGTATGATTAAAGAAATAAAAGAAACAATGTCTATGGGTACATTGCAATGAAATACAGTTCATTGAGAGCTATAAATGCCTTTTAAACCGGCGGCTCAAATCCAGCATGTATCTTCTGACCGAGTGGCAGTGCACCGGAGTGATGCAGGATGTGATATGAAACAGGATGCGGACAAGCTGATGTTGGGTTTATTGTGTTTCTGATATTCTTCTGTGCTCTGTTCTTTCACGCTCTTGCCCCCCAGCTTGTGCGCTCCAGATGCTGAATAAAGAAAGGACTATAGTGCTGCAAAGAGGGGCGGGAGGAGACTTTAACACTTCTCAGTCTGTCCTGTGAAATCAGCCGTCATCAAAGCCCAGCGAGTGCGTCCCTGTCCGGCTGAGCTGTGATAGATAGGCCCTGAAAGCAGGTGGTGAAACTCAGGGAGGGACAGAAGAGGCTTGCGTGGAGTCAGGTCTGGGCTGGATGAGGTGCTTGGTTGTCGACGGGTAGCAGTGAGGGACAAAGTAGAGAACAGGTTGTTTGTAGGCCATACGGGAAGGTCTCAGACCAACGTTCCGGGTTTGGTCTTGTCTTTTCCGTACCACTGCACATCTGCTAGCTCTGAACACAAAGGGCTGCTGAGAAAACAGCTGTCACTGAAAGACCTGCAGAGGAAGAAATAACAGGATCACTGACTGCAGAGAAGACTTTATAGATAATAAAATGACTAGCTGGTTCTGAGTTTCTATGTTTAATTTTTGGTAGCAGTGCACCATGATGTTTTAATGAATAAATCCTGTGAGTAGTTAACCAAAGTGAAGCACCGCAGTCAGAGCACAGCTGAGCACATGCAAAGATCAAGTACAGAAACAGAAACAGCACGACACACATGCATTACCACCATCAATAAAGAGCAAGAGAAGTAAACCCTTCCGATTGTCAGCCCCTGTTGTGGGTAATAAGGAAGGGCTCTGTTTACAGAACTCCAGCTACCTGTATAGAAAGAAAATATGCACCAGGAAGTCGTGTTGCATTGAAGCGAAGTGGAAATAATTTTTTTTTTATGAGCAATACTTTTTTGTGAGGCTCTGACTGGATGCAGTTATGCCTTTATAGCCAAATAAACTGAAATTTATTTTTTAAATCCTCTTTAGTGGTATCACAATAAATGCCTCAAAGGGTCATTATAAATTAAGCACTGGTAACAGTTCTGAAGTCATTTTAATAAGTCAACCCAATAGGAATTATGGGGACTCACTTGGATGCGAAGTTGCCTTTGGTCCTAAACTAAAGTCAGCGGTTTCATGAGGCACAACACATTTTTTTATTAAGTGGGAGTATTATATTGACCACAATGTATTTTAACTAAAACCGCTGTATTTATATGGAGACTATCTCAATTTAAATCTGTCTATATAACTGGATTTATTTAATTCTACATTTCCATATAACTGGATATAATTTTAACCAATCTCCATATAAATTAAATGAATTGAATTCATTACATACAGCAGTTAAGCTAGAAAAAATGTAATAGTAATTATATTATAGCTGTGCTAAAGAAATCAGATTCAGCTACATTTGGTACTAGCATGTCAAGTCTTTATAAAAAAAAAAAGATTTACAGATGGGCTGTAAAATGTACAGTAGTGCATCTCTAATATCAAATCTAAACCACTATGCATAACTGGCTGATTCCTAGAAAATTTGGTACTACCAAAATCCTCTTTTGCTATTGCTATGTTTTACTACCAATGCTCCACGGTACCTCTATGCATCGGAGCTGGGCTGAGGGGGAGACTGACAGACGTCCTCAGTAGGAGAGCTGTCTGCTGTGCCTCTAAACCAGGAGAGAGGACACACACATAAGGAAAGGGGGGTTAGTAAAGGTAGAAAGACAAACAAGAGAGAAATGATAAATATTAAGTGACGGGATGGACGTCCAAATGGAAAAGTCCAGCAGAGTGAGGGGGATATGACTGAGAAATGAAAAAGATTGCGGAAAAAGGAAAAGAAACGTAGCAATGAAGATGCCAAAAAGACATATTAAATTGACTGGAGTTAGAAAAGCTTTGAAAACAAAACCCAAATTACATAGCATGTGATGTGAAAACAATAATAGCCGACAACAACAGAAACAGAACCAAAACTTGTGAGTGTTTTGGGTCAGGTTTGGACAAAGATGAAGACACCGAAGCTAAAGCTTTCTGGTACCCTTCTGAGACTGTGCGATTGTTTCTTACCCGCTTTTCCAGTTGATGATATGCTGTGGGCTACAGGGCGGTGTGGGCGTGGCTGGGTGCTCACTGGATGGCGTCAGGCTCCTCTGGCTGTGAGGGGAAGCAGCTGAAGGGAGAGCCGACAGTTAGTCAAGTAACACGAGTAAAGGTGACAAAAGGGGGTGAGGGACAAAAGGAATTCCAGCTATGCTTCACATGTGGGGCTAAGGGATGTGGTTTCAGTGTGACAAATGCATTTTGCCTCCGGAGTCGGTCGGAGAAAAAAATTTCCGACTTTTTGTTTGTCTTACAGGGTTATTTCCCTGCTTTTCGGGCATCTGCGCCAACTTAGATCAGCTTGAGTGAAAAAATCTTTATCTCTTTGGCTTGTTAAATGAGGTCATGCTACTAGCCTGTGGTGTTATATGCCAGGTTCTTGTTTGGGAACTTTAGTACATTGTATATGGATTGTAAAAAAGTAAATATGAATTTCAGTGCTTTGTCGACACTGAAAAATGGAATGAAAACGGGTGAACTTGTATTTTATTGTTTTTGGTAAATCTCTGTATTTGGTATACATTTCAATATTATGCGTCCTTAATTAACACTCCGCCTGATAAAGTTTCCTCTTGAATTTTAAATGGGCAGACTAAACAATAAGACAAGTTTTAAAACCAGATTAAAACTAGAGATATTATACAAATGTTGATATACTTTGGAAGTTTATAATTGCTGAATTGCAAGTATGCATTTTACATGTTATTTTCTGTTCAAAACATAATTCTTCCATGCTGGTTTTCACTTTTCCCCTGCTGTCAAATGATTCTCAAGGGAAGTTTCAATAACCCGAAATTTCTACTTATTTGCTTTCCTGTGTCATGCCAACAGTGTTACAGCTTCAAAGTCTAACTGTTCAAATATTTTTAAATTTTATATTTTACTCGTTAAATGTTCATCTTTTCTGCATTCAGTGGAGCATTTCACAGTTGAGTGTGAAGCGGCCGGGATGAGGATCAGTGCCTCCCAAATTCAAGACCAAGGTGTTGAGCCAGAAAATGACAGGCAGCTTTCTTTGCATCGGAAGAGGTCCTGCCTCAAGTGGAGGAGTTCACATATCTCTAGGTCTTGTTCATGAATGAGGGGAAGAACGGGGTGGGAGATCAATAGGCAGATTGCTGCACCTACAGCGATGCTGAGCCAAAACGTGAAGCTCTTGATCTACCGGTCAATGTACGTTTCTACCCTCATCTATGGACATGAGCTTCGGGTTGTGACCAAAACAATGAGACTGAGGATACAAGCGGCTGAAATGAGTCTCTTGCACAGGGTGTCTGAGCTCTGTTTGAGAGATAGGCTCTTGGAAGGACTCAGAGTGAAGCCAATGTTCCTCCACATCAAGAAGAGCCAGTTGAGGTGACTTGGGCATCTGGATAGGATGCCTCCTGCATGCCTCCCTGGTGAGGCGTTCCAGGCACCAGACGGAGATCCAGAGGAATCCCAGGGACAATTGGACACAGATGGAGGGACTATGTTTCTCGGCTGACTTGGGAACGCCTTGGGATTCCTCATGAGGATCTGGCTCAAGTGACTGGGAAGAGGGAAGTCTGGGTCTCCCTGCTCTGGCTGCTACCACCGTGATCCGGTCCAGGATGAGCGGAAGATAATGGATAAAGTGACCTTCGTCTGTTGAAATGTAAAATGTAGTCCCCATAAAGCAAATTAAAATAAATTTGTTCTAACTCTAAGTCGCTTTTTAAATTGTAGGAAACAAGTCATAATTGCTCAATCAGTCTTTATCATATACCATGTCATGTTTACTTGTCCTTAACAAGACTGAATAAAACTGAATACCCTTTTTCTGTAATAGGAAACAGCTGACAGTCTGTCAACACTGATATAACGAGTTTAATAAAAATAATTGAAAGCATACCTGGTGAGCCCTTGGCGAGTGATCCAACTCTACTCCCCCGTCCATGTCCCAGAGTGCCTTGCTGTGACCCAGTCTCAGAAGATGTGGATCCTGAATGTGAGTGGCTTCTTTCTTTTAGGCTCCCTGATGACCTCTGGTACCAACAGCGTAGCTCCTCAGACACCGCTGCCCTCCCCCCTCCTCCTCCACCCTCTCTCCCTAACGATGGAGTCCGTACGATCTGAGATCGAGATGGCGTGAGTCGGCCACTTCCCTCTCCTCCCTCCTCCCCACCCCAGGCCTCCTTGTAAAGTCCGCCGGCTGTGTAGGAGCTGGAGGTCTTAAACTGGGCCTTCACACTGTAGTGACCCTCCTGGTCACTCTCCAAGCTGCGCACTACGACGCCGTTGGAGCTGCCCTCCACATACAGAGGGTACTCCTTGATGCGGTACTGGGAGGAGGGCTGGCTCTGACTATGGAGGTAAACTCCATGATGCCCACTTCCGATCCCACCTCCACCTGAACCTCCAACGGAGCCGTTCTTAGCTGCCAGATTTGGCATAGAGCCCGAGTTCGAGGAACCCAACTGACCAGCAGACCTGTGGAGAAAAGATATTGACATTTGCCTTAATTAAGACAGAGTTTGATAAAATGAACAGACAATCATAAAAACTAAAGGCCTGGCCTTCACCTGTGCCTTTGCCGTTGCCTCTGCCTGGCTTTGGAGGGTGAGTCCTCTCCCAGAGTAGAGTAGTTGGGGTTGCTGCCAGGGGGTCCACCAGAGGGGCAATAGTGCTCTGAGCTGCTTTGGCTGGTGCAGGACGAACAGTCATCCAGTGGATCGGAGCCATTAGAGCCTCGTCCCGGGCCAAGGAAAAAGTCGGGACTGCCCAGGGTGTGTGGATGTGCATCGGGATCGGACGCCAGCAGTTTTCCTTGGGACTCAAGGCTTGAGCTGCGGTTCCTAAAGTGCTGAGAGAGACTGTGCAGACGGGTGGGACTGATGTCCACTGACCTGTGAAACAAAGGTCAATAAAAGGTCACAAATGACTTTTCAATGTCCAGAGTTTTTCTGTCTGCATTTCAGACTCATGCTGACTGACCTGGTGGAATGTACATAGTGTGGAGTTCTGGTTCTCAGGTCTGGTGTCGACGGCATGCTAGACTGAGAGTTCCAGTGAGGTGTGCTCCTGATCGGGCTGCTCTGAAGGGAGTTACTGCCCCCTGCTTCTGCACTCCCAGAACTTGGAAAACGCCTGTGACTGAACAGAAGGGAGAGACGGTATTTTACATCACGCATGTCTGCATCTGTTTGTTTTAAAGGTGCTTACAATTAACATACACAACTCAGTCCCATGCAAAGGCATGTTTGGTGACATCACAAACACAAACCTTAATGTATTTTATTGGGATTTAATCTGACAGAACATAATTGTGTAATGAAAGAAAAAGAATTATTAATTTCAAAAACATCATTACCAACTACAGTGATGTGTCACATGCAAATGGAATCAGTTGTCTGCCAACCTGAAGTCAAAACTTTGTTGAACCAACTTTTACTGGAATTACAGTTTGACGTCTTTTGCATTTCCATGTGGAAACTAAAGCTCTTGTCTATTATTCATTGGTTAACAGCTCAAGCTTGGCCAAACTGAATGGAGAGCAGCTGTGAATTCTAACATGTGAATCTAGTTTAGTCCAAACCAGACCATATTTAGGCTCAATGTCCAGCTGAAAGGTGAATCGCTGCCTCACACTTTAGTCTTTTATAGACACTTACAGGTTTTCTTCCTGTGTATCTAGCTCTGTCCACTTGTGCTGGATTTTTTTTTGGGTTATCAGAATGAAAAAGTCCAAATACTATTAACTGCAACACATTGTATTCCTTTTTACTTGTTAAAATCTTGAAAAATATGGACGCTTTTCCTTCTATGTCACAAATATGTAGTAGTAAATTCTAGCAAGAGTCAAGGGGTGTGGACACTTTATCAAACCTTATCAAACAGAAAGAAGAGCTAGAATACCTGGAGTGAGAAGAGCGCTTCTTTACTTTTTCGTAAGGCTCATCCAGTGATGATTCACTCCACATTTTGGGCTTGATGGGAGATTTATCATAGTCAGAGCGAGTGTAGTGCATGTGTCGCAGTCCATCCAGGGACTGTGGGGGAGGAGGCCGGCTGTGAGAGGGGGGACGCGGAGGGAGGCCTTTATGAGGCGACGCTACAGGAGAGAAGGTTGGGGTACCTGTAACTTGAGGATCATCTGAAATAAAAAAAGAGAGGTCACAACTCTAATAATAATTGTGATAAAGTATAACAGTCAAGAAAAGGTCAAGTTTTACCATCATCTAAGACCAGTGCATCAGATAGTGAGCTGTCTTCAGAACATATATTGGCTTCTACAGGAAAGAAAGACAGAAAAATATATATATAATGTATATGTTGAGTGTTTTACTTATACAGAAGAGACAGAACATAAAACAAGTAATACTATTTATGTAAGTGTTGTGAAAAAAATCAGATATTCAGTAAGATATTTGCTAGATTGTGAACTGCTAATTTATTATTTTTATATAGTCGGGATTCATTTCATGCTGAGAAAAAGGGGGAGTGGGGAGAGCAATCAATATTTTATTTTACATTTTACTGTTGGAGCAGTTCAATTCTTTTTATCCAAAACGTAGGAAAAAAACAGTTCTTCTTTTGGACAAGTTCAAGAACAGAAAACAGACAAGAAATCTCTGAAAGGTACATCTCCAGATAAATCGGTACCTTCTATGATAAGTGACGCCCTCTGTGTCGGCTTCTTGCCAGAGCGAACCCGATACTCATTGATAGAGTTTTCAATTTCCTGGAGCTTCTTAAGTGCATTCAGATAAGAAGTTTTCCTCTGCTTCTTCAGCTTCTTGCTGCTCACGTGAGGATCGCTGGCGAGACGCCTGGCCGCCTCTGTAATCTGCGACTGAATGGCAAACTCCCGCTCCAAACGCTCAAGCTCCTCCTCCTGGCATAAACACACAAGTGCAAACTTTATACAAAAGAATCAAAAAGGTACTGGATTCCCTCAATGTTGTAGCAACAGACACAAATGAAAAATCCAAAAACAACAAGCCTGAGCGTCCAGACACAAAATCATACTAATTCTCCCATGTCACACATTCGGTCAGACACGCAGCGCGCAGAGAGATATCTGTGCCAGTAAAAACACACTGCGGAAATCATTTATCTATGCTGTAGTTGCACAGTCTCTCACCACTCTATTAAAACCCAGTGTCCCCCAATAAAAACAGCCCAGCATCAATCTACCCACTCCTACACAGCAGCTCTCTGGGATTTATAGAACAGAGCAGGTTGAATAAAGAAAACATATTCAAAAGAGTAGATAAATTCAAATACAAACACAGTGCATACAAAGTCTGAGTTGCACAGCCCTGACTGGTAAATTGGATTGCCATCTTGTGATTCAAAGTAGCTTTCTCCTGAACTGGAGTGTGAGAGCACACACATATGATTTCAGTTACCTCAGCAAAGACAGGATAATGATATATTACCTTTTGGGTCTCTTAATATTAGACTACAACTGTTCTTAAGAATCCTTCTCACTAACAGCAACCTTGCAGCACCACTGGAGTAGATTCTATTTCTGTGTATTCACAGTTTAAGGCGCTTAGTGTAAAATTATGACATATCTTTCTGCTTGGAAGGCGGTTTTTGTGATACTGTGTCCCTGGATCCTTTTCAAAGAACACAAACACGCACACATTCAGGCACGCACACAATCCTACTATCACCACTTCCTGTGGTTAAAATGCAGCCACACTATATTTAGAAGCTGTGCTCTGTTGGAAAAACTACCCGTGGCACAAAAAGGAAGCAAAATAAAAAGCTAAACTTCTTCTAGGTGCAAAGTGTATCACGTTGTAGGCTTTTCCTACAAACAAACCGAACTTTATAATCTGTTATATTTTTCATGCTTGTTTGGTAAGAGGAGGATCAGGACAATACAGAAAAAGCGCTGGAGAGGGGAACTGGGAATCGGACCACTACCTCGCCCTTTGGTAAGATTTTTTGCTCGTCCAGTTTGAAGGCAGTGCCAATCTTCCGTCTCACTGTGGGTGGTTCCTCTCCGGGATCAAGAGGATATTCCTTTGGAAGTTTCCCTGTCAGTTCCTGCAAAAACATTGGAGTAATAAAGTTGAAAAAAAAAGGGAATTCCAGGAAGTATTTTCCAAATCTGTGGCCATTTTTCTCATACCGCTTCTCTGATACAGATGCTCTTGAGTTCCTCTAGTCTCTGTCGCAGCGTTTCCTCCAGAGCTTCCTGCCTGGCCCTCAGAGCTGCCAGCATATCCTTCTTAGCAGTTTGGGAACTGTCTGATTCCTGCGAGCCTGCAAGGTGCAGACAACACAAAACATCAAGAGAGATCTTGTAAGGGAGATTGGGGAAGGGAGAGAAGGGCTGCGTGTGCACCTGCTGCTCCTGCAGGATGTTTACAGGGAAGCGAATGGAACGTTTTGATAAGGGAGCTGAGTTTTAGAGCTGTGTTTGTGTGAGCATGCGACTGTTTAGAGAAAAGGGCAATTTAGGACAAAGTCAGTGACGCACTTCGCCAAGACCCGGAGATGGTGCCAGCCTTCTTTGTACTATGCCACGTTGAAAACAACACAAACATACACACAGGGACCCTGTTCCTTTCTCATTGACGTTGATATGTTTCAATGTGTGGCTGACCTTTCAGACAAAACAGACGTGACCAATACAGAAAATGTTTTGTCCAAATAAACTACAAAGCAAAAATAGAATCTTATAGTTATAAGGTACATAATTTTTAAGGTCAAAGTTCAAATCAACTGCGGAGTACACAGATCTAAAACTGAACCTTTTGTATTTGTGTGCATTGTGACTGTCTCTATGCACAATTCACTTTGGCTTGTACACTAGTGTGCCAGCATTTCTTTCATGTGGCTGTGGTCATGTGATTTTGTACATTTACATGTGGTTTGGAACATGGTTGTTTTGCATGACCCAAATTCAGTTTTTATACACAAAGCAGTGTTGAAGTTGAGGTTCAAGTTGAACTTGAGACTGGTCTTGGTCTTGAGACCATTTTTTGATGGTCTCGGTCTCGTCTCGGACTCGACCACATTGGGTCTCGTTCTTGTCTCGGTCTCGGGCACTGAGGACTCGGGATTTTATTTCAAGACCAGTCAAGACCGCAACTGTGAAAATATCACTAAACTTACAACATACTGTCCAGTTTATTTGTTAACATGTTTGTTTTCAATGGATGCAAAATGCAAAGAAACAAAGAACTTCATGAATAACTACAAATAACTTGACAGACAAGCCCATATTGTCAATATTTTGTCCACTGTGTTTGTTTGATAATCAATCAAATTTTACCAGGACTGTGAAGGTGGCGTTGTAGCAGCCAGACAAATAACTTGACGTTCTTGAATTCCTCATTACGTAGTAATGGCTTTCTGGGATCTATGGGGCGTTTTCCTTTCAACTCTAATTTTAGTTGGAAAACAAACCTTCTGTTCCATTCATTATTTGCTTAGCATAGATGAGCATTGTTTTAAAGGAAATATCAAGTTTGTACTCAAACTGCCACCCTCTCATTCTCTCACCCCCTAAATTTAGAGGAGGTTGGGGCCTCTGGAGGATGAATCTGACATGGAGGGTGGGAGTGGTATCCCATGCATACTGAAAGACAGGGTGGGGTGATTGTACAGTATATGCGTGAGAACATTCATCAGAGAATGAGTACTCTGTTTCCAGTGACAGCTGCTTCTGTCCTTCCAAAGCTTCTCACTGCCTCTACCAACGCATGCAAACACATACACACACTTGTATTAATCATTCTCCTTCAGTGTTTGTCAAATCTTTTCCTTTTGGTTTATTTTTCCTCAATGTACTCAGACCCAAACACGCATGCATACGCATACCTGAGGAGAGCAGGCTGCCGCTGCTGCCACTGATAATCTTGCCTTTGCTGCCCATGTTGGCCAATTTGGATGTCTTCAAAGTTCCTGTCTCTGTAAGATCTATCGCGATCTCACTCAGACTGCGCGCAGCATGGATCTTTGACTGGAAAGATAACAAAATAGGAACATTTGCAAAAACATATTGTGTACAAATGTACACAATATGCACATTTGTACATATTTATTGAAATTTACATTTCAATAAATTAGGATATTATCAATAACATATAATTATGTTATGTAATAACAAAACTAAAAGCAATCCAAAAATAACCATCAATCATCATGAATGAGCTATTTGTTATTAATTTTTTTACATTGTGTGTAAATTGTGAGATAGTTTGTTAAGCGTATGCACTGACTGATGGCACTTTTTTCAATTTCGTTGTTCCTGTGACAATGACAATAAAGACTTTTATCTATTACATTTAGTCATTACATTTGATCCTGGATAGCAACTAAAGAAAAAACTCTCTGGTTTATTCAAATAATTTCAAAAGAGGTGTAACCAAAATGTTGTTGTTAAAGACACTTTACAATGAGCCTTATTCAAGCATAATTTTGGAAAGATTAGTGGAAGGAAAATGAAGTAGAAAACAGTGCAGATCAATAGAAATAACTGCATCCATGAAAATTCAGTTTTTAGATTAAAGTAAATTTGGCATTGTTTCTTGAAAATCAAACTTGTTAGATGATGGCATTCTCTCACTTATTGCTTTGAAACTGACCTTGCTCTGCTTGCGGTCCAGGTAGAACTGATGCTGGCTGATGGCCATGGCCCAGATGGACTTTATGAGAGCTGGACAGGCGTACCAGGTATGCACGGCGATGCCGCTGTGTCCAAACGTCCTTCTGGTTACCGACGCCCTACAGTAAGAGCGGACAAAAGGCCTCCTTATATACACTGAAAACAAAAGATTGTTCGACTGCTCTAGAGGCTCCTACTGCTTCTGAAACTAACGAATGATGATAAAGATGTTTTTTATTTTAGAAAAGCCACACACAATGTCCCAAATTGTTTACTCAGACTTTTTTTAAACGCACATCTGCAGCAGACCAGCTCGCTCTAATGACAGCTTCCTTTAAAGAACACACCGCTGCTCCCAGTTTCACCCCGTCTGTCTCTTTTTCACTCATTCCCTCCCTTTCTGTCTGCAGAATAACACTCTATATATATATATATATATATATACAGCCATGTTAAACAAACACAAGAGATGTCACTTCCTCTACAAAGAGCTGTACTACATCCATCTCTCCTTCTCCTTTAATCTATCAGTACTTTACTTTGTGTGTGTTTTTGTGTGTGAACACATGTTTAAGTCTCTGACTATCAATCTGCTCCACCATGACATCCCCAACGTCTGCTGTGCTGCCAAGACAAATTTTACTACTTTGACTAAATTCGACTCCAACCTCTGTTTTCCTGCTCCACACAGAATATACTTTGGATCTCTGCATATCCCCATATGTCTGACTATTAACTTAAAGTAAAAGGCATGGGAAGGTGTCCACAACTTAGGAAACTTCAATCATTTAAATTTGTATGTTTTACTGAACATAAGATCAACAAAATGGATTGTGACGACTCAGTGTCTAAAATCTCAAAAGAATATAAAAACACAAATCAATAAAGTTCTTTAAGAGCTTGAGTTTGTGATGTAAATTTACCTCCTGGGGTCATGAACTTCCACTGAAAACTTCTTCTCTCTGAAGTAAAGGTTCTCCAGTTGACGCCATTGAAACACCTGAGGTTTAGGTAAAACAGACAGCTTTTAGAAGAGCTCAGAGAAAACGTGCTTCACATTAAATCCTCACAGCCTTTAGCCCCATCTCTTTCCCAGATTGCTTCTTTTTGTTTGGCAGCAACATGCAAATGAATCAAAGAAGCAGGGAGAAAAAGAAAAGCTGATAAGAAAGGAGCTGTTAGAAGAGAGGAAACCTCAAATCTGGAGGTCTATGATCAGGTCCAGACCAGGCGGTCTTTCCACAAAGGCTCCCAGCACTGGATGACTTCACTCTGAAGTAAGACAGTGTGAGAGGAAGGAGTCTTGACTTTTCTTTTTTTTAAAATCCTCTTCCGTCTCCTTCATGAACCATTTGCTTCTCTGTGAAATAAAGTCCAAGCCAGCTGTGTAGAAAAGCTTCCCTAAAGACAAGCTCTGAAGCAAGTGTGTAGGTTCAGTCCTTCCAAGCGTAAGAGGAAAAGAGAGACTTGAGGTGGTGTGTGTTCACCATCTGGAGCCATGTGTGTGTGTATTTGTGCAGAGAAAGTGAGTAAAGTTAAGTTTCCTCCTCTCCTGGAGTTTTGCTGGGAGGGTTCAGAAATGAGAAAGGGAGTTTATCCCCTCCTCATGACCCCTCCTCTCTCCCTCGGGGACTCTGTGTTCAGCTCCAGGCTGCAGTTGGGAGGTGTGTGTGTAACAACGGGTTGGTGTAGCGGCTGTGAGGTTTGTGTATGCTAGAAAAGGAGGAGTGGGGCTTTCTGTGGGCCTGGTGATAGAAGTGCTATTGCTTTGTTCGTTAGAACTCAGGGTATAATTCTTCTTAATAGAGAAAGTAAAAGGAAGGAGGATTTTCTGAGATACAAGGATTTAGCGAAGAAGCAACCATGTAAAAGATATTAGGGAAAACCCTTTATTAGAACTATAAACAGAAGGAAATGTGGTTTGCTAAAGTAATGCACAAAAAAGACAATTATCCGTAATTTGAATGGCTGAGCATCTATGAGGATACAAATGTCCGAGGGGGAAAAAAAAACAAAACAATCAGATCCCTTATCAAAACCCCTGCCATACCTTAGGCTTTCAGTGGAGTGTGAAGTGCTAATGTAGCGTGGTGCTAAAAATAGCAGGCAGGGCAGATTCAGCTTGTGTGGGTGCGTTAGTTAGAAATGGGCCGGAGCTGTGCAGATTAGATAGGTCTTCTAGAGTCGTGGCTCTAATCATTCTGGTACTTGCATTGCAGTTAGTGGTACTCAAAACAAATTTTTATATTAACCATTTACAGTGCACAAGACTAACCAACAGTGATACACGGTTCATACACACAAACCAACAAAAGATAGTTGAAATACATTGAATCTAATATAACCATGTTTTCTTTACTGTTAGTAAATCCATGCATACATCTCATTCTGACCCTTAGATCTAAATGTTACAGGTGAAATTGAAACTCATTAAACCTACACCTACTATTGCTGAATTTTGGCAATTCAGTAAGGATTGTAGTCATGATATCCTGTTCTTAGGTGACCAGAGTAGTTCCCAATCTGATATTCTGCTGCTATAGCCCATCTCATTAAATATTAAAGGAATGTGTTCACTAACATATTCATATTTATTATGCTATATGTGAAGCAGATAGTGAGAATCAATTAAATCCTCAAAATGTCAGATGTCCAAATGAAACAATTTTTAGATTTTGGGTTTGTGAGAGACTTGCTTAGAGTTCTGACTTTAAATAAATAGTTTTCTATTTAAACATGAGATTTGGAAATTTTGACTTTTTGAGGAAAAATAAAATGTCCAATTAATCTGCACAGTATAATCAAATGTACCATTTCCATTGGATTACATATTTTTGTCCCTTTTTTAATTCCAGGTTTTGTTTGCTGTTCTGAAGTGCCTGTGAACATAGCAGGACTTGGAAACCTTGCCCTACCTGCCAACTTGTCATCATAGCTCCTTCAATGTTTCTTTATACTGCAGTGTTTATTATCATGTCGTGCCTTTAATGTAAGTTTCACATGTGAAGTATTTTGTTGAATCAAATACTACTGTCATGTTATTTTGGTACACATATTCAACCTTGTAGTTATCTATTTTTAATTCTGACCTACTTCAAAGTTACGTAAGTCTATTTATATATTAAAAAAAAAGCCTTTGTCGCCCCTGTGTTTTTTTTTTTTAACAGCTTCTTTTCTCTCTAGGATAAAAGCCACTGGGTGGTTGTGTTATAAGAGTGGTACATGTACATGTGCACACGCTACCGACCCTCTTCCTCTTGGCTCCAGACTACTGCTACACAATGGCACAAACACACAAGCAAAGGAAATGACTGGTCATGATTCACCACTGAACAGAGCGCTCAAGTGTACAGACCCTCGCCTGTCTCATAATAATGTCAGCACAACCAAACTCACATCTATCACAGATGTAAAGGTCAATTCTGATAGAGTGCAAATGCCTTTCCCTGGTGTAGCAGACTCCCTAGAGATTACAGAAGAATAGAACATTTAAACAACGTAGGTCAGGACAGCTACAGTGACGCAACATATTATTCTTTTTTGGACTTGGACCAGTGCGTGAGGAAGACAATGGTTTTGTGTATGGGTGGGGATACTACTGTATGGCATCCAGATGCCGCCAAGCAGCTTCACATCAATCTTAAGGCATTTCCTTTTATTTATGTATTAATTTGGCTTTACATAAATTACAACTTAAAACAATCTGCCTTTCCCCCCATAAAGTATACAGTTTAAAAGGCAGCATGCTCTACATGCTCTAACACACAAAAGAGAGTATGACGCCTTGCAAAAGTATTTGAACTTTTAACAGCACCATTACAGCTTGTGTTGTATTCTGAGGCGTTCTGAAGTGCCCTGTTGGAACGTGAATCTCTTTAAATTACAAATAGCTGGGTTCAACTTACAAGCTAGGTGCTTTTTGAATGCACTGAATTTTAGTTATGGCTAAAAAGACTGTAAGACTGCATATTCTTATTAATTCTGATAAAAAAAAAAAAAAATTACTACTTTTTTCCACTTCAAAATTATGAACCACTTTGTGTTTATCTATGATATATAATCCTAATAAAATATACCAAATACACATCCAGTTCTAAGACAAAAAGCAACAGGGTTATGGACTTAAAAATGCAACAAATGGAACCACAGTCTGCTCTGTTTTACCAGAAACATCTGATGACCTTCCGACAGTACCCACAGGTTAGTCTTAGTAAGTCTTTAAAAGGTATTTAGTCAACTTGCAAACACTATAATTGTTGCCTACAGGAATCACAAGACTCTAATGAGGCATCAGAACAGTGTGTGATTATGCAGTAAACCTGAGCATAAACATACTTTGCTGTGTAAACCCCCCCAGCTCAAATAGATGTGGTAGATGGTGTGTATTTAAAACAACTGGCTCACCTCTTGTAAAAATTAATTACAAACATGACTTCTATGTGCCCTTTTTATATAAGACAATGTGAAGTTCACTATTCTTTGAAAAAGAAAAACATCCTGTGTTTTAAATCTGTATATTTTATTGTGACTAAAGATTTTACTCCACCTTCCTGAGTCACAGTGCTGACCACTGACGGTTAGTTTGCTGCTTTCTGAATCAGTGGTTACTGGTACTGAACACTAAAAACAGAAAACCTGCTTTCTGCTAGTTCCAATGGTGATGACCTATCTAACTCAAATAAGCAGCTGATGATATCCCTCTCTTTCACTCCTCAGAACTGAACGTAAAACAGACTGCTACTAACTGTTTGATTAAAGCAAATGTTCTCAACGAGGTTTTACTGAACTTGTGATGCTGAAGAGTGTCCTGTAAAGAGGCCCAGAATATCCTGGTCTCTGCTTGTGAAAGCTTGTGTGTCAGTTCTGAAGCTTAATGGACCAGTGACTCACAATGACTGTTGACATGGCTGTACAATATGTGATAAGTCACTTGTGATGAAATGTCCTCCTTCTATACTTGTGCAATTATCATTCATGTTCATGTTACAGTGTCGTTTTGGAACAAGATAAACGCAATGATGTCTGTTAAAAAAACACACACAAAAAAAAACAGGATTTGGTGTTAATGTGTCTGTAAATTGGACATAATATTAGAGGAATAAAATTCACGATCATGTCAATGATCTAACACTTAACTTGCATCCAAATTCTTTAATGAGACAATTTCTACTGCAATTGTCCAAAGCTGGTTAAAGGGAAACAGGAAACATTTAGCAGACAGGAAATGGTCTTCAGGATGGTGAGTTCAGCTTTTAGTTCGGTGCTTGTGTGTATGTGCATCAACAAGTTCCTGCCTGTGTTTATGAACAAAATGATCAGGTCTAGTATTAGTGAGTTTTTGATGGCTAGTAAGTTTGCAAAGCTTCTTAATTAGCTTAACACTAGTGAATGCAAGATTTCAAAATCTTTGCCAGGACCACAAGTTAAAGGTAAAATAAACTGGTAGTCACTTCATCCAGACACAAACTGACTGAAAGGAAGGCTTCCTCAAAGAGGCAGAAATAAGTTGAGGACAGGATGTCTCAGTTAAAGACCAGAGTGTCCAGACAGCTGTCACCCCTGCTACTTCTGTACACAATCACATTGTCCTGACTCACAGACTGGAAAATGGACAAAAGGGAAAACAACATGCTAGAGACAAGATTCTTACATGTTTTTCATAACCAAAGCTGGTATTTTAAATTAGAAAAACTGAATGGATGGACAAATTAATATATAAAAATTAATTTCAGACAATGAAATAAGGCATCACATGGAGGTATTTCTTAGGATGCAAAAACTGAGAAAATACATTTCCTTTTAAAGCCATACATTTGCTAAATAAAGAGCAATTTAATCAAAATGAATGAGTACAAAAGAACATATGCTATGAATAACATTATCCCACTTATACCCATTTTCTTCAGAAAGACTGAAGCACAATCTCACCTTCCTTGGTTTGACTTTATCCTGGTAGTCATATTGAAAGATGCCTTTATAGCTCAAACCCAGCCACCATGGGATCCCCTGTTTGTCCTGAAAAACACAGCAAAACTTCCTAGATATCTGCTCGCAGGCTCCAGGGAAAGTAAAATCTGTGCAGTGCATGTGTGAGAAAAAAAGTCAAGGCAGCATAGTAAAACTGTACCTTTACAGCATAGTAATGCACTCCATATGTGGGCAGAGATTCCACAATGCTCATATAACTGCAAGGAGCAGAAAGACAGATATGTAACGAAAAACATACCATGCAGGACATAAACAAAACCAGAGACGCATAAACATACTCACTTTACAATAGCCTGTCCTCTAGACTGCCCACTGAGCTTCTTGTAATGCTCTATTACCCGGTCTTCACTGTAGGAGAGAGCAATAGAAGAAAACAGGGCATTATTACAGTGACAAATAGTAAATAAGTCTGCATGATGATTTGCTGAACCGATTCTCACCAATAAGCCAGAGATGGATGCTCCTTCAGAGCTTGAGTGGGCAGAGCAGGGAGCTTTTTCAAATCAGACCTGGTTGCATCATCACTGCAACAGAAAAATATATTTTAAAAAACTGATTCATCCTATCGTTCTCCAAGTTCTATCATGAGTTGAAAATGAGTTTTCATGCACATAAATGTTAATAGATACAAACACCAAATTAGGAATACAAAATTTGTCATATATATTCAACTGTTTTAAACATGGGTGAAAATGAGTACAAGAACTGGATCCAGTCAAAAAAGAGGAATAAGTGCTGATGGCCAAGAAATGTGCACTATTTTAAGCACTGGGTGTGGTCTAAGTCTAAACAGCTGCTGGAAGAAAAAGAGCAACAGAAATAGAAATACAGATGTAAAATCAAATGATAAGTAAAGATAAGAGGGGATAAAAATGATCAGGGAATGAGCTGGAACAGATTAGGATGCAGATAGAGTAAATGAGACACGGAGCCATGCAGAAAACTACAAGCACTTGGCCCCAGATTCAGCTTTCGGACCTCCAGTGGCAAGAGTCTTAATGCTCAACTCTAATCCCCAGGCCTCACTCCAGCCTCCACCAAAGGCCCCAGAAGATTGGGAAAAGCCCCAGGAACATGATAACCTATGAGCTAAGGCACTGGAAAAGATCCCATCCGCCCAGTCTGTCTGTTCTTCGATGTGTGAAAACAGCTGTGTCTGCTTTTGTTCATATCTGCTTGTGTTGCTAATTACCAGGTACAATGCCTTGAAAAGAAACTCATACCCTCTGAACTTGTTCGCAGTTTGCTTTGTTCAAACCATTAATAAAATTGTGAATTTTTATGACATATTAACCCAAATTACCCCATAATACCATCACAAATCAGTATGGATTTGGAATTTTTTTTATTACATAAAGTTCCTATGAAATGCATTAATGTCTGTAGTTATGACCAGTAAATCTGAAAAACCTGAAGGGGCAGGAATATTTTTGCAAAGAACGTTACGCCAGGTTCCTTTTTTTTTTTTTTAGAAGTCTACTGCAATATGCAGATAACCATGACTAAGAAAACAGTCAATAAAGATATTTTTACAGTTCCAAGAAATATATAGTTTGGCCCTTTTACAGCAAAAAGAAATAGAATATCACAGACATATTTGGATATTGTAACGTAATTATCATTTCAGAAAATATACTCTTACAGTTATAGCCAGTTATGAAAAATATAATACAAAAATGTGATAATGTACAGCTTTGCAAAGGACAGAGTTTAAGGACCTTTAGAAAGGTAATATTTGTGTGTGTGGGAAGAGGGGGTGAGTAAAGAGGGAAGAATCAAAAGAATGTCTCCAGAGTGTTACATTTCAGCCTTATGTAGGATACGTTTGGTGTATTTGCTTCTTTCACATGAGTAACTGTGGTTATCAGTACCACAACAAAGCAGGAATCAGGGACGCTGTTTATTTAGGGTGACAGGAGGATCCATTTTATGGTCGCTTCTGAGATCAAATATTATCTTTAACGATTCGCTCCAGCGTCCTACAACGACTCAACATTCATCCAGCATGAATTTGGGTTTACAGAAGGTAAATAAATTATTTACCGTCAGATCCAAGCTCATGGAAATAACATGGGTTAGATCCATGAAGTATCATTATGATAGACTAATTACTTAAAATAGCACAATTCCCTACTCACCCGGCAGAAACAAGTAGACAGCCATTTCAAGCTTCTTTTGATCCTAAATGCTTGACCCAACTTCAAACTAAATGATTGTATAGTCCAGGTGTTTGAAAACTTTCTTCTGGCCCATATAATATGAACTCTGCAGCACCAGATAGTTAGTAATGTGGATTGCCTCGATGTGGGTAAATCTTCAATATCACAAGAGAAGTCTTTTTTAAGATAATATGGATCATATCCTAAATATACGTGTATTTTTTCGAGATGGCTTGTCTGTTCGAGCATATTTAAGGCATTAGCGTACTGTTGTAATCAATTTTGCTTTGTTTTGAACTGGAGAAATCCACTTCCGGCCCTTCATCTGAATTTCACACATCATCTGGGTCATGTGTCTGAAACCCAGGAATTAGTGAATCAAGTGTAAAATCATTGTATGAATGTAAATGTGGTTATTGTCCTCTCCACCTCTCTTCTCCTTCAAGTGTTTCAGGCTAACATTGTAAATAAGAAATTACTCTCGATGTTGTACCTGGTGGAATAAAGGTTTAACTACCTTAAGCGATTTGAGAAGAAAATGAGTTGCATAGGATGTGAATCACTTGAGGAGTGATAAAAACACAACAGGAGGAGCAGAGCAACAGCCGAACTCATCATCCCTACAGTCATGTTGGCTTCTGCTTTCAGGCTCACCTCACAGAGAGTCACACTCTCTGACCCATTTTTTACACAATGACCAGCTAAAGCACACCAAAGATTTATTTTGTTGCACATACTTTTAAAGTCAGACATTGCAACTGCAGGGAAATTATTGTAAACACTGTTATTTTTAGAGGTTTTAATGTATTCAGTGCCCAATCTCTCTTAATAAAAACTAAAAGGGTAAAAAGAGGAATTTGGGTATGCAAAATGGATTTTGTTCATGCAGTGGAGCTTACCTGCTGAAATCTCCCTTTGCTTCCTGTGGAACAAAAAGAGCATGTTAGAAACATATGACTTATAACTGAACAATAACCATAAATTCTGTTTATGTTCTGTTTGTAGAAGTGAATGAGTAATAAAAGGCACACTGCTGGACTAAAGGGGGAACATTAAACATCCATTAAGAGGAGAACCTTTGAAGCTCTGCAGAAGAGATACCCGATACTGTACATCTGCACCTGCACACAGCCGCTCAAACACACAGAGATATAAACCATTCAGTCCAGGCTGTGTAACATGACCTTGCATAATCACAGTTAATGGACTGACCTACTCTGAAGGAGGGACAAGAAAGAGAGAAGGATGGAGGAAGAAGAGTTTTGACGTCACAGGCAGAACCTGAGTGTAATTTCACCAATCATCATAAAATGTATTTAGTGGAAAAAATATTTAATGCCAGCTTTGCATATTTCATATGGAGTAATATTAAGCAACAACAACAAAAAAATGCAACGTTTAAATGACATCAAAGATTTAGAGGGAAGAAAATGAACTTACAGGCGAGACAGTTTGAACGCCCGCAGCGCTCTCTCACACACAATAAAAACTGAATGGCAACCACATTAGATCATTTGGGTTCTATCTGTTAATTATTAAACTAGCAGATTATGAAAGGTCAGACATTTTGAATTGGGAACAAATGCTTCACTTATAATAGAACTGTTTCATGTTCATCCAACATCCCATAAAATATCTCAACTACAACAATTACTGTGTGGGCTAAGCAAAGAACCAAACAAATAAGTATCATGGTGGAAATTCATACAAATACATACAGCATCAACTCATACAAAAAACAAACTCTTACTTGGAGGATGTAGGAGGCTAATTCAAAGACCACCTCGCTGTCCACTTCAATGAGCTCCTGCAAAAATAGAAGATTAAATCAGAAGTGTTGAGTAACACATTGTTTGACAGATAAAAAGCAGCTAAATTGCAAACTTTGGCATTCACAATAAGTGGTAAAATTCTCTTTGCTTTACAAGTCACATTTTTCTCCCTTTCTAATCTGTGCAGTTAGAGATAAGAGGAGAAGTAAAGTGGCCATTATTTGAAAGTGTTCCCTGAAAAAACACATCAACAAACAACATGGTAATCAGACCAAAAGGTAAGAAAGCGGTACAAGTGTAGAAGAATGTGTCCGCCTGTGGTTAGTTAGCATTTTTACCAACAATGTGTGAGATACCTTCTCTGTACACAAAGCTGGACAAAGGGATAAGGGTCAACAGGAAGCGAGTAGTGGGTAAGGCATGCCAGGAATGCTGCTTTACAATCCACATCTTAATTGGTTTGAAGTTCAGAGAGTCTTGATGAAATACAAGAATGAGAAATCCCCACAGTGGTGTGTACCACCCAGGGTGGCTAGAAATGATTTATTTATGGTGAAACAAAATGTTGCCATGGTCAAAACTAAGCAGAAAATGATAAGTGTATGTTAGAATACTACCGTTTTTAATGATCAAAATCTTTCGCTGAACCTGGAAGCAACAAAGCTGTTGCTCAGCTTTGAATACATGTGGGGCGTGCTGCACAATTAACTGCTCCTTCTTTACAGCTATTAACATCAAACAGTTAAAGAAAACCACAAAAATAAAATCTAAACTATTTACTGTGTTTTGTAAAACCAAAAACCTACTTAACTACAGAAATTTTATGTTGCCATCGACACATTATGAAGACAGCTGGTTAAAAGTTGTCCAGCAGAAAATGACAAATATCCTCCACAAGGTGGGTAAGCCACAAATGTTCACTACTAACGAAGCACGTTCTACAGACTGCTGCATCCAAGCAGGTTATTGGAAAATTGAGTGGAAGAAAAAATGTGGCAGAAGAAGCTGGACAGTAACAGGGATAATTGGAAGTTTGAGTGGATTTTAAAGCAAACTTTATTCAATAGTTTGGGTGGATCAATAACAAGTTGAAAAAAACTCACACTCCTTCTATTGAAGCAATCTTGAATCAGACATAAGACCTTAGCTGTTCTAAGGAGGAAAATAAATCAACTGCAGCTCGATGGTTCAAAGTTCTCTTTGCATTTATAAGTATATTTCCACAGTCAGTGATGATTAGGAAAGTCATACCATCTAGTTTTTTTCTGTATTAAAAAAGATTTCTGTTTAATTGGTCTTATGCACGATTCTAATAATAATAAAAAACTGACATATGACAGGAACACATTATATCTCTCTGACAATAAGGAATCTATTACGGATTTCATTTTTTTGAATTGAGTAAGTAATAACTTCTTGAAGCCACATACGCCCTCTTCTGGACAAAATACACAACTGCTAGACACTACTGTCAATGAATGAAGTGGCGTCTTGGCAGACCACATTCACATGGTACATTGAGCAGTAATTTATTTGCTAATTGTTTTCAGCAGTTTCTACCTTTGTAACTCTTTGTCACAGTTAGCCCTAGTATATATTTTCAACTGGCGTTTGCTAAGCCTGAATAAATGTGCTGCAGCAGTGCCATATGGCAGTAAATGTGTCAAGTCATTCGTTAGCTGCTTGAATGTGGAGCAGCACACAGTGTGATGGCTAACAGCTGAAGCAAACAGTTCACATTCTCTGCTTCATGAACACAGCGTGCAGGATGAAAAGCCAAACTTTCCTCACGTGGCATCTCATCATTTAGGTCAAAAATGAGACTAAAAGAAAACATGCCTCCAAAATACTATGTCACCATCAAAGCCTAAAAACATCCTTTGTGCCACTTCTAAGACTAAAATCATTTTAAATCAAATAAAATTTTGGTTTTACAATAGCGGTCCAACATTAATGCACGCAAAGCTTGCCAAAAATAAAATTCTGCTCATGAATATGAATCGTTCTTTTCAGGATGTAATGATTAAAGAACAAAACTTGCTTTTGAATTAAACTTGCCATGAATTAACAGTATCAATTTGGATTTTAAACAGATTTTCCAAAGTCTGCGTTGCTACCCGCATATAAAGTGAGTCGTAATATTTGTAGGTTTCACAAAACACGAAGACAGACATGAAGGTTGACAGAAACAGAAAGTGTGTGACTTCTCTGCAACTTGCTAAAGGATATTTAACAAAATATTTTTGCCACCTCAGTGATGAGTACACAAAAACTTTTTAATGACACCTTAAATACATAGGATTTGGATCACCCATATAAACACATCCACATATTATGTCAATGACATTTCAAACATAAAATTAAAACAATGTAAAGTATTTACCTTGTATATGATGGACTTTGCATTAAGAAAGAACAGCTCAATTGTTGCATTATCCTTCAGGTAGGAAATACTTTCGATATAAAACCTAAAAGCACAGAAAGAAAGTTGAACATGAAAACTCTGAAGCATGTCAGTGAAGTTGATGAATAACATCCCAGAGTTTCATTGTCTTCTTTTTTAGTTCTAAAAACTAATACAAAATATAAATGCTTTGGCTTTTAAATTCAATTGCAATAGAGTGCAATAATTAAAATGACCAGAGGGGGGCAGACCATACCAAGAGCTAAAGCGGTAGAAAAAGCATCTCTTCATTCTCGTTCTACACCAAGTATCCCTCTCACCATGTTGGTTGGCAGTAATCCACTATTAGCCTGTTATCGTCTGCACATTCCCACAATCTGAATATGTGCATATTATGTCTACCGCTGTGCAGCACCAGGAGTGATCCAGTACAAAAACACACACTCTCAGCAACACTGGAGAGCGAAGCACAGTAACCTACTTCTAGCAGATCGGTGAGCAGGGTACTAACATAATAATGCAGACTAAATTTAGCTCATGAATGCATCCAAACCCAGAGGGGAGCAAGGGTGGTGCACTGGGAGGCTACACATTGTTAGCTACTCAAGTGGAAACGTATCAAAAAGATTCTGTGCACTACAGATGCTCTCACATGCCCTTTCACATGTTTTTGCACTTTGAATTATCAACTCTCTCACGGGCATAAATTTGTATTTTATAGTAATCATACACAGCAAATGCATTCATACATTAAACGTGTTCACAACCATCAGTGAATTATGTTGAAATTTTATGCGACAGAGCAAACATTACATGGTTTTGAATATTTAAAGGTAGAATTTGGTTTGCACTTGTATTGGGCTCACACTTAGTGTTCCACTCCTGAAAAAAATTCCAGTGCAACCAAATGCCTTTAAAGAGACACCTAACCAGTAAATGTTATCCCTCTGAGTGTAATTTAGTACAAACACAGGGGTTCTGTGAAGGCTTAAGAGGTTTGTTAGGGAACATTAGTGAATAAACAGCGACTTCAAAACCAGAGAAAAAACTTCTAAAGCTGGCATGGCTTATTGAAAGAAAAGTGTTGAAATCTTTCATAAAATTTGACATAACAAATACAAGAGTGTAAGAGTGTATTCACATTCAGGGCAGTTTGGACAAAAAGTAGACTTTTTTTAGTTTGGTGCAGTTTGCTTTCACATTGTGTTTTTTTGCAAGGGAACTATAGCTTGTAAACAAAGCCACGAGGGTGCCAATCATTGCTCCCACTGGACAGAAATGAGAGGGGGCGGGACAGAGCACAGACCCAGCATGAAAACAAACATGGAAATCCTGATTGTTGCATTTCCCTTGTGCTTATTTGTGCTGCCAATATACCAGTAACTTCAACATAATTCTGAATGTTAAGAGCAGCTCATTCAATGCATCTTTTGTGATGTAGTATTTCTAATTTTGCCAAATATTTACTGCAAACTGAATGGGACGAGATGGGTTGCGTGTTTTGACCCATGACAAGCCGGCAGTAGCAGCACTATGCCACAGCAATGATTTTCTTCAATAGGGGCATTGAAGTTTGTTTGAATTTATGGGAAAATATATGGAACTAAATGCAGGCCAATCCTGGAGGAAAACCTGCTACAGGCTTCAAAAGATTTAAGACTGGGTGAAGGTTCCCTCTTCAGTAGGACAAAGACCTTAAACATAGAGTGAAAGCTCCACTGACTTGTTTAAGATTAAAGAACAATCATGTTTCAGAATTACCAACATCTAAACTTAATTGATGGTGATCCTCCCAACCTCTGCCTAAAACAAGAGAACTATGTAAGTGAGATAGGTGTGTATAATGAGAACTAAGCGCATATTGCTGAAAGTACATTTGAATCAGTGGGTAGATGTGAACGAGTGTGTACAGGTATTGAGTTTGAAGGGTTTCAGGGGACATCAATAGTTGAGGGTTTGAATTGCTTTACTTATTGAGCAGCAAGAGCGAATGAGAGGAGCTTTGTCAATATTCTGTGCGAACATTTAATTAAAGCCACAGTGCAAATGAGACACACAAGATCACCTCCTGAGGTAGGCATGCTGCACATTTATTCAATTAAATAAAAAAAAAGTTGTACTATCTCATAGGGAAACTAAATGTTGTTGTAACGCATTATTCAAGGTCCTTCAAAGATAAAAACAACATAAAGCTACAGCAAACAAAACATAAATACCACATAAGAATGCAAAGTGTGTAACGTTCAGGCACAGAAAAAGACACAAATTCCAGAAAATTGTGCCCACTGGACTTTATGGTGGGACTGATAATAAATAAAGGTCTAACATTTGAGATGATTGCTTTTCAAGCAATTTCTGGAGTGTGCATGTCCACTGAATGAATTCAAAAAATGTGGCTGGGAAGTATTTGAAAAAGGTTTCACCCAGTGTGACATTTTCAGAGATTGAGGTTAGCGACTGGCTTGAACTGTGTTGGGAGAGGAATAGGGAACGCAGCCTCAAAATGGAGTCAAAGTTCATAGCCTCCCCACCCCAACCTCAAACACCTATTAGTCTATGTAAATACACAAAGAGAGACCCTCATCCTTCAACCTGCCCAACCCACCACCACCACATACACACTTGGTTGGTTAAAACAATTCAGTGCCTGACATTTGATGCAGACAGGGTCTCCAGTCAGCAGTTATCAATGAAATCTGCACATTTATTGCAGTTGCATTGTGTGCCAAAGCCATTGTTCTCTAAATATGAGCATGTGCAGAGAATGGATCTATGGTCCACAGCAGGTTCATTGTGTCATTAGCTGTATTGTAAATGTCATCCTGGAAATATCTAGACAATAAGGTCGTTAATATGCATCAGGCTACAATGAATGTGTTTAACAAAGACTACTATTTGGGTTGGATCTCTGAAATAAATGTTATACCAGGACAAACAGTTTCACTTTTAGGATTTTCCAGGATAATCTGTTTGTGATTGTATTTCAATCAACATTTCTCTTTTCTTGTTTTAAATATTATACTGGAAAAAAAAACACAATATAGTTAATAAACAAAATGCACACAGCATCACAGAAAGTAAATAACAGCTTGGTTTTCAACTGGAGAATAATGTGCTGAGATTATTTTCCAAGCCACTGTTAGATGCAGCACTATGACAGAGCATTTGCCCCCTACCAGATTTATTCAGATTTTCCTTTTCCCAATGTACTTATAAAGTGACTATGATTAACCACACAGCTAAGTTTGGCTTCTCCAGTCATATCCAAGCTGTTAACTGTGTCACCTGTAGATTATGAAAAAAACAAACTTCTCTAACAACAGCAACTGGGCTAAAATTCAATTAACCAGTCCCCATCTAAAGATGGAAAAGAAAACATCATCAGTCTGGGGGTCACAAAACTTTTTTGAAAGCTTTGAGATTCTAGAAAGCCAAAGTCAGGGTTATCCAAAAATAGAGAAAACAGATTAGTGGTGAATCTTCCGAGGAGAGGCGAGAAAATTTTTAAAATAGACTATCCGCCCTTCAGTTTGTGGTCTTAAGCTCAAGCACACCACAGTTTTGCCACAGGACAAGGATCCAAAGCACACCAGTAAGTCTACGTCTAAACAACAACAAAAAATAATAATGAGAGTTTTAGAATGTTTAACTGAGATCTTATTGCATGACCTTAAAAAGATTATTCATGCCTGAAAAACATTGATTTTGGCTGATCTTATCTGAGCTAAATAATTTTAAAACTGCCTTTATCTATGTCTGATCATAAAATCTATTTGATAATTTCCTATATTTCACATTTTTGCCTTCTTTTAAAGTGTATTATTGGTTCCACAAGGCAATTTGCATAAGATTACCATGCAAAGCATACTGATGAGGTTTAAGAGGCTCATGATTGGCTGAGAGACCCTGTGGCGGGAGTTAAGCACCGAGGTCAAAGCTATTTCATAACTAATCTTATTAATCCGTTCCTACTATTCATGAATCTACTATATGTGCATGCACAAACGCACACATATGCTAACACACACAGTCTTCTCTTCTTTTTCCACAGGGCTAATTAGAAGATGAAAGAAAGACTCACCTGACACAGAAGTAGAGAACAATTGGACCAGACTTTTTAGGGAATTCATGCTCTAATACCCGCCGGTCCAGCTGAAGCCAACTGAAGTGGCCCCTGAAGACAAAAACAGCCACTCAATGACATTAATCACAGGTGTTCTTTCATCAAATTGGAATAAAACTAAATATCATGGTTTGTCTGCCTATCTAGCCATATGAATATTTTTTTTTTAATAATTTTATTTTCAATGCAGATATAAACAAATCATAGGCATGAACTGCCAATAATTCTCCAGGTTATTCAGCAGTAAAGTGAGCTACAGACAAATCTTTTTAGAACATGAATATTTTCTTTAGCCTCCATCACTGAGCTCCTTCTGACTTCTTTTTAAAAAACCTACAGTTAAAGCAATCACCTAACATTTCTTCACAATGTTTAAATTTCCATGCAAAACAAGTGGGATTGTAATTAGCTGATTAAACATATTGAACTAAATTGTCGTGCTTAAAGTCATTGCTTTAAGTCCACAACCTTTCGAGATACTCATAAATACTTGAACAAGACAATATTGACATTTTTCCCAACACGTTGTGCTTTAAGAATTTTAACAAGAATGGTAAACTGGAACGTATTTACAAACTTATCTTACAGCAATCAATCACCTAAAATTATCAGTGTTATATAAATATAGCAATATTATACATGGTAAAACCTTTTCTTTTCTTCTGGAAAGTTCTGATTGAAGAATGCAAGTTTCTTAACATGTAAAATAAAGCCAACAAGTTGCAACCTGACATGTCTTGAGATTGATGCAATCCACCATTGATTTTAAGCCAAGGTGAATGTAAGAATGTTAAGGAAGTTGGGAAGATAAGACGTTCTTCTTCACACTTTTCTCCTTCTGCTTCCAATTGAGAGAAAAACTGCAGTGACAGCTTGTCACCCTGGTAACCCTACATGGTCTCCAGAGCAACATCTCTCTCAAACTATCCTCCTTCTCTCTCCTGTCAACCCCACCCTTCTTGACATCTGAACAGCATGAGCTGAATTGTCTGCTCTCTCTCTGTGGACAAACGTAACAAATCTATATATGATGGGATTCCTCCAGAGGAAAGCTGACGTTACTTTGCTGGGTTTATGTTACTGACAGTGTCTATCACACGTGTCAAAGGGCATTTGGGTCAATCCTACTTGATATCAAAATTTGCAAGTAAGAAAAAACATGAAAAATTAAAAACAAAACACAAAAACAAAAAAAAACCCTGATGTTTGAGTATGTAAATCACTGATATATTTGCATGGCTACTCTGCCCTTGTGCTTTGTTCATCTAGGTCACAAAGCACAACTAATTTGAATGTCACTTTTGCAATTCAAAAGCAATCTTCCACATTCACAAGAAAACCTAAAACCATTAATGCCATACCATAGCACTGGTGCATTTCATAACAAGAAGGTCTGTTCCATAAATTTGTTTGGTAGAAAATAATAGTTATTTATTATTTAATTATTGTTCACATTATTTATAATTTCTTCATTTTATACTTACATTACAAGTTTCATCTTTAAGGGAATTTACTCTTCATCAAGAGTAAAAATAGACTGATTTAAAAAAAAAATCAGTTTTGTTTAATTGTAATATAAATATATTGCATCTGGCCATTTGGCTTTATTTAAAAAACAAAATGTATATATGTTTACACAAATAAAATAATATTTTATTTTGGTACAGTTTCTCTAGTTCCACTGTAAACAGCTAAGTGTATATGTAGTTACATTATAGAACTACATTAGAATGTGTTCAAGGTCAATGCACATTAGTCAAAATTATATTTTTTCTGGAGTTTTTACTATGTCTAAAGATCAACATTTGTAAGTATAAACATAATGCAGGAACTCAGTATGAATTTATTGCAGATATTTCTATAGTGGCCAGCCTTAGAGGCTATTAAAAAAAAAAAAAAAACATTCCCATTTAAATTCAGCTCATTTAAAGTAAAAATATTTAACGGTAAGACTTAGCCAGATATTTTTGAATATGCCTTACGTTTCATCTGTATATGCAATTCCAAAGTATTCCTTCTCTTTGAGGTTGAAGTGAGAAGCCACAAGGTCCAGCAAGTCCTTTGCCATCAGTTTGGGCTGCAGAGAGAAAAAAAAAAGACATGATTGTGGGTTCAATTATGATTGCCTTTGTCAGTTATGACTTGCCATATACCTGTGAGTATTGTGATTTATCACTTAATAAATTAATTGAAATAAGTACATGGCAGAGCTTAATGTAGATGCCATTTCAGCTATTGATTTAGAGCAATGACTATGCAATTCAAAAACACCAGGGGAAACAGTAAATGAGCTGGTGTGAGAACATAAGTAAGGGAGAGGGAGGGGGAGCACAAAAAGATGGATGGAGTTGGTAGATGCTGCTGACAGTGCAGGTACCATGCCCTCCCCAACCCTCTCTCTACTCTTTTCTCTGACCCACACCTCCACTGCAGCGTCATGCTTTAAAGCTGAATCATGGTGTTGCAGACATGGCTCCAGCTAGCACAATAGCTAATCCAGTGAAGTGATTCCTAGGCTATATGTGAGAAAAACATTTATTATCACACAAAAAGGAAAGGGATGAGCTTGGAGTGAAGCAGAGGAGTGGGACTACTGCCATGTGCTGACTGGTTTGTCACATCCTGAGTAACAGTACGCCCAACCCTGAGGTTAACCATGGGTGTGCCTCACTGAGTACATTCATACACACAGCTCCATACACATACACACATCTAAACCTAAACACTCATCACTCTAAGCTCAGAAGGAAAACATGTGGTACAATATTTGAGGAAAAAAAAATTGTTGGCTATATCCTCTCTAAAAATAATGCATACAGATCAAAGAAATTCCATACAAATACATTAAAGTGGGGAAGAGCGAGGTTTCAATAACTTCCACCAATCCATTCACTGCACTGCTAGGTTTAGTGTCAGAAGCTAAGAGCTATTCAGAGAGAAGGAGGTGATGTCATACAGCCAAAACACACACACAAGCATGCACACACACACTTAAACATCTCCACTGACCTAGATCCAATAAAGGAACGATGCCTACTGTTATCACTGTTAATTCTACACATAAAGGCTCTTGAGAGATAAGAATTAAAGAAGAAGTTGAGATGAAGATAACGTACATGTTCATTGTGCCTTATACATGCAATTAAAGAATAAAGGTGAACGTAATGTAACGCGCTGAAACGATTCCTCGAATGATTCGACTACCTCGATTATTAAAATTCTTCAAGAAATGTTTGCCTGCCTCGAAGCTTCATTAATTTATGTTTTATTATTTAGCGCCACGTCTTCCAGCCGCAAGATTATTTGCGTTGCGCGGAGCTCTCACTTCTGCCTTTGAGTTGTTGACAAAATCTAAGTGTTTGCGGCATACCGTCCAATTTTCAAGTTCAGCCCATATGGATTTTTCTGATTTACAATAATACCCGGGTTAGATGCTCATACCTGACAGAATACAATGACAAAGAAACTATTGTCATAGACGGCTGAAGGTACACAAGAAAACAATTAAAGGTGAAAATTTTGAAATTGAAACTAATATAATTATTACAATATTTACCTATAGAACCAGCATTGCATGATTTTCTAATATTGTGCAGGTAAGTAAAGTGGGCAGTTCCTTTGACACTAAGTATCTGAGTGAAAAACTAGCATTGCAAAAACACACAACAGCATCCTTTGTCAAAACAAGTTCTAAAATTTGTTGAATCTAACCACAAGTTGACAAGACCACACACAACGTATTCCGTCCAAAATGTGAGTATTTATTACACAAAGATGAAGAAAAACCTCAAATCCCCACATGTTGACAAAATATGTCAAATCCATCATGTTCATGGGAAGCATGCTTTCTTCTAACGACGACTCTACACACTGCATTTGAGATGTAGCCTGAAAAACTCTTTACTTAAGTTCAAGGAACTTGATTCACAAGGCAGTCTACTGTTGTATGGTAATGAGAGACCAACTCATTGTCTCTCAGACTGAATTATCCCTTCGTCTTTGGGACCCAGGCTCATAGCAAGTGCAGAGAATGATGCTTAAATTCAAAGGTCCTAAAAATACCTTAAATAATAGCATTCAATTTAACTAAAGTGAGTTTGGGAAATTTTCTATGGTGGAAATTTGGTGCTAGATGAACTTTGATAGAAGAAGCAATTTCCTTAATTGTCAAGAAAATTTTAGAATGATTCTCTGAACCCAATTCGCTCTGATTGCTGCCTACTGGAAGAGAATTCATACTTGTAAGTACTTCACATACTCCACTTCTTCTTAAAAGTAAGGTTACAAAGTAATGCTTTCATTTTTCGTTCTTCTTCTTCTAAACAAAGGAAAATGAACAGCTATTTATTCTAGGCACTGACTGACTGTGGTGTTTAAGTTTGGTACGTGTGACTCAACATAAATTGGTACTTCCCTCCACATCTTGATTGGCACTATTATTTCTCCAAATAGCAGATCAACAATATACTCTTTGAGAGCCTCAACACATTTCAAATGTTTATGGTTTGGAAGGAGGGTATCTTTATAGTATTAGCAGTAATGCATGTTTTGGTTCAGTCTGAGAGACAACAAGGTGGTCTCTCATTACTGTACAACAGTAGATTGCCTTGGCAACAACACCATTCAAACAACCTCAACCCAATGGTAGCAACCAGCAAGAAGGGAGGGAAAGCCACATTAATAAACACACAAGTACATAGTTGGAAAAATTAAACAGAGAAGAGGAAAAACCCCACTATCCTGTTAAACATGAAGAATAAATAAGTAATGATGAAAAGAAGCACCAACAGTGCTGCTGAGATTTCTGTGGTGCTTTGTGTTTCCATATTGATACAAATGCCAAGCACACTGTGGATTCCCAACCAAATCATGACAGCTAAATTGAGTTTGGGTTCTTCTCAAGGTGACGATATCAACCTTTGTCCACAAGCATGCTCAGCTTTTGATTTGTGGCCCTGAACGTATCAGATGTTGAATGTTATGGTGAGAGATACCAACAGTGATATAGACTGTGAATGACAGGCAATACACACACAAACACAGACCCACAAACACTTTTATCAGATGGAACATCTCCTCGATAGCTTAGACAGCATTACCTCTAATAGACATCCAGCCTGTGCCTTCTCAGCATCACGGGTAATTAACAGTGTGAGAATTACAGGGCTCTGAGTGTGAGGAGGAGACACACTCAAGACTACCAACAGACAACTTATAAACACACAAATGTACTGTAGTTTAGTTGCCTTGTTGGCAAAGTTGCTGATCTGTCTGAGCAAACAACCTCATATGCCCTTCGTACCTTCAGATCTGCTTAAATTTATGATCCAGTACCAGAAATCACTTATCAGTGGCATCCTAAGCTGTATGCAAGAATATTCATACCACCTTGAAATTTTTCAAATATTCATAAGTTGCATCTATTAGTTTTTATGTTGAGATAATAATTCTCCAATTTTTACATTCAAAGAGTTTAAATATTGTGATATGTTTTGTTATTAATCCCCTTTTTCTCTGATCCCTCTAAATAAAATCTACAGCAACCCACTGCCTTCACAAGTATCCTAGCTGTTAAAAATAGTCGACCTGTGTGTATAAATACATCTGTTCTGTGAAGGGAACATTTCTGAACAAATAACAGCAACCATTTGAAAGAGGGTACTGTGGTTAGAGTAGACCAACATTAAACCTTTTGTCATACATGCAAAACGATGTAGCACAAAACTAACACTTTACATACCGGTAAGCACATAATCTCCACAGTAAAAGACAGCAAAACCAGCAATATACTGTAGGGATTATTTTCTTCAGCAGAAGCGAAATAACTGGTCAGAGCTGATGGAAAGATGGATAGAGCTAAGGAGGGAGCAAAAGGCTTTACACTGCGGTGGAGGTTCACGTTCTAGCAGGGCAACTACACTAAAGAGCAAACAACAGCTACAGTGTAAAGGTTTAAATCAAAGCATATCCATTTACCGGAATGGCCCAGGAAAAATCTAGACTTGAAAAAACGATGTACACAGATACTACACACCTGATAGAGCTTTATCAATTTTGCATTGAAGAACAGTAGCTGTTAAAAACCAGCTACTTGTTCCAAGCTAATGAGAAATGAATGGGTTTGTTTAATGCCTCCAGTGCTATTGCTAAACTACAACCATCGCAGACTACAATTCAAAACAGCACAGAAAATCGTCGTCATAATTCACAACTTCTCCTTCCGTCCACTGACTGACCAGGATGAAATTTCCCCTGAGAAACTGAGCTCAATTGAAGAAATTCCAGACAGAGCATTGCAGGGAAATGAAAATCGAGCGGAGTAGCATGAAAAGGCAAGACGATAGAATGGGCAAACATTCCAGTTTTTAGTGTACTGTGTGGAAAAACATGGCATCTAAGGAACCAGGACATACGGTGAAGTCGATGACACTTCATTGATAGGAGAAACAAACTACAGCACTGAAGTATTCAGTGAGGTTCTTGGTTGCATACATTGTCAACTGTTTGTAATGCTTCTAATGTAAAGTAAGAACATCATTTCTAACTCAAGTTTTCTTAGTTCATTAAAAAGCGAAGAAAATAATTCTCTTTGGTCCAACTAACAGCATGCCAAACTACAAAACATTCACCCAACAAAGAGGCACAAAAGGAATAGGAAAAGGGAGAGCTGTTTGTTTTTTGAATCAATATTTCAAGCCTTTGTCTCATTCCTTCGTAATGTTAATTGTAGCTATTTTATATACCCTGAAGGAAAACAAGACATTTTAATCCTTTCGATATCTGTAATCGGGCCTGAGCACATGCTACTTAAAAATTATGTTTGTAAGAAAGTGCTAACTTCTAATCGTAAAAAGAATAAGAAGAGATAAGTTTAAAAGATAAGTGGTATTTCCAGTGAGACTATAGAGAAAGTCAGATGAGAAACGATGGTAGTGGTATGCGACGGAGAGTGATGAGAGGTTAAGACAGGAATATAGAGAGACAGTAAGAGGGAGAGCAGCAGAACAAACTACCAATTTAAAAGAGCGGATCAGTTCTGGCAGAGTAATCAAATCAGAAAGTCAGCAGACCTATCCTCAGCCCTGCCTTTCATTTTCTCCACTCTATTTTCATGCCTTAGTGTCATCTCCTTTCTCTTCATTCCTTAGCATTCATCTTACATTTCTTTATGCAGAGAAATTCTTTTATTTTTTTAAGTCTTCCCACAAAAATTAGGTAACAGCCAGTCGACAACAAGTCAAAGAACATAATATACTTTAGTCTTATCAGATAGCAAGTAAGAAGAGAAAATGGAAGTGATCAGCAATCAACAAAAGACACAAATTCAACCTCTGGGAAGGGAAGAAATGCAAGAACAGGACGAATTGGAAGAATAACTCTCAAAGGATCAAATCTGTGTTGCAGTGTTCATCTTCTGCCAAGAACAGAGAGATCAGATGAGCAGGAGGAAAGTGCAGTGTCACCTACTGCTCACCAGATTTCCCTTAGTCAGCATAGTCAAGTCCTTTTAGACATCGAGAACTGCATCTCTATTGTGGTAAAATAAATGAGCATCTGTAAAATAGTAAAAGAGAAGAGGAACTCACCTGTACAAGGAGCTCCAGTTTCCTGTCGTCCAGTAGATGGACCTGACACCGCCTTCCCTCTGTCATCTGGGGAAACATGAAGAAAGTTTGCTTTGACTTTTGTTGCTTATAAATAAACTATTTACTCATTTCAAAATTATACATGGTACTTTTTGAGACATTTAAGCAGTCCAGAAATTCAAGCACAAAATACTGATATCCTAAGTTGGCTCAGAAATTAACAGTGTGATAATTGGATACTTTCCTTTTCTGGAGTCATCAGATTTGAGGGCATTAGTTTACAGTATAAGTCTGTATTTAGTGTGGGTTTGTTATAAAAACCAATATGTGAAGTCATAATTTGTTGTATAAAATATAAAAGAAGTAATGCAATTATTATCAGTAAAAGGGACATAATTTATTTAAAATTATGATCCATGTCTTTTAGATAAATTAATCATTCAAATGTGCAGATCAGGCTTTCTAACTTAATGTCTGATTTTCATTGAGGTTTAATCTTCTAAGCCTAATTTCCACTGGTAACTTTATTTCTAGAAACTAAATGAAATCAGTGAGAAAAATGTGCTCTGTGGTACTTAATGGAGTAAAGAGATTCCCATGTCAAGGCATATGTCCCAGATCCTATCTGATTCTTATAAGTCACTACTGTGAACTCATGAAATTACATGCATTACATCGTACGACTAAATTGTGATTCCAGGAAATAACTGGAATTAAAATGTGTAACATGACAAAAGATATTTAATCAACCAATCGCTGAATTAAAAATGTATTTAGATCTACTTGTCCACATACTTCAGTGTATTAAACATCAACAGTCTCTACACCAAGCAGTACATGTTGCAACTTGGGGCACAAACTGAAAATTTTGTGTCTGTGTGGTATCTCAGTGGAGTTTTAACAAGGTTATCTGAATTACACACAATAAGCTAACAGAGACAGTACCCTACTCTCTGTCCTTCTCGGACATTTTTAACATTCCTCCGCGAGCAGGAAATCCATTACCCATCAGTACACAAGCAACCACAGTTAAAAAACTGTAGAGTTAAAGTATGTGATGCTGACAAAGCTCACAGGAGTGTTTGTCTGTGTTGCTGACATCAGGCTTGCTGAACTGCAGAGACAAGGATATATCTACTGTATATCTCTGTGTCCTAAGTTCAAATGTAAACAGTGACGCAGGTGCAAAGAAAACACCACCGATTGTGGAAAGCAATTTACAGCAAATATTTTCAGTAGATAAAGCCAAACCTGCTAGAAAGGTTTGCATTGTACACTGAAACCCAAGCAAACCAAAGACTAAAACAAAAAAAAAATCTATGCAGCATTTGAAATCAGCAACCACGGTTCAAATTAACCAACTCTCAAAAAAGTGTGAAGTGCATGCTTCTGCCTATGTGTATCTGTATCCTGCTGCTTCAAGCACATGTGGAGTTCCTCCACGATTTAACAGGAAGCGGGCACCCCAAGGACCACAAACACCGTCCAGTTCCTCCCACATTTCCTTCACATCTGGAAGATGGGGATGCAGTGGGGTGGAGGACAGTGCATGAGAAAAAGAAAAAGAAAAAAACAATAGCTCAAGGAATTGATGAGAAAACCTGTCAAAACATAGCTCAACGGGACAAAAACACAAGTGCAACTGGTTTGTAACTCCTCCGCAGGAGGGCACCTGGGGCATATGCAATTTAGTAAGGGTGTGTCAAAAACATCACTACCATAAGAGTTAAACCAAACCACATGTCTACTTTCTCACAGTTCATCTCTGCTTGCGTAACAGAGTCAGCCTTGGGAGTGAGATTTACCAAAGAGACGATGGGAAAAAAAGAGGGGAGAAAACTGCCAATTAGATGTCTTATTTCTCAGCCCAGTGTGAACTGTCCTGAACGCTCTGAGCAAATGTCCACTGGGTCTACCTCTCCCCTCACACACACACACACACACAGCTCCCACGTGGTTTGATTGCTTAGATTGGGTGCACCTGTGCACACAGTCAGTGACATTTTTTGTTTTTACATTTTTGAACCTTGCTTCACTCTAATCTACCTGCAATGAAGGGCAATTCTGTCGGCGAAGCAAAAGTCATAATCAAATTAAAGAAGCACACAAAATCAGACCGAATATGAGTAGTTACTTGAAAAACGACTGAAAAGTGTAGTGTGTTAAACTGCAATGCAGACACACACGTACACACAGACACACTCACTGGCAATCAGCTCCAAGGACCTTGGAAAAGTGCAAACCTTAATGTCAAGGTAACAAATCTCTGCCCTGAGGCTTAAATTAGGGGGTTCAATCTACTAGAAACAACCCCCCCTATTGGTTTTACTTTAACAAACTTTCTTGTGGTATTCTGCACATGGTCCTAATCTACTATTCACCACCAAACCAAATGCAATAAAGTCTTTATTAATACCCTGCTGTTACTAAATTGGAATATTAGGCATATGTCTAATTATTGAGGCCACAAACTTATAAAAGATGGACTTCTTTTATTAAATTGTAGATTAACTGAATATTGATTAACTTTACTCACATCAAAATGTGCATTGATTCCTGGTCAACAATGCATTGCAATGTCACTGTTGGGATTGTGACCAGCATGTAGAAGCTACATCACCTCATCCTGATTGGTGGTACGTTTCTCAGCCTTCACTTGACAGAAATTAGTAAACACTCACCCTCAAAAGCAACATTTGACAACAAGAGCATAAAAACACGAAATGCCGTTCAACGTACACATAATTTCCCTGAAGATGACACCAAAATTAGCAGCTGCACACAGACAGTAAACTGGGGATGCTGCTTGGAGACCATCTGCGACAGAAAGGAACGTTATTACCACATTACCTTGCTAACAAAAGCTTCCTGCGAGGTTCCAACAGAAACACTTGTACCAAAAGAGACAGGAAAAACCCGGAGTATTAATCCCAGAAAGAGACGAGTCGAGTTCCAGCCACAAAATCATCGAAAAACATCCGTTTTCCTGGCCGGCCTAGAGGAGGAGACACATCAGCATCCATGTTTGAGCCCATTAGTTAACGTTAGTTACAAGCTGGCTGTGTCCTATAGCAGTGCTGCCTCGTGTATCCTTCCCCGTTCCAACTTAAAAAATATTTTAACTAGGCACTAATTAAGCGCGGCAGAGGAGGCTGGCTTCTCTCTCATCCCTCCTTCGGAAAACAGAGCCTCACGCTGCTCGTTCCCTCCACCTCCTCCGGCCAGGCAGCCCCCGCTGTACCGGCGGCGCCACCGCGCACCGGAGAACCGGGAGACCGTACCAACGGTCAAAGAGCTGCAGGGGCGCAGGGAAAGGGGGAGCGCGGCGAAGGGAAAAAATGCGAGCGGTTGTCAGCGATGCTTCTCGTTGTCACCGGAGGTTGCTCCAAAAACACGGGAATAATGGAGGCAAGATGTGGGGGCGGGGAGAGGAGGAGATGAGGGGGAATTTTCTGCAGCGGCTCTCAGCCATGAGAAACTGCAGACCTTTCTGTGCTATGTGTGTGTGCGTGTGTGTGTGTGTGTGTGTGTAGAGGTGTGTGCTCACACACCCAGACATCTGAGTCTGCAGAGGACCAAGTCTGTCTTTTACATGACTAAAATAACAACGAGCTTTAATTCCAATTTCCATAGTTTGTAGTCTTGAAAGAAGAAAGAAAAAAGTAGCCTCCTAAACTACACTGAATTTCATTTGTATTTTGAAAGATATTGATTTAAAAAGGACATCGGTAGTTTACTAACTTCCCTGCGGTGGTAGTTGTTGGATTAATGTCTCCGTTTGGCCTTAGCCTTCCTGCGCTATGCCGCTAATTTGTACCGGGCCAATCAGCGACGAGGAGGAAGTTGTGAACGATGACGTCGATTTTCTGCGCCGTCTGCCTGAACTCAGCAATGACAGCGGAAAAAGTGAACCATTCAGTACCTCCGTCCCACGCTTCCAAATATTGAATTAATATTAACAGCCATCTTGTTTGACCTGGCATTTCTCTCTTAGCAGTAGAGAATGGTTGTTAACAACGGAGGTAAGTTCCGGTAAGCTACATAGTATCCAACTGGCGCATCACATACCTCACAGACAAACATTAGCGATTGGGTGAAATGTAAAACTTCAACAGAGTCTATGCCTCCAGGAACTTAAAGAAGCAATCGTTTCTCCATAGCTGAGAGTCTAGACCCTCTGCAAAGTTTACTGTAGTAAAGGGGAATGTTGACAGCCTTTTTGGAAGTTTCAGAGTTAGGATACATACACACATTGCCTGATTGCGTGTAGTTCAATGAAAATAATATTTAAAAAATGTTCTTAACCCCAATAGAAAATACATAATGGGCTAAAAATCCTGTAGGCAAAATGAGTATAGTTGATTATATAATGTACTTGATCAAATTCAGTCCTGACACTCCTCTGCATCTTTTTGGAACATCAAAAAATAAAAAACATGAAAAAACTACAAAATAAAAGTTTATTTTACTGCCAAAAAGGAAACACACCTCAGACACCAACATCAGAGTCAGTACCAATATCGTGCACATCTATGGGGTGAGCCTAGCTTTACATCTGATAGCTAACTTATTCGCACTTGTGCCATTCTCAGTAAAACGGTGTCCTTTAAGGTGAACCTTTTCAAAAACAGCCTCTGAATCAGAGTTGTTGACGATATACACAGTCTGCATCTTCACTGGCTGAGAATTCAATCACATATTTCCCTGTCTACACCAAAACACAAATCCTGCTCTCAGGTTGGAGCTAAGTAGTGGCCTTCATCCCACTGCAGCCGTTAGTCTGAGATTTTTTTTTTCTTTTTTTTCTGCAGCCTAAATTGGGCACTTGTTTTCCCCTTACACAGCTGTGCAGGAGCCGTTGAAACCACAAGATGGTAAAATGCCAAAATACAACCAGTTCTATGGTATGACAAATAAATAGAAATGTGTAGGGTAGAAGCAAGTTTAAGCCTGAAAGACTACACAAGCTTGTGTGAATAACTCAAGAAGTCTTTTTCATATATGAAAATGTCATTGCCTTATGAAAACAGTGTAAGGGCATATGTAAAGCATGCAGCATCACAGACCAGGTTATTTGTTTGCCTTCTCAGACTCATTCGTTTTAGACAAATAAAGTTGCAACATGTCTGAAATTTGGACTTAATCTTCACCAGAAATATTTTCTTCTCTGACGTTAAGCAATAAGACACAGTTAAATTTAATGTTCTTGGCATGCTGTTTCTGCCATAGAGCTTTCTGCAATCCCAAATTTCAGCTTAGTTTGCTAAATGTAGCGGGTCACATGAGAAATGAGGAGGAGTATTCCCCCCCACCCCCTTAGATGGATTTTTCTGTTTCAGGATATTTTTGGCCTGCTCCAGACACCGGAAACTGGCCTGTCCAAGTTAAACATCTCCAGATGACTCTTTCTTTGGCTTTAATATAAACACCGGCTTCTTTTTTTCATTCTCAAACTAAATGCATATCTCCACTTTTATTGGTAGCTTCCTCAGTTTTATTTGACAAGGACCTAGTTGTTAAATGGAGAAAGATGGGGTAAATGAGGGAAAAGTTCTCTGTGGGGAAATGGGACAAGGCCTGTGAGGACAGGGGAAAAAGCCAACGTGAGCTGGTGGATTGTAGTTCCTGTTTGAAATGGATAAGAGTTGGAGTCTGAGTGAGAAGAGGTAAATTCAGCAACTATAACAGGGAGGAAAGAAAGGCAGGAAGCATGGGTGGAAGGAACTGTAAAAAATGCTCCTGATTTTGTGAATCCAATCTCTTCAGTGTTTAAACATCTACCTTTATTAGTCCCTGCCTGCCTTTTCTAGGACCTGCAGGCAGTATTAGGGTGAATGACTAACAGTTGAGACTTGTTATGGAACCAGTGGACTTCTATTTTTAGCTAGACTGTGGTTGTAATGAGGTGTTGATCTGGTATATTTCAACAGAAGATTGTGTCCAGAGTGGAAAGATCTGAATGGCGAGCTGGTATTGACCATGGGAGCACATAACAGTCGGGGTGGGTCAATGCGGCTTATGATCTTTCTGCGAAAAGTTAACTTCTAACGGTGAAGCATAATATAAACACAACAGAACGGTTAATTGAGGCAGTATGAGGAATCCCTTCAACCCTGTCTGTGGGACGCTGCGGTAGGCAGCTGAGACTGACACACTTGTTTGCTCTCCGAGTTGCTCTGCCTTCAATTGTCTGCTTTCCCTTCATATTTATGGAGGCCAAATAAACAGTTTGGAGCTCCTCACACTCTGAGCGAGCACAGTCTAATACACACAGTCTCATGATGTAATTTATGACAATGAGATTTCTAGAGTCGAAGAGGCTTGTCAGTGCTATTAATGGTGCAGCTGCCACAACCACTGTGCTGCAGGTGAGATTAAAATAGAAGATACATAAAAGCAATAGAATATTCAATCAGATCTAATAATAATAATAATGATAATAATGATAATAAAAAAGACCAGCTTGAAAACCTTGCCTTCTTTACGTTGCATTTCGGGAGGTGGCATAGTGCAATGGAGCAGGCAGGGTCATGGAAAGGCAGCCAGGAATGTCTGGAGAAACGACTGACCGGGATAGATCTGTTTTGTTTGTTCAAGTCTGCACATTCATGCATGTGTATGTGTCTCTGCACTCCACCCTTCCTTACCCACGAGTGTCCTTTGGACAGAAATATGGTTCCAGTTAGCCCCCTTTTGAAAATCAGAAACATACTGGCTCTTCAAACAAACTGGAGATATTTCTGTATTCAGCTCTGCTTTGTTCTCATTTTACAACAAACCTCCATTCCCAGACTTTGACCACAACCCCCCACAACAGCTTTTACGTAGAATCACAACACTGAGTGAAACTGACAGATGGAGATGATTATCCCTTTTAAAATACTACCCAGACACTTTCACTGAGGATACTGCTGTAAAATGTTGAAGTTTCCAGCATGGTATATGAAGTCAACTTGTACGGTGGATTTTGTTTGATCCATATTTTCAAGCCATTTGAAACCAGGAGACCCTAAACTACCAACCTATTAGGTGCAATGTTTACTGATCTTCAAATTTTGGGAAGTTTCGACCTGCTGATGTGAAATATTAGCTAATTATACTTTTTAATTAAAAGCTATCACTTTGCAGAGTTTATGTTTTTCTCTGGCCACTTCTGAGCTACTGACCAACCAGTCAACGTTAGCAATACAATTTCTATTATTGGTGAAAAGGCCTTTAGACTTAAAGCATTTAGAATAGCCATAACCAACAGTTTGCTCAAGAAGAAAGGTTTAGAAAATAGTTTGCATTTCGTATGAAAACCTCTGCTGAGTTAGTGCTTATGCATTGGTCGGATACAGCTAATAAGGTTTATTCATGCCATTTAATTAAGCTGTTAAATAACGACTCCTAATAAAGTGCTCACTGAATTGTGGTGTTGTTAGCTTCATCAAGTATGTTGTCTGCGTAAAACATGACAAGACTTTTCTAGTTGTCGAAATAGAACGTCCTGCTGCAATGACAATGCTATACCACTTCCATAAAAAAAAAAAAGTCTGTTAAAGGTCTCACTTGTATCATGAGTGTTTTTATGTCTACACATGCTCTACTTTATTCTTTTTCTGTTCCATCATCTTGTTTTGACTATGGTTTCTGTTGCTTTCACCAATGTAAGACAAATACTGGGTCACATAGATGTGCACAAACACTCATGCAGTGCCTGGATTTATTTTTTTAAATAGAGAAGAAAAAAAATTCAAACTAGTCCACAGCATACATCTCCTGTGATAATATCCAAACCCATAAAAGCCTTTTATGAGCACAGTGTTGTGACACAGCGCCACAGTGCGTCCATCATTAGTGAAAATCTTCACATTGGTGCACATACAGACTCTGCAGCTTGTTGTAATTTCAAGGATCTGCACATGAGCACCACCAATGCCTCTTTCAATTTAATTATATTTTCTTGACACATCGTATTTTGATGTTACTTTTTCTCCTGATCTCATCCCTTCTCTTACACATTCTTTAAATGCCTACAGAGGCATTCCTATCATAACATATTCTCCGTCCTCTGTGTTTTTGATTAAATAGATCTGAGCAGAGGGTACTGGAGTGATGCTGAGATAGCAGGGGTGAACACACTCCAGACAGACTAATGAGGTGAGCACAGTGTTTTGTGATGAACATGTACCAGTGATGTCATGTACTCTGGACTTTTATCTAAATGAAACACAGTCTTCAGTGATTATTGGGGCTGATCTGCAAGGATGTAGACCGGCTGTTTGAGCCGCTCACAGGGGAAGGATATCTTACCCCTACACCTCCTCTCTTCATTTATAATTCATACAGGGAGAAATCACTGTAGACCCCAGTGACCCGGTGTTCACTGATACCACCAGCAATGCATGCACAGACACACGGTGATGTAGACTATCTTTGATTGTCACACATAAATCAGTAAAATGTCTATGCTTTTCTCTTAGAATAGACAAAAACCTGAAGTTTAGGACAATCTTCCTTCTTGACCTCTGCTTCACTGAAATATTTTCTGTATTAGCTTGTTTTCATATATCAACATAGACTTACTCCCACACTTGCACCCTCAAAGTTAGACACAAAGCCTGTGGCATAAACTCAAGGGCACTGACTGAAGTTGAGCAGTCAAGCTATGATAGCCTCTGTTTTTTACCCTTTGACTGAATAGAATACCAAATACTCTATTCATTTATCTCGTCGCATAATAAATAACACTGTCGTCATACTCCTATCTTGTCTTCATACTCCTATCTAAATTGTCTATCACAGTTTTAATGCATTCCACTAACTAATTAAACATGTACCCTGGGGTCTAAATAGCAGAAAAGCACAGGCGAAAAATATCCTGGCACTTTTTGTTCTTGACTGATTTTGTCATCATGTGTGATTAAATGTATATATGCATTTAATCATATATTACTATCCACGCTACTAAGTGTGTAGTAATAATTACTTATTCGCAGAGGAATATGCTAGTGCTCTGAAACTGACCCAATTTGATTTAACTTTACCAGTGACATGCAAGAAACCTCTCAAACATCTCACAGCTAAAAGTGAGGACTGTGTCAAGCTTTCCTTAGACTGATGTTAGTGACTGTTTGATGGTGAAAAATCATTGTAGACACTATCTAAATTGTCTGTCACAGTTTTAAGGCATTCCACTAATTAATAGAAATAACAATGAAGTTATTTCATCCAAAGAAGGCAATGTTGGCCGTTAAGGTGTAGGACGTGGCAAATTATTCATAGAAGAAATATATATAGGCTAATTTTTGTTGTTCCATAGACATTACATATTTTTTGTTGCCAAAAATAAGTATGTGAACAATTTTCCATAAAACAACAAAAATATTGAAAATTGTATCTTAACTTATACATATGACAAGAATAATTAAAGGCCAAAACGGCTCAATGCATTGACTGTAGAGCATTTTTAAACTTTAACTCTTATAACATTTTTATGCTTTCAAAGAACCTTACTTTCACTGGGTCACATAGAAATCACTGAATTTACTAACAACAGTATCAGTCCATCCACACAGTGATGTTCAAATATGTACCGAGTGCCAGCCTCTCCCCCAAAGGCAAACAAAAGTTGTCATGACAATGTTTTAAAAGGCCCAGCCAACTCTGCATGCACACTGTGCCAGAAATGTAGGACATTTGCAGGAGGAGGCACTGTAACACAAAAAGTAGAAGTAAGATACCCAACAAAGTATTCCCTCACAATATAATACAAAGAAGCTCATGACAGTATCACAATCCCAGGATAGCAAAGAGAATCTTGGTCTAGATTAGAATATTGATAAACACTTGAAATCACATAAAAAATTATAAAACCCCCTTCTGCTCATTCCAGCTACTCCACACACATGCATATTTCATCATGTCTGGACAGTTAAAAGAGAACAAAAGAGAAAAAAACTGAAGATAAAGTTGGCAGGCATATAGAGGAAACATCATAAATAATAGTAATATTAAAAGGCAGCTGGTGATGACAGATCTGATGTGACAAAGTGAGCAGAGTGCAGACTGAGACATTCCTTCTTCTTCGTCCAGCATCTATTTTGAAATATTGACAAACAGTGGAGCCAAAAGGAACTGTTATCCCCTCCACAACGCTCTGCAATCAGGATTTATCAATCCATAGTGTTGGCTTGTTGCAGCAGAGCTCCATTTCTGCACGCCTGATTCCTCTGAGGTGGGGTAATGAAAAATGACCCGGCTCATCTGCAGGGAGAGCCCTTTGGCAGCTGTGTGTGTTCTCTGTGCGAGTGTGAGCGCAATTTCTCCAGTCTAAGGGGAATCCCGTCACCAGTAAGGGTATTAAATATCTTCCATTTGGCTTTAAGTAGAGCCAGAGTCTGAAGGTATAGGTAGAAAGTGTCAGCTCAGTAAATAAAAACACCCCATCCATCAATCAGTCACAGATGTGAAGGGGGTTGACTTATTTCTATTATGCAAGTAGTGACATTTCAGATTGTTATTTTTTGAACTGTTAATTTAAAGCTTAAAATTATGAATAAATATTTAACGTACATAAGTTTTGACAAGTGTGTATATGTACATATTGTGTTTTTCTGAGTTATAGATGCAGTACCAAAATTTGCTGCCCAATCTTTTAAAGCTGACCAAACTTCTACTTGGCAAACACACATAGACCCAAAATTGGAGGATGATCCTTTATTTCAATGGAAATAAAGAATCTGTGAGTGCCTCAGAGGGATTTCCTCATATATTTACCAGATTCCCGTGGTAATCCTCTGGGATTACCATTCTACACCGAGTCCCTAACCTCTGAACTTAAAACATCGTAAGCTCTTACATTATCACAAATAATGCCATAGTTAAATCTATCAGACCATTCAACTGGAGATGACCACCCTCAAGAAAACTCATATTATATTCACTTTGGCTTAGACTAAGAGACGCTTAAAAGGTTTAAACGGGTGCCTGTCAGATATACCATCTAGGCTGCTCAATGTTAACCTGGTTTACAGTGAATCAAATAAATCATCTTAAAATGTGACCAGAATCAAACACGGTTTCTGGCTGCGGTCTGCAAGAGGTTCAGTGCTCACTGCACAGGTCAAATTTGACACCAGTGATTGGTCATCCCTTTTTAAACAGCAGATTCAAAACAAACACAGCACACAAAAAGACTGATTCACTAGTAAATGAGCAAGGTTATACATGTTAATTTTAGTGGTTGGGAAATGGGAAATTGGATGCTTCGTAAAGTCTGGTTGTACACCACTCCAGCAAAAGCACATTGCAGAATATATAAACTGCCCTCATTGTGTAAATGTAATTTCTTGGTTTTCTACTTTGAATAAATTTGCATGATACTCAACAACGTCTCGCACATAGTCGTAATAGGGTATTCTTATGTAAAATTTTGAAGATATTTGTGGAAAGAAAGTAAACTTAGAGAATGAGAAGCCTGATTCTGGTTGCACAACATGGATTTAAGTGCATGAGCATGCAATTAATCAGACAAGTTGCCATCTCATCAAGCAATCTGACAAACTGTCACATCGCCAGAGAAATTAAGAGTCTGGGATGACTAAGAAGCTTACAGTACGAAGCCACTATGTTGACTCAGTGAGCTATTTATACTGAAGGGCTGCTGCTGCTTTAATATTTAAAAATGCTGAGATGCTGTAAATCGGCAGGCTATTCATAAAACAAGTTTATATCAACAAAATATGTATGAAAGATTAATGTTTGATCACAATTTATGATTTATTGAGTGGCCTGTAAAGCGTAAAGTGCACAATTTAGCTTTTGAGGAATCTCCACAGGAGACATTTTCTCTACCCTGTTTTCAGATGCCAGTAAACTTTGGCTTCAATTTCACAAACGATCTCTGACAATTACATTCACACACTAAACATGTGATAAATCTGGGAATGGACCAGTGGAAATATTTTCCAGACAAACTATGCAAATAGAGCTGTATCCCCGGGGGGACACTGTAAACGGCTTTAACCATCAGCTGGGCTTCAGGCATGTATGCGTGTTTGTGTGTGAAAGAATATCAAACACAAACAGGCCTCAAGGTAGTTGCCAACAAATTAGAAAATTGCAGATAAAATAAACAAAGCAGAGGGAAAATATGGGGAAAATGGCCTCGCTTTTGAAAAGTTCCCACTGCTGGTTGTGGGAAAAAAACATTTTCACATTCAGATCATAACTCTGACAGAGTGAGTAAAGACTGCTGGGAGACGGCAGTAACGATCAAAATGCCTCAGTAGGAAGTCACAAGTTCAATGTCATTCTTCGTCCAACAGTTACTTGGATGGGAAGCATGGAAAAAAAACAAAGGAAAGCTGGGAATTAACAGATTCCCCATTCTGGGTATTTACTTACCTCTCACTGGGGCATTTATTGGCTGTTGCTCCAGTGGAATATGGGAACAAAGGAATGATAAAGTGAACATGAGAGGCAGATGGACTACATAAAACTAACCGAGTAAAGGTTGCTGACAACCACCCAACATTAAAGAAATCGACTTGCTTAGAGAAAAAAACCACTGTGTTTGAGAGCCCAGAGCTCACCAGACCACAAAACAAAGGACTCAATTGAACAGCAACAAGTGAGCTGAGATCATGACAGAAGAAAAAAGTGAGCAACTCAGATGCTTAGTGTCTGTTTGTCTCTGGTTTGTATCGTAGTGGCGCACATCAATGGGATAAGGAATATGATTTATGACAGAGCTGTTCTCACAGGAAACCAGACCAGATGAGTTCAGTGGGAGTTAACTGGCCTGCTTTTCAATGTGCGCATCATGCAGGCCAGCCTACTAGCAAGTGGCAGGGAATAATGAATATGCATGATCAGTGGGACATGATTTGAGGCTTTAAATATGTATAAAACTTTTCACTGGGGTACCGTTGCTTGGAAACCGATAGGCTCAAAGTTTGTTGTTTGGCCTCCAGGAGAACCAGCTTCCTGCCAGCTCCTTTTATTAGTGATTGTTGTGACAGGAAATAAATGAGTGTAAGTCGGATGTTTACCTTGTTGAGTTTTAAAAAAGGGATGATGAACTCTCAAGAGTTTGTTCACGTCACTTCAATTTATTAAGAACAGAATAATACAGATGTCATGTAAGCTGGAAGATAACATGTTGAGGTATGACACCGTAGAAAGTTATTCACACTTTTTCCATCTATTTAAAATTCATGTTTTATGTCTTAGACCAACACAAAAGTATATAACTGTCAAATGGGAAAATAAATCCCACATGGTTTTTCATGTTTTGCTTGAGAGTCAATTGCAGCTGCAAGTTTTTCACCAGTTTGAATTGATTTACAATTCTACTTTGCAAAAATAGCTTCGGCTCTGTCAGACTGGAGGAGCATTTGTTACCATAAATTGTCTAGTCTTAGCACAAGTTATGTTTAGATCTGACATTTGACTAGACCACTCTATTGATCTAAACCATCTGTTTGTATGTTGCTAAAAATGCAGCTTGGACAATTCTCCATTTATCTTCATACCACCTTCTTTGTCCCTGATGAAAACAATTATCACAAAGGCATAATGCTGCCACCATCATGCATGTGGGTCAAACAAGTTTAGTTGTGGTTTTATCTGACCAGATCACCCTCTTCAGCCTGTTTTTCTGTGTCCCCGTTATTTCTTGTGGCACACTGCAAACAGGACTTCTTATGGCTTTATTTCAACAATAGCAATTTTTTTTTTTCTGGGGTCAGGTTTGTGGAGTGGAAGATAAATAATTTTCTTGTCCACAATTCAGGTCTTTGCAGGTTTTCTGTTGCATATGCTTCAGATTTCAGAATTAATCTGTACTTTATGTAATGTTCAAAGCTTGTGCATGCTCGCACTGTTTGTTCACTAACATCTTTTTAAGAAATGCCTGAAGCCTTCCCAGAAAAGGTTATTATACAAAGAAGAACTTTAGCTCATTATCCCCATTTACAATGATACTGATACATTGTTAGGTATATCAGCATAAAGGGCCCAAAATGTATAACCATAAAAAAATAAAGCTTTATATCCTTCCATTTTAAAATTAGGCCCTACATTGTGCACTTGCAACCTGACAAAATGTATCAACGGATATGAATACTTCTGCCATACACTGTAAGTATGATCCTTGCAAGTCAAAGGAAGCCCAACCACCTGTGTTTGTTATAGTTCTTGCACTTGCTGCTTGCAGGATATCCTTCCTTTTGGGACTGTGGGTGGTGGGTGTGCGTTGCAAGGGGAGTGGGCGGGACAAAGGACAGATACAATGCACACAGCTGAGATCAGTGTGAGTTCAAACAACACGAAAAATGACAAATAAGTACCTAGAGACACTGTCTAGCACAGCACAGAAGAGCACCATCCTGACATGCCTGTTGGTTCTAACCCTCTTTACAGGGTCACAACACAAGAGGAAAATGTGTGACTGGAGGCTGTTGAGTCAATATTACTCAGCCTGATGTACGAAAGTGTAAACACACGTTTGAGCTCTCAAAAGGGAAATAAGTGCATGTTTGTGCGAACAAATAACATTTTACAAATGGTACAAATCTGCTGGTGGGTGTAGCACTGCAGCTTCATCACACGCGATGCTGCTTCACACACAGATGTAAAGCACTGCAGGTGAAAAGCACACCCTTAGGTGTTGTAAAATGTCTTGACCAGGGACATGGATTGGGCTACTTGGATGCTGGAGATAGATTTCTTTGGCAGTCTGGACTAAAAAAGTGAACGAATTTAGAAAGGAAAAACAGAAAGTTTGTTGTTGGGAGGAATTACGACAAACATGGAAAGACTTTGTTCACTTCAAAGGAGCAAGAGAAGACAAAGTGGAAATTGACTAAATATGTTGAAAAAGTTAAACTCCACTCAGTTTATGTCAGTCTTTCTTTCCTGTGTGTCTTGATTTTGTAAGGCTGTGTTTCTCATTAACTGATATACAGAAGGCAGGAGAATCTCCATCCTGTTTCCTGACACATTGACCCCCTCCTTCTCCACCTATGCAACTCTCTTCACTGTTAATCGCTCCACCTTGGAATATATCTCTCTATATTAAAGGCGGGTAACTTTTCAAAATGCTTCAGTGAAATTACTCCAAAAAGAGTAGCTGAAAACTGATTTACTGATGGGCTGTGTCTCTAAAGTAGGAGGGGGTGTTAACTAAGAATGATGTTTGAAATAATTGGAGCTTCCTCTGATTGTGTTCTCCTCCCTCAGGATGCTTAGTCTAAGGAGCTACAGCGGACCACATTTAAACGCAAAAGTCAAAACAACAACTCAGCTACTCCTCAAAGAAGAATGTGTAGGAATAAAAGCAGGAAAGCCCACATGGTGGAGGTGCGTGTGTGTGAGATTGTGTTGAAACCAGATATGTTGTAAACATTGTACACAGAATCAGTTTTTTTCCTAACTGTTTGACATTACGTTAGGTTCAACTCCAGTTTTTTGTTAGCATGTCCTCTACTAACATGGACTGAAAGGTCACTCAGCCAGGAAGACAAAGTCCTTCAAAGAAATGTCCTGTGGTCTGACAAAACTAAAATTAAAACATTAGGATGAAATTACAATTGCATGATTGTTATTTGGAATTGTAAGGGATAAGCTCCAGAGCATTCAGCACATCAAAGCAACTGTGAAGCATAGTGGTGACAGAATCCTGTTGTGTGGATGTTTTGCTACAGAAGGGACCGGCACAATTAACAAAGTCGATGGTAATCATGCCAAATAGACATTTGTAAATATCCAAGCACCAGATTTTAGACATAAGCCTGAAGGTTAAGATTTTGGCACCAATGGGTTTTTGATTACCAAAAGTATCTTGCCAGGAAAGTGGCTGAAGGACAGCAAAATCAGTGTTTTTGAGTGGCCATGACCAAGCCCTGATCCCAGCTCCAAAGAAGACATGTAAAAAATTGTAGGCCTGCATACCTGATGTCCGAAATGTTTGACCCAAGTCATAGAAGAAATTCCTTCAAAGATCAAGCAAATGAATTGAATAAGAGAAAAATCTTCTATTATTCTTGCATTTACTGAAAAAAATAATAATTTAAGTAATTCTAACTGACCTAGAGTTTAACAAGTTTGGTATGATTTGATGCCAGGCAGGGGAAAAAATATATTTTTATACACACAGTGTATTGAGATGTCTGGTTAAACTTTATGTTCTAATGACCTGACTGACCAAAGCAGCGCAACCTTGTCCTCACACAGAGCCAGAGAGTGCCTCTCTCTCAGGCTGCTGGGTTTGTTCTAGCGGTGCCATCTGCATAGAGGGCAGCGGGGATGCCCAGGGAATACTAATAGCTCCATGAAAGCAGAAAGTACCGATTTGAACATGCTGAAGTGAATGCTGATCAACCATTTTGCTGAATCATAGCTTGAAAAAACTCAGAACTAAGAGACATTGTCACTCCAAAAAATGAAATTAGAATAATGCAAGAGCTCTGAAGAAACTTTGGAAAACAGACAAAATAAGAATTCAAAGTTTTCAGGGAGGAAAATGCAACCATGCAACTGTCAAGTATCTACCTTTTTAACAACCATAGTTACACATTCAAGCTTAACAGCTTGGTTACAAGCTCCTTTATGAAGAGCCTGGCAACACAACTTCCTGCTAGCCAAACAAAAGAACTCTGCAGACAGTATTTGCAAAGCAAAAGCTGATTCTAGGGTTGCAGATGAACACAAGTAAAAACAGTTCTAACCCTGGTCTGACCTTCAGTCAAACCAAGTTTGATTTCAACTTCCTCAAAAATGACAAAATAATCTATTAATGACAGTTTGTTAAATGTAATTGTTATTTTACCACTTTTCAAAAGAAAAGTGATTAAAAATATATTGGCAGTTGATGGGTCCTGAAAGATGCCAACTTGAAACCATGAAGAAGGCCATGTTTCTTGTGTATTGGAGGCATTTACCTGGTAAAGAGGTCTTGAAACACATCTGTGTGCATGAAATAGACGCAGGGGCCCCGGAAGATTCCTGGCATGCACACAAACTCGCTGGACAGCTGTGGAGGTGAGAGTCCACAGCAGACTTCGACGCGTACAGACCATGTCGTCTAGACCTAATAAAACAGCCTCCATTATCAAACTAACTCTGCGACATTTATGACACGATGAGTTTATGGCAGAGAGGAATCCAGATGTCAGAGCTTTATTTTCTCGGTGAACAACTCAAGTTAAATACACTGAAGACCAGGCAATAAAATAAGTTTAACAGCAGTTTTCAGTGTCCTCCTGGTGCCATTTAACTCCAGTAGATAATCTTTCCGTCCAAAGTTAATACTGGTCATCTCTGTCCTTCTTGGTCTTCCGTCTCCCTGGGAATTATTTGACGTGTCCTGAAGATCAAACCCAGTTATTCCCAATGTCCCAGTCTCACACAGTCAGTGGTCATTGCTGTCTCTCTCCTCTTTCTCTTCTTTCTTCCTTAAACTGAAGCAAAGCAGCTTTTGCCTGTTGGTCTCAGCGCCACAAACACAAACATTCCCACTAAGGAACTGCAGTTCCTCGCTCAGTTTTTCTCTGACGGGCACTTGGTTTTAAAGTGATATGCACTTTGTCAAACTGCAGAGAACAACCAGTCCTCTCATTTTCTCTCTCACGGTGTTTGTTTTCCAGAAGAGAGGGATGTCCTTACAAGATGAACACTTCTCACACACCTGCTCCAACTGGACAATAACTGTTTGTTCATCATTCTCAGACTACAGTGGCGACACACATTTGCATGTGGGCTCAGAAATTTTCTAGCTCAGACATACGGTGTTTTAGAAAAAAGTATCTATGTTATTCAATCTTTTTTATAATGTTTTGCGTTACTACTACAAGTATTAGATTATTCTATTAGGATTTTATGCATGCGTGGTTCGTTCACTGGGCAACAAGCAACTCAAGAGGAGTGTCATTGTCCACTCAGTGTAACACCCTATGCTGTAACGTCCCGCCCTTTATGGACAACAGAGGTCAAAGCCTTCATCACCCCAGACCTTCTGACTGACTTTAATAAAATTTATTGTCACCTTTCAAACACAAAAACACATTACTTCTAGGTTCCAGAGGGTGACTTCATCCCACATAATTACATCATATATATGAAGCAGTTACGTCCAAACAGTCATTGTGCATATAATCGCATTTAATGTCAATCTTGCTCATGCTTGGAGAAACTCAATCATATTATCAAACAAATTTTGATTTTATAGTTTTGGCGATGAAGAAAACCAAGACCAAAATTAAATATTAAACAGTTTCTTCACCAAGGGCATATTTTCAAAGATTTTCACAGAGTTGCTATTACTGGTAAACTGTGAGGTTGTAAGTTCCTTAAGCTGCTTCCCCTAAATTTTGTTTTACTCTGAACGAAACACAGATAACACAGTGTGCAGAACTGAAGGAGCCGCCAACATGGACCAAGATGGGCAAGTGTCCCATTCTTGCCCATCTTATAAGCCTTGTAATGTTCTGTAGAGCGTTTGTGTTAGCTATGCAATAAAAAATGTGCATATGAGGGCTCAAACAATCCTAGTGTTTTCTGTGGCTCAGTGGATTTTCTAGCCTCAGTAGATGGGAGTATTTGAGGAGCACCTGGAAACTGCTGCTGTTTTTAATGGCATGTCAAAACTGTGCAGAATGAGCTGCTGGAGTGCATGATGGTGGTCGGCAGGGGACATATATCGAATGAGTTCAGTACTGCCAAATGTGTCACCATCCAAGATGATGAGACAGACCACTGTTGTTTCAACACAGACACAGCTGGTCCATGTGTTAAGATATTTTGATTTGCAGCCTGGAGTCCAAGACCATTTTTCTTTCTTGCAAGTGCAATGTGTGATTTAATAGATACCATGCTTTTGGAACGTCTGAAGAATCGTTTTTCGATGATGACAAGGAGAAACTCATTGCTCAGGCATATGATGGCGCCAGTGTAACAAGAGCGGCTCAGGCTGTAGTACTTCAACAGATCTATGAGAATTTCAAATGTTTAAAGGTATAACTATTTTAACATAACCCTTCACACAGGCTGAATGGAAAAAAATCCCAAACAACGTCATACCGTCTCAGATACAAAAAAATGTTGCTTCTGACAGCACTGGGAGTTTCGTCAGGATGTTTTTATGTTGTTTTGCAACATAAAAAGGACTTGTTTTTTTCCCACCCCTCTTAGTCAGTATTCCCAGGGCTGAATATCCTCATCTGACCTATTTAATAGGAAATAATTTCATCTCAGCCACAAGAAAAAGGCATAGATAATTACTGTGCTTATTGGGAAAAAAATTAGCAGTCTTAAAATTGCTTACACACACCAATTTACAACAATGGCCACATGGAGGCAATGCAAACCCCAATATACAATCTGCTCTCAAAACATCGGTGGTCCTGTGTAATGTGTGAAATTGTTCCCAGTCTGTTGTAAGCTCTGGCTTGATGGTGCACCTAAAAAAATATGTCCTGAGTTATAAACGGTGGCTGTTTCATGAGTGGTGAAAAGGCTGAAATACTGAGACCTGAGTTCAAACTCAGGATTTGTGTCCTGAAAGCCAGTAAGATCTTTTATTTCAGCTGTAACATTTAAAATAGAAAAAGACAAAGAATTTATTCTATCTCTTTTTCTATAATATTGTAGGAATGATTTTCTAAATAGAAATTTCACTTTAAATGTACCATGAAATAATTTTTTTGCTCTTTCATAAAACCCAGTCTACATAGCTTCAGTGAACTCTGCCATTCATAATATTGTGTTTGACTAAAGACCTGGTGTCTGAATATTTTTGTATTACACAGTTAGTATGTTGTCTATTGCTTAAAAACCAGATAGAAGTTTTGATAATCTCATTATTCCTGGTTTGATACAACTTGTAGATTTTTTTTCTTGATATTTTTCTGTATATTTTCAAGAATTACAAAGTTAATGTCCTTATTTAACCACCTTGTTTTCTGTTGTACCATCACTAGTGTCTTGAGAAGCCTATGAGGAATGAGACCTGACTCTACGGTGTGAATTCTCCAAAATGAAGTGGGCCTTGACCAGCGATGGTTTAGGCTGCAATAATTTATAATAGGGTGTAAATATTTGCCCTGATAGAGAGGGAGACAAGGGCTCAGGCATGACAGTGCACTGTTCCCATGATTCTATGTGTTTACAGTGTCCTGCTGAATCCTGGGAAAGGTCAAAACAGGGCGACAGTCTGTCAGCTGACCTACTATGACCATAGAAACAAAATGAAGAGCAGAAGGCAATTATTTGGGGCTGTAGAATGGCCCAGTGTTATGGCTGACAGCATAGGCGTAAATCTGGGGGGCCTGAGGGGTCCGGAACCCCCCAATCCTGGAAAAGTCTAGAATCATTAAGAAATCATTGAAGAGACATTTGCATTTAAATAATATCAATTTGAAATTACAATAAATCAAAGTTTATGAGGAATTTTATTAAGAGCAGACACTCATTAAAACTTTTTTATTTAAACCTTAAATTTTTGTAAAGGCGTAGCAGAGATTAGATCAGTGTGACTGAACAAAACTTGTATAGAAGCGACGTTTGAATTTTTGTTTTACTTCTCAAAAGGTTGCTTATTTAGAAAAACATGTTTGATATGCATTACTAGTCATTTATGGTCCTGCAGGTTGAATGTGGTTTAAAATAATGAGATGGGATTTACGTCCTTGGCTGACATAAATTAACCTTATCTTTAAGAAACACATTAAAAAGCGGCATTAAAAGAAAAGCATTAAATTAATTGGATTTATTGCTTTGCTTTCTTGTCCTTGGAAGTAGTTGTGTTAATTTTATCAACATATTCTCCGATTAGAAACAAATTTCTTGTTTGAATGAAAGATAATTTGAAATCCTGAGTACATATATTTTCTTTTCAATTAAACAGTCAGAATGGAATTGAAAACATGCAACATATTGTACAGGGTTACACAGCAGTGGCATCTAGCCTTTTCATGATGAATTGTGGTCATTGACACAAACAGGACACAGGAGAACCAGGAGCTAACTTTCACTGTGTAATCTCCCCGTGCCTCCTACGTTGCTGCTCTCTCTCTCTACCTCTCTTTGCCTCTTTAATCTGCCCCTCTCGTCTCTCCCTATCTCTCAATCTTCCTCTTGCTCTGATCTCCACTCATGCATGTTATACTGGAGTGCAGGAGAGTCAGAGACGGGGGCGAATGCTGGAGAGCGGCAGAGGGAAATGGGTCACCTACACAGAAAATTATCAGCAGTGATGCACACATCCACTAGAACAGTTGTCTTTCTTTTATCTGCGACAGCACGGCTCTGGCTTGAGCAGGTTTAATTTGTTATAAGTTTGTTCTCAGCCCACGCTGTGTTAGCTGTCAAGTCAAGAAAGATTGCAAGTGACACGGAGCCAGGGCTGAAATTCAATTCCAATCAGTCTTGTTTAATGTGATCGTATTAGAGGTGCAAGCAGGGAAATCGATGACATAATGCTGCCGAAGAGAAACATGACAGGGGGGGGGGGAATTCTGTGTGTTTATTTCTTAGGAAATATTTTCTACAGGCTTTATGTTGTAGCAATGAAAAAACACCCATGATGACATAAAACCTTTAAAGAAATGGGAGTTGTTTGCCTCCTAAGTGTTAGAGATGACCTAGTTTATGTGTTCCAGGCTTTAATATAATACAAGCACGTCCTGAAGGGGGTTCACTCAGGAAAATGCTTGCATGGACGTACGCAAACTCTCCCTCACGAGCTAATCATTCTCTCCACTTTGCCTGGCAGATAAATATTAATGAGGATTACCGTGTTACTGCAGTACACCCACTGGAAAACAACAGACTGCAACCGTTTCCCCGCTCTGTTTCTCTTTGTCACCCAATCAGCTCCCTCCACACACACACACGCACGCACACACACTCCAGCTGCCTCCACCATCTTCAGCTGAGTCTGAGCAATCTTTATAAAATGTTTTTTTTTTTATACACCCCTCTCCACCTATTCTTTCTTATCCCTCGTATACTGTCATTGCAGGATTGACACACACTCAAACTATGAATAAACTCCTTCATGTGGGTGAGTCACAGACAGTGCCTTCGTTCTCACAGAGACATGTTATCTCTGTGGAACAAAGGGCACAGATTGTGCTGGGGATATTTAAGGAACATTTCGGGTTCTCCACATCCTGTTTTGGGGCAGACGGAATTCAGATTCTTTCCCATCAACCCATCAAATTCTCCTCCTTAGAATTTTTTGGCTTCTTGCTCTTTAGAAGGTCCCATGCTGTCATGTGTGAGAAAATAGAGGCAGAAATAATGATGAGATTGTTCTGAGCTCTGCATGAAGGTGACAGTGACTGGGGATACACAAAAACAGCCATCTTTCCATCCATCCATCCATCCATCCATCCATCCATCCATCCATCCATCCATTGGGGGATGTTTTAGCAGTGGACACAAGAGTCCTACCTCACCATGGCTACCCTGCTGGCAGTCTGTCTCCATAGAGAAAACACATTATTGGCAGTTCGCCTTCAGCCTGTGCCCACAGTCAGTAGGAGATCATCTCCACATTTATTAGAGTGGCATTTAGGTTTACTTTGAACTTGTACGCAGCTGTGTCATGTCCCTATAGGTCTGTGAGTGGGTTTTGGATGGGGGAAAATTAACATTACCTCAGAGTGATGAAAGACAAGAGGGTGAGAGTCCCCGCTCTCAGTGAGGGCTCTCTTATTGAGCCCTCACCGACTCAATAACATTCCTCCTTCTGAACCTTGAGGAGAGAAGGGGGGTCCCTTTTCATGCCAAACAGGGTGTGGAACAAGGCCTTCAGGAGGTGTTTCTCTTTCTCTCCTCCACAATCTCTCCGCCTTCTCTTTTTGTTTTTAATTGGACCGACTGACCGCAGCCCTCATCTACAGTCCTGCGGGCATTTCGAAATCCCAGGAAATCAATACTGTAGCAAGGCAAAGCAGAGCTGCAGGGCCAACAGCTCGAAACTGATCCACACTAACAGGGGGTTAGGGGGTGTGATAAATAAATTAAACCTAAACTTATGCAGCTCGTTGTTGTAGAGCCTGACAATTAACTTTGCAGGAGCTTCAATGCATTCTGACTAATGTCGAGACAATAACGTCAATGGCTTGACCCGCAGATTGCTAGAGTCCAGCCCTGACCTTCTCTGCGATTGGTGCAGAAAACAAATTTTAAGGTAACAAGGATTGATTGGTATTCCTGCCTCGTCACCTGTCTGTTTGCTTCTAGATTTCAGGCGTATAATGCTAAATCACATTTGTCTGCTTGCATTCCAGCTTAAAGGGAGTCCCGTAAACATGTACATGCGAGGGAACTCCCACCTTTCTACCCTCAATGCCTCTACTTTGGTGCCCTGACAACATGTTTCCATGGGGAGCAGTTGATCCTAAAATTTAAAGCAACACAAAAACACACACATAAAAACACGCACGTAAAACACACACATGCCTGACTTAATCGGAGCCCCGCTTCCCTTTGTTTGTTTTGTTTTCAGCTTAATTTCCCCAAAAAAGAGAGCTGAGACGCTTAACATGATACCAGGATAACAAAGGCGGGTGATAATCCTAATTCTAACTGCTCAAAGGTAATCTAAGCACAAAACATCCCCCTTTTAAACTGTCAACACTGACTGCACAATTTGCCATTATATGAAACACTTAGGCCTTTTCAAGTTCTGTATCTAAGCACTTTTAGCTCTTCTGTTGCCACTCTTACTTACAGGTTCTGAAAAACCCTTGTCAGTCTGTAGTCGACAAATGTCCTATGTGAGTTTATGTAACATGGGTTAGTCATAGAGCTGCGACCATTTTGGCAAATGTTTATTATAATGCGAGTAATGCAACACCATATTTGTTGATGTTAAGTCACTTTTGTTAGAATTTTACTTGAATGTCTGTATTATGCAAAATTAAAGGAATAGTTAAGCTTTCTAAAAGTGAGATTTTGTACAAATATTACTAAATTGTAGGAATGTAAGTAAATTCTCACAGCAGTGGATGCCTAACAGCTAGCAGCCAGTTTGTTTACTTTTGTGAGTGCATTCCTTAACGTCAGGATCGGGAAGAAGCGATAAGGTGTCATAGACGGAAATTACCCCCGAAACGAAGAGTAAAGCAAGGTCAGAGATTGCTGTTTAAGTTTATAATTTCATCAACCACTGCAAATATTTATTAATGAAATGTATTACGCAAGTAATCACACACACAGCTTGGAATTTGTCCTATCCTGCCAGTTCATTTAACACAATTCTTTGTGGATCAGAACTGGTCCAAATGATGCTTCATTGGAGATGCTGTGCCATTCACACCCAGCCAGTGCACTGGTCCAATCAATGGGTGACAAATGGTGTGTGCCCTGTCACTACTCTAAAGTTACGTTATCACGGGCTTCCAACTGGAGTAGTCCCATAGATGAACACAAAAGCTTCGTGATTGTACAAAACTTTGTGCAACCCTGGCATAATTCAGCACAAATGTCACAAATGGCTAATAAATAGTTTATAACTGCAACACCGACTATATTTTATTTGCATGGCAGCCATTTGATTACTTTACTCAGAGTTGATTGGTGACCTTTTCCAGTGGGGATTCTGACTTCAGGTGTGTTTTTATTGTCTTTTCTAAACTGAACTAAAAAAAATCTGACTTTTGAGTACACATAGGACATATTAGCTTGAAAGTGATATAAGAGAGCTATTGATTATAATAACCTCACATAAAATAAAAAAAAAGAATGAACAGCTTTGAGATTGAAGAACATTTTATGAAATATAAGCTGAAAAGATGCCTTGAAAAATATGATATGAAGAAAATGATGACAGTCTCTCATAGTCACAGGAAACTGCATGTTTTTCTGAAGTGTGTCATTCCTCTACTATAAACAATATGGCTCTCCTGAGCATATACAACTCCATTAAATATCTTGAAGCCAGCATCCATCACAAACTATGCTGACAGAAACATGAGGCTATTTATTTGAATTAGCAAAGACAGTATTTCTCCCTGCAGTCTGGGAGATAAAAACAATTTTGGTAACTTGGTTTTAAATGTTGTTTTAACAAATCAGTAGTTTCCAGTAAGTTAGAGCGATAGAGCAAAAATATTTAGCCAGAGGGATGAGTACAGAAAAAAAAAAATCATCATGCATGTTCATAGAAAACTGCTCAAGGATATAAAAAACTAGGCTTAATTTGATGATAGAGAAGCTTGCAGTTTAACGTTTCCATCACAACCCCCCACACTGCCACGTCAACTGCTTTACAGAAAGATATACATTCAAGTTAACACTCCACAGACTGCTGCTATCACACTTGGACAAGTCCGAGATTGGCAGAGATTAGACACAACCGAACGAAGTTACCAAACATGACAAGTCAGAACAGGACAAAGCTGAAGTGAGCATAAAAGTGAAAGTATTTAAGTGACTCAGTAAAGACAAAGTGCCTGCTTGTCTCTTAGAATGGTACATTATAGCACATAGACTATTTGCCACTGCAGAACAAAGAAAGAACCCTTTTATCAATTTATAGGACATTTTGCTTCATGTGTGATCGAATGGAAATATATATAGATAATCAGTTGAGTGTTTACCATTCATAAAGAAAATAATTTCAAAAGAACATAGTTTAACTTCCGACACAAAAACAAAAAACATATGTATGTAAATCAATGCAAGTAACCCAAGTCTTCAACCTGTCAGCACACAGATGGTTACAAGAATAGTAGGAGGTAGAAACAGGGAATGCAATCAGTGAAAGAGCAACGGAGACCCTTCCTTTCAGTATGTGGAAATCTGCTTTTCTCTTTTAATTAAGGTGATTGCCAACGGCAATTGCTACTCAACTCAAATGTTGAGCAGTTCCCACTGCTTATTAAAGAGACATGGCTGGGCAGAGTGGACAATGTTCAATAGAACATCTGTAGCACCAGCATTCAAAAATGTTGAACTCGGTACCAATTGCCATACAGCTGAATTGGTTTGAAATATTATAGTTCTGTCACATAAACATCTTGAATCTATTGTTCTAATTAGTCCAAATAAGAAGGAAAAAAGTCAGCAGTTGTTAAGAATAAGGAATTTAACAGTTACAGGATAAAAGTTGCCAGAACTTTTAATGTCCTTCATGGAAACATGTACCTTGGATTCAGCTGAAAAAGTAATTGGAAAACAGATCTCTCAATAGTGTAAACAATGACCTTATCAATGTAATCATATTGATCTGTCCAATTTCTGTTTCTGGTCATTTGAGTTGCATTTTATTTGGTGATCAATTAAAGTAAGTAATTTCAGGACAGTTTTTGTCAGCTTGACTCTTTAAGCAAAATATAAAACATTTATTCTTGTTAACAAATGTAGCACATACATTATAAAGTGTTTTACATAACTTTCCTTGTTTTACTTATAAATGTTTAATGTTTGCTTTTTCTTTTTGATTAAAAAATTAGAAAGAATTGCAAACGATCTTCTGTTCACACATTTGCTATGGTACAAGAGTTTGTGACCTCCTGCACCAGCTCACTATTTGGATTGTTAACCATCACTGTTCAGGTAAACTGCTGTACCAGCTGGTGAAGATACTCAATTTGTATTGTTTTTGATGCAAATTAGATTTTCAAACATTCATTTTTTAATCATGAATTAATTTATAAATACTGATATTTTGCCAACCTAAACTGCAGACAGTTTAGGTTGGCAAACAACTCAGGCACAACCTGAGTTGCATTAAATGGAAAATGCAATTGAATCAAGTCAAGTCAAACAGAAAAATCAACGTCAGTAAAATGTATGGTCAGATTGGTCAAATCATTATTCCTTCATTCACCAATAACTCATAGAAAAAAGTGTCATTTATGTAAAGTTGTATTAAACTTGAATTATTTTAGCACAGCTCATTGAGGAATTTGTGTCAAAGCAGGCAAGGTGGGGGAATACGAACCTGGGCTTATTAAATTGAAAGTAGTGTGTGTGCTCTTGAGTGCACCACTGTACTCTTTGTGTGCACTCGAAGAACCACAAAGAGAAACACGGCGGACCTCAAAATGCTAGCTGGAGACAGAACTTCTTCAAACATGAACAAACTCACATTACAATGCATCAAGAGACTTAGATTACAAAAGAAAGGCACTGTTCTTTTCTGTTTGATCCAGCAGGCACCTCATGATTTAGAGCTCGCTGTCTGGTATAACTTAAGCTCGAATCGCTCATCACCTGGACGCAAGCCCTATTTAACTATGATTCACTTAATACCAGCATTTACAGCATGAAAGAGCACTACTGTGCATCATAGGATGAACTGTTTTTGGGGGTAACACACTAATACAGCTGCAAACTTTTCTTCTCCTCACTCAGTTAGCTCTCTGCTGGAGTAAACAAGTTTTCTAAAGAGCTAAAGACACGGCACGCTGCAACCTGTCTTTTGAAACTGACATAAAGGGTAACTGTGAATGCACATTCCGTATCCAAGCTTAACTATTATCTTTGGCCTTTAGAGCACGCCCACCAGACACACAGAAAGCCCCTAAACACTGAAGCTTCTCTTCCACAGCAGAAACAAGCTGACTTCCAGCAGGTAATGCGTTCAGCACTCAGAGCCATGCTGCACTTCAGGCTATAAGTGGTTCGGGTGGATAGAAAAGAAACAATCTCATGTCTCAAGCCAGATTATATGGACTGTCAGAGGTGGCTTCCCCTCCAGAGCGTTCCCTGTAACCTTGACTCCCAGGACAGCAGTTGTATACATTTGCAGTGACTGAACACTGCACAGACCGACAGGCTCATCCTGACAGGAAGGGAACACTGTGAAGTATTGTCCATAGTAGAGATTAAAAGCTTTGCTCTTCACTTGACTTCCACCAACTCAGATCTAATACGGTTCCCTGGATTAGCCAAGAACCTTTTCAGATCCTGTTTCAAACACAAAGCAGCACAAGCAAACGCTGTCACACAGGCAGACCTTTAACCCTAACGCAAAGTTAAGGTTGAAGGTTGAAAGTACATCAGGGAAACGTCTTACCCTCTCTCCGCTGTTCCTCCGGAGAGTCCCCACCGGCAGCTTCAGCATCAGCCGGCGGGTCCTCCCGGGTGTCACAGCTCCCTGGACCACCATGGTACGCTCCAGAGTCTGCGTCTCTGTGGGAGTGCGAGCATGTGTGTGCATGTATGAAGTGGGTGTCCTCGCCGTCCCGTCCAGCCTGACAGCCGTGCTTCACGCGAGTTTTTACGCGTGGGTGTGCGTGCGCGACAAGAAGAAAAGTGTGGGATGTGCACAACTCTCAACTCTGGTCCTATTGAGAGCCCCTCTCTGCTCCGGCTCCCCTTCGTGTTAAAACACTGGCCATTCTCCTCCGTCTCCAGCTCTGCTTCAGTCTGCCGTTTACGAGGTGAATGACTATGTGTAAGAGTGTGTGTGTGTGTAGGGGAGGGAGAGGGAGCGCGCTTTGTCTCCCTTCTCCTCTCTCTTCTCCTGCTCCGACAGCTCCCCTCCCTCCCACTCAGTCTCACTTCCTTCAGATGGGGGCTTAACCAGGTCACTGGATTAATGTGACGTTATAGCTCTTATTAGCATACGCACTTGTGTCACATGACACCATAATAATTTTTTGAGCAAAGAAAAAAAAAAAAAAAAAATACACCCCCACTACTTTCTCTCTCTCGCACACCCAATCCTTACACAGGGAATCACGTGGGGAACCTCAAAAGGAATATGGGATGTTTTGCCATCTGGAGGGGAGATTATCTCTGAAATCCCACATCCAGCTTTCGCTCCCTGCACTGTCTAGGCTATTGGACACAATGGGAGAATATGCCACATACAGACAAACACACATCCCTGCGATCCACCATGCCCACTGCTCATGAAAGCAGAACCAGACCCTAGAATGAATTTGTTCAGAGAAAAATGGTATGTTGCTCTCCAAAGAGCAGTGACGGTAGTTTTTCTTCAAGGTATGTCCAGGGAGCGTCAGCACCCCATTCAGCTGAGTCAGTCTCCTGTATCCATCACTGTACTCTTTACATGTCCATTAAAGCTATTGAAGTCATGAGTTACAGCCACTGTGAGTGACTTACTGTCATATTCCCATCATCACTCACTGGTGGGTTCTGTTCGCCTGAGCACATCAATACTCGGCTGTCAGCTGATTAACCAAACTCAACCCGCTGACAACCAAGTATTGATACACGTCTTACACAGAGGCAATGAAGTTGGACGTTGACCTGCATGTATGGTAAGGGAACTAACACGTGGTATGAATGAAAATGTATGCACAACGTTGATTCTCTCACTTTGTCACATTAACACCACCGCCTTCACTGTATTTTTGGATATTTTAGATAGGCAAACTGTAAAATGGATGAAGAGCAACATAGGCTTTTCAAAGTTTTTAAAAAAATAAAAATCTGCATTTGTGTGCCTGAGCTATAAACTCCCCTTTCTTGATTCACCTTCATAGAATTTAATGCAACCAATGATTGCTGACCTACATACAGGTCAAAAAGTGACACTACACAAAAACTTGAAGACACGCTCCCCACAGTGAAATAGGATGAAGGTGGCATCATACTGTGAGGTGACTTTTCTTCAGCAGATGCGCAGAAGTGGGTCAGAGCAGAGGGGAAGATGGATGGATGTCATCTGTTATAGGGTGCAGGCTACATCCAGAGTGTCCCAGTCAAAGCCCAGACCCAAATCCAATTGTCAGTTGCAGCAAGACTTGAAAACTTATGTTCACAGAATCTGTGAACATCAGTTCAGTTCAAATGAGCTTGATCTCATTTGCAAAGAGTCAAAAGAACTTCTTGTTTTTAGATGTGCAATTAGAGCTGCATGAAAAACTGCTGTTCTACAGAGATCATACGACAACACAACTCTGCACAGTTTATGTGCAAAAAATAAATAAGCAAACTGGTTTCACACTAGTGGTGAAACAGAAAAACATCAAAAAGCTGCAGTCTTCATTTGCCTTGTGCACAAAAAGCAGTTGTCCTCAAAATGAACCTTGAGCTAATAATAGAGAGAAAACATGCAGATACAAACAGACAATAAAAGAAAACAAAGGAATTACTCCCTGAATATGAGACGTGTTAACAAGGGGCGGGGTAGGAAGGGGGGGCGAAGCTGCTGGATTGTTTGGGTTTTATTTCTGCCTTGTATCTGCTGAGTCTTTGTTTGTAGCTGTAATAATAAGACGCAATGGTTCTAAACTGTGCCACTCTGGCATTGTTCTGCATTAATTTACCCCGATAACTCTGCCTGCCTCTGCCCACGGCTGCCTGACTCATCCAGCTCCTGATTGCGTGTGTGTGTGGGCGTGAGTGCGCGTGTTTATGGAATTGCCCTATAGTTAGACTCTGCCCATCGCAATCAGGGAAGGAAGGAGGGGGGCTGAGCTAAATGTTTGCATTTCGAAGCTCCACAAATTGCAAAGTATTGTGTTACGGCAACATGGCGAGGGAAAGAGATAAACAGTTCAATCTTAACAGTTCCACCCCAAGAGTGTAATTCAATTCATGTTCACTGTACATCGCCATTTGTGCTCTTTAGCTCCATGTTGTTCTTTTCCTCCATCTCGACAGACCAGGATGAGCAGAAAGAGGGGGCCTGCCACCTTTTTATCAGTCCAGAACCAATCAATGTGACTTCTCCGCAGGGCTGCTTCCACTTCAATTACCATCCTCGAAGCACCGTCTGCACACGAAGGCACTGGAAAGAAGTTTACATGCTCAGAAACGGCTGCAGATAGGCCGCGAGGAATCAGGGACATGTGTGTGACTAACTGCAAAATCTAGGACAAATTTTTATTTTTTTTGGGGAGAGATTTGCTATATCTCTGGGACAGGTTGTCCTGGTCAAATTCTGTAGCTCACGGCTCACATCTGCTCACCCACTCATCAAGATGCATGTGTGGCTGAGGATCAGGGTCTGCATTTTTGCTGCTGTATCTCTCAGACTGATTAACATGTTAGACACTGGCACCAGCAAAATGAACTGATACTGAATGTTCTGTGTTTATAATTTTGATATGGTATTATAGGCAAATGAAGGCAAATGAAGACTCTGCAGCTTTTTGACTGACACACCACAATCATGCAGCCATCTGTGCCTTATAATAGAATTAGAATATATCATTCTAATGGGAAAATCAGCAGTCTATTATGTTGGTAGCTGTAGATTTGAATGGGGTGCTAGATGTGCTTTTGCCCCATTGAATAGAATTCATAGCTTTTGAATTATTCATACCAGCTTACTGGGAACACTGTGTGTTGGGTCAGTTAAATATCAGAATCTAAACTGTGCAGCTAATAAAAATTTAAAGATTAATGATCATAGCCAAATGGTTTCTGAATATGCACGTGAAAAAAAGATGAAGCTGACCCTTATTCTCTTTTCACTAAAGTCAAATCTGATTGAGTCTATGACCGTCCCTCCCTTTCCAATTTTAACCATAAGTTTAATGGTTAAGGCGAAATGTTTTTGTATCAAGACAAAAATCAGATTTGAAACTACAGAGGGAAGTCATTCTGAAAAACCACATGGTGATGGTAATGTTTTTCACTACTCTTCTCTGTTTCCATGTTACAGACCTTGCATTCTCACTTCAGGTTAATTCACAGCATGGTGTCAAAATACAAAAACAGAATGACTGAAGGAGTAGCATTATGTATTTTCCAGGCACATTACATCATTTTATAGCACAATCAAGTAACTACACTGTGTTCCAAATTATTATGCAAGTAATATTTTCTCAGATTTTCTTAAATGGTCAATGCAAATGATGGTCAGTATAATTTTAAAGTCATGAATTATTGCAGTTTAAATCGAATTTTACTGAACAAAGCTCCCCTTGAGTATTTATTAAACAGTATTTAATTCAAAAATAAAAAACTCAAAATGCACTGATCCAAATTTATTATGCACAGCAGATTTTCTAAACATTATGGATTACAATGAACTGCAAATTGTCATTCTTTGAATGTGCAGCATTAAGTGGTCACATGTACTAAAATCAAAACTATTTCAATCAAAAATATCTTAACAGACCGAGTTACCATAGGACCCCTTCTTTGATATCACCTGCACAATTCTTGCATCCATTGAACTTGTGAGTTTGTGGAAAGTTTCTGCTTGAATTTATTAGCAGGATGTCAGAAAACCTATGAACTGCAGTCCATCCTCAGTTCTTGAAGAAACTTCATAGGTTCTCAATAGGGTTGAGGTCAGAGAATGATGGTGACCACACATTTTAACAGCTGCTCTCTTCATCTGACGAATTTGTCTAACAGAAACCTTCCTCATTGCCACTCTATCTGTACAAACCCATTTTTGTTCTGAATCAGCCACAAATCCCTTCACAGTATAATGACGCTTCAGTTTTCATTAAATATCTAATGTTTTCATACCTTGTCATATGGCACTCCACTACCTGATGATTTTCGTCAGCAGAGATCCTTTCTCTTTCCCATATTGCTTGAAACCTGCGGTCTGCTTAATAATATGGAACATCCTTCTTAAGTAGATTTCCTTTCTTTGAGCTCACTAGACAAACTCATCATTCCAGCTCTCTGAAATTAATTATAGTCATTCAAATTTGACAGCACAACAAAAAATGTAATCTTTATTAATACGATGTATGTCATCTTCAGTTGTTATAAAAATGCTGTACATGTCAAATATCACTAAAAAGAAATCTGATGCCTTAAAATTGGTTTCCGTCTCTTTAAGAAGCTCCTGCTTTTTCAGACACTCCCCCTTTAGCACATCATCACAACAATTGTCCTTCATTAAGTCAAAGTTTAACCCTGGAGCCTCTCCTAGTTTATGTCTACATGCAGGCATGCTGTGATTTAAACAACAGGCCTATAATGCTATTCAAATAAGCTTGACTTAAATACCATGTTTTCTTGTCCTTCCCATTTTGATTAGTGGACTTCTTGCCAAAAGTGCTTTAACAATATGCCCAAAAGGACAAAGAATAAATAACTAAATGCTTGAGTTACATTTATGTCACAGACATTTGGGCCAGAAAAATAAGTTTTATTATTATTTATTAAAAATATGACAACTGGCCTCCAAAGAAAGTCAGAGAGTAAGGAAGCGAAAGAACACGGCACTATAATTATTGGCAGAACAAATCTATTACATAACCTAATTTCCCTACACAAGTCCCAAAGTCAATAGCCACTACACCACATGAATAGCAGCATGGTAAAATCAGTATAATTAAGTGCTTTACACATCTGGGTTGCGAAACACAGCTCAGACCTTCACACTGTTTTACCATCTGACACACTGAATTCTCTCTAACACTACAGGCTCTTGCAATCTCTCGCAGAAATGTAAACTCCAGAGATGCTGAAAAAGAAGGAACAGCAAGGCAAAGAGCAGAGCAGTACAGCTGTGATGGCAACAATCCCATCCAGCTGAGGTCTTTTTCTGCCAGAGCAGACCAGGGGGATGGGCATGAGCGAGAGAAGCCGTGTTCAGAGTCTCCCCCCCAGGCCTTCATCTCAGAGGAGATGTACAGGAAGATGGCTGGGAGGTTGCAACGTTTGTTGGGGGTGCGAGGAGGGGATTCAATTAAACTACATACGGAATGAATGCATCTTTAATAGAGCAGCTTCATTTCCCGATGTGACCGTCAGCCTTTGTGCGTGACTGTGAGGCGTGTTCAGAAAAAGGAGGTGCCACATCCCTGTTTCTCCGTTTGCCGTTCCCTCACAGCTCTGCGGATCGGCAACACAACACAAAGCAGCTTTGGCAGCGGGTGAGACGACGTCACCTTCTGGCATTTTACGGCAAATGATTCAGTCAGACAGATCGTGTCATTATTTCATTCAAGTCAAAGGATGCTTTCATGTCATTTGGTGGATAATGTTTCTTGGAACATGCCATTTCTTTTTCACTTTGCTGTACAGAACACACAGATCTGACCTTCGACCTGGAAAGAACTGCTTCTCCCAGGGAAGCAGTTCTTTCCAATAGCTATGTCCACGGACAGAAGAAAAATGCTTCAGTTACATTTATTTCATTGAAATGTGTGCCAGTAAAATCACTTTTGAGTCAGTTCAAAACAAAAACATTTTTTCTTAACATAATTTCTCCCCCTATTGGTATTAAAAGTTGTATTTTTTCACATTTAAAAGAGTGAAAATTTGGTACAGCAATAAAACATCAAGTTAGAAATGTGAAAAACACTAAAAAAAATCTATAATTAGGTATAGCTATTAATATTTATGGTGTTTCAGTAAGCAGAGGAAAAAAAAATAAACCACTTTTTGTTTGCGTATCAAACAAAAAGTGATACCAACTGTGAGGGACCAAACTAAAAAGAGAACAAAAAGGTTAAAAATATTCAATTTAATTCTTCAAAAAAGGTAAACAAAAATTAAAATTCCATACAAAAGGAAAAATAACAAATTTGAAACTAATTTAACTGAGGTCAACTGAACTCTAACCAAACACAAAACAAAACTGACCTGATTCTTGATTCTTCAGAAGTGGGACAAAATGGATTTACATTTTTCCAATTTTCTTTTTAATTATTCCTCAAGTTTATGTATTTTTTGAGAGAAAGTCGTCACCTGGTTGAATAGGCCTAATAAACCTGTCAGCTGTTTTTTATTATTATCTGTTTTCTGTATGCTACATTTGTATATTTTGTTATGAAGATGTGGGAGACAGCTTTCAGACTGATGCTGAAGTTACAAACTTGTAATTTTTTTGATAGATGATGAGACTGATTTAAACATGACAGTCAATGCAATCAAACATAACTTAATCATACCAGAGCTGATGGATTTTCTCTCAAGTATTCCACTAGTGAAGCATTTAAAATTTTACAGGGATGTAATAGACTCCATAAAAAAATGTCTGCCTTGAGATAAAAATGGATTTACTACAAATTCCTACTGAGACAACACAGCAGTGACACACTTTTCTTGTTGTAAGGGGGGCTGCAAAAGAACTTCTTTCCCTCTCCACCTCTCAGCTCTCCTGAATCATTCATATGCAATGGTGTGCTAATGAAAATTGCTGTGCACCCTTGGATATAGCCATGTACTGCTGCTGCTGCTCTGAGCCAACGAGCAGCAGCAGCAGAGATATAGGGCTTTGGGGGTTCCTCTCCGCTGGAGGATGGAGAATCGCTGTCATTATTCTAATGACCCTTAATATTCCTCCGTTTCACACAGTTAGAGTCACTGATACTCTAATCTGATTTTTTCTCCCTCTGTATATACAGTATATATTGGGGGAAGGGTAATTGTGCCTTAAAACTCCCCAAAATGTTAACATTTTCATGAAAATTAGATGTCTGCACCAAGACATGGTCTGCTGGTAAGCTTTTCCATAATGGTTGTTAATTTTCCCTGCTTTAATTTGATGGTTCACTAAAATGAGCTCATCTCTTCATCCATGTGTGTGTGTGCATGTGTGTGTGTGTGTGTGTGGGTGTGTGTGTGTGTGTGTGTGTGTATGTCTGCCATATGCGTGTATGTTCATCCACCCGACTGGAAAGGTTACGTGAAATTTGAATTTTTCTAATTTAAGTATGCAAAGTGGGCAGATAAGCATCTGCTTTCCAGCCTTTTTCAACAATTAAAACAAATAAATAAATAAGCAGTCTAATTAGCGGAGGGGAAAAGCAGAAAAAAGAAGCATTTCCGTTCTTTCCATGTCACAAGCAAAGCACCATTAATCCAAATCCAGTTGTGGCCTGTAAACGCTAATCTTTATCGCTTTGGTCGGAAATCGTCTGTTAAATGTGCAAAAATGGCTAAATCTCCAAAATAGGTTCTTAGATTGGAGCATATATATATATGTATCTAAATATGCATACATGAAACAGTGACATTTCAGCCGCCTGCAGCAGAGGATTGAATGTTTGCTAATGCACACCAGAGGCGCAGCATATCTGAGGAATAAGGGTAGATTACGGTTGCTTATAACAGATGCTGGTCCCTGTAAACAATGTTAAAGGGAAACAGCAGCTTAACAACCAAACTCATTACAGCAGCCGGGTACATCAAAGCGAGCGGGGGCTCCGCTGTTACCAAGCCCGCAAATGTGCCTGAGCAGAGGTAAACCACGCAAGACTCCACAAACATATGTTTCTGGATATGACGGGGTGGGAAGGTGCACTTGGTGTACCCAAACGTTTCAGGGGACAGAACAATCTCCCTCTGACCATGACTCTCGCATTCAGTTTTATCATAAATTTCACATTTCCTCACAAAGTTTTTAACTTGCAGGACTAACCCTATGCTGAGTCATGTGTTCATTAGGACATTCACTGCAGACTGGATTGCTGGTTTCATCCCAGATCTCCTTCTTATGCACAGGAGCTGCATGATTAACCATCTGAACTTTTTTTTTTTTTTCCATGCCAATTATTGAGCAAACATCTGGATGAGGCACTAACATATGTTGGCCTCTGGTCTCTAGATACAATTAGGAGCTGGAGAGATTTTACACATGAAGTACAGAGAGAAACTCGAGGCAGGATGGGAAATTTAATCTAATATCACTTGTTCAAAGTTAATAAAACAGTAAAAGGAAATGAGGATTAACTTACAAAAACGTCCAACAGCATGTGTTCCAGGGTCACTTCTAGGTCTTCTAGGCGAGCTGCCAGAGTCATCTTTGTACTGTTCTAGCAGCTGATTTTGCAAAAAGCTCTCCTTTCAAGAACTTGAAAGAACTACTTGACCTACTACTTTTTTGCTAAAAAAAAAAAAAAAAAGAGTTTGAGCTTGAAATTAGTCTTATATGTTAAACCATTTCAGTCACAAAATTCAATTTCTCCAAAGAATTGTGCCATATCAGCTTCTAATTATCTCCGCTTTCTTTCTTTCTTCCAGGACAGATTCCCAAATGCAGCTGCTCCAAACCAAATCCGATCAGCAAAGCATATCTGTGTCCTGCAATGTTGGCTCCAAAACTTGGCTATGTTTCGGTCGGTGCTCCAAAGCTGGGTGAGGGCGCCGTCACAACGCTTCATCCGTTTCCTGAACAATTTACGACTAATGCTGAAGAAAGAAGTCAACCTAGATTACTTTGTAAACTTCTAAAATCTGAGTTATCATCCATGACTGAGATGAAGACACGCACATGTTCCTGTCAGAAAAAGGGCAGATGTCTCTATTCCTGTTGGGCTGCAGTATGGAACGAGACTGATGGAAGAGCACAGATAACGGGGGGGAAAGGAATATTCTGAGAAGCAACTTCCTGAAGTCACATGTCTCATTAGGTTTTTTCCCCAACATCTTTTAGTCTTACATTTTTTGACTTGCTTACACAGTTATGCCCACCCCTCTTTCCTTCTATCTGTCTCCCTCATGTCCCTTTGCCTTTTTTGGGGTCTCTGTCCACAGTGCACTTCTTTGTTTTCATGGTGAGCCTAAGGCAGCTGATGCACAGTTCTGGGTTCTCTTGGCTGGGGTCATCCTCTCTAACACTGGGCCCCTCATCAATGGGCCTTTGTGGCAGGCTCATTAAGCCTTGGCCCTAGTTGCTGAGGCTCCCACAAACACACCAATACAGAGAGAACAAAAGCGATATGGCCTGAATCGATGACTGGAAGCTTATGTAACAGTAGCAGGGAGGGGCAGGCAAGGGGTGCTAGACAGGGCATGTGGAGTAGAGGAGCGATTGGGAGAAAGAAGAGTGCTAGGCAAAGAGGATGATGATGCACTACAGAGGGGATTTGGCTAAATGGGAGGAAAGAAGCAGAAGGGGAAGAAGAACGAAGGATGTTGACAGGACATCTATAGAGAGGGCTTGTTTTTGTTTTTCTGGAAACTGCTGGTGGAATGTAGCCCTCCAACCCCCCTCACTCAACTATCATGACAGACAAAGGGGAAGAAACAGACTGGCTGAAGTCTAGCTGGGCCGCAGTAGAAACAGGATATGAGAATAAAGAGAGAGGAACTGAGTGACTGCATTGACATGCATGCAAGATACCAAGAATTCAGAGTGCTGAGGCGAAATCAGAAAGTGGATTCATGCTGTTAACATGAGGTTCTCTGATTTTCATTGCACAGCAACTTAAAATATGATTCGTGTCACATTTTCACATTTTGTGATATACAGGTTTGAGCTTAAATGTTGTTCATTGTGATTTTATCCAATAAATACACAGAAAGTTTTGAATCTCTGCAAAGGGGAACTATTTTCCCCAATTTTTTTATATACTCCAACATTTTCTGTAGCAACAAAACATGTACAGAAAAGGTAATGATTAACAGCTAACATATTATTCATCGTATTCCTAGTTTAACAGTTTTTAAAAACTCCTTCAATCGGCTCCTTCTGTTTCATCTCTCTTTCATCTCATGTCAACCTTCTTCTTTTCCCAGCACAGGCCTTATCTGACAGTGACCTTTGACCTCCCGCCCCTTACAGCTGTGAGGTCAACAGCCACTCATCAGTTCTCAGATCAGTTCTTGGCTCTCAGAGCAGAGAGGTGTGTCAGAAGCTTCTGCACAGACTTGATTCAGTGCACCCTTTAGGACACACATGTACACACTGACACTGTAATACACACCATTTAGTGTTAACGAGAATACATCCATCAGTTTATTGTTGCCCTCAGGAGGCTTTCCCGTCTCCCTTATGTTGCTCTTATTGCTGCCTGCTGTGAATATGTAGCAACCACACATTAACAACTGAGAAGTATCCCTCTAATTCTCATGTGCACGTTGCTCAAGCGCTGCTAATACCGTGTTTTACGTCGTGAAGACGGACAGTATGCGGCCACTAAGACTTGTACGGGGGACAGCGTGTGGATCATGAAAGCAGACAGGAGCACCGGGAGCCGCAGGTAGCTTATCCAAACCAGCATTCATCAGTAGTGAAGAGCTTAACCCCCAACAGAGCACCAAGATAGGACAGCATGTCCCAGTGTGACTCCTGTCTTGGAGTGGTGAGGGTTAACCCAGATTTCTGTCCGTAATCCAAACAGTTTATATGGTGATAGGGGAAGAAAGCGGAAATGAAAAATTAGGCTGATTATTTTAGAGGCATCTTGAATGCAAAATACTTAAACTGCATTTGTGTAGCCGTATGTTAATGCACATGAGAATCCTTGTAAAACCATTGGCACTGTCACCTTGCAACTGTTGATGTAATGAATCATCACAAAGTACAGCAACCACTGATAACACAGTTAAAAATCTGAAATATGGAAGGTGAGTCTCATATGTCCTTTTGAAATCTCTAACTAATGTTAGAGGTTCAATATGAATCTAGTAGGATTCATATTGATTTGACTTCTCACTACACTGAATAGCTTCCCTGATGTTGCTGAAAAGAAGTGCCTCCTCAGCAATGTTAGTCTTTAGTTGCTCCCAGCATAATTTGTTCTACTGGGGATGGTGTTAAGTATTTCACATAGAAATTTATGCTGTTTTCAACATATTGAAAACAGCATATTTAAGCCAAAAGGCTCATTTTTGCATCCAGCTGACCAGAGGTGGTTCTTTCACTGTTGGATCTCCAGTAAGAGATTGTGGCAAAATGCAAAGGGAAATTTTTATGACAGCATCCTTCTTCTTGACACTCTTATATCAGAGTAAAAGATGCAACTGTACACTCTTTTTAACCATAAATCATTTTTTTCTTCCACTTCACAATCATGAGTTGAAATTGTTTGCACAATTGTGGTTGAAAAATAGCTTATTTGCTGTTTGATATATTTGATACAGACAAACGTTTAGCTTGGTCGTCATCTCATGTTATTTGTACACATAAAACAATGGGTCACAACTGCCCTGTAACAACTTGCATTAGCTTAAAATGATCTTACTGGATTCAGCGCCTTGGAATCAATCACGCTGAAGAAGTCGAGGTCTACGACGTATTTCCATTGTTTGCCGTCAGCAGATTCCTCCTGAAAGCAGACTGTCCCAGTAATCCAAACAGGTCTGAGAACATGAGAACTGTGACCACCACAGCAGCTCATACAGTGCATGTCAGCCGTGTTATAGCCCCAACAAGCTTCTCTGATTGTGATTCATACTAAAAGCTCCGAGGGCAGTTTTCCCCCTTAAATCTAATTTTCAGGAAGTGAGGAGAGCGCAGATCTGTAAGAGTCTGATTGATCGTGATGTCCAGCTGGTGTTGGAAGGTAGGGATGTGTGTTAATCAAATTCTTGGATGTCTTCCAAGTGATTTCAGCTTACACACACCCAACCCCACACACATGCTTGAAGATTGTATCTACTCAAGACATGTTGATAAATCCTCTTAAGCACCTGTTCACATCCAACTGTGAAAAGGTTTACTGTCGGTCTTCAAAATGGAAATGCTGGTGCTAAAAATGCTACTCTTGCAAACTGGACATAGAAAAGCTTTATGGAGCCATTGGGTTGAATACTATAAACAGAATCTTTCACAAACATTTTTCTAAGATGAAGAAATAAATCTGCTCTACTATCAGCTGTTATTCTTTATTTTCCAGTTATTACATTGTAACCCCATCTTTGTTTGCCTTATAGGTTGTAGGACAGCAAGTAGGGACGAAAAAGATTCTGCTTAGTCATTCTCTGCGGTGCTCTTTGTAATTTGAACTTTGCTGTGTCACCCTGCATCCCAGATCTGTCACTCCTCATTACCGGTGAATGGTGCTGTGCAATATGTGTCATCGGGTTCATGTGTGATCGCAGTTTTGGTTTTTGCAAAGATACGTAGAGAGATGGATGAGGATGCACTCTTCCATTTTACGTCATCCTTCCTTGGGATTTAAAAAGACATGTTCATACACAGTTTAAAAACAATACCTACTAATCCTTCTTTTCATTAACAAAAGTGCACAGCAAATAAAAAAACATTCATTCATTAAATATTTATTTTGAATTTACATGACATTTTTCTATTTATATTTTATTTGTACTCATTTTACTTCACATTCTGACAATATCTAGTGAATTGGGGAATAACTGATTGTGTAATTGTCCAGTCAGCCTGTAATAGTGCGCCAAAGCAAATGCAAACTTTGACGAAGACCAAGCTTGGCCACAACATGTTGGTCAGTATTTATTTTGGTCGAATTACCATGTGAAATAAAGGCATTTAAGATATTTTACTGCACTGTTAATATGTTTTATGAGCACTTGCTGTTTTCACAGTAGGACTTGTTTTGCACTGAAGTGTCCCACATTACCTACAAATGGATATATTCAAAAGAAAGTTGATTAGTCGTGTTGTATTGTGCCACCAAAGGCATTTAAACATTTAACAAGGGACTTGCTTTTACAACAAAACCTGACATATTGAGACTCACTGATTTTACAGACAAAATGTAGTTAGTAGCTTTAAAATTCAGGGCAGTAAATGAGGAAAGTTTAAATTCAAATACATGAACATGGTCTTAAAAATACAAATATGCACACAATTTACGTTGCTCTAACATTATCTTTATCTCCCCTATGCTGCACAAGCCTCTTTCAGCAGAATGAGTGCATGTTTGAAAGGAACTGAGCACACAGAATGCGACAGAGGCATATTTCAGAGGCTGGTTGTGTGGAGGCACTGGATTGAGTCACGCTCCAGCATTTTCTGCCCCAGTAAACCTAGCCCACTTTATCCTGTGCTGAGGACGCTTCCCAGCCTACAACATGGCCAGAAATAGACACAGCATAGAATCTATTTCTGAAAGGAAAAAACCCAGAATGTCAAGAACTATGTTAAAAAGACGGTGATGGCTGCATGCAAGTCTTCTCAACTTTTAGGGCTTACTATAGTAAGTCCTAAAAGTGATTCCTAAATGTGAGTAAGCAGCTTACGCACGTTGCATGTGAATCCTGGAATTTTCACACAGAACAGAAAATCTGATTTGTAGCAATGTGAAACATGAATTTTTGATGATATCGTTACATATTAAAACTCTACAGACCAGATGATAGTAGGAAATGACTTATACATGATCCTGAGCTTTGCTTACATTTCTGTGTTCTATTATTATGGATTGAATCTCCTATACAATGCTAAATTTGTTAGATTGATATTTGTGTACCAAGACATCACTTTTTTCATGTCAATCAGCTAAAAGGTTTTTATTTAAACTTATACAATATTATTAGTGCTAGGTCACTGTTTCCTCATATGGTGGATAGTTCACATTTTTCAGATTTTTGTCTCATGCTGTCCTACGAGCAGGATGCAGCTGTCTTTATGACAGTTGTTTGTGAACGCTCCCTTTTATAGACACAGAATCAATATGATCTCATCTTCCAAAAGCAAACAAGCACAATTAAGAGGTTGCAACTGCACACATCCCCCAAGACTCACTCAGACTTGCATTTCCTCCATTTTTGACCAAGACAACATGAAATACTCATTCTAACCCTTAACAAATATGCACACTTTCTCCCTGGGGTGCGGTAACCCAAGCCAGACTGCGGTAGCTCCACCTCCTGCTTGAGGCAGAAGGCTAATCTGCTTGTTACTGTACAGATGGGCCCCACACCTTGGACAGGTGCAGCAGCTCCTCAGCTGCCACACAAACCAAGGCTGAACCCACTCAAGCTTGTTGTCTTTGTTGACTTGCTGAGAAGGGAAGTGGAAGGGGGGAGGAGAGCCTCTGGGGTTCAAGGAAAGGGAGAGGTAATCTGAGCAGTGCATCTCTACCTTTTGACGCTACCTCAGGCCATTATTTTTGCCCTTGCATGAAGTTTTTTTTTTTCTAAATTGAAACTGACAGTTCACCACTATTCTGTGCATTTCAAGCCATCACTTTGGTCTCATTTGTGTCTCTGTACCTTGTAGGTAAAATAGATTGAATAATGCAGGATGTCGAACTGTATCGAGTTCGGGATGGAGGGCTGGCGGACCCCCTGAGGAGTCGTCCTTGTCCGCTAGACAGACCAGTTACCTTCCACCCTTCTCTTGACTTTGTCCTTTCTGTGCTTTTCTGTCTACAGCGCAACAAAGAGATGCAGTGACCGACATGGTTTGAACATCTCCAAGTCAAAATCTTGCCTCTTCCTACATTTTACCAAATATTTTACAAAAGTATTATGGACTATAGTTTTGATTGATTGGCTGATTGATTGGAAAAAGTCATTTAAATTATGAAGGAAGAAAAGCTAGCTTCCCCATTTTTAAAAAGTAATTGCCCCCATGACCCCTTTCGTAAATCCAGTATTAATTGTGATGATCAACTACATATTTTAGCTGAATAGCCACACCCGGTCCTGAATACTATCATTGATGTAAAATCAAGAAATCACTTTAATAGTACGAGTCTGACAAAATGAAGAATGCTGAAAGATCAAATCAATAGAAAAACAGATAAGAATCCCAGCTAAATGTGAAAAGGTCATTGCACTCTGAACCTAAAACATGGGAGACATTTAACAGTTTGGAAATCATTACAAAGCCATTTTAAAAGGGGTTGGGGACCCAACAAACCACACTAGGTGCCATTAGGTACAAATGGATAGAATATGCAACAGTGTTGAACCTTCCTAGTTATGGGAAATTACTCCAGGAGAGCTCTGATGGCTCATCCTGGAGGTCAGAGAACATGTGAAGCTCTGCAGGCCCCACATGCCATAGGCTCAGTATTCATGACTCAATGATAGGAAAAGGACTGGAGAAAAAAAAGAGTGACCACGAGAAGCTGGATGAACTTCACAGAATACATTGGCTCGACTCGTTCTTGGATTATACAGAAAGACTCATCATAGATGATGATTCACTTCATTCACCAATGACTTGGCCCTGGCAGTTATTAGGTTTATTAGGGACACTGACTCTCTTCCATTGGATTGGGTTAAGGTTTTAATGACTTTTGCTTCATAAATATCAAGGGTTATCCTTACGTAACTGTAACCTGTAATACATCTTCACTGCCTGCTCAGTTTGCCACATGACGTACTCTTGCAGCTGCACTTGCAGATTTTTATATTTACTTCAGTTATACTTGGTTGATATGAAAAATCATTTGATCTGAAAAATTTATGTGAGACGAAAAGAACAAGCAGATTCGATCTGCAAGGGTGAAATATGTTTTCTTATTGTACATCTACCTTTGTCTAATGACTGGATCAAAACCATTCCTTTAAAAAAAAAAGCAGAAAAAAAAAACAATGAACAGAACACAAAAAAAACAACAAAACAAAGCAAAAAACCCCAAAAAAACAACAACAACAAATGAGCAAAAGCAGTTTCATAAAAAAAATGAAGGTGCGGTGGCTGATGTTGGGGGGTGGGAGCATGGGGGTATAGCCCTCTTAATTGCCCCTCAAGTCGACAGCAGGAACAATAGGAAGGCCACTCAGTCACTGACACAACTCGTAATTATTAATCAAGCTCAGCTTTTAACATATGCTCCCCCTTTCAACGTATTAGCCCCTCTTTTTCTCTCTTTCCCTTTATTTCAAGCCTTCGCTTGCTGCTCTTTGTGTGCTTCTTGGACAGCCGGAGGAGCAGGATGAGGTCATTAATTATATACCCACCACATCCCTGGTCGCCACGCACACCTCTTTCTGTCGCCTGATCCCTCTGCTTGTATGTCTGTGAGAGTTCCGATGACGAATGGGAGAAATTCTGCTGTCGTCTGGGTCTTCTGGGGCCAAACAGCCAGCACTCAAACACAGCAGCGGACAACTGCCCATTAGAGCCAAAGGTCTAGTTTATTGTCTTCATTTATCACAAAGGATACAATAAAGAGAAGGCAGGCTGCACCTGACGGCAGCAAATCTTAACCAATATGAGGTTGCCCCTCTCCCCCATTTTGACCTTCTCATTGCAGCCATGAGGTGAGTCTTACAGCTTTGTCCTTACAGGAGGAGCTGCAGGAAAACAAACACCACTTTAGCCACAGGCTCCAAAGGACCTGATCTGCATCAGCTGGTCATTCAAGCGCTAAAACTCATTATTCACGGGACCCTTAGGCAAAGCAAATAATGACATCTTGCAGCGCCCTCTGGCGGTCTGAAAGGAAACAGCGGCTGACTGAGTATTCTTGAAAGGGGAATGGGTTCAAGTGGCAGGCAGCTTTGCCATTTGAACAGATAAATGCATTATCAGTTTATAAGATAAAGCTTTAATATTTCCAAACTACTTCAGGAGAAGATCTCTAAACTAGTTCCAAGGTGAAATAACATTTTGACACCAACAATTTGTGTTCCACAAAGTTAAATGTATATTTAAAAACTGGGATGTTAGACAACTTGGAAAGACAAGGTTCATATAATTAGAGTGCATCAAACAACAACAGCTGCAGCAATAAACATGCAAACACCTCTAGACATGTATTAATAGCCTTAGCAGCAGAGGCAGATGCTCACATCTGTTCAGAATAAAACCCACATGCATACATGTGCAAACCCAAAGACACACACGAGCATGTGCTATAAATCTGACACACGTCACCTTTAATTGTTTTAACAAGCCATAACGAGAGCACAGAGGGTCAGAGACACGTTTAGGATGATGTAAGTATCCCTGGGAGGATGGATGAGCATCCGTCTGGCAAGTGTGATTTCATATTTGGGTTTAATTCAGCGAAATGGCAGCTGTCTACACATGGGAGGGAGGTGGTAACAGGATATGTGGCAGCACTTCCCTAATGTTAAAAAAAAAAAAAAAAAAAAGGCAAAACATAATGCGTTGCCAGCGAGGTACAATAATGTCAGGCAGCAAGTCTGCAAACATACCAAATTTATCCAGAGGATGCAAAATGCAAAATTTGCTATGCACTTGCACAGGAAATGTTAGTTTTTTTTCTCCAACCAACTGTAGATGATAATTTTCTCTGAACGTCTCAGAGTTACTACTGCATTTTTCAGAAAGAAAAATGATTATTTCTCTAACATCCAGCTGCTATCTGTTTTTATTCTCCTCCATCAACCCATCCTTGGATTCACTCAACCAGGTCTGTAGCTGAAAAATCGACATTGATAAGATGTGTGATGGCAGCATATGGGTCCCTATGTCTGAGGGCTGAGCCTGCAGACGCACAGAGAATGCAAACGAAGCAGCAACACACACACACACGCATGTTTTCTGGATGCAGATTATTTGAATATGCCATGCATCTGTACAGTGTTCAGTATCTCCATGACCAGTCATGTATGGAAGCCATAAATTAGTCATTAGCGCACCAGAGCATAGAAATTGTAAATGTAAAATGGGGACGTGGTGCTTTAGCTAAAGACGTTTTTAATGAAACGAAGTTCATAAAACAAAGTACAATATTGTGAAGAAGTTCAATATTTTTCATTAATTTCAAGAACATAAAACTGATGAATTACAGATTTGTTACACATAGAATGACAGATAAGATAGTCAAAACCCAAAATTCGTTTTTTCAGAAAATCAAACCAATATTTACATTACCATAAAAAGGAAGTGCAAACAGCAATGACAGAGTAACTGATCATGCCTCCTTTTACATGAATTACTGCATCAACTTGTATCAGTGTACGGGGAAGACATTAAGGAAAAAATGGGACTCAAACAAAGATGAATGCACTTTCAAATATAAAGCTTATTTTGATAGTAATGCATTTACTAATTGGTATTGAAGCTTATTCTCTTCTGAACTGCAGTTTTTGTAGCAGCAAGCTCCCTCTGTATATCTGAAAATAGCTGTAATAAAAATGACATGGTAAGTAACCTCATCTTTCAGGTAGAAGCTTCACCTGGAGGCAGTAAAACCACACATTAATGCCTATATCCAACCAGTGGAGGCCATTAGTACAAAAATAAAATACTCCTTTGCGGCTTTAAGGCTCCTACTTTACTAATTACGCTCAAAAGAACATGAACGCCGGGAGCTAGAAACACTGCAGCCAGGGACTGAACCTGAGTCTCTATGGTGTGGGAGGAGTGATGGCAAGTATGAGCTGCAGGCTGCATTTGTAATCATAATAGTATACCTCGCTTCATGTGATCAGGTCAGAAGTGGAACAAAGCAGTGGCCGCAGGAGACAGAATGTAGCTACATGTTGGGTTTCAAGTGATAAAGGTTTCCTCAGCATGCTGTTCCAGGATAAAGGAAGCTGTTACGGCTCCATCTTGTCTTTTCTTTCTCAAATTCACTTCTTTGAAAGAGATTATTTAGTAGGCAGTGTGCAAACAGCTGCTAAACTCGTTGTTTAAAGGTAGCATTCACATTGTGACCTCAGTGGCCAGAAAATATAAATCTGTGTTTGGAATGAGAAAAAAGCAATAAAAAGGAAATTCAATTGAACAAGAAGATAAAGAAAAGGGAAACCAGTGGATAAAAGGAGTTTGTATTTTCCTGTAAGCAATGCACAGGGGGCAAAACAAATATGTTAAAGATGAAAATCTACATTTTTGGCCAAGTTGCAAAATTCTACATTCATAAATCTGACTGGATCATTCTCTGTGTTGGTATTGGTAGCATTACGCTGTGGGGATGATTTTCTTCAGTAGGGACATGGAAGCTGATCTGGATTGAAGAGAATAAGGACAGAGTTAAAAACAGAAGAATAAATGATCACATTCTAGCAGAGCAGCAACCCTAACAAAACAGTCAAGGCTACAGTGGAAGGGATGATGATCAAAATGTCTTCATATGTCTAGAAGGACCAGGGAAAGTGCACCTAAATTGACTTCAGACAAAAATTATGACAACTGCCTGAATTTGCTCTTTCCAGATGCTCTGCATCCAAACTGACTGAGGTTCTGAATGGGTCTCAAGATATGAAAAGCTGGCTGCATTTGCAGCACACAAACTACAAGAAATCAACTCTGAGAGGCCAAATATATAAGTATATATGTTACATTTTTGAGTTATTATTGTAAGATACATTAACGTTTGAGGCTCTAATTTAACAAAATGTGAAAATATTCAGACCACGATAAGAGTATAAAAATATTCAAAGAGTATTTTCTGCATCGGGGGAGCCTGGTCTTATATTTGATCAACTTTTATATTTATGTCTCGTTTTTTGTACATTTCTGTGTCAACGTGGGATCATAACAGCATTCCAGCACAAAAAAGAACAACTTTGCAATTGCTATTCTCTCATGGCTGCCCTATAAAACTCTCCCTCGGGATAATCTATCTGATGCAATTACACAGATAGAGGCAATGCATATAATGGGATCGGTGAAGGCCCTTTTAACACTGGCTATAACAATGATACACTAAATTAATGCTTGCATGGGGTGAAGTTATCGTCACTATCTATTTGTTTGCTTCCTTATCAGAAATGATTTAAAAATGCCTGAAGACAGACTGCAGCAAGTGAATTGGAAAATTTGCATTGCTGCTGTCCTTCATGGGCTGAATTTGATCCTGGCTGGTTGTACATTTTATGCTGCTTGAACAGGACAAAAGAACATTCGACACGCTTGACCCAGCAAGGTGCACATATTCATGCACACATTCACTCAGATATTTCAAACAATGTGAATGAAATGTGGAAGACAATTGTTTTTTCCTTTTACTTCTTTTGTCAGTATTGGTAGAAAATGGGGTTCGATATTCAAAAGAGATATTAAGAAAATCAACGACCTTTATGGAAAACTATCATGACTTCAAGGAATTTGACTGAGAACTGAAGAGTAAAACTGTAATCTGAAAAAAAAAAAAATCACCCTTATGAGCTTTACAAGTTTCTCAAAAGTGAAGTGTTCAGCTGTATTCAGTCCTGTTTATTCGGATACTAAGTAAAATTCACTGTAACAAGCTGCCCTCAGAGTTTATTGAATTAGCAAATAGATTCCACCTGGTTGGAATCACTTTCAATATAAACCTTCCTGTTCTGAAAACGCCACAGCTTTGCTAGAAAACTCTGGTCAATAAACAGCAGCCAGAAGATGCGCAGCAAATAACCTGAAACAGAAATACAGCTACAATTTTTCAGACAGGAATTTGAGTCCCTTTGACATCTTATCCAAAACTAACGTCTATTAACAGGAAAGTGTCTCAGATGACAGCTGGGATATGAAGCTCTATATTCAATAAGCATATGTGCGTGCTTCAGTGTGTGTGTCCATGTCTGTGACTGCGTGCGTGCATGCGTGTGTGTGTTTGTTTGCATGTCGCCCATGTGGCTCCAGCCACCAGACTTCCTTCTGCTGGCCTTTAAATGCTGCCAGATAACCTGCTGTGCATCGGCACATAGTGAGTGTGTGTGTCTCAGTGTCTGAGCGCATTGCCAAAGACGATTCCACCTTCTGCGACAGACCCCCTAGTCCACCAACTCTACCTTTCTCCTATAATTATTTTCATCTGAGCAGCGAGGCGGTTGGGATTCAAGGCCATGGGTCTGGTCACTCTCCCCGTAGCTCAGTTTCTCTCCTCTCTACCTTGACTTAACTCTCAGGACAAGCTGCCTACTTTGAAAATGAACCACATGGAGGGTTTGATGCATTTTAATAAAAAAAAATTGTATTTCATCAAAATGAAAGAAGAGAGGAGGAGTTATGGTGATTATGATTTACATATGCAGATGAGAGACGCGTGTAGATAAAGAGTCTGTAGTTTAAAAGGCTCTTTTGTAATGGAAAGGTGAAGGTTTGTGACAAACACCAGAAGACAAAAGTGGAGATACTGACAGACACAGAGCTACAAAAGAGAAGCAGCTGAATCTCTCTGATTGAACTGATAGAACACTGACAGGGTTAATCTCTAGATAACAACTCCCTATTGATTAGCGTGCACACATGAGCCGATTAGAGAATTGATACACAGCACACACACTTACAGCCCACATGATCTCCAGAGAAGACTTTTCTGAAGCTTCAGATCCTTGTCCTACTGACCTATATGCATAAATAAGACACAAGAGGAATTCCCATCGGGGTCTTTTCTCTTTTAAGAGTCTTTAGATGTTCTGTTTGTTCAGATCTATAGTTTCAAGACGTAAACAAGTCCTTCATGTTTACAGTAAAATTGAAAAGCGTGTGACGTTAGGAAGAGAGAAGTTATGTGCTCTAATTTTCAAGAAAAGTGTCTTATTGTTCCTTATTGTTATTATTGCAAAATGAATAAATGTGATGATAAAAGCAACCAAAAAGATAAATAATCAAACAGGGAATAGGAAAAGAAAAGCAAACAAAAGAAAGTCACAGAAATAATAATAATGAATTTACTAAAAGCAAAAACGTCTCATGATTGATCTGTAAAAACTAAGGAAAAATTCAGCAAGAGCTTATTTTTCATGTTGTCACTCTGAGGTAAAAGTCAAGTGTGGTCTAATGATGCCTTTCAAAAAAAATATATACACTTTTTTGTTAAATACAGTACAAATTTAACGTACATCAGTTTTGCTCTTTGGCAACCTGTACCTCACTACTCCACAAAGACAAAACATTACTCTGTCTTATATGCAAATAAACCAATATAATTTGATGAAATAAAGACAGCCAAAATTGAAATTCATGTCCACGCTTGATATTTTCTTTCATCTCTGAAGCCAAGTGAAAAGGCATTAACAGAAGATTATGCAGGGCAAAGTTTGACAGAGTCCTCTGCTTGATCATCATTCCCCTATTCGCAAATCTGCTAAACTCACTTTGATGCCCAGACAGAGATACGCGTACATCATCTACCGGCTATGGGAAGTTCATTCTTGCTGATGAAGATTAATCCAAAAAATCATTTAGTTATTAAAAATGACTCGGATAGATTTGCCAGAAAGCGAAAATCTGGCCAGAGTCGCAGACTGCACCGTCTTGATTCTATGCCATATTACAGAAGCCAAGTCTAGCTTTAAAAAAATGGAAAACCCCTGCTAGTGCTTCTCTTTGGATTAGATGACGAGCCGATCTGCAAACAGCAATTATAATGCTCATATTACCTGCCAAAAGCAGGGCAAGGGGCAGACAGGCAGAAGGAGAGACAGACAGGTGGGCAGACAAGCTCAACTCTTGGCTTGAAAAGAGGTGCAGTATGTAAAGCACGGGACTAAAGAAAAAAAAACGAGATTAAAACAAACAAAAGGAAAATAGAAAAGGAACATGAGTTGTAGAAGTGAAAGAGGAGAGATGAGCAGATGGTGGTCATGCATGATAACACTATCAATGGTTTAAAAGCTCACAAAGTCAAGGCTGAAGCAATACGATTTAGTATTTCAAGAATCAAATCTGAAATAATACACTAATAAAGGTGATTTTTTTTTCCCATTTAAATTTTTGTTTAAATGTTTTGTCAGAAGCAGTGAAAGGAGGGGTAAAACATGAATGGGAGACAGAAAGAGAGATTCATGAAAGATAAAGCGAAGTTAGAATGTCTTTTTGATTTTGGGCAAAAATAGGGATGGCTGCAAAGTCAATGGCACAAAACAAGTGATCGTCATGCTGAGCCAGGAGGAGTGAATGCTGCAAATATGTGACTTAATGCAACACTTGGATGGAAAGATGGAAAGCTTTTAAACCAATTTTAATACAGTGAACTTCATGCACTGTTTTATATAATTATTTGGACTGTATTTACAATTGAATTGAAATGCGATTTTTGACATTTTTTGCAATTTTTACAAAAGAAAAATGTATTGTTAGACTATTTTCTGGATTTTTGGGTTGAAACCTATTTCCAATTTTCTATTAGGTCTGGGCTGCCAATTAAAATTTTGACCCAGTAGCAAACCATTTCAGATAAAGGCACACTGTTGTTGATGCGACTAAATTGAGGAGGTTTTAGCTTTTATTCATTTAAATGGATTTTACAGTACTTTACGTACTATGAGATTGTGTGAAAATGACCAAATCCAATCTTTTTTTCCCCCAATTGATTGGTATATTTCTCATTTTTTACTTCCGTTGCAATCCTTTCTCTTGACGCTGAACACATCATCCCACTTACACCATTTTGGATGAGATGTGAGTCCCTAATACAGAGAAGGTCATATTGTACAAGAACAATGGTGAATCCTCACTTTCAGAAATTCATGCAAATCACTGGACAATCAGCATCCAGTTCCTCCCTTGCACCCTTGTCTCCACTCCTTTTTGTCACTTGCCTAAATCCAAAGGCCAGCAGTTTGTGCTGACTGGAGATGGGCACCACTTTGAAACACTGAGTCATTCTTTCAGAGCATTGCCTCATTAATCATTGCACACACACATACACACAATCACTCACTGCTTGTAAACTGCATTTTGGATCTCTGTCTCCTGCGCACTGCAAACGTACTACCTTTTGCATCGCTCCAGACATGCTCTCTAACATTAGTCTTTTCGATGACGGATTTTTATGGATGAAACAGTAGTTGCCATTTTCTGAAATTTCCGTGGTAACTCACCCTCGTCCTCATTGGAGACAGCAGTCCCTCCATAGCTGATTCGGTTGGTTCCGGTGGGCTTGCTGGGCCCCCTCAGCTGTGTCGGTGTATTATCCCAATCCGCAAATATATCCTGTTAGAAACGCTGTCTCATCCTCTGAGCGAGCATCTCTTCTTCAGCTACAGCTCTCTACCCACCCAGAGAGCCCAGCACGCTGACAGGCACACAGAGAGTCTGTGTGCAATGTGGGAGTGTGTGCAGGCATATATGCACCCACACATCCACACACACACACACGCAACACAGCTTGAAGCAGGAGGCGAGAGGGCAGTGAGAAACTCCTGGTGCTTCTCTTTCTATCTCCAACCTGTCAGCAGATGTGTGATCCTACCCTGCAAACCTCTGTGCTGTTAATGTGCAATGTCCATAAAGGGTCTCTCTCTTCTCTACCTTTCTCTCTACATCCTTTAGCTTATCTCTCTCCCCGTACCTTGCTAACTCTCCCTCGGTGCCGCCAGCTACATTTGTTCTCTTCAATGTGTCAAATGATTGCAGGTCTTTTTTTTTTTTTTGGCCGTAGTGACCTCCGTCTGCTGGCTCTCTCTCTTCCCTCTTCCTTCTGTCCCTCACCCACTCAGTCTGTTTGAGAATCCTTCACGTAGATGGTCTACTCCAAATTCCCGCCCAACTTCAGAGGTGAGACAGAACGTATGCTCATAGTGCCTGTGTGTTTTTGAAAGTAATGGCGATAGATAGACAGAAAGAAGAATAAAAAAAAAAAGAGAGGGGACTCTTTGGTTCACCATTGTCCCTCTAGACAATAGTGGCTCTTCATTGCCTAGCAACATGATCAACCACTGTTCTCATAATAGACAAGGCATGAGTCACCAATTCAAATATTAAGCATTGTTTTGTTGCTTTCCAACCTGTTCAAAGTCACATATAGGGTTTCCCCACCAACGCACGTCCAATCCCAGGCCAGGACTAAAAGAATAAAATACTGAGTGAACACACACCAAAACCACTGTTGATCTTCCAGAGCAGTGCGGATGCATTTCCCACAGTAAGAAGACCTTGGGATTGGCACAAAATATCCTGGAAACACTACACATCCCTTCTGGCATGGGAATCGTCCATCATGATCTAGAGACAGTTGCCGAGGAGAGGGACTTCCATTCTGGACCTGATATCGTCATGGCGGTATCCGCTCTATTGTGTTATCTCAGGTCCAATCCTACTTTATGTAAATATTAAATCTCAACATTTTCATATTGCTCCCTCCCATCCTTAAATGACTAAAAGCAAAACATAAATTGGTGGAAGCCAAAATATTTTAACTGGTTCTGTTTCATGATCTGCCCTCAAGTCCCAAACAAATGTGTTTTTCTATTTCCTCTGGTTTATCAAAGAAAGACTAATAGCTCCAGTGCTTTCTGTCTGCAAACTGTAATATTGTCTGTCCTTTGGAAAGATAAAAACACATACAAATTTTCTCCCGTGTTTTCAGTTGTTGCCATGAGAACTATGTTCATAAGGGCAGCAGCAAAAAGAAACTGAGTGCTTGAAAAAACCCCTAGAATAAATAATCAAATCTGAGCATTCCTCCATCCACTGTCTTTCCCTGCCACAGGTGTTGGATCTAAGTATGAAGTGAAATGACACACTCGGGTTCAGGTGGCTGCCTGCAGACTTTGACATGCCTCTCTGCCTGAACTGCATGATTCCAAGTGAAGCATTCGCTCTCATGCTGTTCTTTTTGTCTCTCAATTATTTTTAGTCTGGTCTCTCCACATTGACCCAGATAGGACCAAAAAAGTGTTAAATTTACTAAATTAATGATGACAGAATATCACTGGGGATGTTCTTTCAATCCTTTGTGCTGCACATCATTTTACAGTAATAACCTTCACATTTTACTGTGTGAATTGTTAAGTTCATTAATAAGTTCACTGATGTTTCCACAGATGATTTTATATTAACATATCGCCTTTTCGAATATATTTAGTTGGAAAACCAGCCTATTAGCAGTCTAAACCTGAAACTGAGTGTTTCTCATCACTAAGCTGTCAGTGTGTAGGAAACTCAGCTTATTTATTTGGCAATAGAACGGACAGAAATTATTGTAATTCAAAGAAATTTGTGTATTAGCATTTACAAGTGGCATTAAATGTAAGTTATCCCTGTTACAATGAATAGCATCCGGATTGCAAAAACAGCCACCACCCTTTTCACAGATGGACAGGTGTGTTAAGGCATGTAACCCCTTCATGTGGTGGTTAACAGCTAACTCGCTGACTTCTGTCAGCACATTTTATACATGTCGAATGATCATTGCATCGATCAAAAAGCAGATAGACTGGAGCCTTGTGTCACATTTCACCATTGATCCCTGGCCAGCTGAGAGAGCACGAACATTTCAGCACAACAGAGTGTGGGTATGATCAATAACACTCAAGCGGCAGGTGACAGAGCTATTGGAGCTTGAACATACAAATTTCTGTTGAGAGAATAGAGAAGGATTGGGGTTTGTTTTTAATGCAGACAATGGCATTTCATTATTTGGTTTTACCTTTGATTTTCTTTGATTTTCAAAGCAAAAAAGTCATTGTTAGAACACTTTTTAATATCAAAAAAGTGATTCCTTAAAAGCAGAAAGGAAATATTCTAATCTGGATTAAAAGTGGATCAGTACTGGACATAAGGCAAGATCTTTTAAACAGCATAAAGTTAAATTCAACACTTAAAACTAAAAAATCTGTACCATTAGCTTTATCTGAGTTTTTAGTGCCCAACAGATAGACTATTAATCCCTTTCTCTTTTGCCAAGTCTCACTCTTGCCAGTTAATGTCTGGTTTGCTCCAAGCCAAGTTGGGTCTGTCTCCATTGGGAGACTGTTCCTCACTATTGTTGGCTTGAATAGGCAGGAATGTGGGCGCGCCCTGAGCGCACAGGAGCTGTGGTCCATGCGCTAATGATACCATTTGGAGCAATGGTAAACTCAGACATTTCATTTTGTCTTAAAGGAAAAAAAAAGTGTTAAGTAGCTAAGACTGAAACCTAAAATTTTCCATCTAGGTTTTATCATGGCTGATTCAAATCCATAGAATGTGTTAAGCAAATAGTCCTTACACTGTATCAAACAGAAGGCACACCCACACATCCAACACACATGAATACATTACCTAAACATAATCCTCTGAAACACAGGTACCAATGATGCTCGAGGATGAAATGTCACCAAAGACAAGACAACTGGAAGAGCTCAAACTCCATTAATCAGGAGACCTCTAAGCTTAGAGATGTCATTCAACCCAAATTAATCTCTATTCTTACACCAGCTGAAAATATAAATGACAATTTTACTTTATTTTATCTCCAAATATATCCTTAGAGGAAAGATTTTTGTTTTTTGTGGTAAGGTTTCCCTACTTACAATATATGTTTAGATTGATGCAATGTGGAGAGCTTTTGTGCATGTTCCTGCCAAGGCATAGTGACATACAGCCCCATATATCACCATCATGCATTCCTGCTGACAGTGAACCTGTCAGCAAACCCAACACTCACACACAGAACACACACATTTACCTCACCTGCCAACCCCCAACCATATCCAGTCACATAAACCCGCACATACATACAGAAGAGAATAGGTGGTTGGGATGTAGTGGGTGATAAACACTACAATCACAGAACAACGTGCACAGTGCACATTGATTGCACTGTAGTGCACAATGTCCTTAAACCCATCCCAACCCCCTACGGTCCCCATCCCCCTACTACAGCCTTCTCTCCCCTTCACTTACATCCCTGACACCTCAGCTGGACCCCAAAATTAATCCCTAGTGACTTTTCCACCACACAGATGTAAACGGACAAAACCTGCTTGAGTGAGTGGGTCAGTGAGGCTTTCGTCTTTTCATTTGTTGATATGTTTGGTACAGTACATTTTGTTTAGTAATGTAATTCAAGCAGGACTCAAGAGGATGAAATATGTGAGAAAATTGTAGGAAAGTCCATAATTGTCTCTATTTTCTGTTTTTTCTGTAGAGAGCTGCAATTACACAGTAGAAAGCAGACATCCCATAGGCTAAAGTAATTAACCACGACTGAAAACACTAACACAATGTGGAAACAGTGGAATTAATTGCAACTATTATCAATTCAACCACATCAAGGGTAGACAAGATGTGTGTCTCTCCCTCTTCATGCTTCGACTTAAAATATTTGAATTATTGTCTCAAGGACAGATTAGTATGTTTTTGTCTGCTCCCTATTAAAAGATATATTTACTATGTTTCCAAGCTGTGTACAGAAAAAAACCAACATGTCTGTATACGGCCTCGTCACCTACTTACAAGGCCTTAACGTTACAGCTAAATCAATAGCACTAGAGTTGAAGAAATCTGTGGTTGACCCTCATACTATGGAATGGATCGTCTTTTCTCTGTAGCCCAACATCGACGCGGGAATGACCTGTCCTTACTAACAACACATTGTCAATATTCAGTTTGTTCCAGTCCAGAAAAGGAAGGAAGGAAAGCTCCTAGTTGGAGGCTATTCATGCTTCAGATTAAATATCAGACTGAGTTCTTCATTTTTGAATGCCTTTAAATTGGAAAATAAAATTCAGTTGAAGTTATTCTAATAATATTTGTAGGGCCAGAGACATGGGCCTTGGAATAGCGTCTGTATTTCTTGAACTTTTCAACATATTTTCAAAATTCCAATGACAAGCTCAAATTTATTTTATTGGATTTTTAGAGGGTAGTGCATGATTTACCAAGAAAAATCAGAAAGTCTGGACTTGTGTTCAGCACCTTTTACTCTGATCCAGTTCAACCAATTACCCATTAGTTAGAAAATTGGTAGAGTAGAAATACTAACACAAATGCTTCTGTAACGTCAAGGTCAGTGTTGTAGGCAAGACCACCTAACCTGAGACCAAGACAAGACCAAGACCAGAGTGTATCGAGACAGAGACAAGACCAAGACTTTTAGGGTCCAAGACCGAGTCAAGACCAAGACAGAGGGAAGTCAAGACCGAGTCAAGACCAAGATCAACGCCTCGGCTACATATTTCACAAAATTGTAAAATATTTCACAATATTGTATTGTGAAGTAAAATCAAAATTGCTGATCAAATTGATCTGAAAGATTCACATTCCCATAAAAACACCTAGATATTAAATACTTAGAGCTGAAATAAATTTAATCAATAAATTTGATCGATATTGAAAGCAGAACAAACTCACAGAAAGACTCTCAGTTAGGCTCCAGTCCTGTTTTCTTAGTAAAGATACGTTCAGAAAACTCAGATCGTTCGTGAATGTCACATTGCTATATTGCAGACTTTTGGACACAGCGCTGTCCCATATATGCGACACGTTAGTCAACACCTGCTCACAATAATTCAGAGCGGTGAGTGACTTTTTTTCCATCACAAATGCTGATGTGTCTCTGAAACGAGTATCTTTGCTAACATCACGTCAACGGAGACCATGACCGGTCTCGAGAATGACAATACTGGTCAAGGAAGTCATTTTTATTTATTTAGTTAATTTTAATATTAGCAAATTAAAGTGGTGATTACATAAAATCACATGAATGTTTGTAGGTAGGACTGTCAGTTTGTATTTGAAAGCTGACAAAATGTTAAAATAATAATAATAATAAAAATAAATCAACCAGTATATATACTAATGCTCTGTCTCTGCTGTGGGAGTTTTCGACAAATTTCCACCAAATTGCTTGTTGGTGTTTGGTGTCAGAGACTTTCCATGATATATTAGAGTGTGAAACTGCTTTAGCTCTGCCTTTCCCACAGCCCAGAGGTCCAGGTTTCAGAGAGCCAGTCTGATTGCTGCCTCAGGGAATTTATTTCACATCTAATCTAAAAGTTCATTAAAGTGCGTGGCAAGAAACATGCTTCCCATGCAGGCTCCTACACACTGTGCTCACTCTCATATACAGAGGGTAGGGAATAGCCTTCACCATTATAGATGTAGATATTTGCAGCGTGTGGCTGTTCTTCATTACTGTCTGCAGTCCGAAACACGGAGAGGGAAAGCCCCTTCTTCTGTCACATCTCACCACTGCTCAGAGGGAGGAACATCTTATCTCACAACTGCAGAGAGGGAGCAAATTAAGAAGGAAAAAAAAAAAAGATGGATGAGAGGGCATAATGTGAGCAGGGCTCTGTAGGGGGGAAGGACATATGGTATGTTGGGACAGTGGCCAAAGGGGGAAAAGCTATGACAGAAAGAGACAAATATCATAGCATCTTGCAAATGAATAGGCTTAGAAAAAAAAAGGTAGATAAGTTATAAGAAGCAAAAAATTTTATCTGAAAGCTGCTTTGAATCTTCTATATACTGTATATATATATATATATATATATATATATATATATATATATATATATATATATATATATATATATATATATATATATATATAAAAAAACCCACTCATCACTTACTACCCACCACATATGAATCCACTGACACAGTGCTATCGGTGTCAAAGAAATGTTTTCTCCCATTCAAATACACATTTCCGCGAGTAGAGGTATTGATTTTATGCAAGCGTGCTCGATGCAATGATGTCATTCCAAAACGGTTTCCTAGCAACTGTTGTCGGGGGCAACCAGCATTCTCTGCAGGCAGCGTATCGAGAGCTTTGCAGGAGGGAGAGAGAGAGCGAGACACGCATAGAGAATGACAGCGAGGATGAGAGTTTAAATGTGTTTAATTAGCTGCTCGTGAGTCTTAATGTCCCCCAACATCAAAGCAATCTCCACACCTCTTATCGAGACTTCCAATATCATCATGCGTCATTAGCCAAGAGTCTGAAGTTCGTTCCAGTTTTACGGATTTGTATGCTTTGCATATTGATCTCGCACTTCAACGACATCCACAGAAATTCGACCTATTTCCTCATTTTTCACACACACAAAGCACACGGACTCTCACCGCACTCTCAACTCACATTCACGGCTGCACGAATGCAAGTCGTGCCAAAAATGCTTAATCGATATTCATTCACACACTGCCCTCTGCCGACAGATCTCAGAAAGTGTGGGAAATAAAGCCTGGGTGCAAATTACGTTTCCCCAGTTTGATGGGAGATTTTTCATCAAAACTTGCCACGAATTGGATTGACAGTGAAACAGTCAGGTGAAAGTCAATCTGTTTTACCTCATGAGCACTACAAACTGACAATTGCTGTAATACAAAGCTGATGTGAAAGATGAGAATGTACATATGAACAGATTATAGTTCTATTTCCACAGATTTATATAAAACATAAAATACTAAGTTTCTAATACACCTATTACCTTTTTATCTATAATCTGTTCCCTCAACTGTTACAGTTCTTGTAGATTCAGATAAAGAATAATGCACAAAGTTCACTTGAACCCAAGATCAAACCTGGACTAAGTGAAACAACAGAAAGGCATGAATAGACTATAGGATGTCTAACTCATGTTAGATGCTACCTTAGCTCGTTAATAAAAAATACGTTGAATGGTAAAATACTGTGGCCAAAATAACAATATCACTAAATCATTCTGTTTGGGTTTCTTGGTGTAAAGTAGGCCTACATAAACTGAAATAAACAGACTAGATTAATGGGCTCCCTTGGTCCCTTGCATTGGGACCGAAGTGGGTGTATAAATTTAAACAGACTCCTGCATCCAACTTACAGCTCCTTCACCTCTCTCATCTATTCACAACTGCTGTGTTTGCACATTTGAGCAATTATGCTAAAACCATCTCAGTAAATCATTCTGCACTCTATGCCTTTGGGATCTGGCGACTCTCACATAAGTTCACATGCTCACACAACTGATGGTGCATCCCAAAATGGGAAAACAGCTCGCTTTAACACCCCCCCAAAACAAAAAACAAAACAAACCAACAAAAACGACCAAAAGAACCAGCAGTCTCTAGTGCCCTCTAGTGGAACGAGTGAAAAACAAGAACTATTTCATCGATATCTCTCCCTGCTCTCTTTCTTTGTATGCCTTGTAATTTTGCTCATTCTTGTTTTGTTGTAATTTGGAGATATATGAAAAATTATGGCATAGTGTGATCTTTTATATATTGTGTGAAATATGTTATCTTTGCACAACAACCGTTATTCTTTCTCAATTTCAGTCACCAAGAACTTATAGAAATGTGGACTTTCATTTAAAAACAACAAGAAAAAAAGCACATCAATTCCTCTACTCATCATTAAAAGTAATGTTCAAGTATACATCTGGCTGGATATTTGATAGTTTTCAGAAAATTTCCTGCTACGGAACAGGCTTCAAAGCATAGTCCTTCCTTTGTCTTTTTTAAATAATTGTTTTGGCATTTAAGTAGGTTGTGAGAGCGGGCGAAGACAAAAGGCAAAGGTGAACGTGCCAGAACTCAAACTTGTATGAAAAAAATTCTGAACTTGCTGTGAAAATAATTAAAGTAATTTGTCTTTATAATGAACAAATCCTGCAATAAAAATTGTTCAAATAAATCATCACAATCCCCAAATGAAAATGACGTTCATGTCTACAAACCTCTGTGGTGTACACCTAGCACAAGTCTAGGTGTTAAATAGACAAAAAAAAAAAATAAACTAACCTTCAAAAAACCTTGATTTAGGAGAGCTGTTGCCGTGGTAATCAAGGATTGCATCACGGGAAGGGAACATTATGGTGAGATACAGGAGCAACATCTCTGTGTATAAAATGGTCTAAATAGGATAATGACCACTGCATTACGCTTACTTTCTTTACAAGTATATGGACCTCATAATGAACCACTATTTTACTTATAGATTTTTTTCATGGCATATTTGAAGTTTATATTTCCTTATCCCCTATCATTTTAAATTTTTTTCTTTTATTAAACTGCCTTTCTTTCTCACTTTGATCATTTCTTGTGTAACTGAGAAATTCTATTGTAGTTTGGTAATTTTTGTAAACTCAAAGTATTAGGATTTCGACCTGCAGCTATTAGTATTATTCGGGTGATTCTTGCAAAAAGTAATTTCTGTGGGAGAATTGCAGAAGAGGTAAGTTGTGAAGCTGTTATTTTCTGAAAATCACTCTCAAATTACTGACACTTGAGTCTTTGATCTTGTCAAAGACAAGTCAAATATTTCATCCAGTAACCTTGCATGTATGATGTGCAAGGTCATCCTCCTGTCAGGTTTTTTTCCCCGCCTATGCCTGCCTTGTTAGGAGCTGTTAACAAGACAGCTCGTCATTATGTCAAGGTCCTATTCGGTAGTTACTGAGTCAACATGGAGGACAATCAGCCCCACTGGGACCTCTGTCAGCCAGAGTGGGAAATGTCAGATGTGCAAATGCTGTTGCGGACACACACACACACACACACCCACGCACGCCCGCATACACACACGGACACCATTAAATGGCCACAGTGCCATTCGCAGCAACAGAGATTGAACTTGGAAGCAGACAGAGATGGGCCTTTCTACTCAGACATCTGCTCCATCGCAGGGACAGATGGTGAGCCAATCACACCGCCTGGTGGCTCTACCACTCTGTGCCCGCCTCTTGTCTCTTGTGTCACTCTGCCACCCCTCCACCTCTCCCATCAACCTGCATCCTGGCACACAAGACAGGTGGCTTCTTGCTAATCTGACACTGCCATTGGCTTGTAAATTATTTATGCATTCAGCTTAATAACACTAGAATGAAACTGATAAGTGAAGAAACCAAATAGACATAATCCTACACCAGACATTTTACCTTTTGTACTTGGAGCATGACATATCCTTTGGCTTACAGTCAGCAGAGCTACCCTAATTGCTTAAGCTAAAATAATGTGAGAGAAAGTTTTTTTTTTCCTTTAAAGTAGCTTTACCTTCAGTGGAAGCGGCTATCTGAAAGATCACAAAATTATTTACATGTTTATTTGATAAAGATAAATAAATGATTAATATTTTAGTTTGGAAACATTTGCACATTTTTGTCCATATCTATGCAAAGAAACAAATGGCCTGTATCACTGCAGAAATTACAACATTTACAAGGTGTAGATTATCTGGATAATTTTGCCATGTGTAGAGTGGACAGTACTGAGACGGAGAACTTCAGGAAACAGCACACAAGCAGACCAATGAGCCTCTGCCTGGGTGGTCATGCAGAGACATAATAATGTGGTTTTCATTGACTTTTATCTTTGGATCACACAATGAGCACAGCTGACAAACCTGTCATACATCTATATGGCCATTAAACCCATAAGAAATGCTGTCTCACCTCATAGCGAGACTGCAGTACAGATTAACATGCAGGAGAGGTTACACAGCACACACACGCACACACACGCACACACACTGCAAACACTTTCCACAGTCACACCTGAGACCTTCTTTGCACACAAAAGAGCATAGCTAAGCCAGAAGGAGCTCTGATGAAGTCAATTAGGACTGAAGCGCCTTCGCTTCGCCAATCAATAGTCCTTACACAGACTGCAGTATAAACAAAAAATTTAAGGGCAAGATTTAATTTCAAACACATACACAAAAACACACACAACCCAACATTTATTTATTAATGCATTAATGCATGCAGGGCTATTACATCTAAAGCTTTCCTCTTGCTTGTTTCTGCTCTTTCAAGTCTTCAAGTTTTATTTGAGCTTTGGTGAAACTAAACAGAAATTAAAGTGAAAACAGAAATAGGAGAAAAACAACATTGGTAATTTATTGAAAACACAAAAATTACAATCAAATACAGCCTAGAGCAGACTTTCTTAGTTTAGCTTTTTTGATGTTGGACAATCTGATGAATAGCTGTGAACAGGGACAGCTTTCAAAGCATAATTCTGGAGGTCCTTTGCCCTTCTGGGAAAATCCAAGGTAATTTAGGAAAAAAAAAAAAAACATCCCGTCCATCAAAACATGCCAGCTCGCATTTTTGGTGGGACTCCAGTCCAGAACCTATCATCAGAAAATAAATTCTCTGTTAAAGCTACTTAAAACAAAACCCAAAGCTCAGATGTAATTCAAATGTATGGTGTTTGCTACTTTGCTACGTTTACTGTTTTTAAAGGTTCTCCGTTATTGCTTTTACAAATACATTTTCTTGAACGTGAGAAGTGAAAAAGACAGTTAAACAAAAGTAAATAATTTAATTGAGTTTTTGACTAAGGAGCAAGTTAACCCTGTTTTTAGCTTTCTGTGTCCATCCTCATCCATAAAATCTACGACAGTCATATGTGATCCAGATGTAAATAGCAGTCCTGATCTCACTGCTAATGGTGTTTGGTCTCTTTTGTATGTGCTGTGACTGCCTTGCAATTTTTAATGTAGCAAAGTAATCTTTGGTGACTTTATTTTCATGGGAGAAAATATAGATGTGTAATGTTAGTTTATAATTTGCATCAGAGCTCAGCCTGAGTGTCGAGAGCCGTGCTGCAAAAGGTTCTAGATATTGATTACCAACAGGCTCTGCAGTGTTGCCCCCTTCAGTACAACACATTTAACCCTTACTCAACAAAACACAATACAATGTGGGCTAGTTTTTCATTTCGACAAAAAGTAACGCTGCCATATTATTTCAATGGCTTTTTTTTTGTTGTTGTTGTAATGTATAAGTGTTTCTTTTCTCCTGCAGCTACTCCACAGCTTCAGTTAGCTGACATCAGCAACACTGGCTCCCAACATCACTCAAGCGTGACTGTTCTGCAGGCACACTGCAGCTTTTGAAGGGGGGTGGTGGGTCCTAGTGGGGGGCATACAATAATGTAATTCTTATAAAAGATTCATCATATAATGAACACTGGACAAATTCAAATTTATCAGGAAGAGAATAGGGGGGGCAGCAACAGTCTCCCAAAATCAATAGCTTCAGATTGAGAAGGACATTTTTTTTTTTAACAAAATGGCAACAATGAAATGCCATCTCTGCCTGTACTTCCTAATGATCACCCAGAAAGGACAGAAATATATGTGAGATATGTGGCTTCTTAAGTCAGTAGCTGAAGATTATCTGGGATTCTGTGAGGTTAATGTGCCAGCGGTTTTCAATGAGAAATGTGGGTTAAGAACATTTTCTTTGGGCTTGAAAATATGATCAGTTTAACATTAAAAACGAATATCTATTCCTTTCTAGCTGAACATACCAAAAGTAGGACATTTTATTTCTGTTATATGTAAAGACAAACATGAAATGCTGCTTGAGTGTTCCTTCTTTGACATTGTTACATGGCAGTAATCAATTATCTCAGTATGATCTCATTCTGAAAACCCTCCCCCATCCTCCTCAGCCCTCCTCTGTTTGTACACAGGCTGCTCCTTTACAGTGCAATAGATCAAAATTATGAAAAGGATTTTAATGTTCCACACATGTTCTTTCACACAGCTTTTCACCGTTTAGACCTTCTGATTTGATTTTCTTGCTATTTTTTTTGCACACATGCTCTATGCATGAAGTCACATGTACACACACCCATCGTTTCATAGAGAGGTGATTTGATTAGTGCTGAATCCCCTGGCTTGATCACACTGAGTCATCTGGTCTGCATGCTCATTGGCATGGTAATTGAACGAGGAACAACATACAGGCTGATGTAAAGTCTTTGCTGTTTTCTTTTTTTTTCTATTCAAATGCATCCAAAGCGCCACATTGACGATGGCAATCACACATAATATGGTGCAGCTCACAGCTGAGTAGCTACACATATGTGCATGGATGTCATGTACCTTGGAGGATCTGTCAAATGTAGGAATTAGAATGTGAAGTAGGAATTGTAAAGCTGCTTGCTGTTCCCTCGCAGTATTCAGAGCAGACAGCCTTCAGTATTATGAAGATAATCCACTTAGCCCCTGAGTGTGTCAGGATTCCACTTTACTCTGCTTTCTGTCAGCGTAGGGTGCAAGGCCAAGTGTAACAGAAAGCAAAATAAATATTGATCAGCTGCCCCTGCATGTGGAAAACAAAAACACTGACAAGAGAGATTAATGTCATTGGAAAATTAAGTGAAATATGCGGCAAAACAGAACACCGACAACAAATATGTTTGTATTTTTGTGTCTTTTAATTAATATTTTATTATGCTGTTCAGCTTGTGGCTGATGCTGCATGTTAAAACCTGGATTAGGCACCAAAATGTGTGTGTGTGTGTGTGTGTGTGTGTGTGTGTGGGGGTGTGTGTGTGTGTGTGTGTGTGTGTGTGTGTGTGTGTGTGTGTGTGGGAGTGTGTGTGGGAGTGGGGTGGGGGGCTCAGATTTTTGTCAATAGTCGTTACTGTTATTTACTCCTAATTCTCATCAAACATGTCAAAACAGAATTTCAAATTAGGTAACGCAGCATTTTCTCCCTTGGATTTGCATGAAAATCAACTTCATGTGATTTGGTCAGTACCACTTGATGAGTCCTCTGCAGGGTATTGCTATATAGATATGCAGTGTGCTATGAAAACTCAAAAGTGAACTCTCGTTTCAGGAAGTCAGACTTCTATTGAATTGTTACTTACACCAGACGTTGTATTAAATTGTGCATTGTTAAATAAAATTAGCTATTTGTGTGTTTAAGCATCCAATACCACTTTGAGCACAACGGTAGTTCATTAACCACCTGGTTCTGAATCCAAAATGAAAAACCTCCATCAGAAAAGCAGCATAAGGGCAGACCAGTACAGCTGGATCTTTCAGTGTGGTTTGTTTCTGTCAAAACTGCTGCTAGAGCAGAAAAGCCAAATGTGTCTCAAGCTGAGACAGGTGGCGGTAGAAGAACATCAATAGTAGAACTACAAGACACTCGTTCAACATGAGCAATTTGATACCAGAACTGGACAAATTATCCTGTCGAGTTTGACATTCTGAGTCGATTCATTTTCATGTCCCTTTTAAATCAAATTAGGTAGCAAAAGTCTGAATAAGACCATTAAAACAATTACTTTCTCTTCATTTGAGAGTCAGACAGGCTTTAGATCAAGCTTAAATTTCTATAAAAGAGAAACAAGTTATTCCCAAATAATGTGAAGATGAGAAACTAGATAACCCTAGTTATCTAAGTAACTAGATAACCCAAGTTATCTAAGTAACTAGATAACCCAAGTTATCTAAGTAACTAGATAACCCAAGTTATCTAAGTAACTAGATAACCCTAGGTTGTTTTATATATTAGTCATTTCTGTCATTTTCTTAAACTTGGGTCATCCCTGCTGAGTGTACACAGCTGGTTCTTTGATCTCATTTCCCACTCAACAGTATAGTGGAAATAACTAAACTTTTTTGAATCTCAAAGATTATCATGTTATCTATAACACACAATTCATCCATCTTTGCTGCTCCATAGTTACTGCTGTGTAGTGATCACGTATTTACTTGAAATATTAATGCTCAGTGAGGCAGGAAGCATGATCAATGTTAATCTTGGCTAACATTCTCCCTACTCCATTAATAATTAAGATGGGTTCAAGCTAACGTGTCAGTGTGAAAGCAAATGCCACCGATTTTGCAAACAAATCACTAAGTGCTAAAACTATGCATGTGATCCCTGTTCAGTGAAAATCAAAGAAGGAGAATCAGAAAGCTTCTCCAAGGAAAATACCAAAAGATCAAATGGTGTCCTCTCCGAAGAGCACTGATTACTGGCTGCTGGTGCAATGCAGAATGGCTCTGAATGAAGGGGTTTTGACTGGAACAATGGCTGTGAAACAGGTTGGCAGAGATGCATTTAAAGGCTGTCAACTATGACAGTAAGAGCACTTGTTTGGGAGCAGCTCCCATACGAATGCCAAACATACACAGCGGATGAGTAAAAATGCTCTCAGGGGAAAAAAACTGTCAGTTGAGCCCATTTTTATCTCCATACTGCCAAAAACCCCAAAACCCCTTCAGGCAGACCCAGTTTTGATGGGAAACAACCAAATGCTGACAGCATCTCTTGTAAGTTGTCACTTTTCTTTTTTGTGAAGGATCCTTTTGCCATTTCTTTCTTTTCTGTTCTTGCCCTCCTCCCTCATATTCTCCTTTTCATCTTTCCTTCAATGACCAGTCCATCATGTTTATATACTTTCTTCCCCCGCATTTCCCCTAACCGTATTGTTTCATTCCAGGATGGACTGCATGGCCTATCGCCATAGTAACAGACAGCCTTGACAGGTGGGAATAGCAGGTAGAGCAGCGATGCCTGACTCCCTCTTGGGATTGCAGGATGTCCACATTATAGAATGAAGAACATAACCTGCTTCCATGTACAAATTGTCTTGACACACTTGGTTTACATTTAAATTAAGGGACTATTATTATTAAGGGACAACTGACCCAAGCCAAATCTCTTGAAAAGATGTGCTGCAAAAACACTTTGCCATTGTAATACTGCTCAGCTGCATAAGAGGAACATTAATTAGTTCCTGTCACAGAGGAAGCTGCCTCTTGTAAGGTTTGAAGGCCAACGTTTACCTTTCCTATATGAAGCTAATTTGATCCAAACGTGAATGGTGTTATTAAATCAGAAATAGATCCTTTAAGGAATATAAATATTTGGCATTGCACGCACATGCATAAGTCTTTCTGATCACAAACTCCTTTAAGGTTTGTCACCAAAGTCTTGATGAGTGAAAAGTTTTTTAGTTGTGTAGAAACACAACGTTGAGGAAGGTGGATGGGATCTAAATGCTTCAAAAGATTCTGGATGCTGCAGAAAAAACCTTAATGTTTTTCTTAAAGACATCAGAAAAGCACCTGAACAGAGTCGGTGATCCATACTGCTCTTAGACTTACCATGAGTAAACTCACAGCTGATTCGGGGATGAGTTGGACAGCCATGACTGGATCCTCCTGCAGGTTTGTGCTTAAAGGGAATGATGGTCACTTGTGTCCTAGAGAAATCCTTCTACTTTTCTTCTTCAGTCTTCTGTTTTTCAGTACTCACTTTGGAAGAAGTCTTCCTTTTTTCAGTAAAATGAAGATTTTCAACCAGCCGGCCAGTATTCAGTCTGACGGTTAGAGCTGTCTCTCTGCTCCGATTATAATCCCACAGTCTCTGGAGAGCCGGTGACCCCTTGGTCTTGGTCTTTTTATGCCTCTTCGAACTGTTCGGAAAGCAATCCCCCTTCTTCCAGTTTAATCCGAGGGTAGAGTAGACCCACCTTCACTCCTCTTTCACTTTTAAAAACCTCCCTAAGGACCACACACACCCTCCTTCTCAACCCCCTGAGACCAGGGCTCCTCTAACTCACTGCTCCCCTCCTTCTGATTGTTGCCGTCTGCTTCTTGTTTCCAGTCTGCTGTCCTTACAACACAAAGCACTTCCTCTCCTGCACGTGGTTCATCTGCCTATGTGCTCCTTCCCAGGAATGTCCTTGGCTGCTCTGCAGGATTCAACCTGCCTTGCAACAGTAATGCTCCCCAATTTAAAGCACTTCTCCTTCCCTGTGATGGGAATACAAACGCTCTCCACAGCTTTACTCTCTGAGATGCAGCACATAGGACTCCCCTTTTTTCACCAGTCCTCTGTCTCATGTATCACTGGCTTAAACCAACCAGCAAAAAAAAGGGAAGCAGGTCAAGAAGAGGAAAGAATAGAGTGTCAGAGGAGAGGTGTGATGGGAAAAAAGAAAAAGGATGAGAGAGATGTTGCGATGCGAGCAGCCACTGGTGAGAGAGGTCCACGCTGAACTGAGCGTGAACGAGGGTGGGTGTGGAAGAGGGAGGGGAGAAAACAGAAATGCAGAGAGCAGGAGCAGACTGCGCCTATCGATGCCTTCTGAGAGAACAAGGCGGTTCTCAGTGAGTAGAATACTCATTAGCCCATTCAGATAGAGGGTGTTACACCTGTGATTCTACATGCTAATTTTACCCTCAAGGTGCTGTGTTAAGCAGAACCTGCTTTATGGATGCAGAGCTGCACTTTCATTTTGTCCTTTTTCAGGTTATCCGTGACATTGGCCGCACAGAAAACAGCTTGCAGGAAACAAGCTGTTTTCACAGCAAGGGAAATGTTTGGGTCTGTTAGGCTTTTTGGTAAAACAACCTGACTCAATCTTTATGTTACTTATTCATTTCCCTCTCTTTTTTGCTCGTTAAAGAAGTAAGAATACCTTTAAAATGAAACTGATCAGGGACACGTCAATCTCTGTCAACAATGCAGAAGCTGTTTGAACCTCTCAACTTGCCTAGAGTAGAACAAAAGACCTCCAGCATTTTTTTATTTAAATTATATAAGATCAAAGAAACCTTTGCATCAGTGTGCCAAAATGCTTCCGTTCACACATCCACAACAACCCAGACACATGTACACATAAAATTGTATGTATCTGATGTATACACCAGATACATCAAAACTTACAGAGCACACTTATTAGAAGAGACTCTGAACACACATATTATTACACAATGACATTTATTTTATTTTATATTATTTTACAGTATTTGTGTGTGTATGCCCAGTCTTCTGAAACCCTCTTTGGTGATGGCAGAAAGCTGAGCCAGGTTCTGCTGGAGATTTCTACCTGTTAAAGGTGAGTTTTCCTTTCCACTGTCACCACATGTAATTTCTAAGAACTGTTGATCCAAAGTCATGACACAATGCAAGTGACAGTCCACTGTGACGACATGCTCATCCAGGAGGAATGAACCCTGCAAATCAATGAAGTGATGTGATTTACTGGATTTCTTTATATACAGAGATTCATAAGCAGTTTGAACAGTAAACTGAACTTGATTGTCTTGTTTAATAATTAGAAAACAATTGGAATGCATGTAATTGTTTATCTGTATGATTGGATTTACTTTTTATTTCTTATTTTGTAGATGTGTTGTGAATTGGTGCAATAGAAATTAAATGAAGTGAATTCCATTGAATTGAATGGAGCTGAAACAGCTTACACACAGCTCAAGATAATTTGATTCTACAGTAATTGGTGGATTAAAACAAAGGCCAGTCTTGTGTCCCTATATTTTCATACAGTTCTGACCCTATCAAAGGGGCAAAAGCTAACTTTTGCCTGGACATGCAATTATGTAATTTAGGGGTCAGATGGATTTTTTTTTTTTGTCTTTTCACTTAATATAATGGCATCCTTGATGGTGAGCTATATAATTAATCAAACAGTTCCTGTGGTCATTGTCAGGATATATATATTATCCATGTTGTATCAGAATCTATCTGATCTGAAGTTTAATTTTCTCCTATTATTAGCTGTAGACCTTTGCTTGATTTGAGGAGCCTGATCTTGCACTTTAGACTCAAGATGTGGTAAAGTTACTTTTCTTCAATGAAAAAAAGAAAAATAAATGCATGTTTTTTATCATTCATGTGCTCTGCTGTGAACAGACTTTCATCATTCTCATTGGTCAAAGTATTAAGTAAGCTCAGTGCAATAAAATGTCACACATGTATGCTTTCAACACCCCAACTACTCAGGAAATCCATAAACTTCCTCTTACTGTTTGGGTAGAGTTATAGTCTCCGTCTCTGTGTTTCTGCCCTCAATGATTGTACAAACAAAGGAGTTCATAGTCCATGTTCAATTACTCACGCAAATTAAAATAACTAAACAAGTTTTAAAGCTTGATTCTGTCTAATTTTATTGTCAAGTGTTGAATTATCTTCTCATATTTCCTACAGAAGAGTGACTCATAGGAAGGAAGGCGGAGTTACATTTTCTCAGTGCAGTTCCCACCCATTAGCTCAAGATTCAACTGACGAATGAAAAATGAAACAGGAAACAAGAATGGGTACGGTCTGTTTTCTTTAAGATTTCCACGCAGTTGACTCATATGTGGATATAGTGCAGCAGAAAAAACAGTAAGTAGAAATCCATTCAGCTTATTTTGTGTCAAATGAACAAAAGGCTATTAGGAAAATGCTTCCTTTCATTTTTCCACAGTCAGCATATATGCAGTGCTTTCACTTTAGATAGAGACACTAAAACAAACAATTACTTTGAAAGTTGTTTTAAAAAAATGTTTTATGCATCTTTAAACATCTCTTCACTCTTTTTTATAGACTCTGACATTTCAAGCTACCCTTGTGTGACAGGAGATGGCACTGCCTAGCAGCAAAATATGTCATGATGAGGACCTAGATGAGAGCACAGAATGGAAAGAGATCGGCTGTGGAGGGTTTGGTACTGTCTATAAGGTCAGGCACAAAGTCAGAGGGTTTGTTGCCATCAAGCGACTTTGGAATAGAGGGTAAATCCATTTGATTGTAATTCTATTTTATATGTATTGTATTTTGTAAATTTTTTGTATATAACTGAAACATTTACATTTTACATATACTGTTAGATGATTTAGCTTTCTCCTTTCAGAACCATTGATGAACTGTACAAGGAGGCTGAATGTCTGACAAAATTGTCCTCTGAGTTTGTTCTGACAGTCTATGGGATTTACAACGGAAATAAGTTTCCACAATTTCGAGAGGGAATAGTCATGGAGTTTATGGAAAAGGGAAGTATTGAAACCCTGCAGAAGGACTTGAGTGGCCCTCCACCACTGCCACTGGCCGTGAGATTGGCCTATCAAGTGGCTAAAGGGATGCAATACATCCATTCAAAGGAGTTTGTTCACCATGACCTAAAACCAAGCAACATTCTCCTGGATAATGACTTTAATGCCAAGGTAAAATACAAGACTTTCAAAGTTCTTTGTTCACAATAAATATGAAATTAAACTTAGATGTTTTTCTCCTTTTGCATTTCTCAGCTGGCCGACTTTGGTCTCTCCAAGAAAACCACAAGTGTTTTCCCCAGTTCTGAACAATCAGAAGAGGGGACTGGAGGCACAATAGCATACATACCACCTGAAGCTTTTGCTAAAACCTATAGAATAATTCGCTCTTTTGATGTTTACAGGTAAGAAAAGCATTACACTTTAATCACACAAATAGGAAAAGAAATATGAGACACAGAAGAATTTTTTTTTCTCAGTAGAAATTTATCTAATGAGGTTAATTTAAATAGGTAGAAATCCAGTTGATTCACAGAAAGAAATCAAAACAAATTAACCCGTAGATTATGTTTAGTAAAGGGGATACCAGTAAAAGGTATTGTTGACACTTCCTAATATTTACTTGCTATTTAGTAGAAAAATCTTTTTTTGTCATGGGTTCAAGGCATGTGTATGAGGAAAGTAAAAACATTCACTGACTAGGTGTTCCACACAAACTTCAAATCTGGGACACTCATCTAATTTTGCTCTTCTCTTCTGTTGTTAGGTTTTCAGTTTTGCTTAAATTAGCTGATTGATTAGGCCATTCTAACATCTTCATGATGACAGATATCAGCTATATTCTTGACTTTCTGCCACTTGCATTTTAATGTGTTCAGTGGTTTTTTGCTGCTGTTCCACTTTGTTCAAAACAACATAAGTTATGAAAATTTGTTTTGATGTTTTACATGTTTAAATTACTTTGGTGGATACCAACATTCAGGTGAACTCATAAGTGTACCCCTACCATTTGAATTAAAGCTTAGCTGTCTCATATGACCTTCCTAGTCTTTGATCCTATTTTTTTTTGTTTGCTAATATAATATTTTTGTTGAATGAATGGTTCAGGGTTTATGTTCTATCAAAGCTAAAAAAGTAGGATTTTTTTCTGTGTATATTACAAAACATTAGCAATTTAAAATGTGTGAACTCTGACAGCTGCTGCATGGCATAAATTTTATGTCAATAGCTTCAGTAAAAAAAAACATATTTAACATTAAAACAAGTTCAACAATAAAACAGCATATATTCTATTCTTGGTTTTCCAGATGTGTTTAGATAAAATCTAAGTGTAATCTAGAACATCTGCCCTTTTTCACTCAGCTACGGCATCCTTCTTTGGTCTATCCTGAGTGGTGAAGAACCCTATCGAGGTATCAGTGATTATCTTTTAATCTTTTCCCATAATTAAAAACCTTCTTAGTTAAAATTAAAATAACTTATTTGCTTTACATCAAATTTCAAATTGCAAACATAGTTTATACCCATTTCCACATACATGTCTATACACGTTCACGTTTACCCTTGTTAATGCAGTTTTGTTGTTTTAAATACTTAGGGAAGCCAGTAAGTCTTGTGAAATTCAGCATTGATCGTGGAGACAGACCTGATGTCAGTCTTTGCCTGAAAGAGGAGAAAGAAAAGAAGACAGCAGTGATTGAGCTCATGAAACATTGCTGGAAACAACAACCATCTGACAGGCCTGACTTTAACGGTATGAGCAGGTTGGTCATGGAAAGAAGAATGTGCATTGACTCTTTGTCATGCAGGACTAAAATCTTTATGTTAATCTATTAGTTACACAAATGTTTTATAATTTACATGATTCTTTTGATAGCCCATACCATCTGAAAACACAAACTTGTTTTTCTTTTAGAAATCGTCCAAAAATCTGAACTGATTTTCTCACTTCACAAGGATGGAATTGATGCAGCCATTCATGACGTTTCACTGAAACTAAGACAAAATGTAATTCCAGAATAAAAAAAACGAGTATATGTTCTTTTGTAGCTGCTACATAATCTTTACTTCTCTTTTCCAGCAGTCAAGAAGTAGCAGCCAGTTTTCTCAGGCAAATGCTGCAAACTTGGTTCCTTCACCCACTCCAGGTAGATTGATCAATGCTTCTACATGGCTGTGTAACAACCCACTAATTTTATACATTTCTTTCTGTCTCTTTTAGGAAATGATGTTGTTGATCATCCCTCAGATAAAGTACAGGTATTCTCTAGATGTATTAAATGTGAGCTTGAAATGAAGAGAAAATATTAAAACAAAAAAGAATATTTAAGCTGTTTTGTTAGAAATCAAGAGACCTCATTCGTATGTTTAATTAGTATATTTTATTTCAGCTACAGTGAAATGATTGTCCATATTTGGTCCTCATAATGATTTGTAAGTCACTCAACATTCATGTTTCTGTGTTCTCAGCAGCCATCTAATGTAGTTGAAACTGAAGATTTAACACAAGAAGAAAAAGGTCTGTAGCATTTTTGTGAGTTTCTGTGTCAAAAAAATAAAAAATAAATAGATGGTGATCATGTTTTTTTTTTTCCTGTTTGCAACAAAACACTACACACACAGTGGCGATTGTTGATGACATCAGGGAAGCTGCAATACAGGAAAACATACATGTCATGGCAATTGCTAAGGATCTTAAGGAAAAGAAGATGATCCAAAAAGAAACCTACTCCAAAATTGAGGCGAAAGAAACAAACGAGGAAAAAATGAGGGAGCTCTACAAGTCATTACGTGTTGCAGACCTGGTGAAAGTTGCTTTCTATGATGCCTTGAAAAAGCATGAACCAAATATTCTGAAAAGTCATGGTATGATTTCCTCTTATTAGTCATGCAAGGTTTTAGTTGTGCTGTTCAGGTTTTTATTTTCTCTGTTTTTCTTTCCTCAGGTGACAGTTGAGGCATTCTTGCATCAGATGATCTAAAGTGTGTGTGAATTTCATCATTTTTTCTTTGTTTCATTTTCAATGTATAAATACAAATTTCAACATGTATCCGTCCTTCTCATCTTGAATTGCAAAACTGGTGAAGACACATCCAAAAAGACTGAATATATATGACACATTCTTTTTTAAAATTTAAAATAAATTTTACTTCATAATTACATATGTGTGAGGTGAAAAACATCCCAAAACTATTACTATTACAACTAATATTAATAATTAAAAACTCAGTAAAGATTGACAAAATATGAAGAAGCTCAAGGACTATAAATATTTTTGTCAGGGGCTGCAAATGTTAGCATCTGGATTAAGATAATGCAAAAAGGGTGAAATTCCACTTTTTATTTTTCCACCTGGGTGGGAAAAAGAGCGGTGGAGCCGTGGAGAAGGAGGGCTTGTAAGAGGCTTTTCTGGTTCAATCCCCAACTATAACTGTCACAAACAATTAGTCAATCAACTGTAGCTGATGGTAGGAAAAAAACTCATCACTCACTTGTTGCACTTTAATTTACTGGAATTCAAATGACTAAAATCACACTAAAAAATAAAGGAGAAGAGGAATTAGGGCATAATGAATCTTCTATATCTCATTTTTTTTTGGCAACGATTGTTCAGTTGTTTTCAGATTATTTTTTTTTTTAAATATTGGGTAGGTCGTTAAGATTCAAATAATGGCTATGTTCAGTTTTATTGGCAGGATCTCTGTTAGTATTTTAATGTGTGCACACCTGCAGACATCAGTTTTCATTTTATTTCATTTTGGAGGTGAGACCTAAGTAGGACTTGACATTCACACATTTACAGAATTTTGGTCCTTCAAGGGGAAAGTGTTACAGCATAATCTGGGCCCATCTTTCCTCCTCGGTGATGCTTCCTTACTCCACCCTACACACCTATCTCACTCCACCCCATCCTGCTTTAATGCTCCCAATCCTCTTTGTGGGAGAGTGACGTCTGCTGCAGTCAGAAACATAGTTAAGCTCAGCAGCCACCAGGGTGACGGAGTGGAGAGAAGCTCCCAGGCTTGGGGGAAAACAAACACGGCTGGGACCAACTCAACTTCTCAACCTGGGAGTGTGCTGACGATTCTGAACCTACCATCCCTTGATAAGGAAAAAGACTCTTCTTCCTGCTAGAGGGTTTGGTTCCTTACAGGAATTAAATGTTTTCTAACTGGAATATGAACACCCCTGATAACTGACAACATTTTTCAAGGGGTATTTTACTGGTACTGCATACTTAAGCTGCAAGTATATCTCTGCAAAACTGACAATTTTATAATTTGGTTAAGCTGCTGCTCAGAGGGCAAACTAACTGGCAACAAGTACAAGCTTCCTGGTGTGAGCACACAATCAACTGAACAACACATGGAGTGTCTCTTGAGGTCTGCCAATGTTTACCTGGAGTGCAAAGTGTGATTCTAATTGTATGCAAAAAAACTGAAGAGGAGTGTGTGTGTGGAGGTCACAGAGCTGGATTTCCTGGAGATGGAAGGTCATGGATATGACCGCTTTGGAGAAAGTGACAGGGACAATTACCAGATTGATTACAGAAGAATTGTAGGAGACATGGAACCAGCACGGCCTCGCGTCTCAAACAGAGAGGGGGAACAGTCTCAACACTCCTTTTTGACTCATGCCTACCCGCCGACATATGGACACGGACATGAGACTGCAGCCCAGAGATACAACGCCACACGAATCCAGGCTGGATATGAACCAGAAAGGTCAGTGTCCACATTGAGGCATCATTACTTTCAGTTAACAGTAGCAAACTGTTAACTGAAGCATAGTATCATGAAAAGGGACAAGTAATTGAAATATTCTCACTTTCTGTTGGCAACAACCACTTCCCATTCCAATCTATTTATCAGCAACCTTGGCAGCCAACCAAATCCTCTTACCTTGTGTGCTGCCGTCATGAGTATATAGAAGGAGTTTCCATTGATGGGGATACATTCCGGTCTGCACTCCTGATCCAGGCACAACAAGAGTTGCACAGAGGTCAAGACAGAAATAAACATCAATTTTTGATAGAGATTTAGTAAAGGTTTTAATTGTTATTGCTGTCAGACCGATCATAATCTGTCAAATTACTTATGAATCTGAATCATTCTTTTTCAAAGAAATGTTTGATTTAAGCATTGCTGTGGCTGTTGCTTGTTAAGATGTCAGAGGTGGCAAGTTCAGTTGATGTGTTCATGTTTCAGCATGGCGGACTACTTGATCAGTGGAGGAACAGGTTATGTTCCAGAGGATGGACTCACAGCACAACAGCTGTTTGCTATTGGAGATGGGCTGACGTACAAGTAAGACTTTACTGAAGCACACACACTGCTAACCTACTGAGACCACTGTAAAAATGCTTTCTGCAGCACTACCACCTGCAGCAAGCACAGACTTATGCAATGAGTTTCATAGCAGCTAAAATTTACAGTGATGACACATCTGCTTAGGCTTTAAATGGAGGATTAAAATGAGTAATAGTACTTTAAAGGATTCTGAGTGGTATCATCGTTTAAAAGCAGTATGCTTGTGTGTGTGCGTGTAATGGTGTTGGTACGAGTTTAGTGTGGAAATAGCTATCAGGGTAGCTTCCTTGTGGAGGTGTGTGTGTGTGTGTGTGTGCGTGTGTGCGTGTGTGTGTGACAGAAAAAAAGGGAACCAGAAGGAGAAATATTAAAATAGTGCTTCACTTCATTGCCAATTTTACTACAATATGGTTGCATGAGTTGCTTTTCATGTGTAGTAAGTGGTGCTAGCAGTTACTTGTTCAATTATTTTACACAAATTTATAACCTGAAGTAATTTGAAGGTAGCTTATGTTGCATTTTGTAACTACAATGGGTGCTTAATGATAAAAGAAGGGAAATTTAAATCTAAGCTAACTTTTATCAAATATTTAATAATTTAACAATTTGTGGCCATTGGACGCAGTCCTACTTATTCTAAAAATATTGTTATTAGTGTTATTATTATTACTATTATCTACTTTCTTTCCATTTTCAGTGATTTCCTTATCCTCCCTGGTTTCATAGATTTCACGTCTGATGAGGTGGTGAGTAATTTTAAATATATGGGTTTTTATAGTCAATGCTCTTTTACTGTTTGTGGCCCAACTTTTGCAAAAGTATTGATACCCATGAAGCTCCTTCATATACTTGCTCACATTATAATCATAAGCACCAATTTATTTGAGGTTATTTTATATGACAGACTGTATATCTGTCATATCTTTTACAAAAAAAAAATCTGAAAAGTGTGCTACAAATATATATTGAGTCCCCTACATAATTACAAAACAATAGAATCCATCTCTTTTTAATTAGTCCTCTTATGAATACAGTTGGCCTATGCAGTTTGTTAAAGTGCCTTAATAAGTAAAGCAGTTAGAACCAAATAACACATAAGAGAGGTGAAGAATCATTTGAAATTTAAATTAGGTTATAAAAGGATTCCCCAAGCTGAGAATACTGAAATAGAACATCAACACATGTTACAGATTTCTTTCTAAAAAAACAAAAAACAAAACAAAGAAAGAAGGCTGTGTATTTCTACTTTCCACTTCCCAGTTCTTTATTAATTTGTTGGTCTTTCAAAAAATGTTAATAAAGAACAGAACGCTGTTTGTTGCATGACAGAATCTAAAAAGGTTCAAAGGGTATGAATACCCTTTTTAAAGCCGTGTTCTTGAGTACTGCATGTATGAAGCAGTCAGGTTACTACTGCAATCTCCTTTACAATAGCAGTTTCAAAAACTGACTCGGCAAGAAAAATATTTTTGGCTGAAACTAATAGAAATGTACCAAAACTAGAATATTTTCAACAAGATTTCTGGTTCTGTTCCAATAATTTTGAGGTTTGTGGTCTCAAACATATGAGCAGAGGTTTATTTATTTCCCTTTCTCTGTTTTCAAGGTCTGCTGGGACATTAAATTAATTTTATGCCTGGTCACATGGGTGGTTGCCTGTTAGCAGGTGTTCAAAACACACATACAGTACACACCTGCGTCTTTTAGCACTTAAGAGCTAAACCCAGTAAATAACCCTTCACTGTGTCCAAACAGGCTCTTACGTGTATTACATTGTAGTTTTGAAAACTATCACTGAGTGAAATTATGGTTCACTATTTTTATTTTATTTTAAAGGACCTGACGTCTGCACTAACAAGGAAGATAACTCTGAAGACTCCACTCATTTCATCACCCATGGATACAGTCACAGAGTCGTCCATGGCTATCGCCATGGCAGTGAGTACAGACACTAAACGCATACACTGTGCATCTCAATTCATTTAACATCAGCTAAAAAGAAATTTAAAGCAAAACTTCTATTATATGGAAACGTGCCACACATAGAGATAAATTTCAAGCATTTGTTTGGATTACTTTTATCACTATTATGGTTTGCGTGAGATGAAAGACCAAAAATAAAGACAGCAAATTCAAGTAGGAAAGGATTTTTGATAAAGTCTTTTACCATATTACATAGAAGGAGGACAGAACAGTGGCTCAATTGTCCCAAGTTTTCTTTTTTGATGTGTGCCTGTGTCTGGTTTAATTACCCGGGTATTACTTCACTTAATTGACGAGAATATTTTCAGACCCTAAACATATGAGCACAAATTTCATTTAGTAATTTTTTGTCCGACAGGAACATGGAAGTTCCTGTCGGAAGTGAGAGACATCAAACTAAACTATGGGGATTGACTGAATGCCGCAATTAAACTCATGCTTGCTTCCTCATGAGGAAGAGCCACAGTAAGAGGCATTTCCTCATGAGTGTCATGAAAAAAAAACATTGATGCAGTGATACAAACTAAAGAAAGACCTCGCCAAAACTCTAGTGTAGATGCACTTTTTGGCAAACAGAAATTTCTGTTTAAACATCTATTTTCTGATATAAAACTAATATTTTATGAGATAAACAAATTTCAAGTTTGCATCCGCTGTAAAACATCACTGTGCATGTTCGATCCATCTAGGATGACTTTCAAGAACTGGTCACAGCAGCTCTGATTAAAATATGCTCTTGACCTGCATGCTGACCTAAATAAATTTTCCATTTTTATCTAATGGGGTATTTATTTTTTCTTGTTTCCATTGTTTCCCTCTGGGTGATGTTAGCTGATGGGAGGGATTGGAATAATCCATCACAACTGCACTGCTGAATTCCAGGCCAATGAGGTGCGAAGAGTCAAGGTAAACTGAGAAAATAATTCAATAAAGACAAAAACTTTCATCTTAAAAATAAACATGCCAGTGGAACTATGACCTTATTTGTTCACAGCAAGGACAGCAATCATGCTATACTGTGAATAAACACAGATGTTTTTTTGTTTTTTTTTGTCTTTTTTTTTGCCAGAAATTTGAGCAAGGTTTCATCACAGACCCAGTAGTAATGAGCCCGCATCACACTGTGGGTGACGTGTTTGAAGCTAAGACACGCCATGGTTTCTCTGGGATCCCAGTGACAGAAACAGGCAAGATGGGCAGTAAGCTGGTTGGCATTGTGACCTCCAGGGATATTGACTTTTTGTCCGAGAAGGATTATGAGAAACTTCTGGAAGAGGTGGGTCTCGAGTTGTTTGAACTGGGAACAAATTTTTCTTGTGAGCATATCATGTTAAACCCATTATGCTGCCATTTGGAAAGGTGTATTAACATCAATCAGTCTTTACAGTTGCAATCTTTTCTAATACAGGCCATGACAAAAAGGGAAGACCTAGTTGTTGCGCCAGCTGGAGTCACGCTAAAAGAAGCGAACGACATACTGCAGCGAAGCAAGAAAGGTAACGATTTCAAAAGGTTCTGCTGCTGAGAAGAAAATAAGTCTGATTATGAAAGCCATCTCCTGGTTTTACTGATTTTAAAATTTGATTCTTTCAGGAAAGCTCCCCATCGTGAACGACAGCGACGAGCTTGTTTCCATCATAGCGAGAACTGACCTGAAGAAAAACAGAGATTATCCTCTGGCTTCCAAGGACTCGCGCAAACAACTGCTGTGTGGGGCTGCCATTGGTACCAGGGAGGACGACAAGTACCGACTGGACCTCCTCATGCAGGCTGGCGTGGATGTGGTGGTTCTGGTGAGTCTTGAGTATTACATGTTTCAGATTTTGATGGTTTACTTTATATTTGTTAAGGTAAACTCAAAAATAGTGGAGTATTAAATGTAGCAATTCCTACTTCATAAATCTTAATAGTATCATTAAAATTTTTTGTGACAAACTTATTAATAACTAATTCTGAAATTAGTTATTTCAACTCTGGAATTTTCTCTGTAATTTTCCTTAAACCTTCACACAGTAACCAAGTGCATCATAGGATTTTGAGCAGAATTTTCCACCTTTGTAAACCAATGAAGCCTTTTCAGTTTGAATGACCAAAAAAATTATCACATTTTAGAACAAGGTCACCAAATGTAGGTCCCCATCTCTGGTGATTGTTCTCTCATTTTACTATTTATTCCAGTGGTCGCCATGATTCATCCTGGATGAATATTAATTGCATTTTCTCCCAGGAGCAAATTCAAATAAATGTATTTGTACTTGTTACAAATACATTTATTAAAAGTACTTTTTTGTGCTCTTTGGGTGCAGCAAAGCTGCAGCTGAGAGCTTTATTTTAAATTCACCTTTAACAGGACGTGATGCATCAATGAAATTCCCTTGATTACTAATAAAGTTAGGATGGATGAAAGTCCTTTACTGTTTATGTTACATGTTTTCTAGATCGTCTTTAAAACTATAAAAAGACAAAAGCATTTAGTGAAATTGAATCGCCTGTTCTATCTCTCTGGATCCATCTTCTGATTGCAGGACTCATCTCAAGGAAACTCAGTTTATCAGATCAACATGATAAACTACATTAAACAGAAGTATCCCGACCTACAAGTGATTGGAGGAAATGGTGATTGTGGTTTCTGAATTACATCACTTTGACCACATTTGTTTCCTTCATCTTTCAGCTGTTCTCTGTTCCTCTGTCTCTCTCTAGTGGTGACAGCTGCACAGGCTAAAAACCTCATAGATGCTGGTGTGGATGCGTTGAGGGTTGGGATGGGCTGTGGTTCTATCTGTATTACCCAGGAAGGTAAGAAAAATAAAGCTGACCCAAATATGACCTAAATAATGCTTTGATCCACATCATTTTTTACATGTCAACTACTTGTTTCAGACTTATGTTGTTCATTTCTTCCTCAGTGATGGCATGTGGACGACCTCAAGGAACATCTGTTTATAAAGTTGCAGAATATGCCAGACGTTTCGGAGTACCAGTAATCGCAGATGGAGGCATTCAGACAGTGGGGCATGTGGTGAAGGCTCTTGCCCTGGGAGCGTCGACAGGTAGAAATGGGCAAGAGTCCCAAATATTTACCACTTTCTTTGGTTCTGTGGGGAAATAATGACTGTCCCCATCTTGCAAAATAAGTGTTTAACTGTGGACATTGTTGAGCAAAATGTTCTTGCCAAAAGTTGCAAATACTTCACTCCAAAATTTTATTTTGTCATCAGTGATGATGGGGTCTTTGCTCGCTGCAACCACTGAGGCTCCTGGAGAATATTTCTTTTCAGATGGTGTGCGTCTGAAGAAATACAGAGGAATGGGCTCCTTGGATGCAATGGAGAAGAATAACAGTCAAAAGCGTTACTTTAGGTATAAATATTTACGGCATTGTCGTGGAAGTTGTAATTGACTGTTATTGTAAAATAGTGCAAAAAAATATTTCCTCTGTATGTCTTGAAGTGAGGGAGATAAGGTGAAAGTAGCTCAAGGGGTCTCAGGATCAGTTCAAGATAAAGGTTCTGTCCAAAAGTTTGTTCCTTACCTCATTGCTGGGATACAACATGGCTGCCAGGACATTGGAGCCAGAAGTTTGTCGATTTTAAGGTCAATACTTTATGAATTAATTTATTTGAGCTTTTTGTAGTGTGAAATCTTTAGCAAGTCTTCACTATGTGTGTTGGGTTGCAGGTCAATGATGTATTCAGGAGAGTTGAAGTTTGAGAAGAGAACCATGTCTGCTCAGATGGAAGGGGGAGTTCATGGCCTCCACTCGTAAGCATTTCCCTTGGCTTTATATCTCTTTTATTGTGCTTTAGAATTTGCAATAGTGTGTTTTATATTGCCACTTCATCTGTTTGGGACTTATGATTCAGTATTGACTTTTACCAGCTATTCATTTTTTGCTTCCTTAATTTGCTTTTGTCTGAGCTGGAATGTTGCAACATCACAACAATCTTTTTTCTTCTTCTTTTTGCCTTCTTTGTGTCATATTAGATATTCTTTTTTGCCATGTAAGTACTTGCATACCAACATCCTCATCATTGCTTGACTCGTCTGTGCTGAATGTAGCTATTTTACTAATAAAATTTATGATCATGTTTTTTTTTTTTGCTTGTTTAATTTCAATTTTAATAGTTACAAGAAGTGGCTTCAATGAGGCAGGAGGACGAGGAATTATGCGATCGGGACCAAATGTCCCGACCCCAGCTGCAATGAGCCGATGCAATGGACTCATGTGAATAGAGAGTTGACAATAAGATGATAGAGTATATTTGAAAATGTCTCTGTTTGCATTAAATCAGGATAAACAGCAAGATCGTGGACGACAAAAAGTCAAACTGCTGGACACATTGACCATTTGATGAACTCTTCATTTTTTTCCTGTTTTTTCAACGGTAGAGGGTTGAAAAAGTTGTAAAGAAGACAATATTTTAATCAATAGGCACATTTTAAATTTGAAATACAAGAAGTTCTTCTCATTTGAATTGAATCTGATAGAAATCTGTGCATATTTTTGTTGAAAAATACCAAAGCATTTTATTTCACATAGTTCAAATGTATGCCTTCATAAGGCATAAAGTTTTTTCAAGGCTCAATAATTGGTAGTCTTGTTTTCATGTGATTCCTGATTTTCTTGATTTGTAGCTACCTTACATTGTTGACCAAAGTCTATCTTCTACAAAAGTGTTTATTATTAGCATGACAATGCTTGGTATTTTGTCTGTTCACATCCACCATTAAAAAAGAAAATACCTACTGACTTCAATTTTCATTGAAACAATACAGAATTTTTAAATATAATTTCACCTGTTCAAATTTTATTGCTTTGCTTATTTTTTTTGTATTAGTATATATATATATATATATATATATATATATATATATATATATATATATATATATATATATATATATATATATTGTTGCTTTTTTCAATTTGGTAATTATTATCATTGCTATCATATAAAATTTTTAGGAAACCATCTGAGATGTGTGCAACATTGAATCCAGCTGACTTTATTCAGCTGTTCCAATAATGATGTTTAACAACATCATTATTGTTCTTGTCTACATAAAATAAGAAAAAAATATCGAAGTGGTAAGTAGCACTGTCAGAGCAAAAAAAAAGTATTTTGAAGTCAACATTGTGACACTGTTGTAAAGTTTTTATGTGTATTTTGGCATACAAAAAAGAAAATATTTCATTCTTACTTCTCACAGATAGTCAAGAATTTGTGATAAACACATCTGATCTGTATGCAGATAAATGAATATGTAATAATATAGGCTATGAACACAATGTTAAACATAAATATATTTTAACGAAAGTACCTCTGCAATGCCTCTTCCTATGTTTACCTTAATACTTCCTAAAATCTTGATTGTGAATCTGCTTTGTGACCTCTTGTATAGGAAATACTGAGTTTATGAGAGGCATAATAAAATGTACACTATGAACATTATGTGTTAAATTGTTAATACAATAGATAGCAGAATGACAGTGTCTCAATTAGTTCAAAATGAAATGAATTCCGGTCTTTATTGAAAGGAAATACTTAAAAATTCTACTTTCCTCCATGGCAAAGCTGTAGAACAGATTCACAAGGTTTAATTTCATTGATGAATGTGTGTAACTTAAATTCAATGGAACAAGTAATCAAAAACAAAATTTTAACTCATATAAATAAGCATCTGATAAATGAAAATTTATTCAACAACAGGACTGTCTAATTTCTGTTTCTTGAGGTTTTAAAGCATCATATTTGCTATTGGTAATTAAAGTCAGCATGGATAGTCATCGCAAGTTCTGACTATCACTGGGTCTTTCACATGAAATAGTCTGAAGATAAAGAAGTCAGATTTTTTTACATTGAAAATTTGTTAACATTGAAATGTGTGGAACATTTAGCATGTTTTAATCTAATAAACGCACAGTCTTTAAGATGTTTTGTCGAGTTTGTGGTTCTTCTTCATTTTCCACCCACAAAACTTTAAAGAGAAGCAAATTCTGTGACAGTAAAAGGAATTATAAATGCTATATTTGGTTTGATTTTGTGTTGTGGAAGAAAAAGAAAATTGCCAACTCTACTGAATGGCTATAACAGTCATTGTAGCTAAAGCTTATTTTAACTCCATTTGGTGAAGAGAGTCAAAGATTCCAAAGAAAATTAATTTTTTCCATCCTTTATTTCATTGCCCACTGTTGTTTCAGGGTTGACATTTAAACAACACATTCTTGCTATGCAAATGTTTCCCTTGCTGAAATAAAAACATATATACATATCATTTGCTAACAATAAGAAATTGTCTTATTTTCCCAGCTATGGTTTGCTGAGTCAATTATGAAAACATTCAAATTTCTCGTAGTAAAGTGAGAGCTACAGCACTTGTACTGCTTAAAATTTGTAGTTTCACACTTTATATAAAAAAATTCTGTTTCTTTTTGCTATTAATATTGAGCATAATGAACATAGAACAGTTGCTAAAATCCCTTCAGTGGAAACTGAAGGGAAACTGAAGTATATATATATATATATATATATATATATATATATATATATATATATATATATATATATATACTGTATCTTTTTTTAAATTTGAAGTGTAAAAACAGTCTCTAAATTAAACAACAATAAATGCCAAATGGAGATGTGGAGCAAGGATCTTTAACTTCACACCATTTGCTGGACAATGGTCATTTTTTTATGTCTTTCACTGTCTCTTTGATCAGGATTAGACAACAAATATAATTAAGTATTTGCAAGAATTCATCCAAGTTGTTATCAGAATATTCCACCCAAAGTACAAAAAGCTTATTTAATCTGTACTGCAGATAAATCACCATTTACGTCCGTTCAACAGGAATTTCACATGATAAACGTAAACTTGAGCTTGAAGTCTTTATTGTAAGAAACCTTTGTAAGTTTACTCCAAACTAATGTTCTGAAAAAAACATAGAGCAGAAATTCTGCTTGCAAACGTTTGATGCCGTTGTCTGATTTCTAAATTGTACAAGAATAAAAGTGTAAAAAAACATTTTTGCAAGATACACAATATTTACAGATAATTGTTAGGCCGCATTAAATTAATAACATAAATTCTACCTACATTATAGGTGATAGTCTCTTTATTATTTTAAACATTCTGTACACTCTCAGTTTGAATTCTTAACTTGCCTAAATTTTCTAATCTTTTTACAATTCAATAGTGTCACTGCACATACTCAGGGCGTCAATTTGTTTGCACACATTAACAAACTCTGCTTGTACTGCCATATCCCATTCAAGCTGCTTGCTTTCACTTAGATGCTTAGTCACTGGTAACCGGCCGGACCCTTGACTGTCTTGGGATGCTAAGCTCAGGGTTCTGTATTTCCTGTGATAAGACAGAGAGGGTATTGCCCTTGGAAAGTTGCTTTGGGCAATACATTGCCCCCTGTTTGTCCAGGAATTTGAACGCAACTTTCCTGTTTGTTTTGGATAGTTGCACAAACCTTGAGTTGAACCAGTAATGCTCCCTTTCCAGTCTATCTGACCCGTAGGCGCAGGTGCTTTCCTGTGAGACATCAAACTCCCATGTGGTTGAGAAGCTCTGGAACTGGATATAGCATTCTCTTGATCCACGTCTCCACAAGATGAGGCCCGGTATAGAGTATCTACAACACTTTTGGGCCCATGGTTTAATGAGTCCTGGGCAGGAGAGCTCAATGAAAAACTAGAGGAAGTATGGATCAGTCTTTGTGGACTAAAAATGCTGTGAGAAAATAAGGACTCACTAAAGAGAGCCTGGTCAATGCTGCGGGACAAGTCTATGGGAGATGGGGGTCGGAGATCCCCAGTGGAGTCACTATCTGTACCTGCGCTATCAAGTGATGATAGCTGGAGCTCGTCTGCATTTTTAGGTTTGCTGGGTGGTTTTTGAGGTGTGTGTAAAGGCAGAGTACTCTTGTTTGGGCTGTGCTTGTTTGCACAGTCTACTTCTTTTTCAGGACAGTCAACCACTGAGCAAAGAGGAAGCACTTCTGACTGCTTCTTGGCATCAACATTGCAAACCATCAACCTTTCCTGCTTGACCTGGGACCAGGACTCAAGAGTGGAGAGAACTGGAGAACTCACTTCTTCCTGTGAGGGCCTCCTGTGTTCTCGCAAAGGGGAGTTGCAGGATAGACGGGACCAGGATCCTGGTCTGCTGCTATTAATGGTTTTCAAAGTGGGGTTGTTGTTACAGAACAGAGGATGTGTGCCAATAATGCACAATCCTAGACACACTCCAATCTCACAGAACCTGTAGCCAATCTGGTAGCCCCACCAAGGCCACGGCTCGAACCCAAAGCCATCAATTCCACCCAAACCAAGAGCATGCAAGATCCCATAAAGCTGAAAACCACCACAGCCCAACAAGCACAGTGAGCTTCCTATCCCAGCTCCTGCTGCTCTGTCCCAGTCTTCTACTTTGGAAAAAGGGCAAATTACAGGGCGTACCATTTCTGGTGATCCGCCAGTCTCTCCATTTTCACTCAGCCTGTAAATGTGTTTTGTGTTAAGTTGTTTCAAGCAGTAAAAGATGAGGTAGGAGAATGAAAGAAAGATAGCTATTAAGACAAACAAACCCTGAGGGAATAAAATGACCACAGTGGGGACACTGTGAAATAATTGGAGGAGTCCAACACACCCAAGTGAGATCATAAACTGCAACAGGCACATACACAGCAAAAGACAAGGCTTTGGCAAGGCTGAAAATGAGGTAGAAATAGCAATTGGTAGTGAAAGATAGCTGCGTGAGTGCAAGGACAGAAGGAAGAAGGCCAAGGAGAAGGCTGATATTAAACATGGCATTGGTAATTCTGAGAGCAATTGAGTGACCAGAGGAGGAAGACGGTCTTGAGAATTTTGGATGCCTGCAAATGCCAGAATGAAGAACTGTAGCATTATAAAAAGTCCAATTCCAGGGGGGCACCGTAGAGGCAAGCCTAACAGGCAAACCACAGAGATTAGGCAAATCAAAGTAAAGACAGATCCCAGACCGTAGATATGTGCTTCCCATGCAAAGCCCCATGTTGCAAAGGCAGAATTCCAGTCTGAATACAGAGGGACCAGAAGGGCAGGACTGAGAGCCAGAGAGGGGAGCGAGGGCTCACTTGGTGTAAAATCCTCTGGATAGGTGGGAGTCCAGGACTGATCTGATGTTTTACAGGGTGTGGTGGGTATATCCATGTCACCCTCGAGCAACAGTGTGCCAGTGGCCTTTGGGACATTTAGGCTGTCATCTGTAAAGAGAAGAGATTGTGATACAAGAAAATAATGTGCACTTATTACATTTTTGGAGCAGCTCATGAGATTAGACATTAAATTATATTTGAGTCAGGAGTACAGAATGCAATTTTTGCAATATTTCTGACATGTGTTTGGTTGATTTAAATACATTTTTTACATTTGAAATTATTTAAGTGAGGTAAATGCCAAAAAAACAAAACAATATAAATGTTAACTGTTATGTGAACAAAAACTGGGCTTTTAATAATAATAATAATAATAATAATAATAATAATAATAATAATAATAATAATAATAATAATAATTGTCTGTGCCTACAACATCCTTTTTTCATTGGTTTTCTGTCAAACCATGTTCTATTTTTTAAAATTCTTTTTGATCACCTATTTGAATAGCAGCAAAATGATTATGTCAATACAAATTATAAAACAAGCAACTCAGGCAATCATCTCTTAATTCCAAAGGCTTTGGCTTTTAAAATGAGACCAGAAGTGAGCAGTGAGTGTATGTGTGAAGTTAATCCATAATAAAACAGAGCAGGCTTGCAACTGGGAAGCTCTAAGTGGGTCACACAGAGAGAAATGGGAGCAAGAACAAGTTGTATGCGTTGGTGTTCATGTGAACATAACTGACAGTGATTTGTTTATTAGCCAGTATTGACCTGATTACTGTTTTTGTTTTTGGGATGTAGCTATTAAACAGGGTCAAGATGTGCTCTGCTATGAGAACCTAGTTGTATTCTCAATCACTATAAATGATTGATTCTGTGTACAAGAGATATGAATCTCTATGTGGCCAGAACACAAAGCTGGTTGGAAAATTAAATATGTCCTATTTAGAGAACTTTGTTAAAGATGAAGTTATTGTGTTAATACAGAGTCAGCAATCACTATTGCAAACAGTGGGTGTTAATCTCGTTCAATATCAATATTGTGGTCCAACTAACAATAACTAAGCTGGATTTGGTTGATTTGTAATTTGGTAAACATTAGTGGAGTAAAACATGCAGATGGAGGAAGAACCATGTATTCCAGTTTTGTCAAAGTGCACTTCCCCCAATCATGTAAACACAAACTCCCCTGACAAGTGACTTATAGTGCATACAGTAAATAATGGTATGAGGCATCTGATCACCATCTGAGGCAGTTATCAGCACGGCACACTTTGTGAATGCAATCACTGTGTTTTCAAAGAGTTAAATATTAGGGAATTCAAATGCAATGAAAAGACTAAGAAAGGAAGGTAACCAAAAGCAACAGATTAGAGTTGTAGTGAGAGTAAATCCCAGAGGTTACAAAAGATGTTAAACATTTGATGAATGCAAAACATCTGCATCAAAAATGCTGCAGTGACACAGATTCTGTTGTGAGATGCTATGTGGTCAAATTTACTGCTGTACTAGTGAAGTATGAGCTATGAGTGAGCTCATAAACTGTGTTCCTGTGAACTGAAGACTTGATTCTTACCTATCGCTCCCTCGGTGCTTATTGTTACTCTGGTTAAAATTGTATCTGCAATAGAATTTGTCCCATTTTGATTTTTCTGTGTGGATGTTGGAATGCCTTCAGTCCGTCCCTCGTTGTTTGTTGCTGGTGATGGAGTTTGGTAGTCTGGGTTATTGTCTGGTCCAATGAATGGTGATGAAGTTGAGTTCCAATCAGGAATGGGTGATGGAAGAGAGTCAGAAAAAGGTAAAGGAAAATGAATATCAGAAATTTCATTCTGCAATGTTGTCAATGTTTGCTCATTCTCTCTGATTTGCGGAGGACGCTCTGCAGACACTTGGCTTCTCTCATTTGACAGAAAATGTAATGTTTCCTTTGTTGGATTTTGTAGAGCCTTTCCTAACAAAGATCCAGATGTTTGTACATCCTCCACTAGAGTGGTGTCCTTCTTCAGAGTGTCTGAAGGCTTTGATGCGAGTCTTTCATCATTGGGATAAGAAGGAGATGCCTCAGTACCTTCCTGAATGTCACTATATTCACCAATTACACCTTGTCTGTCTAAGTCCTCAGATGACGAGAAGGGCCAACTCAAAGGGCGATTCAGGAAGTCAACATTTTCAGGTCCAAACATAAAACTGTCTTGTACCAAACTTGACTGCCCAGGTTTTTCTGTGGGTTGTGTAAGAAACCGTGTCGCTTGGTAGTAGTCAGTCTCTTGTGTTTCTTTGGTATTTTCTTTAGTGAAAGCAGCGGCGTGAAGTAAGAGAGAGAATGAAAGAAGGAAAAGAAAATAAGTATTCCACAGTGATCCCATGCTGAGGGTCTCCAAGCTTCACTGATTGTTGTCTCTTCACATGTTTGGACTGTAAACATCAGGATGTCAGTGATTCAATTTGTGACAAACCTGGAATAGAATTGAAAGACAAATGATGCCTCTTCACACACTGTATGTCTCCTAGGTATTTGAAATTAGATAGATTAAACTGCATCATGTGGGTTGGGGACACTGCAAGATTACAAAGTAAAAAATCTTTAAACAAACTGTATGTAGCGGTGCTATTTTTAAAAAATCATTCAGATGTTAGTTTTCTTACCTCATAAGTGATCCGTTCTGCTGCAGCCTTTTCAAGCATATAAATCGCTCTGTGCTGCTTCATGTCTGCAGTCTCGGTCTGCACCGCACTGTCTCTTTTCATACTCACTATGCTGTGCCTCTCTTCTCTTCATCAGCCAATCGACTCATGGGACAGACCCCACCTCCTCCGGCCAGCTCCAACCCTCCCACATGCTGCCGCTGGACAGATCTGACAGCGAGACTGTTTGCAGCAACATCTAGATGAGCATTGTCTCCTTTTTTGGATTCAGGCACTGAAATCCTCCTGCGAAAAGAGTGATCGTGTAAAACGAAAGTCACAAGCATGAGATAAGACCCTTAGCATGCTCTACAGGCAACCCTGGGGTATTCTCTATTTAAGAGATATGCGTATTCAAAACATGTTGAGCATAACTTACAGGAGCTGTTAAACATACATAAATTATTTATTCATCCATACATTTGGTTCAGAAGCAAGCATTCATAATTCATGAAGATGCTGTTGTGCGCATGTGCTGACAATATCTATTCATGGAATTTATTATTTAATGAAATACAGTATGTTTTATCATTGAGTCTTTTTGATTACAACAGATTTTAGCTTCTAATTGAATTAGTTTGCTTAATGCTGAGTGCATTTCATTTCATTTCATTTGGGATTGTGTTTGAGCTATCACATGAAGGAAGAATGCATCCATATTTTACTGATCATTAAAGTAAGTTTAAAGCACATTCATTTGTATTTTTATTTATCACATTGTTGCACCTCTGCTTTGTGCTTCTTCAGCAGAATTTAATCATGTTAGCATGTCAGAATGGTAGGTAAGAATGTCAACCCTGACTTGTTGCAGTGATGACTCAATGATTTACATCACTTCACCTGTGCTATACAGGTGCTCAGTATGCACTAGTGAAGATACACTCACCTCTAGATGCTGGATTCTCAGAGCAACTCCATGTGAAGCACTCTGACAAATATTTGATGCTTAGAAGAGCTAATAATTATTTGACATTTCAGGTATAATAGTCTGATTAAACCTTAATTCTCACACTAAATATGAAAATATATTATGAATAAAATGATACCACAACAAAAGGACAAAGAGAAGCACATGTGCAAACATAGCAGAACACAATAAATTTTACATCCTTCTTCTTAAAAGTCATGCACTGTAAACTGTTATTCATGAAAAGCAAAGAACATTCTTCATCTTAATTACATAATCCAAACAAGGATGATATTCCTGGAAAGATAGAAAACAGTCCAACAGTAGTGTAAATAAGTGTACAGTGCAATATGATATGTTTCTGTTGTTCAACACATTTACACAATAATTTCTAAGTTACTGTAATGAAAACACATATTTTTCTGTGCTGATAAGTCAGTTCTTCTTTTTAGTCAGCCCTTCAACAATATCAGAAATGTGACTTTTAGACTATAAGTCCTGTACAAATTAAACCTAAACAAAAAGAAACTCTACCTTGGTTAGCTCATTGGATCAAACTTGGTAACTTTTTGACATCCCACTTTTTTTTTTTTACGTGTTTGTGTGTGAAAAAAGCATGTCAACCACCAGTTGATTTTTATTCTGGTAAAAAATAGACATAAAGCAGTTGGACATTTTATAATTAAATACTATTTGGGAAGAAGGGAGCTCTCACCAAAATATATTAAAGTTATAATGCAATCAATTGTGTCAAATACAGATCTAATACTTGAACAAATTATCCAGTGAAGATGAGGAAAAAATCTGTTTTAGTTTTGATTGTATCGTCCTAGTATGTGTAATGCCGTCTGGTTTGTCCATGTGAGCTATTTTTTTCTCAGAAACCTCGTGACCTAATTTAATCCCAGAGATACTTCTAAAATAGACTATGATCCACATACCTTAGGAAGCATCTGGAAACAGTGACTATGAAGTTCAGACAATTATTACATCTGTTTTTATCTGTCTGACTAAAAAAGAATTTCAAAAATGTGTCTTCATGTACTCTACACTGGCAATCATATCTAATCCTATGCTGCCAAATGCACACAAACTCTTATTGTTTAAAGAAAAAAAAATGTCCAAAAAAAAAATCAAAATAGCATTCCAAAATAAACAGGAAATTATTTAATATATTTTTGTTCTGTATCCCAAAAGTTATCCAGGCTTTGGAAGCATGAACTCTTACAGATATCCTGTTTGCTCATAACTTTTGCCCATGAAGATATGATTTACATTCACATAGGTAGGACTTGGGAGTGAAGGGAGTGAAGCTAAATCATATGAAACACTGAGTCAGAGAGGAACTTCCACCGCGGCCCAGAGTGAGATTAACCCCGTGTCTGATGAGGACACAGGAAAGCATCAAGTCAGCCGTAACTAAAAGGCTGGGGAGGAACAATGACAGCCCAAACATATGAGCTCAGTAAGGGACATGGGCAAATTATTGCCGCTTCACACTTACTATGTGGATATAAAGTAAGTAGAGTAACTTGGATCTGTTTAGACAAATCCTCCTGAACAGGATAATGTCAACACGAATTGGGTCGCATATGGGAACGAGAACACACAGATAAAGCTGGACAAGAAAATGAAAGGTGAATGTATGCACTGAATAACAGGAACTTTTCACTTTTTCTTTTGACACTTTATGATCACATTGCTTTCAGAACCACAACCTTTTTCAAGCCTTTGGACCAGAGGTCTGCAACCTGTTACTCTGGAGCCCCTAAGTGGCTCTTTCGACCTTCCAAAATGGCTCATAATAACTTTAGTCTAAAACTATAAAGTACCAACTAATATACTTAGAACTGGACATATTACAAAATAGAGTTTTTTAATGGAATGATTACAAAAACCTCTGTAACAGTAATGTTATTTTAAGAATTTTGTTTGTCATTAGGTGGGAAACGTGTCCTTCCTCTTTTTGCAAAAGGTTGATGTTCTTCATGTTAATAAGGTGGTTCTTTAACAATGACAACAGATAGTATAGTAATATCCATCTAAATTATCGCTTTCTTTTTTTTAATAAAAAGAACATGTAACACTTGCGGTTCTAATCAAGTTTTCTGTAGGTGGACTGTCAGAAAAGTGCCTCTTCTTTATATTGTAAGGGTTGCAGACCTCTGTTTCAGACAAATAACTCATTTGATGACATCAGTAACCTGCACAGATTCAGTTTCCCTGGAAGCCTGCTAGGGGGCGCTAAATACACCCATGAGCTGGTTACCAACAGCAGAATAAGAAGCCACCCTGTGGCAGAGAGAGGAGGGTTGAATAACAGAAGTCCGACTCATTAAATCAAATGTTTCAATTACTTTTCCGCCATCTGTAAGAATGCGCTCCGGAAAATAGGTCCTCGATAATCAAAGCGATAATTGATCTTTTGGACCAAATTGAACAGGTCAGTTACCCAGGCAACAAAAACGGAGCTGTTTACATGCGAGTTTCGAGCAGGAGACCAAACATGTAATTGTTTTCTAACTTTGTGGATTGTTTGGTTGTTTACTAAATGTTTAAATCTAATTGAAGCTATGCTCTATTTTCACGGAACAAGCACATTTCTGTCTTTTCTCTGTTCTCCTTGCAGGCGATCTTGCTGTCTTCTCATTCGACGCCGACGCGTTAGAGCTGAAGCTGGGGTTATGATCGCCAGGGCAAGTCTGAGCAGAGGCATCACTGCCCACCGTCTCTGCAAGAACGTCACCTTGTACCTCAATGAATTGACCTCTCCAGACGCAAGGGCCCAGAGCCAGACCTCTGAGGACCATAAACCCCTCCTGCTGATGCTGCCATGGCTGGGATCACGACCCCAAGCTTTGTCCAAATACTGCGAAATCTATTTTCAGACTGGTTTTGATGTGCTTGTGGTGGAAAGTGAGGTAAGGCAAAACAAGAACGGACTAAGGTCACAAAATAAGGCCAGGTGTGACTTTGCGCCAAAGGGAGTGCAATCTTTTCATTATAGAATTATACATGTGGAGGTATAACAATAAAAATCTAGGTAACTTGTTTAGATCAAGAAACACTGACTGGATATGGTTCTTTGAGCTTTAGTGCATTTTATCTTTGCTGCAAAATCAGGAGTTTAGTTTTCAAGTCAAGACGTAATGCCAAGAAAAAAAAGGCATTAATCTTAAATAAGTAATGCTGATGTCTATCAGTTTGGAAGTGTTTATATGGCAATATATACATTTGATGGATCATTTTGAAGTCTGCCATTCTGCAGAAAGTGAGATTACATCAAGTGGAAAACATTTAGAAGAGTTTTATATCTTATTATAAATGTATGTATCAGCATCTGTGTATCATACTGGCTTGATACAAAAATATATCATGCCAGTATGCATCAAAAAAGCTGTGCATCTTTTTTGATACACAGCTTCAAAACAGTTAAAAAGTTGAGCTTTAAAAAGTTAAAGCTAGGTCCACACTGAGTGGGACACTGTACCCAAACAGAGCAGAAAAGCTCCACAAACAATGGTAGAATAATAACAGGAATGAAGCTGCTGCATAGGCTCAAAGTCCAGACCATAACTCTACTGAAATGATGCAGTTTGTCCATATTAGAGAGAAGAAAAGTGGGTCAAAGTTCCTCCTCAACGCAGTCAAAGATTAGAAAATAACAACTAGAGTGTGGTTCTTGAATTAATATTGTTGAAGTAATGACTGGAATATGTTATATGCTGCTGTACATTAGAAGTTAAATTTAAATAATTTTGAAAACTGGTAAACCTCAAGTAATTTAATTATTGCTTGACACACAAAGCCCTAAAAGTAAAACAAGTTGTACTTTGTTTTTATCATGAATGTAAACTGGTTAATTGTTCCTTATCTGAATCGAGCATAGTTTATGGTGCATGACTTATTTAGGCTTAGGGCTGGCCTGAAGGGGAGTGTTATTTGTAAAACATTTGGAAAAGTTACAAATAAGGTGCAGCTTCTGTGTTGGTAGAGCAAACTCTGTTTTTCCTGCCAAAATTACTCAACAAAAATGGTATCAAACACACTGCTTTATTTATTTAGTTCCATCTTTGTAGAAACAAGATAAAGAGTTGGCTGTTAGTTGTTTGAGTTGACCAAGACCATAACACCCCCTCAACATACAATTAGATTTATGGTAAAATGGTTTAAATATTTGATAGAATATGCAAAAATTAGAAAATTGAATTTTTCAAAAGTATGGCCACCATGGCCCGGGGTCTTTCTGCATGGAGTTCACATGTTCTCCCTGTGCATGTGTGGATTCTCTCTGGGTACTCTGGCTTCCTCCCACAGTCCACAAATATGACTGTTAGGCAAATTGGTCTCTCTAAATTCGTCCAAAGTGTGAGTGTGTGTGTGCATGGTTGTTTGTCCTGTTTGTTTCTGTGTTGCCCTGCGACAGACTGGTGACCTGTCCTGGGTGTTACCCGCCTCTCGCCCGGAACGTAGCTGGAGATAGGCAACCAGCAACTCCCGACGCCTCTAGGGACGAGGGTGAACAGATAGTAGATGGATGGATGGATGGAATGGATGGATGGCCACCGTATAAAATGTATCAAACTTTTTGGTTGCAGTGTGAAAGAATTCAAATGTTTTTGTAAAGCACTGAGAAAACTTAGGAATTTGCATTGATAGTATTATACCATAAATAATAATGTACACTATTACTTATTTACTTTTTCTAACATTTGGAAGTATAGTTTTGAGATGTAGTTTTACAATTTTCTCAACCTGAAAACATTCAGTTTATATATAAACTGGTATTTACATTATAAACTCAGTTTTTTTGTTTTCTTTAAACAAGGTGAAGGACTTCCTGTGGCCTCGCTGGGGACTGGACCGTGGAAAAACATTGCTGGAGTTGCTCCAGAGTGAACGCTTGATGTCCCGCCCCCTCCTCATTCATGCCTTCTCCATTGGCGGCTACACATTCGCTCAGCTGCTGGTCCATATCTCCCAAGATAAACAGAAATACCAGGCAGTGACAAAGAGAATCAAAGGCCAAGTGTATGACAGCTTGGTTGTGGGGTCACTGGAGCACATGGCCACAGGTTAGTCAGTATCCAATTAATTTAACTCACTTAACACAACACATTCCATTTTAAATCTTCTTTCTCTGTTCCAGATGAATGAAATGTGCTATTCTCTATGTCTAGGTCTTGGCAAAACTTTGTATCCTCGTTGGGAGAATCTAATAAGACAAGCCAGCATGTTATACTTCCGCATTTTTAAACGCCAGACGGTAGACTACTTCAATGCAAGCATCGATACATTTTATAACACTCCAGTCAAAGCCCCGGCGCTGATCTTCTTCTGTGAAAATGACCTGCTGAGTGATGCACCAAGTGTGGAGAAATTAGCGAATCACTGGCAGAATCATGGGATGGACATAACGACAAAGAAGTGGGAAGTTTCAACACATGCCGGTCATTTACGGCAACATCCACAGGAATATCTGAGCACTTTAAACACCTTCCTACACTCACTCTACATCGTCCCACTGAAGGCCAAGATGTGAGGCTATTACTGGCTAAATTAAAAATACCTCGGTTGTACTTCGTGTGCTTAGTTACTTTATCTGCTATGGAATTTAAAATAATTTTTATTTAAATCACAGCTGAAATATCTTTAAAAATTGGGATCAGTTGTTCTGATTAAAAAAAAAAGACAACAAAAACATCTGTGAGTTCACCATTCAGAACACAACCATTGTGGCTACCACAAGTGATACTGTGAAACAGCAGCGAAGAACACAGCAAGGCAGATTTTACAGTAAACTGTTAAAGCTCATGTTTTTTTTTTTATCCGTGTCACTTTAAGCTAGATTATTAGAATTTTTGTTGACCAGAAAGCTACCGTTGTAACATTTTTTAAATTCAATATTTTTTTTTTTCTTTTAAAGATTCAAGCACATTTCACTTTCTCGACATCTCAAGTGGGAAGTTGGCTTTTGCTGAGAAGGAACAGTGAATCTGCAGCTATTCTTCATCTTTTTTACATTTATCTTAGCCACACCTTCCCTGCCTTCATTCTGGAAACTATAAACCAAAAATGTTCAGTGTGATAGCATTGAAGTACATTCAAGACTTAATTACCTCATTACTTTCCACTAAGACAACTTGTGTTCTCATCTTGCTTATTAGTGGTTTTACCATGTTGTTTATTGCAATGTATGGGTGTTTCAATATATTTTATAATTATGACATCATATATTCCTATGAGAATTATACTTCACTGAGCCGCAAAGCCTTTAAAACGTAAGTGGATGTTTTTGGTGCTAGTATGTAAAGAACACGTTTTTTTAACTTGAACTTACTTTGGTGTTCATTCAAAGCAGAATTGACTAAAAGCTCCATTACAAATCCTCTCTAAGGTCTGTTCCTGTTGTTCTGCTTCTGACATAAAATTATTTGTAAACTCAAAAGATTTGAAGATTGTTACAAGGTTGCGGTCTCAGCAGTTGATCAGAATACAGTCATCGACCCCCTTCACAACAAGAAAAAACCACACAAATCACTGCTGAAGAAATTGATTTGATGGTTTTCAACCATATTAACAGAAAATGAATGTGATGTGGTTGGAAATGGTGCAACAAGGACAACCACAAATCCATTCCAGAACAGCCGCCACACAAATGAATACTAGACGTAGGCTAACAATGTCACATTCTCTGCATCAAGTGCACGTACGTGTACGGGTGAGAAGGTAAGATGGAGGATATGTAAGTCGTTGTAGAGTGTAGAAAGAAAAATTGCAACAAATTATGTAAAATCTATTGCAAGTCTTGCATTACTTAAAAACGAAGCATCTGAATTTGAAAGGAAATTACTATGCTTTCTTTTATGGTTTTGATTGTACTTACAATTCTGTTGGACTCAGCAAGAATAGCTGTAGTCCTGCTGAAGCTAATATGGCTCTTATTAAACATAAACTATGCTTTCACAAAAACACCAGAGCTTTCCAGCATAGGCAGGAGCTACATTGGAAATCTGAAGTAGTTCTGATTCGAAATCCCCATTTTTTTAGTAGAATGTTACAGTTTAATTACTGAAGATCATTGTTGAATTCAGTGCCTTTAATTTGAGTTTTATTACCTGATTGTTTGTGGAAAAGTACACAGCAATTAAATGTTAACTTTCACTGTGCTATTTGTGCAAATTACTAATCAGTAGTAAGGAGATTTGATTGAAAGTACTCCTGGTGTTCTTATTCATTTTCTTTTTAGTTTAAAATAATATTATAGATTATAATTAGGTTATCTATTTGAGAGTGTTTAGCATGAACATTTGTAAAGAAAACCTTTTTGTCACTATGTCTGTCTTATGTTTTGGTCCCCCCTGGTGGCAAAGAGTTGAATGAGTTCATCTACACATTACTTTATTAATATTACTCATATTAATAAAAAAAAAAAAAAAGTAATGTATTACTTTAAAAATAGAAGAAAATAATGAAAGAAATGGATTTCTGCTAAAACAATTTCTCAGATAATATGACAATTTATACATAATCCAAGATAATGTGCAAATGTTTGACTTATACCTCTGTTATCCATGTTATGCTTACTTGGAACCAGACATTTCGTCTTTTTATTTTGGCTTAAATTAAGCAAGATGTCTTTTTATTTACTGAAGATTGTAAAAAGAAAGTATTTTCCTCGAAATGGAGTAAAAAAATGGTTTTGACCAGAAGTGGTTTAAAACTTTTATAGTACAATGTCATTTTAAACATTGTCAAGATCGGGTGAGATCGATCATTGTGTCCATGTATATATAATTAAAGCACATAATTAAGTCCGAAAAGTATGTTGTGATCAGCAAGGATTTTTGTGTATCTGAAACTGAGTGAGCGAAAAATAAAAAAATTACAATCTTTTTTTATTATTATTTTGCTTGTTATTTTTTATTTTATTATTATTGTTTTGTGTTAACATTATTAGGCCAGCAGCTTCTCGTTTAAGACTAGAGCAGATCTTGAAAGTTTTGTTTTTTTCAGATCTGGAAAGGTGAAGAAGAGCTCGGCGTAAAGGTTTAAACGTGGATGCCTCCAGGCCGATAGATGGCAGCAAAGCTCATCCGTAATTATGCGAAAAAATAAATCCCCGAATTTTCCAAGATGGCTGCTCCCACATGTAAACATGCGACTTAATGTGGTAGATAGCGACGCTTTAGCAAACATTTTTAGAGCATCTATTTGTGTGGCTTATTTATGTCAATACTGGTAGCTTGACAGTGAAGTGCAGTGCTGAGTGGTGAGCAAATTAGACTTCGGTTTGTGGACTTTTTTTCCAGAGCTAAGTGTTAGCATTTAGCTTCCAGCAAACAGCCATGCCTGCACTCACGCTATTCGTGGCATCTTTGCCAGAATCAGCAACAAACGAGCGGCTTGAGGAAATATTCTCTGAAATTGGTCCAGTGAAACAATGCTTCGTCGTTAGAGAAAAAGGTGCATAAAGATTTATACCACTAAATGCGCGAATGTGTGACACGAACTTGAATGAGGAGCAAATTACCTGACTCACAATTGTGAATATGTAAGAATACCCTGTTAATGGCTGTTTTCTTTTATTTCCCATAAACCAGGAGCAGAGAAATGTCGGGGCTTTGGCTTCGTCACTTATTCTATGGAAGAAGACGGAAAGCGAGCCTTGAAGGAAATAAAAGAATACGACGGGAAAAAGTTGTCTCTCTCAATTGCTAAAAAGAAAATAATCAATAAAAAGAAAACAGGTATGTTTTAGGTGTCATTTGTAAAGTTACACAGTAAAATTTAGATTTATTTAGCTTTTGATAGAGAAAATGTGCGGCTGATCGTTTTTCTAGGTCATTTTGTTCACCGTGTTATTCATACTTTCATAAATGTCACAGTTCCAAACAAAATATTAATTTCACAAACTACTTATTTTTTTCTCTAACAGACCAAAGAAACCGAAAGCATTTTGTCTATTTACTTTACCAATGACACCCCATAAATATGTGTGTAAACTTACATGAAAATGAAAGCCCTACCAAACATATTGTGTTCAGTCCATTTAATAGTAACTTCATATGTTTTTATTTTGCAGAAAAAGAAGAAGCTTCAGAAACATCTCAACATGAGCAGGGAACTAAAGACGTAAAGAAAGGAATATCTAAAAAAGGCAGACTTGTCGTAAGGAATCTCAGCTTTAAGGTATAGTGTGCTGTTTGGTGAAAATTTACAAAGAGCATTTTTGGAAGCATCAGAGGAAAACTGTTTTATCCACTTAACAAATTTCGGCTGTTTTGCTCAGTCTTTTTTGTGTAGACGGTGAGCATCCATCAACATATTGCTGCTAGAATTTTTTCTTATATTTAAAGAAACATGTGTTATACATTATCAAGTGTTTTAGGTTTCCTGGGTCTAAAATATGTTTGCCCTCTAAAAACCTGTTGATGTGTCTGCATAATTCATTTCAAACCTCCAACTTATTTCTTTACAAACAAAAGCTTGCCATTTAGTCAGCTTAGTTTGATTCTATATTTTTTGACATGTTGTCTAGTTTTATTCCCTTTGTTTGCATTTTCTCATAAATAAAAAAAAGTTTGTATTGTATTTAGCTGACTATATATAGTATATAGCCTTATATCACACATTGTTGCATTGACTTTATGAAAAATAATTGTAAACTTAAATTCTCCTAATAAATTTTTTATGTTGCAGTGCACAGAACAGGAACTTAAAGAAACATTTGAAAAGTTTGGCACTGTAGTGGAGGCCAGTATACCCCTCAAACCAGGTACTTATTTTGCACTTAATGCGCACATAAGCTTTGCCTTGCACTGCAGAAATACATTTCCTTTTTTTGTTTCCTAATAGATGGAAAGATGCGTGGATTTGCATTTGTCCAGTTTAAAAATATATCTGGTGCCACAAAGGCACTCCAAGCTTTGAATCTGAAAGAGATAAAAGGTCAGTGGAAATGACAGTATTTCTGGTTTTACAGTATTCAATTCATATCATGTTGTAATCTTTTTTGAATCTTCACAGGTCGCCAAGTAGCAGTTGACTGGGCTGTGCCAAAAGAAAACTACATTGCAGCACAGCAGTCTTTAAAAGGTAAATACGTGTGTGCGGATGCAGTAATTATTCATAGCAGAACTTAATGGTCACCTAATTAACTCTGGCTTGACTTTGTGACAAAAATGTTGAGGAAATTTGGAAAGAGGCAAATAATTGGTCATTTTGGCTGGAGAATCCATAGATACCTATGGCATTTATTTATTTTTCCACAAATTCTATTTAATTTATTCTTAAAGTCCTTCTTTTCATTATTTTTCCGATGTTATAAAGTTAACACCTTTTCACCTAAAAACGATCAAATCTTACAAGTGATGGAAGAAAAACAAAATTAAAAAAACATGATTACTAGTTGTTTGAGTTTATAAATATATCTGTTCATAGATTTTTGTAAAATAAAAACTGACTGATATTCACGCTGCTTTTTTGCGTCACACTTCTTAAGTTTAGCAAAGCATTTTTTCCAAAAAAGTTTCTGTGTAACATGTTCAAACAGTTACACTCTTTAAAGTTCTTTTTTTTATGTAAAATGTTATAATTTAGGTATTTTATGCTGCTCTTACATTTAGAAAACCAGGGAATATTGACATTGATATATTTATATTTTACTCCCTTATCTTTTGACCTACAAGGTTAAAATGTATCGTAACATACATTAACGGTGATTGGTTTTCATTGTCAGGAAATAAAGTTGCAGAAGAGGCAGATCCCAAAGCAGGAAGTGAATCTGAGGACAAAGAAAAGAAACAAGAAACAGCTGTGAAGAAAAAGTAATTCTTATGCTTATACATTTCTGATACCATTGTTCTGCTCTTAAGTGTTGCAGTGTTGCTAATATTGCTAATGCTTTTGTAGAGGTGGATTGAAGGCAGCTGCACAGCAGGTGGATGATCTTCAGTCAAGCGATGAAGATGACATTGAAGGATGATGATGAAAGGAGGAGGAGGATGAAGAGGAGGATGAAATTAAGGAGGAGGATAATAGTGATGATGATGATGATGATGGCTTTGATTCAGATGAGGAATACAGTGAGAGTGATGATGAAGAGGAAGAAGAAATTTCACCAGGTTTAAATTTATTTTTCTTGTTTTATCATTGTGTTTATTATATTTTTTACATAATTTCTATGTGTTTCTCTTGTCTTTAGTACAATCATTCTAACATGTTACAACTGTTTTAATTATTCCCTAGCTCAAAAACAAAAGCCAAAGAAACATTTGCCTTCAGATGTAAATGAGGGCCGAACAGTTTTTATCAGGTGAGATCATTTTTCTCTTTGCTCAACTCTAACCAACCTAAATATATTTTACTCTTTTTCCTGTATGTTTCCAAACAAGTCTACAGAGTCATTATAATATTATCATTTATAAACCTGGCATTTAGGAACTTGTCATTTGACACGGAAGAGGAGGGTCTGGAGGAAGTTCTTCTACAGTTTGGAGAGGTCAACTATGTAAAGGTTGTTCTCCATCCAGAGACTCAGCATTCCAAAGGTCAGAAAAACTGTCAGTTTTTTTTTCCCTTCTTCCTCTGTGGTTTTAGAAAGAAGCACTTACCTATTTTATTTTTTTGTTTTTTCAGGTCTTGCATTTGCCCAGTTTAAGACTAAAGAGGCTGCAGACAGCTGCATAGCAGCAGCTCAAGATGAGACGGAGGTAAAAACAAAAAACAAAAACAATTAATGAATGATAATAACTTCTGCCCCCTTGGTTTTCAGTATCAATATTGGTCCACGTGTTTGGATATATGTTGAGGTTGCTGTAACATTTTCTCCAGAATGGTGGAGTCCGTGCAGATGGCAGAAAGCTGATGATTGTTACAGCAGTGAGCAAAGAAGATGCGCTGAAGCTGAAAGTCGACAAGAAAAAAGTAGAGACGGGCAGCAGGAACCTGTACCTGGCCAGAGAAGGATGTGAGTGGTTCAGCCCATTTTGCTTTGTCCTTATTAAGTTCATAACATTGCATCTAAAGATGCACCAGTCAGAGTTTCTTAGCTGATTTCTGATCAGTCTCTCTTAAAGAGCTTTTATTAATTCTCTTTTATAGACCTTTAGTGGTAATTGATAGAAGCAATGTTGTGCTGCGTGTGACAAAGCATTCAGTATAAAGCTGAGTTTGTTTCTGTAATTGGTTTTGTTTATTCATTTTAGCTTCAATTTGAACTTTTAACATGTTAGACATAGAAATTGTCAAGTACTGTATGAAAAAAACAAAAGAATTATAATTCATCAAAAGAAAAAATGCTTAATGCATCAATTTGGAACGTGAATATGTTCATAAACACATGTTGCAAATATAAACAAATAGTCAGGATTAAAATATAGTAATACTTCATTAAATGTTTTTCCATAAAACCTGTATATTTATTGCCATTTTTTTTCTAAACCACAGCTTTTCAGTAATTGGGGTAAAAATAAAATAAATAACCCAAATAACACATAGAAAGTGAGTTTATCTTTCTCTGTGGTATAAGTGTTTGCTTAATATAAAGAAAAACAAGCATAATATTGATGCATGTATCTTTATTTTTCATATAGTTGTATTATGTTTAGGAAATTTTCTTCTTATCTTTTGGCGCCTCCCTATGGTCTGCATAGGAACTCTGTGATGTATTTATCACGTAGAGTAAAGTTCGCTGATTGAGTCAGAGAATCAATCAGAGCTTGTCCGTCTCATCATAACGACCATTTACGGTTCAAAATTAATTTTTTGTACTAGATTTTGTACAGTGACAGTAGTGCTCTGTGTGATCTTGTTTTTGTTTTCATATGGAGCTTTAGCTACCTCTTGTAATATGATCAGCTGCCCATAATAATAGATCATCAAGCGTTAAAGTGAAAAATTTTTTATTTTTTTTCACTTTAAAAAATTTACAGTTTAATTCAGCAGGTGGCCTTTACCACGTGGTTTTTCCACAGAAGATAGATTTTCACCTTGATTCTGGAGTTTTGTTTTATTGCAAGAGTTTTAAAGTGGAAAAGAATAAAGTAGGACTACTTTATATACTTGCTCCCTTGTTACCTGAAAAACTACAAACGTGCTTTTGACATGTCAATGTTTCCTTTGACTTATTTTGTCAATATTCTTTATTATAATAGCTAACTTTTAAGTGTTCTTTCCTCAGGAACAGCCTCCACACAGCGTAATATTGTTATTGTGACTGAGCACAGTTTAAGTGTGGTGCATTTACTGTTAAAAGAAAGATGGGATGTTTGGGTTTCTGAACAGCTTGTCACTGCTCAGGGCTGATCAAACTGAGATCTGCAGATTTCGCTCACTAGGTGGTTTCTCTTGAATACAATTTTTAGAATGCAATGCACTAATTCTGTCACATTGTTGCTCACTTTGAGAAATGTATTTCTTAAATACATTAACTTTGTCTCTGCCAACTTTTAATTTGAGATGCTCCAAAATGTATGCTTTCTACTCACGTTCCTTCGAACCCTCAGTGATCCGCGCCGGAACAAAGGCAGCAGAGGGAGTATCTGAGGCAGATATGGCCAAAAGAGTCAGAGTGAGTACTTTTTGTTTTGGTGAATAATTTTTAGTGGATGATCTCTTAAGATGTCAAAATCTCTCAAGTAACTTCTATTTTGACTCATGAGTTGTGCTGTTTTTCTTTTTAGTTTGAAGAAATGAAGAGAGCCAAGCTTCGGGATATAAGTGTATTTGTATCGAAAAATCGCTTGTGCATCCATAACCTGCCAAAATCTGTAGACAATAAAAAACTCAAAGCTCTGTGCCTTAAAGGTCTACAAGGAACCAAAGGAGTTCAGATCACAGAGGTAAGATTTTGTTACTTGCAAGATAAAAACAACTCATTAGCTTGTTAGTTTTTCTCCTGTGAGATTTCTAAAATTTATTGATGGCTTAAGGGAAGTCTTGAATTTATCTGTGCTGAAACAAGAGAGCAGGTTATATTTGTTATTGTTCATCATGTTTATATGAATGTCTATGTGTTTGTTTCCTGCCTCTTCCTTTAGTGTCGGGTCATGTATGACAGGAAGCCAGAGAAAGGGCGAGTGACGGGTCAGTCGTTGGGTTACGGTTTCGTTCAGTTTCGAGACCATGAGCAAGCTCTCGCCACTCTGCGCTACCTTAACAACAACCCTGACATCTTTGGCCCTCACAAGGTACACTTTTTCTACATTTTATCCAGTATCTGCCTGATTCATCTTTATTCTTTATTGTGTAACTTTTAATTAACCTTTTCTTTTTCATGTTACCTTTACCGGGAGCATCTCAATACACTGTACAATTACATTTCGCGAGGATGTCACCAAACTATTTTTGTTTTATTTCAGTAAAAATGTTACATACTTAGTTTGCTACAGTAAAATCATGAACTCAGTAAGACTGCATCTGTTAATGTCATTTCTGATCAAAGTCAAAAGAAAATAATTTTGAGTCAAAGACAGAGAATATGTAGATGGCTTTGCGTTAATGGTCTGGTCCAACATATTGTTTTCTTTTGCAGAGACCCATTGTTGAGTTCTCCCTGGAGGATTCCAGGAAGCTCAAACTCAAGGAAATGCGGAAAGAGAGAAATAAAGTTTGTGTAGTTATTTGTTTCTTGTAATATTTTGTGAGACTGTTGCAAGTTTTAGTCCCTGAAACAATAATGTAGTTTTTTTTTTTTTTATCATTAGAATAATTTTCTTAATTTTCTTATTCTTTGCTTTTGTTGACAGGACTTCCTCCAAAGTCATCCTGTAAAAAGGGAAGTAAAAAAACCACAAACAGGTTCAGACACCAGAACAACAAAGAAGGATGGAAATAAAGGACAGTCTTCATCACATCTGACAGGAAAGGAGAAAGGTAGAAAGGATTTTTCTTAAACTAAAACGTTTGAGGTTTTCTGTATGCTATATGTTAAGGTTTTGGACTGAAGAGTAAGATATATATGCTCCAATGTTTCACTCTCCTGTAATATCTCTTGTATGGTACAATTAAAAGATTTGCAGTGACAAGTTAGTACAAATAGTTAAATACACATTCTCTCAATTTTAGGGTTTTACATCAACTGCAAGCTGCTCAGGTCCTGTGATTTCAAAACAAAGTCAATCACCATGTTTGTGTTTGTGGGTGTATGTTTGATTTTTGTACAACATGGGGATTTGTTTTCTGCACTTTACTTTGATCCCTTTTGCCATAAGGACGTTGTTGAAGCCTTGTAACTCACAAACATGAAATAAGGCTGCACAACATAAAGAGGATATATTGTCATTGCTTTGTCAGAGTGTGGAAAATGTACATTATAAAGGTCTGCTTGGAGTGCAATAATTGCTGCTAACATATTCCAGGTGTTATGAACTTACATAGTGATGAAGGCACAGATGAGGAAGAGGAAATACATTTGAAATATATTGCACTTGACATTGTTATTCCAATTTTTACCAATATTACTGCTATTGCAAGATTTTCTAAAATTGTACTTCTAATAGAGCTGCTTAATAACAGAAAAGACATTATCAAAATTTTGTTGGTCAACGCTGTAAGCTTGAAATTGGATTCAGATTAATTTAAAATAAGGAGTTGCATGTTGTTTTTTTTAAGTCAAGGTCAACATGATGAAAGTTAAGGTTAACCTTTTGTTACACTTTGTTTTCAAATTTCAAATGATTCGACATTCTCCACCCATTTCCTCATCTTCCATCTTCTTGGAAAAAATTGTTTTGTCACATTTCTTCAGCGAGTTGAAGTGAAACTTAAAGAGTCATTGCAGAACTCCAGACCTCTACTTATTAGAAATCTACAAGAGCCATTTTATTATTTTTTTCTGTAACAATTTTTAAAAGCTGGGACTTTTATATTTTGTTTTTCTAGGACTGTGTTTTTTTTGTTTTTGTTTTGTGAAACTTGTAATAGGAAATAAGTTTAAACTACGCTTGAGGGAATTGATTAGATAGTGCCGCTATTATTGTTTTCTCTTTTATCTTCAACAGACACTGGTGGAGGACAGAAGCAAAACTTTTCAGGTTTTCAGACCAAACCTGAGATTGAACATGTTGATTTACAAAATGGAAAAAAACGAAAGAAGGTTTTGCCTTTTCCTTCCCATCGCGGACCTAAGATCAGGTACGGTTCCATCAGCACGCCTCTCTCTGCTTCATGGTTTTCTGTTTATTTTGTTGATTTGAACAGGCGGTTTGAAGCTGTGGATGTAGAAAACTTGTGTGTGATATCTCAGGGAACATAGTTCCTCTAACTCTTGTCCTTTTGCAGAATGCGTGACAAAGACAAGCAACCGGTTCCACCTCCCAAGAAACCAAAGCCTGGATCTAAAAGGAACCAGCGCCCAACACAACAATTTGAAAAGCCTAATCAGGCCAAAAAACAGGTTTGGAAATATTGTCTCAGTTGTTCTTATTTGTTGTCTAAGAAAGCACAAGTTGTGTGTTTTTGGGTGGGATAACTTTAATAATTAATAAGGCAGATGTAAAATATCTTATTTGGCTATCTCTAAGGTTGTACTTCTCTAAAGTGTATTTCCCCTTAAAGAATTATGCTGTTTTTCCTTTTTTGTCATATTTAAATATGACAAAAAAGAAGTTATAACATTAAATAAAAAAAAAAAATAACCAGAGCAAAAATAAAAAGTAGTTTTCAAATAATTATTTTAAACATCATGGAAAAAAATGTCAAACCAATTTGAACAGCTGCAGTTGTTAAATCTTTTTTTTTTCCTTTTTTAGAATGGAAAGCTCAATTTAACAAGCGTGTTGGGAGCAAACATTTCTCTTTTTTTACTCACTTTATTGTTATCTAGTATTACAATTGGTTTGATCGGAAACATTTAAGTATGACTAAAAAACAAAAACAGAAGGAAAACAAGCCAAACACCTTTTAATACCTCGGTATTCTGAGATGTAGATGGATACTTTTTGAATTATTATCAGAACATTACTCAGCCACCAATATTTGACAGAGTTATTAAAGGATTTAAATGCAAAGATGTATGTTCATTTTCAGCTTGTGTTTATGCTTGACAATAGAACAGCAGTTAAAAGTGGTTTGTCTTGCGTCTTGTTGAGTCTGATGTTACTTTTTTTTGGTGTTTTTGTTTTCAAAAGCTTAAGAAACAGTTTAAGAGGAATGACGGGGACCGTTTTGATTCCTTGGTGGAGCAGTACAAGAGGAAACTCATGGGCGGCGGCGACAAGAATGTCTCCATCAAAAGAAGCAAGTGGTTTGACAGTTAAATCCATGACCATGTAAGAAAGGAAGAGATGATTGAGAAATCCATGGCTTAACAAAATACTATCTAGTGGGATTTCTGAGTAGATACTTATTTATAAACTGTGCTAAACTGTACAGTGTATTTGCTCTGTTCATGACACGGTTGTTGTCAAAGCAAATTTGAAGTTTTATCTTATTTGTCTTATTCTGGTTTTCTGCATATCTCTTTTGAAAAATAATTTTGAAAATGTAGTCTTTTTCTGTACATCATTGCTGTATGTGATTTTCATTGTTATTATTTTGACAATGTCTGGTTATATTTGAATGCTTTTACTCATTTAAATACACAACTTAGGTACACGTAAAATGTTTTTTTTTCACTTCATGACTTTCGAGCTCATTTGTACATATAACACAACACTGACAATTAGGAAAAAGTTGAATATTTATTTAGTTTTATTCAAAACATTAAAACTTCACTCATTGTACAAAAATATTCAAGATATTTCCTGTTGCTATTTACCCATTTTGAAACAGCTGTTGATATTGCACAAAAATAAAAGTTCCCATTTACTATGTGCCTTTGGTTCTTAAACAAACCAAAGTTTTTATTATTGGCTTCCGGGGTTTCCCGGAGTGACAGTACATCTCATGTCTGGTTGCAGTTATTAAAACTGCGGATTCAGCATTAGGCTCTTCACCAATCACTCTCACTCAGAGCTCGTTATTGACGCAACACTCTTTCCATATAACATTTATCGAAATATGAGATTAAATAGGTTAAAAATACAAAAAAAAATACAAGAAATTCATATGCATTTGTTATAAAATAAGTGCATTTTTAAATGAAATTATTAAAAAATGTATTGCACAGTTTTGACTTCAATAACAGTGCTAGCGCAGATTTCAATCTTTGGTTTCAATCAGTTTTTCAGCAAGATGGAATTCCATCAATTTGGTTCTGGAGCAGTTTGAGGATCTCCCTGACTCCATTGAGAGCTGCCAAGCTGATGGCTTCAACGTGGCGTTCTGGGTCCTGTTCCCATTCGTTCTGCAGTTGCTGCAGGTGCACTGGAAGTGTGAGCTTTGGGTTCGTTTCCGGGCAGTTCATCACTTTGTTGATGGCGTTGGTCAGTATGGAGATGTCAGTTTTGACCTGGGCAACATTCAGTAGATTTTCAGAGATCAGCTCGTTGTAACCATTCATAGCTGCCACTATGGAGGAAAATCCTTCCAGTTCTTCAGGTGGATTGACTCCCAAGCTGGGAAGAGCCTGCAAAATGACAACATATTTGTAGCCACAAACCCATGTAATTTATTCGAACTTCAAGCTGCACTTATTTTAATTTCATAAACAGAGCTCTGAAACATACCTGGAAAGCGTTCAGCCTAACCATAAGCGTTTTTATTATCGGCTGAATATTGCTCTTGGTATCTGGAAGAGGGTTTCCTGTACCCACACTTAGAACATGGAACAAGAAAACCAGGGCCACTAGTGTCGAGTCCATGGTGATTGTGCTTTTCTGGATACAGAAGAACATGTTCCTAGAATATCAATTAGAAATAAAAGTCAAAACCAGTGAAAAACATAACTCAGAATATAGCTTTTTTTTTTTTTTTTATATTAATACTTTTAGAACAATCATGCATGCAGTTCAGATAAGTCACCTTGTAATTTCAGTTTTAATACATTTTGTACCAGCAAATATTTGTAATATAAAGAACTCTGTGATTCTCTGACTGTGTGCCATGATCAAAGTTCACTGACTTTAGCTAACAAAGTTTTTCAGTTTTTTTTTCCCCTCTGTACTTTTAATTTTGTAGTCTGAAAGTATGATTAGATCAACCAGGAAAAAGGTTGAAAAAACAATATTGTGACAACATGCTTCTTATAATCTGTCAATTAAATAAGCTTCTCAAAATCACATAAAGTTAACTGATAAACGATAAATACAACTAAATAATGAACAAGTTTGATAGTGAACACAGAGTGGGAAACATCTCAACATAGTCAATAAGAGATTCAAACAGAAGCAGAAAGAGTGGACCTTACCTCGCTTGGCGTTTGAATGGGTGACACTGTTTGCCTTCCATCAGGGTATCTTATATTAGAGGGCTGTTGAGTCATCTCTTACTCACCTCTTTTCGACCCCCACCCCCGTCCCACTTACTCACTTCTGCCCATCACCTTATCCTGCATGCTCTATGGCACCGCTGCAGAGAGTTCATTTAAAAAGTAAAAGTTGTGTTGCAAACGGCATCAGCATTCTTAACTCAGAAAACTGACCAATCCACAGACATTCACTTCAACTTGTCTATTTATTCTGAAACTTGTTTTTGTGATAGGTTTTGTTTTATACTGTAATTTAGTCAGATACATTTTCACTCTGGTGAACAACAGACCTAATTATTCATTCTAACAGATTGAATGATGATTATTGGCACGTTTTACTCCATTTGCAAGAACAAAACAGGAGATTTTGTATATATGTTTTCGTATGTGGTGGAGGATCAGAAAAAGCAACTTGCCCATGGCAACACCTATGCAAGAACTGCCACTGTGTCTTTTATGTTGTATAGATATTTAATAAAAAAAAAAAAAATGACATAATGGGAGAAACCAAGCACCTTTTAGGTTTGATACTTGTGAAATTTAAAACACTTAACATTACTTAATACTGATGTATGACTATTGATGGTTTGATCGAGTTGTAATATTCAACAATATGTAATGCATTAGTGTGCATGATGAATTGGGAAGAATTTTCCAAAGAAATACATTGAATTTCTAAAGTTTCAGTAGATTGCTTAATATAGTTGTCACTATCTTCACTGTATGATTAACTGAATTCAGACACATTCTGAGTTTTTTTTTTTTTAAAGCAACTCTAATTCAAGTTTTAGAGAGTTTATAGGGTGTAAAGTCCTCAAAGCTGTTGGGGGGCAGATGGGGGAGGGGAAATCCACAAATGGACCTGCTTTTCGGAGCAAAAGAAATACTCATGCTTATTTACAAATGAAATAGTTTGAATCATGTTGAACAATGGAATGACGCTTACAGTTGTTTGATTTCTCACCAGCTCTCCTGAACTTTCGAGGCTTTAGAGCATGTTTCATCACATGTGAAAATTATTTTCCCGACATCTGGAATGAGTAAAAGCAGTCTGCTCTGGCTTTTTCCACCATTTGACGTCAAAATGGCGTCAAAATCAGATGCGCCTCATCAATACCTCAAACATCAGTGTAAAGGAAACTTTTATAAAGCGTGCAATCAACTTTAAGGAATTTCACAAAATGCAATGTATCACTACCTGAGGGGAAAATGTAAAGACCAGGAAGGTTCATTCTCACTGAAATAGAAAACAGAAACAATTTTCAACCATAGTTGATGTTCAAGAAAACTTTTTGGTATTGAGAACTGGCTTAATAGTAGGCACGTCATGGTAGCAAAATTTCAAACCTCATAATAATACTAAGAAAAATACAGAAAAACATTTTCAACACAGGAATCTTTTTATGGCACAGGGCTTTTTCTACTAAAAGTCAGAATAATCTGAATAAGTCAATGACAGAATTTGTATATTTTTACTGTCTTAATTAACCCAAACCAATTATTAATAGGCAAATCTCCATTGGATTCAGTTGTACAATTTAAGAAAACAGCCAAAACTGCCAATGTAAATGCATCACATTTTGTTTTGTGATTAAATAGTCATTTGGAAAAGTTGCTGTCAGCTTATGGTGTGAGGGGTTTATTTTTATTTTCCCTCCTCTAGTCAGTCCCACCTTTGATGCAATATTTTTGGGTAAGTTTATACCAGATTTACACAGAACAAGATTTTTGCTCACTTTGTAGAATTGCGTCAACTCGGGTGGGAAACTTCGTGAACAAAAACTTCCAAGTTATGCAGTTGGCATGTGCTTTTGATCTAAAACTTTCAATTACACTCCTGGCTACACAGTTAGAATTACTGTCTATGCCTGTCTCCAGTATTTTCCACCCTTTAATAAGATTTCTTCAGGGATTGCCCGAGTTCATCATATTTAATCTTCCCTTTACCTGCCAAGGAAAGCTGTCGGAACAGAGTGAAGATTCCACAGCCATGTTTTATGGGAGGGATTTCTTTTTTTTCCTAAAATGCAGTATCCATTTATGTTCAGTTTGTTTAACTCAGACCGAACTTCACCAAACGTAGAAACGTTTATGTGGATTAAATGCCCTTACAAGTTGAGTTTCAGTGTAGACGTAACTGACTCAAAGTTTTAGCAACACTGAGGAACCAAATTTTGTGAAAAACTAAAATTGCCTTTGCTAAAACATTTTTCCTGTTTGTACATTTATTTCACATTAATGACTGCCTTTGTGACCATTGCTTCCAAAAAGAATACTAAAGATAAAAAGATATCTCTTCTTTGTCCAAAAGTTTCTTCTCATCAGCTTCTCCTGTGTTTGAGAAGAAAACTATAAAGTCAACTCCTATTCCTGCCAGTCAAGAAGTCTGTCAAGTTGTACAGGAATGCACTCCAAGGCTTCATTATTATTTTATGGCCGAAGTGTGTCACATGACTTATTGGACCACATGAGTCACACCGAGTATAGCGTGTTTCTTTTCACAAACTCTGCACAGCACTTAAAATAATCAACGTTGGGGGAAATTGTGAAATTTGGTTACCGGTAAATGGCCTAAAAAAAAAAAAAAACTGCAGACTTCAAGGTGGTTCAAACTCTTCTGATCCATTAAAGCGTCAGACTGGGCAGCTACAGGCCCGACACAACATCAGCTCGCTTGTCCACATGCAGCACTGAATCCTGGAATATAATTTAATGGGATTTGCTTCAGTGAGTCACAGGAATGATGGGAATTCAAATTCATTTTTCTCCCATCTGCTGCCATGCAAAACAGCACTGGTGAATATCTGGACTTCCAGACAACTGAATGACGTTTAATTGTGAAAATCTGGACTGGACAAATCTGAGTCAGCAGGCGGCGTGCTGAAAAGCAGGCAGACTTTGAGACTGACAAAAGCTCAGATTTTATGCAGCTGTAAAGGTTATTTTATGAGCAAAATCAGAAATGATGATCTATTAAATAATTTGTGAGTAGAAGGATTAAACCAAAACTGTCAAATGTGCAATTCATAGTGTGACATGGTATGCAATGTCTAAAATAATTTAAGGTTTACTGATGATGTATTACGTTTTGAATCAGGTTATCTGTATATTTATATTCAAAATACGTTTGGGAATGTTACAGATTTAGACGCTACATCAGTTCTTTAATCTAATTCTCACCCAAACACAATCTATTAGCCCTGTCAGATGCAGTACTGAAGCATGCAGAGACACTGCTGTAACCTTCCTACAAAGCTTCATTTGAAGAAATTTGCATGGAGATTACATTGAGCTACAATTTCAATATTGTAGCTCAATGTAAATGATTTACATTTATTATTCTCCCCAAGTTGGTGGAACTTGCTCGTCATAAAATGACAAGCTTCAACACCCTAATGACTTACTTGTTGATATCAAGCAAGATGAAGCTTGAGTACCTGTGAAGATACCTAAACCCACATGGATGGAAACAAACAAATGTGATGTGATGATGCACACCAGATATGTCCTTCATTGACAGATACCATAACAGCCAGTTTCTACCAACCGTTGCTTCCAACAACTTACATCTTAAATAAAGCATGTTGCCATGGTGGTAAGTTCAAGTTTTAACTAAGGTCATTAGTTTTACTGTTTAAACATGTCTCATCTTCTTTTTTTTTCCGACCATTACCTTTCTACTCTGTTTTTAATGTTCAGGTTTATGGCCCAGCTGGGTCTACATAGCTTAGTCACACTGTTTTGGTACAGTTTAGGGGAATTTAGGTCAACCATGAAAGGCAATTGTTGTGGTTTTCTTTCTGACTCAAATCCAAAATAAAAAATAGACAACAAAAAAACTTACCTAAAAATAAATATTTACAAGTTTTACTGCAGAATGCAAGGAGTTGTTTGTGACATAAAGTAGACTTAAACTCTGAAATAATAAACTTTTACACTGGGCTTTTTTTTGTGGATTTATGTTGTTTTGATCTGAGCATGCTTTTTCCACCTTTTATGCAACAAATGTTTTCTTTACATTTGAAGAATTAAAGATGGCAGAGCCAGGTCTCTTCTGCAAAGCATTTCTAAAAATAACAAACTGTCCCTTTTGATCGAATGAGTACTTTGGTGTACATATCCTAAAAGAGCTGTCTCACTCTATCGTTGAGGGCCGGTGTTTGGCAACATTTACTGGAGATGCCCCTGGTTTAACACACCTGAATCAAAAGGCTGAGGTACCATTTCAGCATGCAGTCAGATTTTACAAAGTCCTGTTAGTGGCGAAATTATTAGAAACAGGTGTGTGCCAGAGACACGCCTAAATATTGGAGGACATTTGGGTTGACGCAGGAATCCTAGATTTAAATTTACTACCATGTATTACCTATTTTACTATCTCTACAATATTTTCACTACCTACACAAGATTGAGCAGCAGCCTGTTTTGGGGGTAGTGGTGATTCACAGCACAGACTCATGTAAAATGATGGTCCATGTCAGACAAAACTTTATTGTGTTTGCATGTTTATGTTTTTACTTTCTTAAGTTTTTGTTATTTTAATCAGAACTGCTTTCCATTGTGTTTTTATTTTGAAAGTTTTTCTTGTTATTGATGCATGCAGCTACACACATAACATTAAGGAAATGATCTCACACAGGAACACCCATATTAGGGCGTAGCTTATCTGGGAACAAAAGGAAATTTGAAGCTAATATCAGGGGCCTGTTTTTGATTGCTTCCTTATGCGCTCATAGCAATGGTCCAGCGCTGAAATAGTGAACTATTTCTCTGATGTTTCAATTCATTATCACTTACTTATGCTTTAATAAATTGGATTGCTGATTTCAACTCGTTTTTTTTGGTTATTTGAGACGATCTCTCCAAAGAAAAGAATATTACAACATGTAATATATACATCTTAACAGAATACTGCACTGCAACTCATTGCCAACACAACAACAACTAGATACACAGATCAGGAAAAAGTTTTAATTAAAAAAAGGGGAAATAGGTAAATTATGCTCGCTTGGCCGTGACAACCTTTACATGTAGATGTGCTGTGAATTTGGGTATTTAGGTTCAGTTAAAAAAAGGCAACCCACACACAAACTCTCTGACCTGCAGGTTTTTAAATGAGATAATTTACTATCACTGTGTTCAATCACATATTGATACCCCCCCCCAAAAAAACATCATGCCTGAAAATATGTTGCTGTGATGGACAGAATGTTCTGTTCTTTGTGTGGGAAATGTTTACATGTTTTTTAATGTTGAATCCTGATATGCTGGTGTCGTCAGTCTGTGTCTGTGCAACGACTCGGTGTGCAGCATGCGCCGATATAGAGAGTGAGAGAAAAAAAAAAGAATATGAGTGGTTCTGAGCTGTTCTTCAAAGGTTTTTCTGCATTAAATTCATGACATCCACATCTCTAGGTTCCATCAGCTACATCATACTTTTTATTTATTTATTCACACACATATAAAGTATGCATGTAAATGTACTCAATTATTTATTTATTAGACTTCTTGATTTGGGACCAGAGTTCAAATTTTGCACCTTAAGTGAAAAACTGCAAAATTATATGATCATAAAAATACTTGAATCCTTCATGTTGTGAATAGAATCGTTCTACCGCTGCTGCCCAGATATGGTGTGTAACAGAATAGTCTCTTTGCATGCCAGCGCATTCGCAAAATTTCCAGATGCAAATAAGATTCAACGTGTCTATATTAAATTCTATCATCTGATGAATGCTGTATCACTCCTTGTTTCTGAAGTGTGATGACAATATTTATGTTCATAGCAAAACTTGAGGTTGCACTGGCATTGCTCTGCGCTAGTGGAAAAAAGTTTATACTTCAGTGTATCTCAAATATACTTACATTTGCATAAGTATATTTTAACAATACTAAGTATTAAGTGTACTACATATAAATATATGTGAAGTACGCTAACATCATGCTTCTACTAATTTTGGCATTATGAGTTTAAACACACTTAAATATATTTGTTCCACAATACACTTTAAAGAAATATATTACATAAAAACATACTTTAAGTGAACTAAATGTGTCTCTGTTCAAGTGTACCAATGAAACAATGTGCATCTAAAGATATTTTTTGTATATTTTAAAATATGTGCTCAAAATAGAATTCACTTCAAGCTTACTTTAAAAGTCAACTACTAAACACACAGACATTTCAGTATGATTTAAATTACATCTCAGTGTATAGGCTAATGAAGTATGCCTTCTTAGGAGCCTTAACAATCTTTTACTATTTTGTTAAAATGGCTGAGAATAAAGGTGTATTTGGGGCAGACAGAGACCAGAGACTGCGTAAACTCCCTCCTCCGGAACTGAGGATACACCGCATGGATTTCAAACTGAAGTTGTGCAACGTCATGTGAAAGGGCCTCTTCCTCAGACCCCAACGCTGGCATGAAAGAGCAACCTAAGTTCACAAAAAAAAAAAGTCTATTGTAAAAGTTTCCTGCGCTAGAGTTAGGTCTATTCTGTGTCACAAACTATTCTTCTCGGCAACACATCTTTGTTTTATGTTTAGGTGACGTTCCTGCATTACTTTTTAATTTTGGTTTAAAGCCAGGAAAAAAAAATTATGTTTTTTGTGGCAAGAGACTGTCCTGGTTCGATCCACAAACACTCTGATGGACAAGGAGAGATTCTGAGGGTTTCCATAGGCAGAAGTGATGTAAAAGAGTTTAACATATAATTCTGTACCAAAACAGTGTGACTAAGCTATGTAGCACCAGGTGAGCCATAAACCAGAACATTAAAAACAAAGTAAAAACTTAAAGGTCGGAAAAAAAACAAGAGTTTTTATGAGCTTAGTTAAAACCTTGAACTTACCATCATGGCAAAAAGTTTTATTTAAGACATAGGTTGTTAGAAGCAATGGTTGGAAGAATCTGGCTGTCATGTCATGTCTTTTATGAAGAACATGTGCCTCATCGCGTGGTAGGCGATCACCACACCAGAGCGCAGTTAGAGTTCTTCCATTCTGTGGGGATATGAGTGTTGAAACACTGTTGAGATGCCATGTTCACCAGAGAAGGTCTTTCTGCCCTCCAACTCTCTGAAAAGAGGCTTTTTCTTGTGCTCCAGTTTGAGAAAGATGGAGCTTTTGGTAGTGGTGGTTCACAAAGGTCGACCTGGAGCATCATTCAGTGAGCTATGGAGAGAAAACAATTCTTGAAGAAAAGACTCTTTAAAAAATAAAAAGATTTCTTATAAGGTTATTAAGGTAGGGCATGTAGAATCTGCAAAGGTAGAAGCAATTGTCACATATTTGGCTACAACAGCTATAAACATGATCTACTAAAGATAATTTCCAACAATTTCTGGGGTAAAGGCTACGTCACACTGAATGTAATTAGTGTCTTCTCACTGTGGCCAGCTGTAAAAAAAATAAATAAAAACAAGGAGTATATTTAAAACATGTATTAAACCTTCTCAGGAAGATGGATTAATACAGTGTGAGTATATGTACATATCTATATAAGTTGACTGAAATATGATTTAGTTTAGTCATCAGAATTATTTTAGACTTAGGGTTAGGTATGCCAAGTTATCTTATATATTTGGCTACTGAGCTTGAGAAGAGTAAGGAATGGGTGCGCTTGATTCTTTGCGAGGTGCGTGCCAGTTGGGTGGAGATGCATTAAAAAATATATCATTTGCTGTTTTAACTTGACAATCAGGCAGTTAGTGGTGAGAAAATGTCTCATCGGGTGCTTTTGAGCAGCTAAACGTTTCAAGCACTTGGGGACTCTGGTGCACGATTTGTCGTGAAAAGACACAAACTTCCCTGAGGTTTCACTGAACAATGCTTGTGAGGTTAGTTGCTTGAATGAACCCCTCCATCTCGAAGCAGCCAATGGTACAGATGTGCGGTGGGTTTAGGTACCATTTAAACTTACAGCCAGTGACTAAGAGTTACTCATACCTGTTTTAGTGCTTAAAGGTAAATAGCAGCAGTGTCCAATTATTGGGTTTAATGCTATCAAGCACTTGGTTTTGGAAAGTATGAAAGATGGGACTAACTAAGGGGGAAAAGAGAATTTCTGAGAATTGTGCAATTACCCTTCCCAGATCTTAATAGAAACGACAAAACCCTGACCTTTATAAAAGCAGTTAGTGAGTAACAAGTGCGAGTGCAATGTGAAAACACGAAATGGGAGGGAATGTGCCCAGTGCTTATTGAATGTAGGGTAGAGGCTGAGACAGAGGACATGAGACTGATATTTAAACCATGTGAAAATCCACGCAGGCTGGATGGCCAAGACTTTTGTGACACATTGATTTCAGTGAAAAGCAGGATCTATCCCAAGAAGACTGTTAGTGTTACAAAACTCTACCACCCATGACTACGATCAGCAAGAGCCATTATTGATACTCTGCAGTCAGTGGGGTCTATTTATCCCATCAACATCTCAATAAAAAAAATCATATATCTGCATCCACAGTATTTACCAGTGGTTTGGCTGCTAAGGTTCTGATGTTGAGGACAACATCTGTGTTGTGGGGGAGTATGTGATAGGTTGATGTATGCAGGCTAGAAGAGTTGATAGTTTATACAGTTGAACACAATCATTTTTGTTAGAATCTTCCTTTTTAAAAACATTGCTAATGCAGTTTAAAAGTTTTAAGAACATTATTTCCAAAGTTTGTACAAAAGGTATAAATATCATAGGGCACCTACCTCCAAAGAGTCACTTATCATATATGCAAAGCAGACTGTTCAAAAAAGGGATAGGTTAAATAAGACATATTATCTTCTGCCCCTTTTTGATTATGCAGCATTCCTAAACCATTTACATCCCAAATAAAACACAAGCACTGGTAAATGTCCTATTTCTATAGTGGATAAATAAAGATTTGCAACAACAGCAACTTAAGTTGGATTCCCATATAACAAGAAATGAATCCTATTCGGCCAAAGGATTGTAGGACATTTTCACTTATTGACAACAAGATTCTGGTGTACTATTCTAAGTGCTCTGATGTGGTTTAGATAAAATTTGTTAAAATTATTGATTTCAGCTTGTTCCAGAAGGGCGTCTTATTCCACTCCTCTCCATTCGCTTCTTCCTGCAGTGACTTTCCTGGGAATATTTGAGAACTTTGATTTGCTGACAGGCTTATTATCAGTTCTTTTTTTATTACACTGCTATAGTGCATTTAATGATTACTCAACTTCAGCCTCAATGAGACTCTTTAGGCTTAAGTTATTTCAGGTGGTGAAAATGAATCTTATCTTTCGATTTTTGTAAGAAAATACATAATGTTGCCAAATAAATAGTGCATGCTTTGTTTGCGTGTAATTTTTGCAGTTAGAACACTGAATATCCACCGAAGCTAAACAAATGTTTGCTTTCCCTGTTATTTTAAGTTGCAGACCAAGGCAACAGAACAACAGAAAGAGAAGAATCAAAGAATACAGATCAAAACTTGTTCTACTGGTGGTTAGGGATGGATCAGTACGTGTCTGGCTGTCTGTTTTCCCTCATGTCATCTTGCAAAGTACATTAGGGGTCTACCAGGTAATGCTTTTTGTGTCACAGGCCATGTAAATATATTAAATTACATACACATCACTGTGCTATGTCGGGGTGTTGCTAGACATAAAGCTTTACTTTAAAGATAGAAATAGCATGTACATAATTTACTCAAAGCATTTGAACAAGACTTTGCAAACCTTTGGAATATGTCTGAAATGTTTTGAACTCTTATATGAACTTTTCTAAATAAAGACGGCTTCACAATACCATCTCAGATCCACAAACAATGACAGACTAAATTATTTGTGTTTTCCACACACCTTATTCAACCTTTTTTCATCAATTTGTCTGATTTTTCAAATATTTGTTTGTCTTTTGTTGCTGAATTTTCAGTGCCTTTGTTCCTTAACAGTTGGAACTCTTAGTTACAATTTCACTTGGCCACAGCCCTCAGAAAAATGGGACTATCACTAACCTTGCAGTAAGTGAAGGTAACTTTACAGTTACCTTCACTTATCTTCCAGTGAAGGTAAAACACTTAATTAATTAATAATTTCTAATCATAAATATAGTAGGGGTGACTTTCTTACACTTTCTCCTACAATGACTATAATTAAAATAATAATTAAAAGCATCACCAGAATTAAGATCAAGTTTATTTTAAATGTTAAATAAAGTCCAGGTTCCTGAAAAACAAACAACAAAAACAGAAACAAATAAAACTAACAGTCTAACAGTTGTGAATTCTTCAAAACATGTTTTCCTGTTGCACATTCATTTCTCTTATATTGCACAATAGAAGTTGGAATTTTTCTGTTTCCAAGGAACTGAGCAACAGACAAGGAATTTCCAGGGAAGTGGTTTGTGAGGTAGGAAACCTTCTGTTTATGTTATTGACTTTCTCAATGCTGATAATTCTCTTTTGTCTCACATCAGAAGAGAAATGCAGGCCAGCAGCTTTCAGGACAGTTCCAGTTTTCAAGTAGCTAACTGCTATGAAAAATTCCACTAACAACAGAATATTTTTATAACTATATACTTACACTTGAATTGTTCATTTTAATTTTAAAAACTATAATTGCAACTCTGATGGAATGTTTAATTTAATTTTAATACTGCACACTTCTACTGCTGGAATTAATGAACTTTCAAAAATCCTTATCAATGCTGCCACCTTCTGGACAAGTTATATGATGTCAAACACACTTTTGAAGACATTCCCATCCTAAGCTGCAGATCAGGAAGTTATTCCTGATTTTAAAAAAATATATAATCAGAATTATTATTTTAAGAGAATACAAACACAACAATCGGGATAACTGTTAGCAAGTTTGTAACTCAGTCCCAAGCATGACTGTTTCACTTTGCCAAGCAATGTGGATCAAATTATCCGTTCCATAACGCCATTAGTAAGGTTTCCATTCCATTCTACACCTTAGCTGTGCTCAGTATGAAAAGAAAATAACTCACACTTTCATTAAAACATGCAAGCACAGTGTGAGATCAAGCTTCAAAAGCGAAGTTGCATATAAACTGCTGCTGTCGTAAGGATTCCCTGCAGATGCTTTTTGGGGTAAGGGCTTCCTGGACAGACATCCAACAGCAAGCCCAGACCGCAAAAAGACCTGAAAAGAACATAATTTCCTCTGATGAAATCATAACCACCACCATCATCGGCTCATTGGACCAGCGTCTGCAACAAACAAAGTTACCAATTCAGCTTAAAGGTGTAAACTAACAGTATAGTGATCAACTCAATTTTTGTTTCACTTTTTTCTATATATGTTCAAAAGCATTTATTAATCTCTGTGCATGCAGATTTAGGCAAGTATATGCAAATATTTTACAAAATCTTTCTTTTATGAAGATCAACAGAAATTCTTCTTGGGTAAAAGACATGCTCATTTGCTAATTTGTCAAACCATGACTTCTTCAGGAAGTCATGGATTGCTAATTAATTCATTTATTGAATTCTAGAAACAATGATGAACTTGAGCAAAGTGAAGCACACGTTAAAACCTTCTTTTAAGATTATAGAGCATGAAAGCCACTATATTTGGAGATTGCTCTCTATGCATCCTCATATTGGCCTTCATCTACTGAATTGAGCGAGTTAATTTTTAGTGAGATCATGATTTCTTCATGGTGCATGTGCTATTATTTACTCATTTATTTGCAGAGACCACATGGAATATGACCATATACTTAGAAAACTGATCCACACCAGGTTTTAGAACAAATATCAAAAAGAACACATGAGAAATATATTCATGTTTAGAACACATTATTGAGTCTAAAATCACGAGATCAAGGTCTTCTAATAAATGTAGATTTACACTGTAGTATCCAGGTTTATACTGGAAAACATTCAACCCTCAGCACGCATCCAAAAGGACATGTGTGTCTGATAAACAGGCAGAAAGTTCAGCAGAAAACAAGCAGATATCTTTTGTTTCCTGCAGATTTTTTTACCTCCTGTTCAAAAGACATCTGCAGTTCTAAAGTTGTGGTTACGCATTTGAAATTGACGTATGATGGATGATTGAGAATCTACAGCGTATACCCTCATCAAATCACCACAAATAGAAATTAAGAAAATGAGTGCTGACAAAATCTTGTGTTGCCAATAATATTGTTAAATTTTTGCAATGATGATATCGGTTATGTTTTCAAAACTATTCTCTTATCTATTGTTGATAAGCTTTCAGCTAGGGAACTATTATGTGTGCAAGGTGTGAACATCAAGAGTGAATAGTTCCTATCCATCAAATGTAATACATTCACATTAAGGGTGAATTCACATTTATACAAAGCCAACAAATACGTGGAAAATAGCCCTTGAAGAAACCAACTTTGTTCACTGTATTATTGTGATGATTTGCTTGAAGTGAAGGGCAGCTCTAAAGGGAATTGCAGCTGCTGACTGTTAGTCATTTTTCAATTGGACACCTTGCCTTTTAGGCAACAATATTTGGACTGATTACTTTTTAGAAATACTTGTTTTGTTTATACTTAAGGGAATTACATGGGAAGTAGTTTAAAAACAGTCCTCTTAATTGCTTTAGACAATAGATGTGGAAGGCACAAACTGGGAGATGTCTTTTTTTGGTAGAAGTTACACAAAATGTTGATTCAAGTGACGCTTAAAGGTTTCCTGGATCCCAGACGACAGAACACAATTCTCATTAGATTGCTTGGTATAAAATCATGAGCAAATGCACTTTATCCGAATGCATATGATTTTAAAGTTTAATTCCTTTTTCCTAGTGTCCACCTAATATAAGTATCTCGCATAACTGTCAACATCCTCCATGGCGAAGCAAATTTAGCTCAGAACGTGACGTCTGCAGGTAAGAGCAAAATATAACCTTGTGTTTGGGCCTCTAATTCAACAGAAGTTAAAAATTAGAACAAGGACAGTATGTTATTATTTTTTTTTTTTTTTTTGTACGGGAGTCTTCTGGACTGTGGATGAGGCTTCAGCCAGTACGGACAGAATGAAGGCGGACCACACCAGATGAGCTTCACGTGAGCTGTCCGTGGTTCTGAAAGCCTTTTACACACGCGCACAACACGCGTACACGCGCACACCAGACCCTGCCGGTAAACGCCCTGAGCACCCCACACCCCCAAGCCCCCCATCCCACCTCCTCTCACGACATTGTGGTTGTGTGTGTATCTGTGTGTGTGTGTGTAAGACACAAAGCTGCGAGAGTATTTCTTTTCCCCTGCATTCAACATGCATCTCTCCTGGGGTTTTTCTTGTAGAGAGGGGTTGCACTGTCAATTCATCCTGCCTACACCCACGTCACCTGGCCAGAAGCCTCGCTTACTACCCTCTGACAAATGTAAATAGTTGAAACAGACACCTGACAAAGTCCCCGACATGAAGGTAATTGTCTGCATGCACATTCAAAGTTCTGAAAAAGACACCATCTCCACTCAACACAGACGGTCTGGTTGTGCGCGTCGGCAAGTCGCCAAGCTGCGAACGACCATGACGCGCACAATCGCGAGCCACAATAGCCGGTACTCCGTTCACCATTTATATATAAACATCAATCAACAATTTGCAGTCAAAACGCTACCGATCAATTTTCAGCAAGCACAAATAGGCTAAAAGCTGTGTAACAGATTTTTTATAAGATTGGAGACAAGGGCGAAGGTGGTCGTTACCTCTGTGCGTCTGGATGCGAGAGCTTGGAATAGGTCGGGGCTGTGCAAAGAGAGAGAGAGAGAGAGGGAGAGAGAAAAAGAGAAAATGATAATGCAAAATAAAATACAACGTTATAATATAGCTGGTGGTAGAGAGGAGCGATATGCAGGGAAAGCAACAAAATACGAGGAAATCACACTCAGAGAGAGAGAGAGAGGGAGAGAGAGAGAGAGAGAGAGAAAAAAAAAAACAGCCGATGCTGCTATGGTAGTACATCAGATCAAGTCAACAAACAAAAATGCTCACAAAAATAGTATTCCACAAGCCTAGGCTCTGGTAGAGGCATCATCCCTTAGATGCGCTGTGGTGGAAAAGGGATATATTTGGAGAAAAAAACAGCATCCATAAATACACACCTCCTTTACTATCGCTGATGCTCGAAGGATTGGGGCGACGTGATGGCACCGGGATCATTTTCACTTCAGCATTTTCACTTTAACTTCCTGTTTTCAAGGCTTCCCCCCCCCCCTTTTCTATTCCGTGTTATTATTATTATTTTTTTTCGGGAGGAAATACACTTCGATTTTTGTACTCGTTTCCGTCCTTTCTGTAGGAAATACTGCAAAAGCTCCAAATGGAAGCCACTCAATTCCTCCAGTCTGCGATTGACCCGCATTGACGTCATTGCGTCATTAGGTCTCCCCTGGAAACACGGGGCTCCCAAAAATAGCAACACATTAATTCAAGCCTGTGCTGGGGTTGGCTTGGCGGGGGCGACTATTTGTATCAATCCATAACCCCTCCTCTGATTCTAAGCAATAATACAGTCCTCCCTCTCGCTGCTTCACTCTCAAGGACGAGCCGATCACGACTCACGGCTATTTTTGGAAAGTGAGAGAGAAGGGGAGAGGGAGGGAGAACGAGAGAGGTGGGTGTGATGAGAGACGCCCGCACCTCTGCTCCTCTCACTGTAGGCTGGCTGGGAAACAGAAACAGCACCACTGGGATAAAAATAGCAAAAGAGCGGTCAGCCAGCAGCGGGGGTGTGGGAGGCGAGGCAAAACCGCAAAAACGATAACCATATAAAAAATTTAAAAAAGAGGTTGGATCACTTTCTGCAGCAGACCATATCCTCATTTGATTTATTATTATTAGAAGTAATAATAATAATAATAATAATAATAATAATAATAATAGTAATAATAATAATAATAAATATTATTTGATTTATTTTTTTTCTACCACAGTAGGTCATTTTATTCAACATCTCACTGAACAGATAGATATATTCACTTCCCATAAAACAATCTTCCTCAACTGGTCAGGTTTTTGGACCCACCTTTTTAACATTTTAACTTAACCAAAAGACAGGACGTTTATTTTATTTTATTTAATTTTTTTATATTTTGTTTTTTTTTGTTTCCTCCTGCGGACAGGGAAACTAGCTCATGTCCATTTTTGAGTGGGTCTGCACTGCAGAATCCCACCTCAGAATCTCATGTAATTTTCTGCATTGTGTTTTCCTTAGGATTGGCAGAAGACCATGCAACTGGAATCTTAACATATTTTAATGAAAACATGGTGCAGGTTGAAAGTGAGATCATAAAATACAATCTCACTATGTTAATACAAAAGGTTTGACAACAGAGTAATAATCACACCGGAGAAAATGCCAGATAAAAATACATGACCACTGACACAGACATAGATCAACGTTGATTAAAATGATAACATATTAGAAACTTTAATCCTTTTTATAGGAGACTCAAACATGAGTTTGCAGCCCTGGCTGGTGCTCTCTGCTCATTCTCTGTATCGAAGATAAAAATTTAGAAAACATAAAAATGAGCCACGACCCCATTCCCTAATTATTTCTCATTATTTGATAGACAACCATACATCTACACCATCTACCCAGCCAGCACGCATGAGTGGGCCCCACTTGGGTTTGATGTGGGCTACATGGGTAATGAGTGGGCATGGGTTTTATCTGGGCGAACTGGATGGGACACATATGGTTAACCTAAAATGGGACCCATATGGGCTGGCCCATTTGGGCTAAATGCATGGGCCCTATTCAGCAACAAGGTGGGCTAACTGGGAATGGGATAGAAGTGAGCAACTAATAGACAATGTGGTTACCCTGTCACTTTCAAACTTTTCACTGTATGTCAAAGCAACAGCTGCAAGAGCAGGATTCTCAAAACTTGGAAATTACCCGAGATGTCAGCATTGTGATCTTTGCCAAGGCAATTGTTACTCAGCGGGCCTCTAATGGAGTTGATGTAAGGTAGATTGTAGAATTTAATTTTTTTCTTCTGTAAAAAGGGAAACCTCGACGATAGTAAAGGTTGGTGACCTCGACGGTTGTCGAGGTCTACAGGACGAAGGTGATCTCGTCTTGGAAGTCACCCAAGGATATATTTTGCTGATAGAACAGAACATCCATCCCTTGCTAATGTTTGAACTTAAAACTTGCTCACTGTATGATCTCTGTGCTTGGCTCATTTACAAACACTAGGCTTCCGGAGGACCAGGATATTAAAACATTAAAAATAATGCTTACAATGATTTATTTTTTTTAAAACCAGTTCAGTATTGTTCTAGCCACACTTTCAACCATTAACATTTTTCATTGTATTATTTTATGCTAGAACAGTCCAGTCCAGGCTCCAAGCCAGCACGCATGAGTGGGCCCCCACTTGGGTTTGTAGTAGGCCATAGTGGGCATGGGTTTTATCTGGGCCAACCTCATGGGACACATATGGTTAACTTAAAATGGGACCCTTATGGGCTGGCCCATTTGGGCTAAATGTATGGGCCCTATTCAGCAATAATGTGGGCTAACTGGGAAATGGGACAGAAATGGGGAACACTGTGTGGGGGCCCATGTGGTTTCAGTATCACGGGCCCCACATGAGAAGCCCAATGTGGGCTGACCACATTGAACCCACATGACATGAGCATGGGCTGACCATACATGGGTTGGACCTGGGCAGGAAAAATGTAGCCCCTAGTACTTTTTTTTCATGGTCTAAATGGGACAAAATTGTAGAACATTTTAATAGACAATGTGGCTACCCTGTCACTTTCAAACTTTTCACTGTATGTCAAAGCAAAAGTCAGTTCAGAATTGCTACACTTTGAACCCCTAACTTTTTTTTCATTTTATTATTTTACGCTAGAATAGTCCAGTCCTGTCTGGATGTCTTAAAACATTTTTTTGACATAATCTGTTTGAAATATATACGTAAACTCATATTCTGATGCTTACTCAAAATTAAGCATGGTTGGACTTTAGTCCTTGGTTTTTTATTAATATATTATTTTTATTATTATTATTATTATTATTATTATTATTATTATTATTATTTTATCAATTGGATGTTTAGACATCCATAGAGTTTACTGCAGCCTGTTCGCAGCAGGATTTAATTTTTATTTGGAGAAATAGTTCAGATCAGACCATTGTGAAAAATATCACAAAATGTGTAGAAAATAAATTCAAACAAAACTCATTACCAAGTGAGAGACAAGAGTAAAATTTTGAGCATCTGTTTTTTCATATATTTGCAAACATTTTCCAAGTCATCAGTATATATAAAATATAAAAAAAACCCTTAACATTTCTGTTAATGATTCATTTTATATCTTTTAATCTGGTTGCAATTTTAACCTTTTTGTTCATTGTTTGCACTGAGCCACCGTTGCCAATAAAGGTTGGTGAATTGAAGTACCGGTAGGCACTTTACACATCCACTGAAGAAAATAGTTCCAAAACACATTTGAATAAGGAGGACTACAATATGTATTTCTTTACATTGAGAACTTTTGCTACATCAGTTTTACATTGGTTAAGCCGATGTAGCACTCTCAAAAATTAATCTTGTGTTTCTTGGAAAACGTAAAATGAACTGCGGATGGATATGCGGTTTCAAAAATCAAGCCTGTTCTCTTCATCAGTCCGTTGGCGCGGAGTCTGCCTGTTGGCTGATCTACGAAAGAATCTGTAAGTACATTTCTTCTGTTTTACCTAGTACCGAATTTTAGGGAGAGATTTTAAATCGCTTGTTTAAAAAAAATTGTTGCTCAGTAACAGATCGGAAGACAGGAGTACCCCCAAAAGAGACTTAATTGTTATTGTTATTTTTGCTTTTCTTTCGGGTGATACTTTTTCTGATATTGCTAACACACACAGCTACACACAATAAGCAGATTTTTAGTGCAGACCGATTTCAAACGCAGCGTTGTGGGCCAAACCATTTTCAAATACTACCGCCATTCTATTTGTTGAGCTGCCATTGGTTCATTTGAGCGCCAACGAGGCAGAATGAAATCGGTTCACTGAAGAATCTGTGTTGCTAGCAGAGGTTGTCACAAAGTGTCTGGACACAATAAAAACATTTGTATGATTTAAAAAGAGTAACTATTGTGCTTTCATTCTATGTACTTGGGCTTTTAATAATGTTTCTCACAGTCAAATCAGCATGCATGGGAGGGTCTCATGCATGCATTCAGGCTGGTTTGGCTGGGACCTACCCATGCAAGATTATTATTGCTAATAAAACTGCATTGAATCGTTTAGCTTTGGGGGTATATATGTAATGATAAGTGGGCTTGGGTTTTTATCTGGGCTAACTGCATGAGGCTCATAAGGTTAACCTAAATGGGACCCATATTGTTGGCTCATTTGGGTTAAATGTATGGGCCCCATTCAGCATTAACGTGGGCTAACTGGGCATGGGACAGAAATGGGAACACTATATGGGGCCCATGTGGTTTCAGTATATTGGGCCTAAAAGTTTTTTTTTGTAACTAGGATGAAGGCATTGTAGTTCATATTTTTTAAATTCTTTTTTTTAATTGTTGTGTGACACTTTAAAGCGTTTTGTTCTGTCAGAGTTTATTTCAATCTGCTGCTGTTGTGTTGGTCTAGAGCAGGGGTGGCCAACCCAGCGGCTCGCGAGCCGCATGTGGCTCCTTAACCGGTTCCATGCGGCTCTTGCGCTCATATAGTCGCATTCTGCCAGACTTGCAATAATGAGGAGAAGTAGTCAAATGAACTGTCATTTATTGACAACAGCAGCCATTACTGCTGGCCGTAACCGCGCCAAAACAACACAAACAAAAAACAGTCTTTGTTTCTCTTGCAGCCTTTACTCTTTCCAGTCGTTCGCCGTCTGTTCTCATACAAACCTCCGCTCTCCTCTCACTCCCCCCCGTCCCCTCGCTCCCTCATCCATCCTGATGCATTCGCGGACAATGGGAAATCATACACTCTAATTTAAATCTCTAAACAGCGCAACATCCAGTAACATTTAGCACATACTGTAGGGTCGCTATAGTATCCAAGTTTCGCTTCGCTTTAGTTCAATACGGTATTTTCGTCAAATGCGCATGTGCGCAGTGTTTCAGTAAGAGTAAAATCATTTGAGTAAACCTTTCGCGCTCAAAATGGCAGGAAAAAATGCACAGAAAAATGAAAATATGAAGCTGAACACGGGACGTTTTTGACAGAGTGGGAGAATTATATTTTTTGTTGAACGTAGTGGAAAGCCATTCTGCCTTATATGTCGGGTGTCCTTGTCGCATTTTAAGGCTTCAAACCTTCAGCGCATTCGATTCCCGGCCCGGGGTCTTTCTGCACGGAGTTTGCATGTTCTCCCTGTGCATGCGTGGGTTCTCTCCGGGTTCTCCGGGTCCTCCTACAGTCCAAAAACATGACTGTCAGGTTGATTGGCCTTCCCAAATTCTCCCTCTCGCCCGGAACGCAGCTGGAGATAGGCGCCAGCAACTCCCGACCCCGTTAGGGGAGAAGGGTGACGGAAAAATGGATGGATGGATGGAAACCTTCAGCGCCACTTCAGCTCCATTAAATAACATGTAATGCACATAATGTACGGAGCCTATTCTATTGCGAGGGGACGCAAAAGAAAAAAATTCCCCATGTCCCCTAGGGGGCTCCGTAATAATAAAAGGAAAAATTTATTGTAAATTGTTTTTTATTGTTTGTTTATTTGGTTAAACAGAGTTTGTTAGCATGAGAAAGTGTACAATATTCATTGTTGAAAATGTCTGGCCTGTGGTCTTTGTAGTGTTAAAATAGTGGGAGAAATTTACAATAAATCTGGCTGAGCAAACGTCAGTGTGTATCAGGAAGAGATGGGTTGATGTTCATGCATCCCCATGCATATGATGTGGCTCTTTGCGGTACCTTGGTAAAAAAAATGTGGCTCTTGGTCTTTGCCTGGTTGGCCACCCCTGGTCTAGAGTAGTCATCAGTGGCCAAGCCTGAAACAAATATTGAAAGATGAAGAAATTCTGTTTATTTTTGCTATATTTAGCTAGCAGTTATGTGAAATGTACTTATATTTAATTGTAGCTCTAATTCTTTTTATATGTACAATGTTTTAGGCTTTATTAGTAACATTTATAGTGATTTTCTAAACTACTCTTAAGATTAATACTACTGTCTTAGTCCTGTCACGTTAACAAAGAAATTAGAATAATTGCAAAACTGTTCAGTGTTTACAATATAAGGCTTCAGTGGTTAATCTATACAAAGGCTGTTTTGCCTTAATTTTTTATTTTTTTTGAAAAGTCTAAATGTTATATTAACTGCACTAATAAAATATATATTTTTGCAGACTTCAACAGGATCGGCGTGTGAAGATCACTTTATAACGATTTGAAAAAGGTAGATTAATATGTTAGTAAAATTAAGCACATAAGAGTGATATAATAACAAACTGATGAACAAAAAAAAATGTTGTCTTGTTATTGTCATTAAGGTTACCATGGCTACAGAAATTGGAGGAGTAGATGACACCATACAACCAGCTGTGCGATTCCTCATGTCCCATGAATTGGAAGTCCAGCTCAACCTTTTTGGCCGACATTGGAAACAAGCTCTTGGACCTGCGTCTCTTTGATGTTTTGTATGGTAAATATCAGTTTTTATTGTCAGAGTAACTTTTTTTCCACTTTTCTTTCTTAAACATATGTTAATTTCTTTTTGGTTGTTTTATGCCGTTTGTTTGTTATTTTTAGTAATTTTTTAGGTTAAAAATTGAGTCTTCAATTTGAACAGTATTCTTTCACTGTTGTTAAGAACTTAAAAATTTGAAGGTAATATTGTTTGCATTTCAAACAGTATTAACAAAATAACCACGATAGAACCTTTCCTATGCTAGTAGTTGATTTATATAGATGGATATATTTTTAAATTTACAGTAAGAATATAGTTTCTGTACATAATAATAATGACTCAAGAGTCCTTTTGATTATGGCATATCTCTGCAAGCATTTTTGCCCCCATGAAGGGGGAGATGCAAATCTCATGAATGTTACATTGGGCTAAAATGAAACACTAATACAATTTCTACCTTTGCTTGTTATTTCAGGGGACTTAAAAGAAGTGATCCATCTACAGAATCACACAAGCATACGGCAAAGACTCTCGAAGTGGTTTACTGGAGCCCGTGACAGAGGTGGAAATAGACTAGAGAGACTGCCAGTTCAAACTCAGGTGGGGAGGTCTTTCAAGATGGACAGTTTCAGTAAAGTATGAGACATTTCAAATTTAAGCATGCATGTGGCATGTAGGTTATTCTTAAAAAATGTTTGACAAAAATGTATTGTGAAAGATCTATATATGTGTGTATATTCACATTGTGTGTATCAATGTGAATATACATCTACATATAGTATTTAGATTTATACATTAATATAGACCAGGTGTGTCAAACTCATTTTTTGTTTTGGGCCAAATCAAGATCATGAAGGCTCTTAAAGGGCCGGTTGTGCCAGAATGTGTTGATAAAACCTGTTCACAAACTGTTAATATGTCAATGAATTCTTAAAATTACGTAATATTATTGAAGATCTCTTCAGTTCCTTCAGGAACTAATAATAAATGTGACTGTTTATTTACTTGCTGTATAAATCATGGACTATAATCATACATCAACTAAATTCTCAAGAAACTGGAGGGATTGATTGATATAAATTGGCATTAAACAGATAAAAACTGCATTGATATGATTGGTAATATAATATTTAATCACACTTAGAGTTTAATCTAGTCTGTGGAGGGCCACATAAAAAGCTACGGTGGGCCCGATTTGGCCCCCGGGCCTTGAGTTTGACACATGTGATATAGACCTTTAGGAAAATATGTAGGTGTCTTTATTTGTGTGCATCTATAGATGTATATTTATAGATCTGTTTACACGTTTGTTATAGTAAACTAGCTTGTTATTTTCAAAGATGTCATGTGAATAATTGCAGATTTTTTTTTTGTTGTTGTTGTTTAACAGCACATTTCTTTTTCTCTTAATGAAGTTCTAATAATTGCTGTAGTGAGGTAAAAAATAACTCCTGACAATATTTCAAATTACCAAATAAAAGCCTTGACCAAAATAAATTTTTCATCTCTTTTTTTTTTTTTTTTTTTAAAGCTGGACTTTGGATTGTTGATCAAGATAGCATATATATGAATGTAATTCACTTCCAGGTTAGGTGAGAATGACCCCATTGTTCCTACAGGATTAAGGCATCTGGGCCCCACTGAAAACCCAGTTAGAGCCCATTGAAATCAACCTGGGCAAACCCATGTGGGGGGATGTGTCTGAGAGGGAACAACACCTCAGTAAATAGTTTAAGAGGTGGATTCTGTTAACAATACATTTTTGGCAGTTTATATCTCTTCCTTTGTCAAGTCATTTTTGCTTTTTGTTGCTCTTGTTGTATGTTAAGGTTGTCATTTTATCAGGCTTGTTTTGTTAAAATGAATGAAAATGGCCAAATAATGCAACTACTGAACACTATCCCATAGCCATTCACCCTGTGCATATGTGGGTTCTCTCCAGTTACCATCCAAAGTCCAAAAAGGTATGTTACTCAAAAACGGCCATTAGGTATGCTTGCTTAATGGTGTGTGTGGTTGTTTTTCTACTCTGTATACCTCTGTGTTTCTCTTGTGATGGACTTGTTACCTGTTTAATGTGTGATCCACCTTTAGCCTATTAACTGCTGGAGATAGGCACAAGTCCCACTCATTCCTGCATGAATAGGTGATTATACATGGATGAATAATCTTAACTAGACAGTATCATATTGTATTGTTACTAAAAGAAATCCTGCAAACCAATCAGGCGTGCCAAAGCACCTTCTCCTACAAAGTCACAGTCTCCAGCTGAGCTTCTACCTTCCTTCTACCTCCAGACTAGCAGCAGCAGTAACTAACAAACACCTGGCAGAACTGCTGAGCTTATCATACAAAGTTCTTCTCAGTCCAATTCTCAAAAGAACAGTTGTTAACATCATAATGAGAAGCGCGGTTGTGATGGCGTGCTGAAGGAAGAGTCTAAACTTCTTAAAGAGACAGGGGCCCAATTTGGAGGCATTAAATTTCAAAGTCATATTTCTTCCAGGTCGTATATTATATGCATGTAAGGTTTTTATGACAACTGAAGGTAGCATAATTACTAGTTTGTGCAATAAATTGGTAATATGTCCCTGGAAAATATTTAATACTTCCCCTTTAACACAAAATGTTGTCATTGTCTAAGTTAACTAAATTAACATCAGCAATATTGAACAAAAGAGCTTCTGCTTGTGATTCCCTCAGAGAAGTTCATTAGGACATATTAAAATAATAAACATTTCTGAACTTTCTGTAAATTGGTTCAAATATTAATGTAGGTGTCATAAACACTTTAAAAGCATTGATATGAGTTTACATGTTAAATCCTTCAGTACCAGAAATATCAAAATGTAAAAATGCCTCATTGTAATAAAAAATAAATTATTTTTTTATTACAAAGATATGTTATTAAACATGTTACCTAAAATGCAAAGTCATTTTAAAAATATACATAATGCTGTCAGTGTATATTTTATGATTTATATACTGCAGGGCATATTCTAAACAGTAACTGTGTCTCATTATAAACATCCTAACGTCGTGGTTAAACTGACATATTGTCTACTAGTTGACATATGAGATAAATTATTTAACTGCTGTCTTCTTAAAATAACTGGTGGTGAAAATAACTGTGAAGTAATTTTGAAAATGCAGTAAATCTATTAATGACTCCTTTGCAGAATTATCAGTTTTCTGACTTATTTTAGCACTATTTTATTTGGTCCATTTGGGAATCTATATCAATAAATGTCTGCGTGTCAATTGTATACAACTGATGCCATCTACTGGTTATTTAACAGAGCTACTTGAAAGAGAAACAACAGTTTCATCAACATTGCATCAGAAGGTAGAGAAGTCTTTTTCACTTGCAAACCCGTTGGTGCAGTTTAATATCACATCTGGGATTTGGAGTATTGGAAATGGTAAAATGTACTGACCTGTTCAATAAATAAGAATATCACTGAAAAGTTTATTTATTTTAGTAACTTAATCAAGATGTGAAACATATTGAATTGTCTGAAAGCCTTTATTTTTGTTATCCATGATTATTTCCCACTTATAGGCAATGACAACATGATATTTAAAATTACATTATATCAAACCATTGAAAAAATAATAATAAGAGACATGTGCTTAATTAAAAGTATATTTGCTTAATGGTTGTTGTTTTAAAAAGGCACTTTTGTCTGACCAATGAACTTCACCTGAGTGCATATTTTAATTTATTTACATTATCACTCTCTTTCATTATTTGTCTTCTGTTCCTTTATAAACAAGCCAAAGGAAGGTGGATAAAATATGCTACACACTATGTTCTCTTCTGCAGTTTGACTGAAATGACATTTTGTTTGACTGTCAAAGATCTACAATCGATCAGAGCAGAAGACGGCTGAATAATTTCAGAGCAGTTCCTACCAGAAGAGGCTGCAATAGGCTCCTTATACAGCAGGTGGCAGGAAGAAACATGGTCTGGTGGCCAACCTGTCCCAGTTGATTTTCAGAAATTATCATTTGGTTTATGCAAGGATTTTTATGATGTAATGATGAATCACTGAAAATGGCATAAAAGGTGGAGTGTTTTTTTGATAAATGTGAGCTTGTTATTTCAGTTACTCGCTGTTCATATTTTCATGTTTTTGTTACAATTCTTGTCCAAAACCAAGACACGCCTCACATTTCAACTGATATACAAATAGGTAGAGGATAAATAATAAGTGAAGTATGCATACCATTAATCTTATACTAAGATAACATGCCTTTTGCTCTTATTTGAGCAGTAAAGCTCACATCTTGATTTCACAATATTTACACACTTTCCCTTACTTAATCAATGAGATTGTAAGGATTGCTGTCTGCAGCCCTCAATAGATTTTCTGTCTAATTTAGGTCTTGATTTGGTAGACCACTCTGACATTTTCAGTTTTCTCACAATAAATGACTTAATATGACAATGAAAAGTGAAATCTTGCTTAACATTTTGCATTCTGGCAGATTTGGGGGCAAAACTGACTGGCATTTAGAAGTGTTTGTATTGTCATCCACCCTAACAAAAAACTTTCAAAAAAATAAACTGATGTCAAAATGAAGTTTCTCTGTGGTTGTGGTATATGGTGTTTTTGTCAAATTATCACCACATAGTTGGCTTTGTCAACTACACATAAAGTATAGAAATCAGCTGTTGTCATTGTTTTGTCTCACATTTTTCAATTATGTTTTTCCCCTCTCATCTTATAGCTCTGAAGATTCATCATAAAACCCCACAGTAGCAGAAACTGCAACATTGTGTGTGTTACATTGTTTTTGTTGCTCAAATTGCCTGTCTTTGTGATCAATTCCAGGACTCGCATTGTAATTGCAGCATTTTGCGCCACTATGGTTCAAGTGTAGCGCAGTGGGGCACCTAGGGAGGCATCAGCGAAATTGCCGTGGGAGAAAATAACAGCAGCGATATCTGTCCCCAGTCTCAGAAATTAAGAGCAGATGCTGGCATCCATTACAGCTACTGACGGTAAGCAGTTTAGCTCAGCCGGCTGTAAATCACTGCCACCCGAAACACTGGCTATGCACTAGCTTTATGTGAGGTTTCATCTGCACATATTCCTGATTTATCAGCTGTTACATTTTGGCAAGGACTAATTGTCCCATGACTTCACCTTGTGAAGTTCCCACACACTGAAGAATCTATTGATAAAGACTTTGATCAAAGGAGCAAGCTTTCTTTGCATACAACTGGAGCTCATTGATGTTTGTAAAAGGGTGTGTGTGTCTCTTTAACAGCATTATAAAGGCACTGCAGGGAGAAACACATTGGTTCAATTTCAATTAGCCTGAGACTCACATTAACTTAAGATATTAAAGAGGAGGGTAATGCTGTTGTACAAACCAACAGTCTGTGAAGGCTGGAATCTGCTGAGCTTGCATCGTCTAACACACAAACACACACCAACTCACACACTGGCTTTTCCAGACTGAAAATCCAAACTACAATTCCCAGTGCATGTTGGGCTGCAGGGACATAAAATTGCTCTACCTTTTCATTTGTTGGGGCTCTGTTTGACTTATCGAGTATCTCTCTGAAGGTTTCCAGGGAGCATGATGCTGATTCAGTGGGGAACATGATCAAACACCCACAGCACATAGTAGAGAGAAACTCCCAGAAGACTCACATGTGAGATGCTGGTATTTTCAAATACCAGAGACCCAATGTCATACAGTGCTTTCAAGCAAAGAAATGCTTTCAAAGCAAGAAACAGCTCTACCAGTAGTGGTGTTACAAGTCACATGAAGCAAAAGCGGCCTAGTTGGTTACGTTTTTGTAATTACCATAATCATTTTGGTCGTAGAACAAACAGTATTTGAACTCACCAATACACCACACTTACCAAGAAGTTTAAACACCAGACCAGATTTAATTGTGTATATTCATCACTGTGGAAGTCGTGACTACATTGTATTTAGTGTCAAATTTAGAGTCCTTACTTTCCTACGTGGTTCTTACTTCTTCTGCTTTCTACTTTAATTATAATCAATAAGCAAGAACTTCTTCTGTTGTAATCAAGTTTTTATGGCAACTTGCAAAAAAAATTCATACCCTTGAAGTTTTCCAAAGTAGCTGTATGTGAGAAGTGGTTAGAAAGACATGTATATTCTTTCCATATTAATTCTGTTATATTCTTGAAGTGACTTCATTCTCCTAAATAAAATCTAGTGTAGTGCATTTCTTCAGAAAGTCAATTAATTAGTGAATCAGTGCATCTGTGTGTCTGACAGAGAGAGATTTAATCTGTTTTCTGTAAAGGACTCAGATGTATTCGAGAGAACATTAGTCAACAAACACTAATGTTTATCGAGGAACACAAAAGACAAGCCAGAAATGAAGTTGCGTAACATTTTACAACATGGTTAGGTTCTTAAAGAAGAAACCCAAGCAATGGATATGTTGCAGAGTATTGTTTGGTCTATCATGGAAGTAGGTGTTGTCATTGTACTTGTACGTAAACTCCAAAAACATGCAATGATTAATTCCATTTCAATGTGTAATGAAATCCCAAATTGTCCAGTCAGAATAAAGCAACCTTATTTTCACAACCATTTTTTCAAAAGCATGCACCACCAAATGTGGCTTTTGCATATGTAACATTAAACATTCAAATATGAGACTTACCTCCAAAAACATTTTAATTGCAGTTACAGCAAAAGATGAATAGGGAGCTGTATTATATAGTCAGTGGAGTGGATACTTGATCAATAACATAAAATATCAATTACCAATTAAAATACCAATTATGATGTCAGAAAACATAAAACAGTTTTCTTGGGTATGAATATGTTTGCAGGGTATTGTACGAGTATTTGCTGAGGCACCCGTCCAAATCTCTCCTGTAACATGAGATCAAATTCTCTATTAATTCAGTGAACTCTTCGAGTCTGAGAAGTCTACCTCACTACATCTCAGGCTTCCAGTTCAACTCAGACTCCTGTCGTCTGGAGAAATTCTTCAGGCAGTTCCACAGTTGGATGGTGAGTCATTCGTAAGGATGAGAACAGAACACTTGGGGGCTACTTTGGGATATGATCCGAGAAGATGGATAGAAGAAAGGGTAGGGAAAGAGGGAAAAACAAATGGATTGACTTTAGATATTAGCACTATTCAGAATAAGATAAATAATTTAGTAGTAGTTAAAGGTAAACATCTTGTTTCTGTGAAATCTCAGTGCAGCTGTGTTTGCAGCAAGAATTTGCATAATTTCTTTTAGTGCGTACTGGGAAGCTCAATTATCTTTGCAGCTCCCAACCCAGCTGATCTAAAAACAGAGTGTGCTTAGTCAAATGGCTGGCCAAGTTCATTTTATGTCTGCATGAATAAACTGATTGTCCATTCCTTGAAAGCACAGTCTGCTCTAATAGCCCAGTAATCCACATTAATTCTGTTAAATAATCTAATAAAGTATTTTGTTCAACAAAATTAGAGTCAGTATGATAATAGACTACCTACAAAATTGTTTTCCTTCCACTTTGGGGCCAGGCTTTGCCTAAGGAATGGTGAATAGCACAAGGAATATGCAGTTGGAGCCCAGTTTCCTTGCCTGGAAGCAAAACATGAGAGGGAGAGATATCCGGGGAATGCCATAAATATCTTTCTCCTGTTAGGTTAAGTCCTAAAAGTTAGTTGTTGAAAACTAGCATTTATAGAGATGACCCAAAACCTTTTATTACTTGAAAAAGTGAAAAGAAAGAAGCACAAAATGCATGCATAATCTGTGTGAAGACTGTATGTGTTTTGTAGTATTGCAATATATTGGAAATAACATAATTATATAAGGATAATGCTTATTTTTGGTTCGTGAGAATGTATGAACCACTATTGTATTGTTTGTATGATTGCATGGAAATTATTAGTTTTTTTCTATGAAAGTCGTCAAAATGTCTTTAATAATGTTCACCTCATGCCCACATTACATAAATAGTAATGTGAATTGGTGTGTTTACTACATGAAAACTAGTCCTCACAAGTATGTTTCTACAGCTAGAGTTAAACACTTGAGTGTTGAATAAATAATGTTTTGTCTTTGAAAGATATAATTTGAACCATTAAAACTATAATAAAAAATATATCTTGAACTCTATAAAATGGACAGGTTTTATATATATATATATATATATATATTTTTTTTTTTATTAAAATATATATTAAATTAAAATCAGCATATCCTAATGACAACAACAAAAAAAAAAATAATAATGAAACAAATAAAAGGCTGGGTCATGTACAGAAAGGTGCAGAATATCATTTTTCTAAGAGAAATTGTAAAAACTCAAAAAGACCAAGAGCATGGAAAATCTTTGAATCCTACTTTTTTCTCTCAACACCTACATTCTGTCCAAATTACCTGCATTGCTTAGCTGCTGAGTAGAATAGAAAACACAATCCACTTAGGAGGTATAATTCACATCTCAGCAATATTGTGGCAGTGTCATACATCATTCCTTGTTCAAGCGTCTCCTGCCCCCACTGTTTTGCAAATATTGATAAAGTTGCATCATTCAATGGAAAAAATAGAAGGGAGATCTCTTTCTGGCAGTGGACAGAATGATTGTATATTCCTTCTAACAGTGTGATGGATGATGAAATGCTGGCCTCAAAAAACAAAAGTAAACAAACACAACAAAACAGCATACTCGGCTAGAACACCCCAAGGATGTTCTGTAAAGAAGGAAAAGGAAATTGATATGCTCTCAAAACTGTTTATTTTGTGCCTATTGAGGATAAGTATGCTTGTGTTACAGTTTTTGTCAGTTGCATTGGTGCATTTGTCAGATCAGAAATGAAATTCTCAAAACTATTTGTTCGGTCTTCAAACCATTGTGTCACTTGTGCGCATCAAAAAAAGCTGATTCTCATTCTGTTGAATACATTGCAAATGCTTGTGTACATCCATGCAAGTGATTATGTACGTTTCTCTGCTTCTTCCTACATTTTCAATTGTTTATGTGATGCTGATCAAAATGTATTATCATGGGTTTCTGTTGAATATTCTCAACCTCCACAACATGTAAACATAACTTAGTTGCATAAGTCTTAACTATGCAAAATGATTGAGGAAGTTGTCAAAATATGTCAAGCATATTTACACACATTTCCATAAGACATTTTTTCTGAATCTGTCCTGAACTGGTAAGCTGCTTCTATGTGAATCCTGACTTTCTCCAACAAAGATAAACATGTGCATCATTAGCTCAGCCAGATGTGACCAGAGCACAACATGATGTTAGAGGCAGGTTAGGCAAGAGTTAGGGTTCGTGTTGTGCCAATTTTTTTCGTTCCAGCATCTTTTGGAAATGGCTTTTGACCTTTACCAAGATGTCAATGAAGTTCCTTTCAAACAATTATCTATTCCTCAAAGCTGTTGAGGATTTTTTTCTCAGAATGGAGATGGAAAGCAAATGACCCCCATTTCCCAGCCACCTAGCCAGATGTCGGTTCTGGGTGCCACCGATGCTCTACATAATCACTTCACTGCAGATGTCTGTAAAGGCTGGATGTGACTCTCTAAAAGATTCTTTCTACACTGCACTGGAAGAGTGAATATTTGTTGTGATATGGATGAGAATTTGTAGCCCAACTGCCAGAAATGACATTAGAGGTTTAGGAAGAGTGGACAGTAATTCCTACAGCACTGCATGCATATTTTATTTAAGGAGATTTGCCTATGTTTCAATTTATAATTCTATTTTCTATTTCTAAATTCTAATAATGTGAGGTTCTGTCAAGGGATTATGAGAAATAGTTTGCTTATCTTTTGTAATGAAGTAAATAGGTAAGTTTCTAAAAAAAACAGAAAAGTGAAATAAAATCATCACAGTCTGACAGACCCTCAAATGCAGACAATTCACAACGTTTATGTCAATGGGATACAGCATTATATCAGTTGATCCGGACACAGAAAGGAAACCGGTATAGTACAGGATACAAAAGAACCACAACGATGTGGAACAGAAGAAACCAGTATGTAGTGACTAATTAATTAAATGCATCAGTAACAGCTTTGTGGGGAGCTAAGAGAAAATAACTAACTGATGCAGAATGAATACAAAGGAAACACTGAGACCAATGAAACGAGAGAAAACACCATAAACATGACCAAACTCTGAAGATGAAACAAAATACATAATAACAGAGATGTAAAAACCTACAAAACTAACAAACCTCAAACCCCAAGTGAAAGACAGACGGACAGCATATCTAAAAAAAGCTTTTAGACTCTGTAGTGAGGAAATTCGTCAGAAACAAGTTCAGAAATAATTTTTGAAAATTTCATCATTCCACAGGGGGAATATTTCTTTCTATAGATCTTGAATCTTAAACCAGTGCAGAATCCAAAAATATTGCTAAGCTTCTGAATATAATATTCAGCCCACCACAGGCGGTTCGGACAGCAGGATGTTCAGACTGATGGCAGGCTGTGTTTAACTGCAGTATGCCTTTAAACACCAATCTCCTCCATACACCAAGGTAGGTATTTGATGGAAAATAGCGCACATTTTTTTTTCTTCGGTTTTATATAATTTTAAAAGCTGTCAAAACCAACCACCTTGCAAAGCTGTCAAGGTGATTGTCACATCTTTATACTCAGATCAGTCTGTTTTCTTTTGCCTTTTTTCTTTTTGTTTACCATTTATTCCTATAACATATGTGATACAGCTGTGACCTAACTGGGAATGCATGGAGAAAACATGTCAGTGTGAGCCACTTATTCATTCTCCACCTTCTCAGCATGGGGTCTGGAGTCTGCCAGTGTGTTAGTGAGTGCATGCAAAGCACGTGCAACTGAACACACAGCTGCTATCCTGCCACTGTTATCAGCTTTCATGAGGGATAGAGAAGGACAACAGAGAACAGCTTGTGCAAGATTCAGTCTTAAGTTTGCGTTTGGTGTGATGGAGACTGTGAGGAGGCATGCAGTTGCAGCCTTTGTCCTGCGTGAGGCAGCAGAGATATAGCCGCCTTTCCTTCATGGCACACACTGCCGCATCATTGACACACATGAAAACTTGCACACAAACACGTTTGACGCTCCCGCAGAGACACTCACCGGGGCCAACATGTTGGGCACAGATTTAGAATGGACACAACAGATCACTAGCTGGTCAAGTCTCTTCGTTTTAAATGGACACAGATGGTGATGGTGCATAAAGTATTTAGATGGGGAGGAGGAGTGTGTGGTGAAGGACTGGGATTTATTACAAAACATTGTCTTGAATGGGAGAATGGGATTTAATTCTACTTCAACAAAAAAAAAGCTGTTTTTGGCACCTTCATGAGAAGGGACAAATGTGAGCGAGCAGCTGATTGATGGAGTTGTTTTGCCTTCAGAAATGAAAAACAAAAAAGGTTAGGAATGCACTGAAGCAAGACAGGGTGAGCATAAGGCAATATCTGTCTTGAATACCCCCCCCTTAAAGGATAAATATGTTTTTGTCCTTCGAAAGAATAGCAGAGTGTGGCTCTGTCCTCATCTGAGTTGAATGGAGGCTGTTCTGTGTAGTCATTCTTATAGTAATCCTTCAAGCATTTATCAGAGAGGTCTTCTCTGTCAAGACATTTTCACTTCATCTCAGAAATCATTCCCGTCCTCCAAATGGCCCAGTGATGAGTGACAGGCCACACATTGCTACCTCTGGCCCTAACAGGTGGTGCATGATGATGTGCTTCTGCCACAAACACACATCCACACGTGCATGTGCAGAAAGAGAGGGCAGGTAATGAAAACACCTGCGGTCTTGACAACTGACACTTAAATGATAAATATTAAATAGAAAATTAGGCATGCTAAATATGCAGCACGCTAATTAAGAAGAGTCGCAGCAGTGACTGTTGTAACAGTGAGACTCATTGGCTTTCTGGCATTGTGTTCTTATGAATAGATTCATGAGGCAAAGTGGTCTACTCAAGGTCTGCTAACCAAGGTGGGATGTGGGAAATAATAACATCTGAATTCAGATGATTGGTAATGAGGATATAAAATGTAAATACAAATATTTTTGTATTTGCTGCTGTTTCCGGTCTTGCATACTTCTAACTGCCCTGGGTGTTTCTCAAATGGGGCTTGGATTGCTAAAATATCATGGCATGTTTTGTCAGCATATGAATATATAGGTCCTGTCCTGCACATACGTAAAAGAAGCTGAAAAAAGAAGCTGATTTCAGATCATTCTGCTGTTTGTATGGAAGTTTGACTTTCTAATTTTAAGACATGGATTGCAATTTACAACCTCAGACTTTTAATTGTATTAAAGAATAAATTGTAAAGTATATTACAAATCAGACTTGAATTTTCAAGTTTTTACAAAAACAAAAAAAAGAAAGAAAAGAATGTGTTTGGATTCAACTTTACACTGGAGAGCATTCATTTCTTGTGATTACACTTCCAAATTTTGGGTGCCTGCCTTTACCAGCTTTGTAGAAAGAGACTCAATTTGTTCTACAAATTTGCAGATAATAGATCAAGCTCTCTCTGAACAGATGGAACCACGAAGTTTCAAGTTTTGCAACAGTTTATCAATCAAAATTAAGTCTGTACTTTAACTGGGGCATTCTAAAACATGAATCTGCTTTGATTTAGCCATTCTGCTGTAGCTCTCAATGTATCTGTAGGGTTATTTTGGAGGTTTTCTTTTGGATTGCTCTATGTTTAGCTTAATTCATGTTTCCATCAACTCTGACCCACTTACTCTTTAACAGCTAAAGAAAAATAGTCTTCAAAATGATGATATTGATGTAAAGTGTGATATTTTTGGAGCACCTACTGTTTTGCATTTGAGTAAGAAAAAGTATTTTATTTTTAAACTAGAGCACAAACTAGTTTATCGCATCCCCTTCAAGTAGCAAATGGCAAACAGGACTTCTAATTGTTTTTCTTCAATAGTTTTTTTTTTGTAATTAGTATTCCATAGAAGTCCAGAGTACAGAACTAATATATCTACTTTTGAAAAATTCTCTCATCTAAGCTCTGGATCTTGGGAGTTACCATCATTCTCTGATTAATGCTCGTCTTCCAGAGCCAGTTCAGTTTAGGTGAATGGCAACATCTTGGGAGATTTGCTTCTCCGCCATACTCATTTCGTTTTCGGATGATGAATTGAACAGTGCTCCATGACATGTTCATAACTTCAGAAATTGTTTCTGAACCTAATCCTGCATTAATGAGGACATTATGTATTTTCCAGGCACATGTTGCAATTTTATATCACGATCAAGTAGCTAAGTTACCTTAGACCGCTTTGACTCATGAATCTATAAAAGTGTTGTGCATGTCCATCATACAAAGGCAACAAAATTTGACTTGAAATAATAGTTGTGTCAGTCACTTTGAAACTGACCTCCTAGTCTTTCCAACACTCCTTCCCACACTAGAGCACTGTGGTTTGTATGATAAGCTCAGCAAACTCTAATTTTCACCAGGTGTTTGCGAATTGCTACTGCTGCTGGTCTGATGGAGCTGAGTGGGGGAGGCTCTGTGGGGCTGGACCTCGACTGGGCAATGAAGCTGAAATTCAGAGTTTTGAATTTGTGTGTGATTTGAGTAAATAGGACATTGCTCATTTGTTGGACATTGAATGAACAAGAGAAAGGATTGCTCAAACATGCATCAATGAGTCAAAGCAACATTTGGGGTATGTGCATTATGACATTATGACATAATTTAGAACCCAGAAATGCCGATTTTGCATAATAGCCCTCCTTTCAAGTACGTCACAACTTTAGCTCTGACTTGTCTGGTGTGTTTCTTTTCCCTACATGATATAATTTGCACCCTAGTCTTTTCTAACAAACTTCCTAGGCTTTTGTGTCGCAGATGAATTGATGAAATCACACACAAGGGACTTCTATTTACCAATTATGTGACCTAAGATTAAAAGTTTGCTCTGGACCGAGTAAAGGGCAGCAAATACTGCACACTTTTCATGAAAACATTTTGAAAAAAACACACATTATGCCATAACTTGGTGTTGGTAAAATCCAATTAAAATACTCAGAAGCTTCTGGATGAAATGTAATAAAATGCAGAAATGTGTAAGGGATATCAATACGTTTGTAAGGCAATACACATCCCAACATGATTAGATAGATTTCAAGTAAGCCGTTCCACAACACTATAGTTACTCTAAGGGATTTCTTTGTTAACTTCTGCAATACTGAGAAAAAGTACACTCATCCCTTTGAATCACATGTTCCAGAAGTTACATAACCACACAAATATGCTATGAACTTTCTTTTGTTGGATAGATTTATGTCTCAACACATTTACACTGAGACCTGCAACACTGAAGCTAAGTAATCAGCTCTGGGAAATCTAAATGAGAAGTCACTGGAAGTGATTCTCACACTTAAACTTGTGGGATGTTGCTGGCTTACCAGCTTCCCCAGAAAATCCCATAAAAGCTTGGTCTCTCTCATCAGCAGTCCAACTTGTGCTCATAGCCAAGGGATTTGAGATAGCATCCCTTTATTTTGGAAGGCTAGACACTCAGCAGTGAAGGATTTCAAAGAATGCTCCATAGGGATGGTATCTTCATCAAATATAATTACCATAACTCCAAGTTTTGCAAAGCTCAAGGTAAGGTCTGTAATTAAAGGAGCTATGTCAAGCATGCACTGGATGCCTAAGTGTTTTACAGCACATCAAAAATTCAGTATGTAATTTTGAATTTAATAACAGCCATTCTAATTTGGCACACACATTTGAAATGACAATCCATGTTAGAAGAATGTTTTTGTGGGAGTAGAAAAGTATTATACCGTTTAAAGTATTGCCTCCTCCCCTCCCCCACTCCGACTTCTTATTGGAGGGAAGTAATAATTGTTGCAGCTACATAACTATACGAAACACAATCAGTGCAAATCCTCCTTTATTTGTAGAAATGTCTTACTTTTTCTTCACCATGGACCACTCAATCTCTATATAGAAACGATTAAACCAAAAAAAAACCAAACTTATAAAAATCCTTGGCTCTAACCTGACCACCCCTGTAGGAAATTTCTGAAGGCACCCCTATTCTTGGCAGGTACAAAATTAGATTATCTGGGTGGCAGGTTGAGGTAATTGGCAAATGTACTCTCACAACAAGTTGGATGCAAAGGTGGAAGCAAGAGTGCTTTGGGTTCACGTTACATTGATGACTAAACACAGGTGCAATCCATCACTCACTGATATGGTTGACTTAACTGTGTGATATACTGTTCTATTTACAGAGGCTGTTGATTTTAGAGCTGTCGTCTCAGAAAAAAATCCCCCCCAAAAAACATCTATTCTAAGACCTAGGCTGGGTTAACCTTTTTGAGCCGAGTTTACACGTTGTCCAGGTGTATGTATGTATTTTTGCTGACAACTCTGACATCTTATACACTGTGCAAAAGTAAATATTTAAAGTTTATTGCTCATCCTATATTGGCCACAGGAACGACAAGTAATATGCAAGGGTGCTTGTCTTGTGCATCTCTGTATTGGTGCTATGATTGATAAGCGACCTGTCAAGGCTTTTTTCCTGTCTCCTGCAGATGACAGCTAGGATAGGCTTCAGACTACCCTTCAACCCTGAACAGAATAAAATAAGTATGAAAAATGAAAGAGTGAATGGATATATCCAGCACAATCCTGTCAAAGTTGGTCCCTGAGGTGGAAGTCTGTCCTCAATAAAAACACATGAAACACAAGCAGAATGGAAGCATGTATTTTATGCATACACTAGAACGCACTCATGCATGGAGATGCAGTGTCACAGGCAAGTGATCTAAAGCATATTCCCGTGTTCTAGGACCCTTGATGGGGAGGGAATGAAATTAAAGAAGGTGTTTAATGCAGTGCGACACCTTCATTTCACAAAGTAAATGGCAATTAGTCAAGTGTACACAGACCTTGAAAGTTAGTGGTGTGAAAAGAAATTGATTTAAATACAACATGAAAATGTTAATAACAGGAAACAATTTTCCTGTTTTACCAATGTCGGTACAAAAAAGGGGGGGAAAAAAAACTCAAGCAAATGTAGTACTTGTAATTTTGAAACTTGCGTCAAAGGATAAAAGAATCGTGTCCTTGAGTTGCTTTGGACCAATACATCAGATTCTGAATTAGGACATGATGGAGAAGCAACATTTTCTTGATGTTCAGACAGTTAGCTGTAAACAAATAGAATATGTGTAGAAATAAAGATGTTAAAAACATAAATTAAAGTCTGGCTGACACAAATTACACAGTCGGGCAATTTTTGTTCTTAAATAAGACCAAATAACTGAAATTATCTATTGAAATTATGGAAGAGAATAGCATATATTGATAGAGTGAACAGGAGAAAGCTTCAGTAAAATGGTGCTGTTGTAAAGTTGCCACAGACTGAGCTGCTATTCTGAGTTTTATAGATGTCCTCAGGCTCCCAAGCCTGCCATGTCCCTGCGGAGCCAGAACATCTGTCAGTGTGGACAGAGTCACATGAAACACGCATAATTTCCTTGGAAATTACTAATTACTGTTAAGGCAGCAGAAAAGAGGTTGTGTGATGGGTATCAAAAAAAAAAAAAAGAATAACAAATGGCAGAGACCAGTATTTCAATGTAAATATAATTTAGAGAGCAAAAATGGCTTACTCATGTTGAAGAAGAAATGTTTAGTTCTCCGTTAACACCTTCTTACCTGGACCCTAAATTGGCATCACCGTAGCAACATGAGCTTTGTTCATCTGGGTCCTCTAAGGCATTCTTCAGCAAGAAGACACTTTGAATATCTCTGGCGTGTTGTCATTCCATGCTGAGGTTTTTCCAGTGAAAGATGCCCAACAGGCATTCTGATGAAATATACGAACATCTATAATTTTATTTTCAGCTATTTGTGTCTCTGCCCCAAGTCTCCCTTCAGGGGCAGCAACCAATAAGCAGGCCTTTTTGACTGCTTGTATTGGCAAGGACATGCTGGTTGATCTAAATTTCTCTTTCATGAATGGTCAGTTATCAGTAGTTCACACCAAAAGTTATTTTCTGTAGGGAAAGGAGTTCATCAATCAACCTTTCTTATTATGTTTCATCAGACTCATCTCTTCACAAGATCCAATTAAATGTCTCTGACATATTAAGGTTCAAACGGTTTTTGTTCCTATAGCTGGACTGATCTTATTAACACATGTGCAACTGACAAAGTCTTTCCAATTAACAACCCAGTCAGAAATAACCATATTTTCAAATACGGTTATTTGAAAATAACCGTATTGATCTTCTAAAGTTGATCAACAAAACTATGTGTTTTCTTTTCTTATTATCTTATTAAACTCTTATTGGTGTTGTATTTTTAAAAGGTTCAGTTTTTCCCAATATTTTTACTCATGGTAGCCAATTACTTAAAGCATTTATCACTACTTCTGCAGAGACAGTATCATGCAAAGTCAACTCTTTTGAGATTTATATTGTTTATATGTTATTACATCAACAAAAACATACCTAGCCTTGATTCTTTCATACATATTTGAGGAATCCTTTAATCTCCTGTGGAAACCATTCAGCTGTGCAAAATACCTGGGTGGAGCTGTAGATTCCAGGTTTCTGAGCTTCAGTAGCCGTCCCCACTCAGCTCCTGCAGACTAGCCAGAAGCAATTAGCAAACACCCGGTGAAATCAGCTGATCTCATTATGCAAGCCATGTTTCAGTGAAATACTGGTAACATGTTGTTAAAGGATTAATAAAGGAGCTCTTTTTTGATGACATTCTGAAGGACGAAAATTAGAAAGAGCAGGACTATTTAAAGAGTCAGAAGCCCAATTTCAATGCGCTATATTACAAACTCAAATTTCTCAATTTCATATTTGATATATATGACATTTTTGCAGCAAATGGAGGTAATATCCTTTTATCATCCATTGAAAATCCAGCTGAACAAGTGTTTCTGCATAACTGTATATCTTTTTTGTAAGGGGCCAACAATTGAGTTATTTTTCATGTGGTTTTCTCACTGTATACATTTGGCACTCCTGCAGCAGTTCTGTATTTAGCATTTTCTTTCCTGGCCATTCATTCTGAGCCAGACTCTCCTGAAGGATTCTTTCCTGTGGTATTCCCTTGCTATGCACACTTTAGAAGAAAAAATGCAAATGAGTGCTAACTTCATTGGTTCCTTATATACTTAAATTTAAATAAAAAAATATTTTTTTCCGAAATTCTAAAACAACAATAATACAACAGACACAAAAACACATGCACATAGATCCACACAACTCATCATCTCCTCCAGGCTGTCCTTCCAGTTTCTAAGTCATTCTATTTCACTCCTCTAATCCCTTGTTCAGCGAAAGGCATTTTATTCTTTGCCTGTCAGCAGTTTGAAAAAGCAGACTCATAACCATTCATGACATTGTGTTGTACAATTACACTGACAAATGCTTGAGTGATTTCCTAGGCAGCGTTTTATCCAAAAAAGGAAAAGAGAAGAAAAAAAAACATACAAGGGGGTTAAAGAAAAAAGCTTCTATATCTTTTATGAGGCCCTTCCCATAAATAATTCAATTAAAAAATTCCTTAATAATCTCAAAGAGAAATTAAATGTTATTGTAACTCATGTTCTTCAAGGTTCTTTAAAGAGTTGTTATGGATGTTGATCGCTATTGGCAGAAAAGATTTCCTGTAGCAGTCTGTATTACAGCGAATCCGAGAATGTGTCTGTCTGAAGACACTCAGTGGATACAAATATCCCCATAAAGAAGCTGCCCATAATTTTCTTGTCCATTTCCGATACATGCAGTAAAAATAAAAATGGTTGGAGTTCGGTCCCCTGTGGCGCTCCTGTGCAGCTGACCACCTGGTTAGACATCAAACATTCAGTTTCAAACATTGTGCTGTGTTTGTCAGATAATCATTGATCTTTACTTTGAGCAGAGTTCCTAAGGACAAGGTGAGCCTGGCTGTTCGCGCTTGTCTCCCTAATGCCGCTCTCAAGAGGTGAAAAATGAGGGCAAGTTTCTTTTTGTTAACGCAGTGTCACATTTGTGCAGTGAAACTTCTCCTCTTCCTGTTAAAACTGAAAGTAGGTTAATAAAGTGCATTGTGGGATTAAGAGTTCGCCCAGCAGCCTCATATTGTCAGTCCTTCATGGATGGAGGCCCCGTAAGCCTGTAAGCAGGTTTAGATAATGGATGGGTTGCTCTGACAGACAACAGATAAAAATTATTTTGTTCTTGACCTAAAAGAGCAAAAATACAGTCCGATTTAGCAGTAAGATAAAAGGTTTTACGTATTTTTACCTATTGAAAACAAATATCTTGCAAATATCCTATCTCATAGGTGTCACAAAATGAGTCGCCTAATCTGGGAAAAAGAACATCCATGAGAAACATTTTAAATTAAACCAAGTCTGATTATGCTCTAGTGCTAAAAATAATTTGTATATTTCCCCTACTTCCTTCAGTCCCTGACTCCTCAGTCTGTTTTCATCCCATTGTGTGTATCTCTATGTGTGTGTGTGTGTGTGTGTGTGTAGAAGGGTAGTGAGGACCATTTGGTGGGATGGAATCTGGGACACATGAAAAATTGAAACTCTTCTCTGGGGGTCCTCATCATCAGCATATGTTACTCTCATCTCTGCTTCACCGTCTTTTTTTCCCACTTTGTCAGCTCCTTCTACTATTTGTTCCCTTCACTGAGGCAAAGGTTCCCTCTCTACTCATTCAAACTGTTCTCAGCCATTCAAGGCAACCACTTCAAAACTCAGAGCCGGAAATAAATTCCCCACCTGAAATGACACTTTGCTTCTTACTCCGACTAAGTGTTTGTTTACATGAGTAACATTATTCCCCTGAGATCTATTTGGCACGATTAAGTATTTGGCCTGTTCAGCGATACCACCCCCTCACTGGCAAAACCGTATATGGGCCTTTGTTTATTTTAATAGCAGCTTCTAATTACTTTGTGCAAGATGCACTGTTGTTTTTCTCCTCAAGTGTGTTATTGAAAAGTAAAAGCAATCAGACTTCTGCAGTTTTTCTAACTTACTTTTCAACTGAATTGGATCATCTGCTGTCATTCGTTTTTACTAACATCTTTGTACTTTTTCAGCTACCTTGTCTATCGCTTAAGTCCCCATCCACTTTACCTTGTTATTTTTAGGTGGCTCCATGGGTGAAGAATGTCTGCGGCTTTGAGGTTCTGAATCACCCACTTGGGAAATGAAAAGGAGATGATAGAGAAAGAGAGATGAGAGATTGAGCTGCTAGCCCATAAAGGAAAACTGGGCAACTAGCCAGACATTTAAAGCCCTCCTTTACAGGGAAATGACTTAATCAGATAAACAGGTGTGCTGAAGTAGAATTCCAATAAGCAGCCCATCAGAACTAAAGGATTTTTAGATGGAGGCCATTTGTTGCGAGCACTTTTTGACCTTCAGGAGCAATCTGGGACTCTGTTAAACATGACACACTTACGTTCATTTGCACTAATTAGCCTAATGGGAAACATGGAAACTTTTCTGCCAATAGGACTCCTACTTATATTGTTGGACCATCTGCCCAATCAAGAGGGAAATTTAAACATTGTGGATTGAGGATGGGACGTGTTGGTTGCTGTTTGTTTGTCTGTGAGGAATGGGAAAAGTTATTTTCTCTCCTGGGGCAGAGCAGTTTCCTAAACACATTTGGAGTGTTTTTCTCAAGTGGCTCAGCCGCAATCTCTGAGAGCATGTATGTTTGTGTGTGTGTTTGGTACAGCTACGTTTTGTTGATGATGCTGTCAGTGCTGCTGGCATCTTGGATGCGTCCCAGAGTCTCTCCAGGCAAAAGAGGGTGACGATATATCTCCTCTTGCATCAGACACACATACGCAAACGCATGCTTCTTCAATCTTCCTCCATCCTCTGCTCTCCCTTGTGTGGCCTTGGTGGGTTATCTGTGCTGGGAGGAACAAAGAGTGTGTAACTAAGCACATCCTGTCAGACCGTCATGGTATCTTCCCCTGGTCCAGACCTAACCTTCCCTTCATGCTCCGTTTGCCTGTTATCCTCAGGGAGTGGCTGCTATGAATAAGAGCCCAGCAGTCAGGAAAGAGGCGGCATTGCATTAAAATTCTTCACATAAAGGAATCCTCATCATGTTCTCCCGCTGTGCTAATGACAAGATTATTTGTTCATCTACGGTAGGATAATATTAAATTTTAAGATATGAATATTTATTCAGAGGATTGGCCTCTGAATATTGAGCATCTTGTGAGATTTATGCATTTGGAAGGTAAAACGAATCACCAATTTCTTGCACTCATCAAAGGCAAGCGTCAGTAAAAATAAAAGTATGAGCACTTCTCTGGAGTAATAATGTACTACTACAGTGTCCTGCTGACAATGTTGTGCATGGAGATTGTTAATTAAGTGGAGTGGCCCTAGCCTTTTCTATAACTAAGCTAAGCTAAATAGTTTTTTTCCTGCAGGACAAACTGGAACTAAGCCTGTTTGGTGCAAACAAAAGATAAAACCATTACAACCTTTTAGAGACACACAAGTATCATATCAAAAATATGACTTATATAATCTTATCTTTCTTTTCAATTGCTTTCATGAAGTTGTAGTCAATGAGAATTTGACAACCATATTGGGAAAGCACCCCCTGTTTGCTTCTGGAAATAATGTGAGTATATCCCTCTGTTCATGTTCTAGTTGATCTAGTTTTCTTTTAAAAAGCAAAATGTTTTTTTTATATATAGGCTAACATTACTCTTAAAAATGTGATTTATGCTTTTCTGATTATTGTAATCATGACATGATGATGGGTGTTAAGATAATAACCTGATCAATAAGATGACTGGATGTGACAATTCAAACCCAAACAGCATAACATCTTAATCCAATTCCTCTGGAACCCCTTTCAATAAACTAAAGTGCAATTTCTATAAAACAGAGAATCCACCCGTCAATCCTCATCTGTAAACAAACATAATGCCCACATTTCCTGAAAGGCAAGCAAGGCAACCTTGTAACAAACAAAATTGTTCTGTCAACTCCTGTTTATATGTCTTCGCTAAACTGCTTTTTCATGCATCAAAACAGGCTTGATGGTATACATTCAAATCCCACATGCTGAAAGTGCCTCAAGACCTGTTACATCAGCCCTGATGAGCCACAGTAAACATTTGTCTGTCAGTTGGTTACAATCCACATATAAAATTACCGCCTACATTATTTCTCAGTGACTGTAAAACACTCTGCAGGGTAAAACATGAGATGTTTACCAGATTACCTTCAAATATACCTTTCAAGGTTACAACCTCTTATTTAATAAAAAATATAAAACACTTTACGTATAGATAATTATTCTGCTGTGTCACTTTATCGTGATGAAGAATAGATTCACAGTCAGTGCCAAAAAAATTAATTTGAACCCCTGACAAACCCCCCCAAAAAAACAGTATTACAGCTGTTTCAGATGAATCAAGAGCATGCGGGTATTTCCAGCGTGTGAAAACGAAACACTGGTTTTTTCCAGACACTGAGCAATCTGCCACCATTTACATAAAGAAATTTAAATATCAGTTCAATTTTTAGCATTTTTTATTTGACAATTGCAGCTTAAAGGTTTTTTTTTTACATATGCTGTAAAAAAAAAAAAAAAAAATTAGAGTTTGTCCACATTATATTATTAATGATCTAGTTGAAGAACATATCACATCTAGCAAAAGCAGTTGAAGCATCCAGAGTTATCTAAGGAAAGATCATGTCAGTCAAGAAAATGAACCTGCCATATATTAGAAATGACAGTGATGCTATCCATTTCTCTTTCATATTTTCTGTTGAGTAAAGGCAGATACATTATGTAGTCTTATCATCAATCTATGCCAGCGATATTAATTAGCTGTCGTTTTGAAATAACAAGTTGTACAACAAGGAAAAGCTGGATAAGCAAAGTTACAAATTCACCTTTGACTAAATAAAGACACACTACAGATTGAAAGAAATGATTGTCCTTTTTTAATTTGGTTTTTAATTACCTGTCATACAGCCTTGACTTGGGTTGATCAATTAAAAAAAAAAAAAAAAAGTATTTTAGTACCAGTAAATAAGGAGTGTTAATATTTTAGTTGGATTTAAATCAGTTTCATGCTGTCAAATATGCAATTAAAGTGCCTTGCTCTGTTCTTGTAGTTACTCATATTGGACATGGTCAAACAATCAGGATTAATGCACACCTTTATGCATGAAGTGGTCAGGTCTGCTGGGTGGCCTGAGAAATATCAAGAACTGTGTTGGACTGTCATTATGGTCTCACTCAGATTAATGACCCAGAAAATTCAAGCTGTTAAAATGAATTGCCAAAACATTAATGCACAGCACCACTCTAGTATCTCTCACAGAAACACCTCCTAGTTAATTCCCTCAGCACTGTAAACCTTAACACATATGAATCACTATCATTTCATCTAATTTCTTTTAAGGCCCTTTGAAATTACAATCTCAACTTCTAACTTTAGAAATAGATACAATGGTAAGTTCCAGGAAATAAAGCATAGATGGAATTTATTTAGCATTTGCAAACCTATTTGCTATGTCAGTGAAGCTTCTCTGCAGTTTTCTTCTTAGTTCTGATCCTGAACTTGTCCTTTATTGAATTTATCCACTGTCCGTATTATCTAATAATTAAAAAATTCCCAGCAGCTGCAAGACTTTATTACCATCTCTGCTCCCAACAAACTCAACACGTGTTAACATACATGCTGGTATTTGCACAGTTTTTACTCACTTATAACATCCCTGCTGGTGTTTGCACATCCCTGCTGTTGCACAATTTTTATTGTCACTTATTGTAATTAGTTTGTTGCCAATTACACCGGCACATTTGCAATATTATTTTGCATTAACCTATACAGGTGTACATTCCTTTGGATCAGAAAAGCTATTTTTAATAACTGCACAGTGTTATGTTGAAGTTTTGCCCTTGTGGTATTCTATTCTATTCTATTCACAATTACTAAATAAAACTATTATTTACATTTGGGTTTTGTTTTTTCTCAGATGTTAACTTGAACCTTGTTTGATGGCTCTTTCCTAATGATTGTCTTACAATTGATGCAGCACCATCGGATCCTAATACTAACCCAGTCAAAGGATTAAGGCTGTTGTTTTCTGGGTTTTTTTTATTTTATTTGTTATTATTTTAATTTTACACAGCTGATATGATTTCCAATATTACTGAGCAATATATTTTACTCAAACCAAACTCAAGTAAAAGTTCCTGTTTTGTAAACAAAACAGGTTAGTACAAACCTGTACTTAACCTGTAGTTAAGTACAAACAAATTGTGCTTAACTACAATAACATGAGTAAATGTAACTAGCTACTATCCACCCCTGTATACAGTTTGCTTTTCTGGAACGTCTGCAGCCAAACAAACCTTAACCATGAAACAAAGTGGAAGTCAATATATCCATGAATGAAGTGATCCTCAAGGCCTGCAGAAATAATGGTGTGTGTAACATTATTCCGAGGATCCTAAATGGAACCTGCCTTAAGGGGAAGATATCTAGCATTAGAGAGCTGTACTCATCTATGCACAGCAGGGAATAAAGGCAAAATCAGATGCAATGTGAGCACTTAAATGTCTCAGGAGGTTTGCTACCAAATTTAGAACATTACAAAGCTTGTTTTATTAAAATTCAACTACACATTATAAGCTCCCTGTTACGGTTCTGATCTAAATGCATACTTGTACATCCATATTTGCATATGAATTAAGAGATCGTTATTCATCCATCCCTGCTGAGCCAATACTTTCTAAATTAACATTCTGTGTGAAAAGTCAAACAAATGAACATGTATCTCCTAGGATAGAACAATGTGTAACTATGTCAAAAAAAGCAAAGAAAGTTGACGAGAATGCCTTTATTTCACTTCTCTACTCATAACATTGTTATTTACACTTGAAACAAAAACAGTGAATTCAATATTATAAAAATGAACATGTTTAATTTTACTGTTAAAGAAACTCAAATATATTTCATTGTGTATTACATTTTCTCTTGACATATTTTTTAGCATTTTTCTTCATATGTTGTGAACATGCTATTTTTGACCAATGACTTATTTTTGTTGAGTTAGATGTGGATGAAGGACCTAAATTATACCATCATCATCATCATGGCTTTCAGGCCCAGATGCAGAAATAATAGGAGAACAGAAGTTTAAAAAGGTTTATTTTGCTTTTTAAACAAAAAGCAAAATAAACTTTTGCTTTTTAAAGCAAAATAACTTGGTTGCTGGTCCTGCAACCATTCACCTGAATGGTTGCAGGTGCTGAGCGGGAACACTGAGGAGAAGGCGAGAAGTGAGCGGAGCAATTAAAGTGAATAAGAAGTGAAAATGGTGGAAGGAGCTTGCTGATTGATGAGTGAGTGGAATCCGGGGCTGTTAGCAGACGTTGTGGTATAAGCCAGAGGGTCGATGGAGACACGGAGCTTTATTGACGAAGAAGCGCACAGAAGGATTGGAGCTGAAAACAAGGAGATCATGATGGAGATCCAAACTGGTGGAACAGAATGAGGGCTGGATGCCCAAAAGGTTAGCTTGATGGTGAGAAAAAGGAGTGAGGATGTTTCCACTACTAAAGCAGGTTCAGAGTCTTTATTGCTGAAGTGAATCTTCATTGTGGGGAGAGCTTAGGAAGAGAGCCCAAGAGACATCCCAGAGGTTATTTTAAAAAGGAACATAAGGAGATGATTAGATGAAGCCTTGGAGAAACAGGCAGAACACTAGGAGACTCAGAGGGTTTGGGTTACCATGAAGGTTAACACTCAGGTGGAGAGTGTCTGGCAGCTGGTTCCTCTTACCCTCCTGCTAACGACTAGATGAGTAGCGTGTGCAGGAGGTCACTGGCTGGGCTCTGCCCTCCAGTGCAGAACCTGCAGCTCCAGATCTCCACTGTGTAAACACTGCCTTATATTCATTAATTAATTTTCTTCTGTAGCTTGTTCTTCAATGCTACTTAGTAATTTTATTTTATTGTTAATTTTTATTTTTTTAATGCTAGTTATTTACATTTCTTTCACACATATATCTTTATTGCACTAGCCTCTGTAGTTGCACACTTTAGTCACCAGAGGGCAATGCTTAAAGTTAACTAAAATTTTCCAAAGTATGGGCAAAGATCCAACTTGGGACTTCCTGTCTGTAATGATTGGATGTTAGCTCTGATTTTTATGATGAGATGATGTTTTTGGAAAGACATTATCTCACATGATGGCAATTTTCTGTGTAGGGTTAAGTTATGAGATCATCAATGTACTCCAGCGTCCAGGGTTGCTGTCGCGTGTAGGTGCTCATAAAATAGTTATTGCAATGCTTACTCACATTTTGTGGAAGTTAGCTCTTTGTATTTGTGTAATAGAAGGTCACCTGTTGCATTTCTTTAATTTCACCTCTTCTGTTCCTTTTGTGCTTTATCGGTTTTATAGATTTATTTTCCTTTTCTGTAAATTTGCCACATTTCATCTATGGTTGCCAAAGTTTAGCATAAGCCCACATTCTTGTTAATAGGACATTTTTGTTCATTCTGTCTTTGCTAAAAATAAAATAATGCACATAAGAACCCAACGTATTGTGTATTGTGAAGCTAAACATTTCCTAAGCTACATAACGTTTTTCCTTTTTTTTCTCTCTTTTTGGACTTTTACCTTCCCTACCTTTTAGGGGCTAAAATATATTGATTAGTTTGCTGGACACAGGCTCCTTTCTACTCTCTTCTGTCATTCCTTTTTTTTTTCTCTGTGGTTCGCTTGCCTCCCCTTTATCTGTGATGTCTCCTGCCATGTGTCAAATGACACCAGAGCACACTTCTTTGAAAACAACATAGCAAAGCCCACAGAGAAAGAAATAAAGGGTGCAGGAGAGGAGAAGGAAGCATATCAACCCCCCATAGGGCAGCAGTGAGGCATAGGCTCCCCCTCCGAGGCAAGCTGTGGGGGTGCCTGTCACTGCACCCTATCTGGTGCCAAGACTATCACTCCCCTCTCTCACTCTATAAGCTGCAAAACTATCTATGCCCTGCATGCCTTAGTGTGACAGGGGAAGGTTCCCACTAAACATTTCCACTGGCAAAAATCAAACGCATTTGCCGACTTTGTAGTAATGAAGATAGAAGTATTAAATCAATCAAGAAAAACTCAGCTTCATTACTTTAAAAAATAAATGATCATGTGTAAAATGAAATAATTGCATCACTATGTAGTTCTGCGAAAGCAATTATGACAACGTAAAAATGGCATCACATTATCTTTATTTGTTTTGGGAGGCTGGCAAACTGCCGTCATTAAGGCCAACAGTCCTTCCCACATGAAAACCTTTGTGTTGATATGTAGAGCACCTGTCAGAAATCAATTACAAACGGAAACTGACACCAGCAGCCACGTGGAATAATTAGGACACAAAGTAGAGTATTCAGGTCTTTATTATTAAATGTTCACATCAAAAAATTTAGTCAGTTTTTGTCTGTCTCTGGAATGAAAGTGTGCTAATTATAGGTAAAAACCAAACATGAATCTTTACGAATAAATAAACAGGTGATATAATGGAGGAAATAATGTGGTTCAGACAACACAATCCTTGGTATGCGGTTTCACTCTTGTTGGCTGCGATAAGCTCAGTGAGATGCTCCTTGTCACCAGATGTTTGTTTCCAACATTGCTGAAGAACGTTACCTCTGATTTTCACTTTTACAAAAAAGATTTTTTTTTTTATTAAGTAATTGCTGCTGAAGACTAAATCTTTATTTGACAATGAATTGAGGTCTAAAAATTTAAATAGATTGTCCTCGTGACTTACCATGACCATCATAAGAGTAAAATTATCTACAAGTCACTCTGTAGCTCTATTTGTCTGCTTTGATCGGCTAGAGTCAGGCTCCTCTGAGCTATTGTGACAGCACTTTTTAATGTTTTTGATCAGGTTTGTTTTGAAACTTGATGCAAGCATCAGTTTTCGTCTTTAGTATTACATGATCAGAGTTCATTTTGAGACAGATACATGAGGAAATTCATGACCGTCTCATACTTTAGAAAACTATCCCACTTATTCTTTTAGTTTTTACAAGATGTAAAAACTACATCTTTTCAGTTGTTTGTTTGTTACTTTACAGTTGTTGGACCATTGATCTTTACTTCAAATAGACACTACTGCAAGTTGAAGTGCTTTGGACTATTTCAGGAATTTGCTGGAAAACAAGAACTAATACGTATCTGTGGCTACTTGTGCTGTGAGGAATTTACTTCTGAAGTTTGAAGTTTAAATCTATGAAAAGCTAAGCTCGGCATAGCCACATTGGAGTTGCAGGTGGACAAACAGTTGTCATGTTTCAGCCAGCTTGATAGCAGGACTCACCAATATATTGCATCATACAAGTGGAGAAAACTCTGTCCATCTGGGACTTTCTCTGGCATCTCAATAAAATCACTTTAAATCAGTGAAATGGCAAGGCGGACAGTTTCAAACATTTTGAAACCTTTGGCTGCATTAATATTACTAACCAAATTGGATGGATTTAGCCCTATTAGCAACACAGGACTGGATTTAAGGAGTCATTTTATGTCTCATTAGTCTCTGAACCATGATGGACTTGTGACGTGTTGAAGGTGCACCCCTCCTCTCTTGACAAAGCTGATTTTGCAATGCATCAAGTACTGCTATTGTCATCAGTCATAGTCATCACCTGGATTTGTCCATTCGCCCCATTAACTTCTGGGGTGGGTTCCAGCTTCCCTTGGAGCCAGCACAGGGTAGGCGGTCATAACTGAACACAAAAAACAGAAAGTCTTGGCTTGAATGTCAATATAATAAGCTAAATCAAAGGTCCCAATTCATTAGCTATTCACACCAGATGTTGAGAAGTCAGTCAGTGGTATAATTCATTCTGAATAAAATAGCAATTTAACAGATCAGATTGAGATTATCAATATTGCAGATATGGAACAACATACATACTGTATACATCAAAGTACTAAAAGGCTTTACAAAACAATAAACATTGATCTGACTTTAAATTGATGCCAGCAGTGTTTAGAATCTAAATCTGGCAAGGCATTGTCTTGTCATTGTATTTTTAAACCATGCAGCAATGCTATAATTCAGTTTTTCATTGTCTCATTCATATACATAATCAGCCAATTGTATTTTGTCTCTGTGTTGATTCCTTTAGTCATACAGCCATTAAATTGGAATGGAGACAAATAAATATTTCAAACCTTTTGAACCTGTAAAATCGTGTATTATTGCCAAGTGATTGCCATTGCTATTGTTATTGCTTCCCCATTTTCCATGAACCAATATTCATAGAGCACCTCATTTTTGAATTCTTCTGTTGTTTTGTAATTGTTGTTACTTGATTTTACTTTCTGCTCTGTTGCACCATTCTTCTCCAGTGACAATGTGAACCACAGCAGTGATTTTTAAACATAGTTTAATTAATTTCACTTAAATGGCACGAGAAAATAAACTGACGCTGCTTTCAAGCAACAGTTTAATAGTGGTTTTAGTATTCACATACATACGCACTGCTTCTGTTGTTGCATTTAATGTGGGGGTGATAAATAGAAAGGGATTTGTGCTATTTCCACAGAGGGTCATAATTCCTTCCTCTTTTGCCAGCAGAGCACTTTCTAAATATTAAGTGTTGTCACTTCAGTAATACATGGCAGCTGTGCATTAGAAAACTCAGTATTGTTAATAGTCCAAGTTTTTGATTAACATAGTTTAGATTCACGTGGTGTCTATCATGTTCTGGTATTACAAAGTATAGATGAGCAGGTAATTGTGTTTCTGTCGAACCAAAAAGCAGTAATCACTACCCCACTGTATACTCACATACTAACCCCTGACCTCAACTCTGACCCCCTTTCTTACATGCACAAACACACACACCTTCCTCCTGACCCATCTAATCCCTAATTACTATGACTAATTAGGCCCTGACAGCAGGGGTCAATCAACTAATTACAGAATCACAGGATGAAAGGAAGACAGAACAGAGAGACTACCAAGCCAAAGTGCTCACAACTTTGTTTGAGGCCTGTCTCTGTGTAGGTGCAGGGTATTGTGTGCACCAGGTACACACTCATCCATAAAGGTAATAACTAAAGTTCAAACATAAAAAAAGGAAAATGCAGGAAAACATGACAAAATCCTCCTTCAATTCTGCATAAGCAGGATCAACATTGCTTTGCACATAAGTTATGGACAGTTACAGCTATAGTTTTTGAAAGGAGGTTCCTTTTATACCATGGCTTTTCTTCAAACTTAGCGCTTGCAGGCGTAACTTTTCAGCCTCCACTCCCATCGATCTCCACCTTCATATCCGTGTGGAAAACGACTTGGATCGATACCCTGGATACTTGTTTTTATGTCCCTGATGCTTTGAGATAATGCTATGTTCCCTTTTAAGCTGTGTGTGTAAAAGTGCATGCATGTATGAGCTGCTAAATCAATATTTTTTAAAGTACCTTCTGCTTTACAGCCACATCAGACGGCTCAGTTTCTTAATCAGCATCACGCATCTGGCCTGGAAACAAAGTCTCTAGAGAAAATTCTGTTTGAAGCATCATCACAACATTGATGCAGACTATCTCCCTATTACTGATAGAGTGCACACGAGGCAACTTCACAGATATTTTATATATTTGTAATGAATTAATAATAATCTTCAGTTCTCTGTTTTGCTGCTATCAGTTTGTTGGCAGTTTTGTCAGATGCTAAGCTTGTCATGAGGATGGGAGAAAAATGTTGAGAGAAAAGTAGCTAATTAAAATCTGCCATTTAAGGTCTAAATCTTTCCTCCTAAAGGAAGCTGCCAAATTTCTTCCTAACCAGTAAATAATACGATTTCCAGTACTTATTATTTACTGGTTATCTAAATACACAGTGTTTTCTGGGTCACATATTTTCAATACATTGACAATTACAACTATTATTAATTATAATTAATAATATATACACCCCTGAATTAAGTAGGGGAAAGGTTCTTTCAGTGTTGATTGTGTGGTTTTATTGAAAGAGTTTAACAGCTTAACAATTACGGGTGTGTAGTTGAATCCTTGATAACCTAAAAGTGCTGACAAAGAGATAACAAGCCGTTTTAATAATTAGATGACTGATTCAAATTTCAGCATGAACCCAGGAGGTTTGCATGATCTTTATGCACTTCAGCTGCTGTTTTTTTTGGGATATTCTGTTTCTTTTCAAAGACAAAAACATCCAAGGAAGATATGTTAGTGTATTTGAGTCGGTGTGAATTGCTCTCCCAAGGTACAGCCGAAAAGGTGCCAAAACAGAGCAACATTCAAAGTACAGCGTCAGTATTGTACAAGGGCTTTCCTGGAGAAAAGATGGATGTGTACTTATTTTGATCAATAGGTAAACCATCTGAAATTACAAATGTGACCCAAGTATATTTGCTTAGAAATCTATGAGTTCTTTACTCTTAGAATTTACGTTTAACGGGACTTTGGTTTGTATATTAGAACACACTATGCATGAACTCAACAAAATAGATCAAAATTATTTATTGTATTCACTAAACCCTAGAAGCTTGTTAGTAATGATTAATTTAAGGCATATGCATAAACTTAATATTCAAGGCATTTGCAAGACTGACATCAAGTCATAAAGTGGACACTTACTTTAATGTGATTATTATTCTACGCTTCCACCACCGCTTCTTTCCGCTCTAAGAAAGCGCATCAGAAAAGATTAATAGAAGGCATTAATTTAACAAAACATTTGCAGCACATTTTCCTGTTCATCCTCCAACCCCTTGCTGCATATTTTTCTCATCTCTCTCTCATCATCTTTCTCAATGCTTCTTGTACTCTCATAAACATCGGACAGGTCAAATTGCAGACATGCTTCAAAGACCAGACCGTTTATCTAGCTCTGAATACTTTAAACTTCCCACAGGTGCAGTGAAGCACAATAAGTCTTTCTCATCCAAGCACACAATTTCTCCTGAAGCAGAGGACAAAATCCATGTGTGCTAGTGAATTTGAGGTTATGATTTTGAAGCTGAGGTATTATTTGCAGATGAGATAAGGAGTAATTCTGCAGGAGCCTTCAACCTTACTCTACAGACGGCCCTAATCCGAAACACAGCTTTTACTCCTCTGTCAAGCTGGTGTACAGATGACTCATTTTACATGTTTCTTCATTTCTTTCCTTTATGCAACTTTATTTTACTTATCTTCTATTTCATTTCAGTTCTTTAAATGCATCTGCCATTTTCGAGATTCAATATGTTGTTTATTTTGTTTTCTCAGATGCCATTAGGGTTTTTGCATTACCTGCTCACATTAAGCTCCCTAATGCATTTATAAATCACACCACTAGATGGAAAGTAGGTTTTCACTCTGATTTTTATGTTGGTGTGAAGTATGTTTGCTGATGTTATCTGTGACAGTGTGTAACTCATTTTGATTTTCATACTGCATGACTTCAGTGCATTCTCAAATGGCATACAAATATAGATCACACATAAAGCATTGCTATTGTTTTGTTTCTCACTGTCTAGCATGGAATCAACTAACCTTTTGGTTTACACAACATTACAGTTTAGACATAATGATCATTGCTACATTTGAAGGAAAAAGGTTAAAGCTTCTAAAACTGAGAACATTATCCCAACTGTAAAAAAAAAACAGGAAGCTCCTTTTCATAAAATGTACTTATTATTTTGGCTTTTAAAAATTAGAAGTAATTTAATAATTGTTAACTGAACCTAAAAGGTCTAGACTGATTTAAAAAAAGTATTTTTATAATGTAAATATTTGGTTTCAAATGTGTTTATATCTGAAGCCAACGCATCCCTTTGCAACTATATTAGTTTTTCCTTGGTTTGAAAAATGATCCTACAACTGCACAGTATTTTGGACTTTGATCCACTTGGGTTCACTCGGTAACATTATGGCTGAAGTCTCTGAGGTCAGTCAAAGTAGCAGCTCTATATCTGAAAGACTGTCTGTCTGATAAAATGATGTGATGAAACGCTGTGATATCTCTTCAGTTGATGAATTCATAGCTAAATTATGACTCGCCGTAACCAGTATCTTCCCAACAGACTGAATGACTGACAGGGAGGACATGTAGTCTCTTATCACTTGCACACACTGACAGGGAGGGGTGCTTGCGAGCCATTTCACAGGGGACATGTGTCAATGTTGTCCTGAAAGTGACATGATATGTACTTATTTTTTATTTCTCTAATAGGGCAGTATTCACTACTTTTACTTGAAGACATGTTCTGTTCCATGAAAAAAAATGGATAAAAAGTAAAGAATTTGCCCAGGTGTTTATTTATTGTTTTTTTTAATTATTATTTATTCAATCTTATCTTAATAAAATAACCTGAAAATTTAATATTCACCCTTATATATCTGGTGTTTTGAACAAAACATCTGTAAAAATAAATAAGAACAAAAGTGTACAAAATGAAGAATGAACAAATAAGAACTAATGCATCAAAGCTGCTACAACATTCTGTCATCATGATTGGTCCAATACTACAAGTATTTTTTTGCAAGTAAATAAAAGAAAAATAGCCTAAGAAAATATGACTCAGAAACAAAATGTTTAAAATATACAGAGCATCTGAATATACAATTTGAAACCAGCCTCTTGGAGCAACCTGAAAAAGTCAGTGTAAACTTTGCAAGCATCCACAAGCCAGACATACTAGGATGCTCCTTGTTTAATTGGCAATTCAGAAATCTATTTTAAAACAAAGCCTGCCTAAACACTGTTTCCAAAAGCCAACAACCTGTTAAAGATATGTACAAGTCAAGGAGCCAAAGTAACTGAAGAAGTTAAGTTCAGAAACTACCCTTTCCCTGAGGCCAAGCCTTTGGCCCAATGAAATACAAAGCATAATTGTTCAACTTGATCTTATGCAGGATCACAATCATAACTTCTGGTTTTCATATCTTTTTTGTTGTTAAAAGATGAGTTTATTATTTATGACTAAGTTGTGGGAGTAAGCCCCACAAGGTGAAACTGAGAGTGAGCTGTCAAATTTCTTCCAGACTATAAAATGAATTGAGCACAGTTCTTTTATCTGCAAGTAGTTTGCCAGTTTATGAGAATCCCAGTGAAAAGATAATGTCAGTCACTGTTTTAATATAAGAAAGAGTGCTTACCGTTGAAGCTCCAAGGGTAGTGCTCCCTTTCAAAATGTCTGCCCCAGTGATGTGATTCCATCAATAATGGCTGGACTTGTAGTAGATTTATACCTGTGATTGGGATACGCCTTAATATTCATTTGCAATTACGAAACATTAACCCTATGTTTCACAAAAATCTTGGTGATCTGGAAAATGTGCACTTGCATTTATGTTTTAGCAACATCACACTGTATATTTGACAGGTTTTACATTCATTAAGAAATACTGTGCTTGATTTACTTAGTAATTTAGTATTCATTTTATTGCTGATTTTCTATCAGAGAAAGATGTGGGATCTATCAGAAATCCCAAACAGAAAATAAACTGGGACCTTCTCTGGGAACACACAAGAGACTCATCTATTATAAATTATATAACACATTTCTAGAGAGGAAAAATTGTTCATCTGTTTTATCAGTTGGTTGTGTAGCAAAAACTAACAATGAACAAACAGGCAGAAATGAGGACGAATTTTCAAAGGATCGAACTGGTCATATAAATGACGACAAATGATCATACATGTTCACAAACTTTGGGATCCACCAGGGTGAAATTAAATGAGCTCAAGATACTTGGATTACAACCCCGTCATTAACACCAAACAAACCATGGCATAATGTATTTCACTTTGTTTAAGAAAAGTTCATTTTGACCTATTACAACCTGGCTCAAAGACTGAAACAGAAAGAGAGACACACCATATATAAGAGTTTCTAATGTAGAAATTTGTTCAAAGCAAACTACAGTTAAAATCTAAATATTGAATATGAAGAGTGAAAGTCGATGTGATCAGTGGTGCCTGGAGTGCATGGGTGGAGGATGCATATTGAAGTGTTAGGAGAAATCAAAATAATCCAGAAAACAAAGGAGGAAAGCAGACATAAGTTAGTATTGAGTCAGGGTTTAAGTAACTGAAGGCTTTAGCAGGTGGTCAGGTGTCCCAAGTTAGTAATCATTGTTGCACAATGGATTAATATCCAAACCAAACACAAGAGTCCTGCAGGCGTTGTAACAGAAAGAAGTCAGCTTCACATTGGGTCTCCACATTTATTAATTTCTTAATTTAAACAGTGATGATTCACCAAAAAGACTGTCTACAATGGCTCTCAAAAGTGAACTGCTAAAATTCCAGTATTTGTATTTTGAAACATTAAGTTCAGCTGCACTGACCCGGCAAGGTCTGCCCTACCACTGACACACTTTATATCAGTGTCAGTGCCATGCTAATGTTTCATTCGTCTTGAAGAGAGCAGCATGAATGAAAGTGGTTTAGCTCACTGCCAACAGGAGTACATGCTATTAGACAACTGCTGCTAACTTGAGCAGGCAAGTTCAATCGAGTGACGCTTCTGTGTGCTGTACTGTGTAATGTGAGGTCAGCATGCAAAGCTTGCAAGTTTGAAGGCAAGTGGGGAGTAGTAGAGCAGAGCAGACAGACTTGCTAAAAGGGATTTTCTTGTAGTGGTTAGGAAAACATAAACAGATGAGTTTCTGCTGCAATATTAAACAGACACAGAGTTATGTCATAACATCTTTATCCTCTTAACACACAATTGTGGCTGTGGCGCAGACACAGACACATTAGAAAGTGCTTTCTTTTTATAGAACTTTTTGATGAAGAGGAAAAACAGGAATGGTAAGTCAGTAACTCAAAGATAAAGAAGCTGGTACTGATCATAGCTAAAATAATTGTTTACAGGGAGGTTATTATATATTCTCCAGTCAAATGGTGAATTGCATGAAAACCCTGCATATATCAAAAAATAATGTTGCACTTGACATTGTCCTCTGTCTCTTTAAGAAACTCCTACCATTTCCGACAGCATTTATCCATAAAGGGGTTTATAACTGTACTTTGTAAAGTTGGACTGACATGATATAGTGAAACTATAAACAAATATTTTTTGAAAAATTTGTTTATAAAAGTAAGTCACTGGAGCTTGAAGAAGGGCCTTTTTGCAAGTGATCATTTCAAAGTATTCCTAGCTGGGAGAGGATTTCTTCTTTTTTTGTTGGTAGTTCATCACACGTTTAACCAACATGTACAGTGTATTGTAAGACATCCCTTTTCATTGGGCATGTGGTTTTCATCAACACAACACAAGCTGTTATCATAATATGATTTAAAGCTAAAAACGGTCTATTTTGCATCCACCCCATACTAAAATGCCAAGTTAATTATTTTGCTGTCTTGTTACAACAAGTCTCATTTTCTTGTAACATCTATGTTTAACATTGTTATCTCTTCTTTTACTTGAGCAGCTGTGGGATGAAACAGGGAGGTGGGAGTAAGTAAATCCCTTATCTGTTCACTCTATGCTCTAATAACAGCAAAATAATTAATTTACATATTCCTTGACAATGTGTTCAGAAGCAAATCTGCCTGATAATCTTAATAGCTCAACTCAGGTACTGTCAAATAAACACATTTTTGCAGCTTCCAATATTATACTCTAAAATACACCTGCACTGCTGCCACTTCTAGAGCTCAGATTGCCATTATCCAACCGTCTAATACTTCCAAAGTTTATCTCTACCCACAGGCTTACATCATGCTGGGTTTGTGTTACCTTGGAAATGTTGAGTTTAAAAATTTTAATTTTTCACACCACTGCAAGCTTAAAGTTTTTAACAAAACATGGTTACCGTCAGGATTGTTCAAAGGCCAGTTTTCTATTTTAGACCCTTACCAATGTAAATTTTAAAAGGTTTCAACAAAAATAAGTTATTATGAGCAGATACGTAGTTTGAAAGCATTTTGTTAAATGATGCTTTTTAACAAGAAAAGCATCTTTTTTTGGTTAAAAAAAGATGCTCCTCTTAAAGCAGTTGCAGCCTTCTCCTCTTAAAAACAGGAAGTGAGCGAGTACCATACATAGCGAATGATGTGATTTTGATCTACAGTGTCAAATGGAGATCTTCATTAGATAGTAACTTATCCTTAGTCCACCCATGAATAAGTCAATCAAACTAAATACAATTATTGTGTAAAATATTCAAAAAGAACAAACTGGAAGTGAAAGAAGCATCAAATAACAAGAAACACATCAGACTGGACAGGAAGAACGGTGTAATGAGAGGTTAGGTTATCTTTATCTTTGCTTTTTAAAAATAGAAAAAGCATGGCAAAGCTCCAAAATTATTATAGAGATAGCTGCTTTGCCCACTGATCTGACAAACTAGGCAAGAAAAGCATTAATGTATGAAGATGACAAAGGTAACTGAAGAAATTTCATAGAGCACTATGCAAATCTAACCTTTATAGAAGACTGGCAAGAAGAAAAATGTCACTGAAAGAAAGCCAAAAGAATTCCCCTTGGAGATTTCCCTTAAGTCGTGTTGGGGACAGAGGAAACTTGTTAAAGAATGTGCTTTGATTAGATGAGAGCAACATTAAATATTTGGCCTACATCCAAAGTAGAGTGTGTGGTTGAAAACTGCAGCACATCATACAGAACACACCACCTAACTTTTCTTTAACAGTTACAGGGAAGATGGTCAGAGCTGATGGAAAGATGGATGAAGTGAAATGCAAGGCAATCCTGGTAAAAACCTGTCAGAAGCTGCAAAAGACTTGAGACTAGGCTTGAGGTTCACCTGCAAGCACGACAATTTCCAGAGCTTCAAATGAACTGCTTAGATCAGAGCACTTTCCTGAGACCTGGGTGACCCAAAGATGCCAGTCATTGCTGAAGTTTTTCTAAGTTATCTAAGAGTGAGGTTTGCTTATATGTCTCACCTCCTCTGCCATCTAACCGAGTGGTGACAAGACAAGTATAGGCTACTGTCATTTACATACAAGTAACTAGAAACTGATCACTTTAAAAATTTCTTAATTGTCATTACTACTGTAATGGGATTTATGGGTATATTAACAACTTTGATACAACATATTTGGTAAAAAATATATATATTTCTTAGAATATGTATTTTTTTGCCCTCTGAATAAATTTACTGAGGTAGAAGGTTGAATTTTTGTACTTTCTCATAAAAACACAGCAATGTGAAGTGACTTTGTCTTTAAGGCTTTGTCCACATCTGCCACTTGTTGAGTCAACAAATATGTCCATGACTCTATCTGCTGCTATTAGGGAATCTAAAAAGTTTAGAAATGTCACGGATACCAGGAATGATTATTTGCGATTCATCTTCAAGTTTCCATCTAGTTCATGCTGTGTTCTTTGATCTTGGCATAGCTTAAGGTTTTAGTATTAACATACTACCATTAACAGCGCTTATTTGCTAGTGTGCCGATGGTGAAGTAGCTTTGAGTGATTGCTGTGTCGAGCAACAGTACAGGCTCACTTACCATAACAAATTAAGCCAGATTAGGCTACAGGCAGAAGTCTTCATCTGAAGACCAAGAAGATAAAAAGAGTCCTAAAACTCAATCAGTATGTGGTCACACGGTTTAGCTAGAAATGAGTCAGTGTGACAGTTGCAATGCATCTAATGTTGAGACTTAAATTTAGGAAGAAATTTTGTTACTACATTATATATGAAACAAACAAAATGCTGTAGAGGAAGCATCACAGACTGCCAGATATACCCACTGTTTGTCTCACATCTCTTGCTGCATTTTATTCTTCCCACTCAGGCACTTCTTCGCAGACACAAATTCACACAAGCGCAAAAAACCTTGGCTGTCATTAACGCCCACAGTAGCAAGGTCAAGCCGGTGAATCAAACAGCCATCCCAATAGACACGAGTTCCCTAGAGACACGAAAGCCCTGGACAACCGGCGTGCTGCCGAGTCAATTGTGCTCCGGCGAGTGCTTTGTTGTTTCAGAGATGTAGACTCAGCAGCACAGGAGGATCAAAGCCTAAAGACAAAAATAGATCAGATTAATGAAATCAGGCTATTTCTTCAGGTCAGACACAAGGATGTTTATCAGCATGACTAACTCCCATTTTTTGCTGTTGCAAAAAGTCCTGATTTTGTTATCTAAAGCCGCTTCTCCACTAGAGTGGCATTAACTAGTTCAGCCCAAGTCCACCCTAACCAGAGTCGTCTCCATTAGCAGATCCTGCATGACTCTTCCCCATTTTTCAAACTGTCTTCAGGGGTAGTGGAAGTCGTGCCAAATTGCATGCAAATCAGCTGACCAGGGATGTCCTGATACTAGATTTTTCCTGACTGAGTACTTCAGTTTAGGTACTCGCCAATACCCATCACAATACCACTACCCGCTGCAACTTACTGCCTTTCTTGATTGGTCCATGATTTACATCAGTGCAAACTCCAAGCAAAATTTCAGCCACTACTGCGGCTCATCGAACATGCTGCCTGCATCAGAGAGCTGCACAGTGAGGAGGAGCACAGTGCCAGGAGCGCATGCGTCAAATTTTGGAGCAGAATAACCGTAATTTTTCAGTCCAACAAATCTCTCAATAGAAGGGGCAAACAATGCAGAAGCGTTCTGTCGGAGCTATAGTTTTGTGCTGAACGGTGTGAAAATTCAGGACTATATTGGTGAGATGTGCACTTAAATCTTTGCTTTGAATTTTCCTTTAAATGTGTGCTAATGGATTTAAATCTTTTGTCTGAATTACCTCCACAGAATTGCGCATTCAGGGGAAAAGAGGGCAAAAATGCAGCTCTAAGAAGGAGCTTTGAGAGCAAGCGTTTATGCACTATGATTGCAGATATGCATGAAAGAATCAAAGCAACATTCCAGGAATGTTTTTGATGATTATAAAATTACGTGAAGCTCAAAAGAAATCAAATTTACATTTTACTTCGACAATGTGACATTGGACCTTAATGTCTGTTGGACACTTTCAACTAAAGGCCATGTTGATTGTAAAAGAGATACTTAACACATGTGATGTGTAACACTGGAATCTATACTTTTTCCACTTCATATACTAAAGGGAGATTGAATGCTTAGAACTGCAAATGCCATAGTGCCTTTTGAATCAGACATCCTGCCATCTCTTGAATGAGATGCTGTAGGTAAAACATAGCAATAGAAGCTCTGCGCACAGCATGGCAGTCAGAGGAAATGAAGTGGAACCATAGATCAGAGTAAGGATGGGACTCTCTGAAGGACAGATTTGTCAGGCATCCCCTGACCCACATGCAGATAGATTGAGGCACTCTCATTAAGAATAATTGTCCTTGAAACGTATGGCCATCTGAACTCTGAGAAATACCTTTAGCTCTCAGGGTTGGTAATTGAAGCTCACCACAGTAAATCAACTGCAGCAGTTGTTGTGTCAACAGCCAGGGAGAAGATAAAGTGTCTCACCATCAGGAGAAATCTGGATTTACAGAACAGAAAAGTCACAGTCCAAATGAGTCAAGCCAAATGAAGGATGTCTTTATTTTTTTTTTTCTGTATTACAACTGCATGTTCTTAAAACATTTTCACAATTATGATATCTTGCATACAGGGAAGGTAGGAAGGTCAAATGTCACAAAAAAAGCATTACAATTTTTTCTTGTAGGCACATCAACACTGAGGACATGCTGAAATTTCCGTGACATGACAACGGCATGTATAACATCTTACCATTTACCATGAAGGCCTGAGAGATGATACTTTGACTGCAACTTCTGTCGTCATTTCAGGCTCTTATTACCCTCTGTGCAGTTAACGTGAAGCTTCAGTTAATTAGCATCTGTGGTAATTAGCAGAGTCGTTAAGAGCATTATAATCAAGTTTTCGCCTTTACTCATTTGACTCCCTGGGGCTGTCAGGGTTTGTCTTTTTCACTTCCTTTTTCACAGCAGGGAGTATACATTATACATGCTGTGTCACAGAGCTTATTTTTTGTGAAATGGTGATGCTGAGTTAGTCTGAAATTAACTTGGTAGTTTCGCAGCAAAGCCATATGCATTGTTTGGCAAAGAAGATTGCTATCTGTGAAGCACTCTTCTGGTTTCCCATTAAATCCCTACATTTCAATGATCTTTCCAGCCTCATGTCTGCACTAAGTTATCCATTTACACAATTTGTGATGCCACATTGGAAAAGCACAAAAAAACAGTAAATGGACAGGCATCAAAAGAGCCAATTATATAAGGATCAATGTGATAATTATTGGTCTTTAATTGTCTCTAAATATATAATAATTATATATTATAGGGTTTGTATATGCCTAAACAGAGAGCCATTTGGGTGTGCTTGTAATAATTTCCATTCTCTACTTTTTTTATTTATGAATTCCTCTACTTTATAAAATTTGAAATCTGTCAACAGAAAATAACACAAGGAGAAAATGTGTTTAACTTCTTTAAATAATTGAAAAATACATCCATTATCTTATACATATAAAATCATCCATTTGTTTATTAAGTTTGTCTTGTTTTCCTGTTATTTAAATATATTCCAGACTACCCTTCATTGATAGCCATGATGCTTTTTGCAAGACTTTACAATGCTAAAAATCATACAACACAACAATCTACACAATGTTTGTAATTAGATTGTGTAGGTTTGCTTCTGTTATATCATGGAAGTCTGCTTTTCTCTCAGTAAGGCTCAATAATAGCTTCCAAGTGTCATCTGTCTATAAAGTTCAAAGTGTAGTTCATTCTCTATCAACTGCTGGACTGTATATGATTCATTGCAAATGACGTTGTGGATGGCAGACATCATGTTGAAAGAAGAAAGTTCCAGAAACATCCATTTCAGAGAAATCGGATATTAATCTGAAAATTATTGCTCTCTGTGTTCAGTATTTTATTTATTTAATCGATGACTCTCTTATTTGTTTACCTTTTCATTGTACTGCAAAAATGGATTTTATCTATTCAAAGAAGAGGTAAATGTTTGTTGTTTTTAACCCATGCTTTATCTACAACCCATGCTTTATCCACACCATGTTTTCATTCTGTACAATATTTTAGAAAACCACTTCAGCTTTGGTTTGAACATTAAAAATCTTTCGGCTGTCCCTGAAAATATCCATTTGGTGCCAATATTCAGAAAAAAGTCGCCTAGCCTTCCTCATGTAACAGCAGCAGTTGATAACTCTTATTCAAGCAATTAGTTTTCAGGCAGTGGGTGTCAGTGAGAAGTTGCTAAGCACATTTTAGGACACTGGCAAAACTTTATGTGTCTGTGTGTTTTGGCTGCGTGACGCCCAGTGTGTTGGCATCAATTCATCACCAAGAAAGAATCAAAACACAAACGCCTACTGCTGATTCCATGCTGCGAATTGCAGAGTTTAGGCAGACTGTTGTCACACCTGTTGCTCGCGGCGTGTATGGCTCCGACTGTGTTTTAGCGCATGGATACATGCTTGGTTTGCTTCATTTGTATTTATGTGTGGGTGTCTCCTCTGTGGTTTCTGAAGTGTAGTTTTAACATAACATGAAGCAGTCAAATTATGCCCTCAAAAACTGCTAGCTTGATGAAAGATTAAGACTTATTATGGAGAGACAATACAAATACAAAATCAATTTGTTCTGGCACATGTTCTGATTCATAATGAACCAGAGTAGGTTTAGCTGTAACTTGTAATCATAAGTCATGTACAACAATTGAAAATAAGGATCTTGACCAAAAGTAACTTTTTAAAAAATCATAAATTTTTGCTTAGAAGCTCTGCATTTCCTCTTTACATGGAGTGTGTATTTTTATGGACCATTAAACTAAGAAAATCATTTTGAATATCTAAAATGTCTTTCAATGGGACAAATATATGATTTCTTCTACAGCAGTGTTATACAAATGCCACACCTCATTATGCATAAATCAAATCCATCCATCGTCTTCCACAAAATCACCTATGTAACAGATCCAGGATGGAAACCCTGTTTTTTTTTTTTTTTTTTTATTATTTTTTTGTTTTTATCTCAACTCTTCTGCGATGCAGATTACAGCAACACCCACATTCTCCCATGTGGTAAAAGAGACACAAAATAATTTAACTCTATGCTTGAAGCAGAGACTAACCTCTGACCAAGAGTGAGTAATGCTTAATCAATAGAAAGCCTGGGCCTCAAACATAAAGACAAGTTCCAGCTCATGCTGAAAGTGTTGGCATAAATATAGCAACAGAACCAAATCATATGAGATGAGATTCTGAAACTTTCAAGGAGACACCTGGTCACTTCTCCATGACTGCAACTTTTGATCCTGGTCAATGAGCTCCACAAACAAGAATGGAGACAAGAGTCAGCCTTGGCTGGGTTTACAATGCATCGGGAACATGACTGACTTGCCACAAATATAAAAATAACAATTATTTTGGTTAGCATTTACTTGGAAAGCCATTACAAGTATTGCTGGTTCGCCATACCACAGCAGAACAACATTTACCCCAAAAACATGGGGTAAATGAGGAAATATTTGATCAGAGTATTAAAAATGAATTTGAAACAAATCACTTAACATAACGTTTTATAATCTATTTTCATTTTAGCAGTCAATTATGGTTTTATCATTGCTGAGCTGTTGCCTAGATACAGAAGACGTGTTATTTAACTGACCTTCAAACTAAAAAAAAAAGGAAATGAGTGTTCGGAGCCAAAATCAATAGAAATTTGCCATTATTATTCAATGACTTAAAGTGCAAAGCAATTAAGACAACTAATCATCAAAACACGGTCTAAATCCAAAACTGCACACAGCTGCTGCATTTTGAGCCATGTGGTGGATGGGCATTAGAAATGAAAAAACATTTCTCCTCAATCGTCTGTGCATGCCGCTCTACAACCTGATGCAACCAGATCCAACTGTCACCCTTCGCTGAACCTGAAAGCCGCAGCCATTTGTTTACATAAGGGACCTGCCAGTTAAGGCATGTTAGTGTGGCTACTGAATTACTGGAACCACAATAGCATAATATTTTTTACAAGCCTTTGTACATATAGACAAATACACAACTTCCCCCATATCAGCACCCACAGTGTGACACCTGCCAGTGCCTTTCAACACGGTCTAGACAAAGAGTCACTTCACCATTGGCCAAGGTGATAATGATGATGCTCCATCAATGCCAGAGCGCAATTGCCAAAGCAATAAGAATACATATAAAAATATATGCAGACAATAAAAATGATCTCTCTCCTGTTCAAATATGGGATTGTGTAATGACTGTTATTCACCACAGAATATCACTCCTATTTATCTTCCATTAGTCATTTGTTCATTCATGTCTATACATGTTTTTTTTTCCAAAATGATAACAGTATCCAACAATAAAAACCTGGGCTCCTTTGAGACATTGTTTTTTAGGTTGGAAGATGATTAAGCAAAGTACAAACAAATAAAAAAACAAACAAATAATAAAAAAAAAAAACATTATAATGCAAAACTGAGATGCATGCACATGGAATACAGAAACATAAAAAGATATTGACAGTCAAAATTATATAAATGGAGAAAGACAGCAGCAAAGGAATACAAATTGGAAATATGTGTCATTCTTCCCATTCCGGAACCTTTCCAGAAATTAGAGAAATTCATATTGTTTCCTTTGCTAAGGGTGTAGCAGCTCAAAGGTGTGAACTTGTTTTCCAACTAGACTCTTTTCTTATTGTTTTCAGCTGACACTGGGGTGATGTTTCTTTGGAGCCACCAGAGCAGGTGTGTTGCCACTTAACTGAGCAAAATATGTTACACAGTGCAGCTGTATCCATCACCATTTTTACCACTTTTACTTTACTAGAACTTTTGTATTGCAATATGTGTAAAATATTCTTCTTGTAAGAGTTGTTTTGTTTTACCCCTAAATATCTTTGAAGAAATTACATTTTTACATAAACTATTAAAACTGTACATTTCAGCTTATTTGTTTGCTTGATTATTTGGATCTCCATTATACATCGCCATGACAATAGCTACTCTTCCTGGGGTCAATATCATTAAAAAACAATTATTACAAAAACAATTACACACACTGAATGTGACATTAGCAACACAGCAACATCGCAAATTGTTTCATAATATCTTTGTTATATTTTTCAATTCAGTTACTTTATGTCCAATAAACCGAAAATAAGCTATAAATTACTTGTGACGTGTTATCATTACTGTTAGTCTTTAGAAAAACAGAGTTTAAAATGTTTGGGAAAACTTGTTTGACATTGCTCTTTTTAAACAGAATAGCTGGAATGAAAAAAAAATATCTTCCTCAACTCTTTCATTCATTAAATGGAATGAATTATTGCTGTCAAAACATGCATCACCACCCACTTCACAAAAGATCATACACACATACACACACATACCAAAATATATCCTTGCCAGCTTAGTCTGTTTGGAGGAAATAAATCAAATTGATGTCAAGTCTTTCAAAGGCGTATATTGTTAATGTAGAGATTTGTCCGTGTACCAAGGACAGGAACAAAAAGAAACTTTAATAAGACAGAAGTTTGCTGTCCGTTCACATCACCAGTAGAGTTACAGGATTCAGTCTTGACCCAGACATCTTTTCAGACTTGCTGTACTTTAGTTGTTCAAATTCTGGGAATCTTTCTCTTATCAAGTTGCATATGTATATATAAAAACTAACAAAGCACAAGAAATTTTATCAGAAAATAAACAAGGGCAAAGAGTCGTGCACACATCCTGCTGAACGCACACACATTCAGCCACAGTACCTCACATGTTTCGCCCACAGCCCTTCTGGGCTTGTCACCATGGTAACAACACCAGGGATGGTGTCCTTGGTAGAAATGGAGAGATGGAGAGAGAAAGAGGTATGGGAGACTAGATGTACAGACACTTGTTGAAAGCTTAAATTGTTGCCTTAACAATGTTTAATTTAATTTAATGGGTGATAAAAGTTGTTTTGCTGCTTGTACCCATTGTCTAGGCACCTTTCTTTAATCCTTGTGCCTCGCTGCTTTATGGCAATGTACACGGGATGGGAGAGATTTGTTCAATCTTAAGAGATACCTTGACATTTTCACAGTAACTATATTTTCCTAGCTTCATCTGAGAAGATGAATAAAAAGTGTCTGTAGCAACTTTAAAATACATAAGTTTTACTTAATTAATTGCTTTTTAGTGACATCTCGCACATCATTAATTATAAATATTACACCTTTGAAGCACAGTTGATTAAGTATTACAATTGCATTGACTTTTGAGGTAGTAAAATGGCAATTTGAGATGAAATGGTAATTTTATCTCAGATTTCATGCAATGATACAAAATTCACAGTAACGCTAATTCAATACTAAAATAATTCAGTACTACAAGACATTTTCAGAATAAATATTATTTAAACTCTAGAGTAGCTTAATTCTTAGAAAGGTCTTTGGAGCTACAATTACCAATCTAATGTCAATGGTACACAAACACATGGGAAAGGACTTTGCTGCAATGTCATCACAAATATGTGATGAACTCCTCAGTGAGTGTTACATTTTCCAAAGGAAGACAGCACCGATTATTTAATGAAGCTGAGGTGTTGGATGCTATTCTTTGGATCTGCTCCTCCTTTCTTTATTGGTTTCTGTCAAGTTCAAGCCAATCAGACCTACAAAGTGAATGTGATGGCATCCTCCTGGGTCTCTGGCAACTCCGTTTATATGGAGACTTTCTGCTTGTTGGATGTATTTCTTGCAATATGGAGTTAACCACTTAAACTGTCTTCCCACAGCAGAGTAGTTTTCCAAAAAAATGATTGTTTTCCTGCTCATTGTATTTCTAAGGTAGGCAAATTAAGATATGTTAATTTGCCTACACTCAGTATCTGTAATGACCGTTAGGAATAAATTACAATAACATCAAACTGTATTTCAGTTTTTTTAGTGTTAAAATGTGACATTTAAATATCTGTTAGTCTATTTCATAAGTTATGAATTGAGTCCTTCAAGAGTGAATACGTTACGTTAAGCTCCTCTGGAATCCGAGAAAATACCAGAAGCGTCATGCCACACCACAGTGATGCAGTAATTATTGCACTGTCGCTTAAACCAAGCACTAAATGGATATACTGACAGTATACGGAGATACTTTTCAATCGTCCTTTCCATTAAATGTTGTCTTTTATTGGTTCTATGTAACATTCAAATTTCTAAGCAACTAAATATATGGTCTCATGAGCAATAAACCATATTATCAAATGGATAAGATAGCTATTACTATGTTTGCATTACATCTGTGAGGCTGTTTCCCATTACGAGTAGCAATTTTGTGCAAAACCTGATTCTAATACATATCATTTAAAGAAAAATCCACATCCTGTTTAATGTAATTGAAAAACAAATCTATCTGGGTAAGATGTAAAGCATCAAATTAAATACTTTCCCGTGACACTAACCCCAATGCTTAATGTTAAACCATATCACTTTCTGAGAAAGTCAGTTTTTTAAAACTTGCACTCCATTCAGCCTCCAGGCCTGTGTCAACTTCATAATCTAGACATTATATGAAGCACAATATACTTAGTGAGCATTTAAGGCTTGTCCTGGTCTAGAGGCTGGGATCGCAGCATGCAGTGTAAAAGGCCTTCCATAGTGAGAAAGGACAACGCTGACATTGTTGCTCATCATGATCTGTAACAGCTTGATGACTGTGTCAGTCTGTCTACACTGTGGCAGATGTCTCCTTAACAAGTGCTCTATATTCTGACACAGTGGTGTGTGAGCATATGTGTTGTCTGTTTCTGTAACTCTGAAAAATAGACAAGAGAGACAGAATGAGAGACACAGAAAGGAGAAAAATCTGGATTTTTTTCCCAGGCGTACCCCATGCCTGTTTTGATAACAGATCGGGCAGATTAGATGGAAAGGTCCTGAAGGTGTACAGCTCTTTTAGTAGGCGAACAATAGTTAACTTAGAAACATACACATGACCACACACACACACACAGGTATAGCCCTCAACGTTGTGAACACATCAAGAATTGCTTACAATGTTTTTAAATCAAAGATTGCAATTGAGGAAAACATTTTTTTTTTGACGCCATGACTCATTGTATTTTCATTTGTGAAAATTCTGTGCTTAAAGAATTTACAAGGAAGACTTGTAATTTTCTTAGATTATGTTGAGGAATACATTCATCCTATGCCACCAAGCATTTTTAAACATCTGTTTCAATTTCTGGCCTTGATATTCTGTTCCCCTTTGACTCTGATAAAGATGACTTAAGTCTATTTTGAGTTTCTACAACAAAAGTCAAGCATTGGTCAGCAATCTCCAGCCTTTTGCACTACATTTTACATCTTGCTATTATGTTATCATGTTGGATGAATAGTTGACACTGTTCATGCATCAAATGTGCATCAAATACTTGCATATTTGATGGATTTTCACATCAACAGGGCAAAGTTGCTGTTCTTAAAATCCTCCTTCCTGCAGACCTCCAGATGGTGTCTGGGCTAGCTGACAGCTTTGCCTGCAACTAGTAAAAAAATGTATTAATAATTGCCGTTTAAAGACATGATTAATCTTTTCCCTTGTTCTTCTCTTCTACTCCACCCTCCTCCTATCTGCTCAATATGTTGGTTTTTATTTTCCCCCATATGAAACAGATACTAAATTACCTTCATACGACTGAAAGCTAATAGTAATAATTTTTGGCTTGCTGAGTGACAGTCTCCAGTATTGTGAAGAAATTTTTAAAAAGTAATAAAAGAGTAATATATACGGTGGCCCTGAGGTGCAAAACACTACAACATTAAGGAAAAACACTACAACATTAACAAAAACACAACAACATTAACGAAAACACAACAACATTAACAAAAACACGACAACATTAACGAAAACACGACAACATTAACGAAAACACGACAACATTAACGAAAACACGACAACATTAACAAAACACGACAACATTAACGAAAACACAACAACATTAACAAAAACACAACAACATTAACAAAAAACACAACAACATTAACGAAAACACAACGGAAGAGGTAGGTCCCAGTGGGAGACCTAAGAAGTCGCTGATTGGACGACAGGTCGTTTCTCTTTTGAACCGGAAGTTATTCTGGAATGAGTCTTAGTGAACGCATGCTAACCGACGCCGTGGTTGATCTGGAGCATGTCCAGTATCACCTCGTATGTATGTGTTACCCTGCAACCTTGGGTGGCAGAGTAATGTAATATAAAGGATCTTCCTCCAACGTGTGTTGCTGTGACACAGGAAAGATGAGACACACACGTTGAGTTCTCGTTAACATCCAACGGAAGATTAATTCTTTTTTTGTGAGCTCGCTCTTTTCTATGCCACCAATGCAATGCGCCCCTAGTGGTCATGTGGGGAATTGCGTGGACAAACTGAAACAACACTTAATTTGATACAAGAAATTAAAAGTAAAAAAAATTGTGTTTGGGGTGTCTATTTTCTTACATATTCTCTTTATTTTCTGGTAACTTATTTTTCACCCCTCTACACTTGTCCTGACTCAAAATATTCCCGAATAGCTGTACTGAGGTTTGGATCACTGAGAACGTTCATGTTTTTTAACGATCAAATTAAAGCCAGAAAAACTTCCGGTTCAGAAGTAAAACGAGCTGTAGTCCAATCAGCGATTTCTTACGTCTCCGCTGGGACCTACCTTTTCCGTTGTGTTTTTGTTAATGTTGTTGTGTTTTTGTTAATGTTGTTGTGTTTTTCGTTAATGTCGTGTTTTTTGTTAATATTGTTGTGTTTTCAGTTAATGTTGTTGTGTTTTTGTTAATGTTGTTGTGTTTTTCGTTAATGTTGTTGTGTTTTTCGTTAATGTTGTCGTGTTTTTTGTTAATGTTGTCGTGTTTTTTGTTAATGTTGTTGTGTTTTGCACCTCAGGGCCACCGTAAATATATGTATATTTTGTCTATTTAAAATGAAGATAGATTAATTGCATCTCGAGATTTATTAAAATTTTCACATGCATAAATATACATTTTTGGAACATTTTGCTTTTCATTTTTGCTATGGTCCAAATTGTTAATATCCAACCTTCCACTGTGAGTGGTTGGAAAAGTATGTTTTGATTTCAGTTTTGAATTTTATGGGCCAAACATTCCCTTAAAAACTGAGGATCTACAACAGGATCTTCATTTCATTCACAGCTGCTCACCTCTAACAGTGTCTTCACAAACATTTACTGGTCTCTAAATATTCTCACTTGAACTTGTTCTTGTTCAAAGTGCCACTAGCAGAGACACACAACATGGCTCTCACAGAAACTGCTGAGTTTGTTCGCCATTAGAGCAGAGGAGACAGAGATGAGAGACATTCACAGCTGTGGTCTGTGGATTGGAGGGCAAACCGAAGGTAAATGCACCTGCAGACTTCAGGCAGGTGCATCTGTCGTGTATTCCTTAGGTGGTAGGACCATTTTTTTATACCAAATTGAAGCCGGCTGCCTGACCCAAAGCAGATGGACAGTGTAAAACAGCATATTTTCCTCTCTGACTGTCACAATCTGTGACAAACCAGCCAGGATTGGCACAGCCATGACTTTTGTTTGGTGGCAAGTTTGGGGGTTATTTCACACTACTGAAAGTGTAATAAGGGGGGAAAATCTTAGATATCAGACTCATTTTTTACTTTACTAACAAGCCAATTTTGCCCATATTCTTGACCATAATTTCATAGCCAGAGCTTCTAGTTAATAGTCCCCCACCACCCTAAGTCCTCAACTCTCCAGGTCAGTTGTCCTCTCTTTGTCCGCCTCTCTGGGTGTCTCTACACAGAAAATAATACCAATGTACATCAGAAATGGAAGAAGACAGTATGAAGAAAGTACTTTCTTACAGATACTTACATTTTAATAAACTTATTAACAGTAAATATTCAAAACACTATGCTATCAGTTTAAAAACAATACCCCCCCAAATAAAGTTTCAAAAATGTATTTCATTGATCTTCCAAAGCCTTTCTTCCCATCCTCGTTTTTCTGTTTGTTGTTGGGTGCCTCTTCAGATTGGTAGGAGAAACCAAAAACTTTATTAATAATTTGTAAGTGTGGAATTAAGTCAGTAAGAAGCAAAACGAAAAAGCATCCATGTACCAGGAAAAGAGGTCATCACTTTTCTCAGCTCGCATTTCTTTTGGCTTAAGCGAATTTAACATTTACAAGCCTTTGACTGTATCTTCATTGCAGACAGACAGATCTATCTATCTTCTGAAATTATCGTAAATTACAGTGATTATAATAACTGCTACCTCATTCTGACAAATAATTTCCTAAATGAAATCTATATCAATTTGTACAAGTGTCCTCTGACATAACCAATTTCTCGAGCAGGTCAGAAGACAATTTTTCACTAAATGGAAAACCAAAGGACCTTTTAATAGCTCTTTCACCCTACGCTCATTTATTATTGGTGGCAACCCTCAGATTTATTCGGTAGCTGTTGGTTCATTGTCGAGTGTACAGAAAATTTTACATGAACATTTTAGCATATCTGTTAAACTTTATACAGCAGCTTGTTTTGTTTTTTTGTTTTTTTAGTTGTTAAAAGGCAATGTTAGATTCAGAAGTTACTGTCTCAGTAGACAGTAATGAAAAAGTACAGTCAAACAAATTTAGGAATATGAACAGCATTCTGGCTGAAAAAGAAAAAACATATTTAGTGGTTGCTTGCTAGTCATTTTTTTTTTTCAGGTCTTACTCCCATTTCTTCTTTGTGCATTGTGAAGCATTAGTTAGAGCCTTCTTAATATCCAACAGTGTAACATGTGACTTCTCGCCATTTTTCAACTGGTATTCAAATTTTGATCAAGACTGAATTAACACGTTTTGAACTATGCTGAAAGATCACTTAAACATCCCTGTGGAGCTTTGAAGTGAGGTAAATCAAGTCAGATTACCTTTGTTAAACACTTCAGAGAGCCGTCTGAAGACATCGCCATAGGCAGCTTGCCAAATGGATAAACAGCAACAGCGCTCTCCTTTCCAAATGCAATGGAGATGTGTTGAGAAGCGGCTTTGGCATTTCCCCCACACGGTGGAGTTTCAAATTGCCTGACATTAGGATCTGTGATCCATTGTCCTGCCAGGTGTGAACTAATATATTTAACACATTTTCTATTATTTCACTTGATAAAGGGAGAGAACAACAGTGGGTATTGCAAAACTCCGTTCAGGTCACGGAGTTGCCTTTAAAATTAATACACATATATAATATATGTAATTTTGTCAGCACACACATGAGTTGAGCTGCCTCTAATAGCTCAGAAATATGAAACCCTGCAGTTCAAAGAGCTGTCAACATAGAATACACTTAGGGCCAAAGAAAGAGAGAGTATAACGCAAGGAGGAAGAGAGTAAGCTCAAGCATCTGACAAAGAAATTGACAAGGGTTTTAAAATCTAAATAAGCAAAAAGGTTTAGGGAAAGGAGCTTAGAGAGGGAATTTGTAGAGTTCCTAAGAAAAAATGGATGGATTGGAATAATTTAAACTGAAAAAGAGATGAGCAAATAGTAATTATGAAAAAATGTTCATCCACATGTACAGTATGCACGTACAGTGTTTTTGTGCTTTTTTACGGATGACGCTTCGTTCACCGAATCCATTGGTTTCACTGAAGCTTCTCCATTTCCCTAAGCATAGAGTTAGTAATGGTTTGAACTGATTGTAGTGGTAATTACCCACGTTGAGGAGTGTACAGTGTCCTGGCAGCAATTTGTTCCCTTTGGCTATCCTGCTTAGTGCTTAGAAAAGAATAAAGCAGCTAAGGGTTACAGTGCGCTTAGGCCTGAATGGATAAAGCTCCATTTAGAAACAGATGCTTTAGGGAAATTAAGAAACAGAGGGAGAGTTTGGCAGCTGAGATTGCATCATTGTCAGCCCTACAGCGTGATGCACGGCTTATCTTCCCAGAGCTAGGGCCTGCTCTTCTTAAGGTAATTGAAAACGTATTAAAAATTGTCCTTTCTGTTCCCACCTGGTTGGAATCAAGCCCAGCTCCAGCTTTTCTGGAAGGTAATGAGGTGTCTCCAGAATCTGGAGGTGGACTATTGGTCAAACTGTTTCCTTTTAAATGTCAGGAGAATCATCAATCAATTTTCTTTTTTAAATTGTAAACTAATCCAGGATAATAGGGGAAACCAATTCCAATTTATCTTCACCTAAATATAAGACAGTTGGATGCCTCTCTGCATGATTGCATTGGAGAGAAAGCATCAAGCATTGCTTTGCATTAAAGCTCTTAGGATTTCCTCTGCAAAACACAGTACGCATCCCATCTCCTCAACCCAGAAATTACAGGGCCAGTAATTACAGAACTCTAATTAAAGGAGGGTTTTCAGAGAATGGGAGAGGCATGCTCCCTTGACATTTCTCCAGCAAGAAAAATGGTATTCCATATTTAGCTGGGCTTTGGAGAAATGTGCCAGAATAATGGATATGATGGTTTGAAGAGACTGAAGCCCTTGTGTTAGCATCTAATGATTACCACATTTTATTTTGTGTGACTACTATAATGAATAAAGAAAAATATCTGCCTAATCAAAGGGCACAACAATGTTAATTATTTACCCAACTACAAATAAATTATGATTCGTAGAAACAAAAAATTATAAAAATAAAAACTGCACATGAGAGCATGGCCTAAATAATAATCCTCTGACAAGTCAGTCAACATAGTCAGCAAAAAGGACAAAAATGTTCACATTAGCAGGACAGACAATTTCCAGTGCCTCTTCGAAATATTTAGTACCTTTGGCTAGCAGGTACTAGCTGAAGGTAGTACCTTTGGCTAGTACCTAGCCAAAGGTACTACCTTGCTAGCAAATTGAAGTTTGCCAAGCCAAACTTCAGAAATTGAAGTTTGGCTTCAATTTTGTCAAACTGAAGCCAAACTGTTTAGATTTAAAATTTTATACATTTTTAATCTGTGCAAGTGTGGTGTGTATTTGCACTGAGCCAGCCTCATTCAGTTCTTTGTGGAAGCACTTTTCATAATATGTAAAACTTTAAGTCATCTAGGATGTGTCTCTGCTAGTGTTTAACACCAAGACAATTATTTATTTTTCTTTCTTTCTTTAATTTTTTTTGTTTGTTTTGTAATAGTTCAACCTGTGTTTTGTATTATTTTCTGGTAGTTGTAACAAAGTTCAATCCAGTCTGGATAGAGACTGGTTTGTTTCTGAAATCTTGCTGTGGATTTGCTGTGCTTTATTTCGTTTAGCTCCACCCCTCTTCCCATCAACTCTCACTGTAATCTTGTTGAAGAATTGAAGTCAAAACAAATTGACTTACTTACCTCTAACTAGAAAAGTTCTGCAACCAGCAGAGTTCTTATTCCATGGGATAATTTTGGCGTATCAGCATAAAGCGGCTTGAGGAAGAAGTATTTTACAGAGCCCCAAAGGAATCCTATACCCTATATGTCAGCCATATTCATCCGGAAATGATAAAACATTTAATCCTCATCTGATCACCGTTCGTGACGTAGATTTCTGTGGAGGATTAGCATTCCAACATCTTCAGGATTCTCTAAAACGAACATGCAATTTCTGACACTTTCCCAGTTCCAAGGATCACAGAATGTCTCCAGCTGTGAACAGATTCACTGTTGTCCCTGATGATGCCCTAAAGCTTAAATTATTACCTTTCTGAACACAGGGGAACCACTGAAGTTAACCGTTTCCTGACTTCCAGTGCCAAATGTGTGGAAAGTTTAAGATTTTCAGGATCTGAAACTATCCTTTTATTTCTACATTTTTTTGTTTGATAAAAGGTCACATTTCTCCAACTTAATATGTGATTAAATTGGAGAATATAAATAATTTCTATAAATAAATCCATCTCAGTAAGAAGTTGTTCATGGTGAAGCTACAACTCAAGAGAACGTATCGTCACATATTTTCTCAGCAGAACGCTTAACATTCAGTTTGCAGGCAGTTAAGAGTTAAAAAATTTTTAATAAAAATAAAAAAAGGGCTATGCAAATATAAGATAAGTCAGCACATTGTTTACATTCTCTTGTATTCCTGCTGAAAATGTACACCAGGTTTATATTTCTTTATTCAGTCTCTTGATAAGTATTTGTTGTGGCAATTAATAAGCATTATTCTAAAATTTGACAAAATACTGAGAAAGCAAAAGGTTACCAGTTAGCAACAACTGCTGATCTAGATTCAATAATTAAGCTTAAGAAGATTTTCAAGTTTGCATTCATCTAGTTTGCCTGTGTGTTATTAAAACATGCTGCAACAGCAATTAGACCTCAGCCCTCATGCAGAGAAAGTGAGAACTGCAAAGCTTGCAAATAGTCTGGTTGATTTTCTTATTTTGTTTGCGTTATACACAACTATCAGCCTGCTAAAAATTATTAAATTATGTTGTTATAGAAATGCATCAACAGCTTAAACATAAAATATGCTTTTGTAGAATACTGTGAGATTGTGTATAACAGCCTTAATTCCACATTGACATTTAAGTCATGCAGGGATTTAGGCAAGAGTGCAAAATGTTCACTGGCAATTTTATTTATTCAGTTTCCTCCTCTCCTTCAGTGTGTGTCCATAGACTTCAAAGCATTTTATGCCGTTTTATGTTTCAGAAGCAATATTGTAGGCAATTAAGTTGCCTACAAGATCTATTAAGAGATTTAGATAATCTTAACCCATTTATAAATCTTAGATTTTTAACAAAACAAAACTGAACCTCTACAAACAACTTACAGATTTAACAGAGTGGCATCACTTTTTCCAGTTTGCTGTCAAACCCCATTTGGCTGTAGTTTTAGTTAAAGGAAGAAGCTGGTATTGCAGCAGTGAGTTGTTATTCCCACGAATGCAAGATTGCCTTCTTCATGTCTGTCTGTCCTTCACTCCAGTCCATAACTCTCCCACACAACACTCAGTGCTCCAGATGGTAAAAAGACGAGCCATTTTGTCACGTGCTGATGCTGTTAGGGGTGCTGCATGTGAGAAAACAAGTGCACAAAAATTTGCTACGCATCTCTTTCAGAGATTGCACAGCCAGCCAGCAGCCTCAAGACAAGTTAAACAAATCACTGAGCTAGCCAATACCTAAATACATATCAGAGTGTAAACATTTTACTTATTTAGTCATGATTCCACAAGGGGGGAATAAAACTGATTAAAAGTATTTGAGGTTGCTCATCTCCAATCCATACAATTCTGAATAGTGATTACCACTCTGTTTTTCCTCCCTTTAAAAGCATTTTGAAATCCTGTTTAAATGTCGCACAGAAGGCAACGACTAAAACTGGTACATTGTTGGTCTGAAAAAGAAAGTACTTTTGATTTAGGCATTTAGTAAGGGTCTAAATGTAAGTAACATTAGGTCACAATCACTAAAACTCTGTCTTTCTTAAAGGAGCTCAGGGGCTAAAGACTAACCAACTTTTCATCACAATATATCAGATATGTGGCCAAATTTTACATTGGAAAATAAGAAAGAAGGATAGCAAGGTGCAATGTTTGCAAAGCCAAGGTACAGAGATATGGAAGCTCTAACACTGTTATAATAATATAAACCTAATCAAACATTTCAAACTGTACCACATAAAAGAGCATGAGGATTACTTAGCCATGCGGGAGAAAGAAAGGAGCCAGTAGGAATCACTTCTGGAGTCATGACGTTGCTTTTGGACTCATTCCAAAAGCAAGATAAACTTCCAAAGGACAATGTGAAACTATAGAGGTTACTGAAAATTACTGAACTTCATTGTACTCGATGATCAACCGCTATTAGTTACAGGAGATGAGAAAGTTGCTGGTTGATTGAATAGTTGCATCTTCTATTTTACTTTCCATGAGATATGTTTCAGACTCTGCACTACCCGACATAAACGTATCTCTATCAAGCACTATACGCTGTCTGGACAGTTGACATTTGATGTAGCAAACACTTTTTATGCTTTTTTTCCTATCTTGCTTTATATGACGGCAAATTTAAAAACCTATGTTATACTGGTCTAAAAAGCAAGTAATGAAGCAGAACATGAAGTTCTGCCATGTCTTCAGTATTTGGCTTAATTTTGATTCATCTGTATGTGTGATTGATTTAGGGTGTGGGATAAATAATATAGAATACATCAGGATGACCAATTGTGTTACCATCTTGTTTCCTGCTCTTCTATTTAGATTCAGAAAGCAGGTGAATTAAATTTTAATGTTTTAATGTTTCACAAATGCAAGTGGTCAAACAATTCTTGGCCAAATTTATCATCAAGAAAATGTCACTTTCAGTTTGAAGCATACATCCCCAGATAAGTACATTTTCATTAGCACACAGTGTTATAATAATAGCATATAATAGCAGTTGAATATACTGTATGCTGTAGTAGTGAACATGTAAGTTTAGAAATTGTGTTAGAGGTTTGGCATTCATGCGTATTTCAAATATGTCCAAAACATATTCCATGGCTGCTTGGTTTATATGTTAATTCATTCATTTATGCTACAGTTTTAAATGATTTGGACAATAATGTAGGAGCATTACTTATTAAAGTGGTATATCTTCCCATGGCTTTTAAACATAAATCAAATATCCTGTAGTGTGAGGCTTAACCTATGTGGTTTTTCACTGTAAAACTTCTATTTTTACTTGCCATTCTTTAATCAAAACAAACAGTATTTCACATAGTTTGATGAAAACATTGTGTACTTTATTCTCAACAATATAAGATCTCCATGTACTTAGCTGCAATCTAAGCATCAGTGAAGACACATTTTCCAATAGAAGTAAACTTTTCCAGCATTTGCAAGATAGTGACATGTTTGTTAATGAAATAGATGACTGTTCTATGCATATTCTACATAAATTGTGTGTCACTAAGTGTGTTCATGCGCCCGATCAGATCTGCATCTTGATCTGACGCCACTGATTAATTTTCCCCTTCCTGGCAGCCAGCTGTAATCAACAGGAGCAAACTGGCAGATGAGAAAACACAGCAAGTGTCCTGGATAGTGACAATGTTCCTTAATCAGCCTGCATAGCTTTTGTTCAAATTCAGACTAAAAACTGGGGAAAATGAAATGTTTTCAGTTCACTGCTGGAGTTCATGTTTTACCTTTATTCTCATTACAAGTGGTTATTAACTAACTGGTAACTAACCATCAACAGACTTTTTCCATTTTGATTAGCAGAAGTATCTACACCCTTGGACTTTCTCTCAATATATCATGTTATGACCACAAATTGCAATTGAATTGCATGTGTTTGAAGTAATAGATCACAAAGTAGTGGGTTTTTGAAATATGGCATTGCTTCAAGTTTTATGAGAAATAGAAAAATTAAAATTGTTGGGATCATTTGTATATAAGGCCACTGGGTGAAGGCGTTGGGTCACCTTTCCTGTAATTAAGTCTCTACATCTGTGGAAAATGTCCCGTTTTTCAGTCAACCTTTATGTCTTCATTCTGTCAACTCTAATTAGCTTTCCTTTCCCAAGGTTAGTAGTTTATTTAACAGGGACAATTTAAAAAAATTATTTTAAAAGATTTTTTGCACCAGATTCAGCTTAAGCTGTGTTCCATGTGTAGTCCCTAAGCAGTAGAGTTACTACTGGAAATAAACCATAACATCAATGATGCAATGTCCCAGTTTGACCACAGGGATGATGTGTTTCTGTAACTGTGTGTTTACAGTAATATCCAGTATTAATATTCCACCACAAATAGCATGCAGGCGAAAAAGTTCAGGTTGTTCTCATTTAACTAAAGCACCTCGCTTCACAGGTTTCTCTGGTCAGTGTGGGGTTGTTGTGTTTGTTTGGTGTTTTCTCTGTCCTTGGACCTGAGCAGGGCCATGCAGTTTGCTCCGACACGCCTGGTTCTAATCAGCCATCCACAGGAGGAGAAAAGGAGCTGACTGCGTATCATATGATGCCTAAGGGACCCTGTGTTTTCCTGGCTATTGCTAACCTTTCTCCCTATGCCTGCTCCCAAGGTTACCTCCCAAGTTACCTGCTAGATCAACCCATCTGTGATGTATCCAGGTCTTTATATTCAACCCTCCTTTTGTAATAACCCTCTGAACTATTGTCTTCATGATCAGCAACCTGAAGGCTCCTCCATCACTTCATTTTCTTTAACCAATCCACATGAAACATTTTAAATACTTCTGTAAGGCACTGTTGTTTTTATTTGCCATAGAAATTGTCTTTAGACAATCTACATTTTACAACCACATTTTTACAAATCAAGATTTTGAATAAATCCTTTTTCACAACCATCCTTTGTCCTGTTTAAGTGTTCTTCCATTTCTCTAGTCTAAAAGTAAGCATTGAACTTAAACGTTTTACCTGACTTTAAATGAATGTGTTCTGTATTCTGATTTAGGCCACCTGAGGTTGGATTTTATACATGTTGATAAACATGATTTCAGACTCAATGAGTAATTCTTAGGACATTCTTAAGTTCTGAATGTGTTTTTGTGTGGTCAAGATAAAAATAAAATGGATAGAGAGAGAAATCTGTGATTGGAAACAATATCATCTGTCAGGCTAAGAGTGTTACCCATGGTGAGAGAAGAGAGGAGGGGGAGGAGAAATAACCCTGCCTTGTAAGGGAAAATGTGCTTTTCTGTAACAATGGCATTCTTGATACACAATCTATCTCACCAGGCCCTGTGGGGATTGTGTTTGTCTCTTCCTCAAAATGACTGTGAACAAAATCAATCATGACTTATTGTTGGAGTTGCATTTACAGTGTCTTCCACATGCATGTCCTGAGTCTACCTCAGCCAAGAGGAAGGACAAACACACTGTGCCAAAAAAACAAAAGCTGTGGATGATATTTGGCAAGCCATCCATCAGTCTGGTGAACACTTCAGAAGCTATTGTTTTTCTGAATCCCCTTTTAAGTTTTTTTTTTTTTTTTGCCTTGGAGCGTAATCAGACATCAGATAGACAAGAAAAAAGCCCAGTATGTCACTCGTAATTTTCTCCATCTTTTAGATCTGTTTTTCTGAGACACTAATTTATCCCTGTTCCTTGTTTTTCACTGGGTTGAAACCACTTTCTTCTTAACATCCTAATGAAGACAAAATAATGCATGAGGTTTTTTTTCCTCCACATCACATTATGTAATATTAAAAGACAAGAGACAGAAGATTTTTTTCCCTTTGTATCTCTCCTACTTCATGGATGTCCTTGCACTTGAAAAGAAAATTTACCTGAACCAGATACAATTTTCTTAGAAACAAAATGAGACTTTTTTGAATCCAACCAGACAGAGATGTAAGGTTGGGGACAAAACATGAATAACTTATCTAAACAGAAAAAATTAAAATTAAAAAAATTCCATTCACTTTCTGCAAAAGTGAATGAATTTTATGTCTACATAGGATAAATGTTTGATAGAATAAAGCGCTGTATACATTAAGCAACATATTTCTTTTTCTTTGAACACCTAAAAAACCGGATTGTCTTTACTCAACCTTGAAATGTCTTTCACTCTGCTCTCATCTTCATGTTCGTCTTTCTTTCTGTATTTTCTCTATCTCATAAATTTTGCAGACGCAGATCCGACGCTGTACAGCACAAGAAGCTGTATGTTGAATGGGTTTTGTGTCATTCCAGAAATTAAGTCAAATGCTGCTGCTGTAAATTATTATAACTTTTCTTATTTTTTTGGTTGGTGGAACTGTTTGGTTGTTGGAGTAACATAAGGAGAACTGAAAACATCAATCACATAGATGGAGAAAGGTCTAGATACTTGTCCTCAGAGGTAATTGGGCAGTTAGTCAAAGAAAGTAAGTAAAATATATTGAGAAAAACTAAGGAAAAAAATTAGGGAAGAACTGAAAAACATTGCGAAAGGAGAAGCAAAGTTACGGCAACATGAAGGCCGCTTGGAAAGTTGTGAAAGGAAAAAATCAGTGGAAAAGACTAAAATTAAATCACGATGAGGGCAAGAAAGAAAGTACCAAAGGCAGGTAGCAAAAAGTGAAAGTGTAAGAGTGAAAAGAAAGCAAAGGTGGAGATTGTGCAGCCTGAAAGTAATGAGAGGTGACAGTGTGAATTACTTCACTGCTAATTAATCCACGCTTGACCACATGTACTAACGAGAAAACAGTCACACACTCCTGACCACACTTTATGTTCTACAGGTAGACAGACATACATAAATGAACAGCAAATAAAATCCTTTATACATGCTTGTGATATTGTGTTGAAGGCTAACAAACACATGGTGACATAAGTATATGTAGACATGGGCAATACGTCTGTAAACCGCTTGTCTAATGTTCCTTAAACTTCTCACTCAGAGCTGAACTCTGAAACATTTTCAGGTTAAAGGTTCAAAATGTATCTTTTTATTGGTGTTATCAAAAATGTTACACAATGACAAAGGGGTTATTTTGGTTTTATGAATTTCAGACGTTTTGATTCATTCAATAAAAGTTTTTTTTTTTTCTATTTTTTTGAGTCCATCCTTGTCGAGCAGCATCTGGGGAATTTCTTGACTCCCCACTCTGTATTTCTTTGGCTAAAGGATGTGGTCACCTCTGTGTTGGTCCAGAACAAAGACCCATCAGACAGTGATGCAATTTCTTTACTTGCATTATAACACAGAGGCAGAGTTTTCAAAATATTATGTTTTATGTGTGATGTTGTCAGATATGATTATTTCATTCTCTTTTGCTAAACCCAACAATAGACATAAAACTGCCAAAGTAAGATAAAGAGGAAGAGTGAGAAAAAGGAGAGAAAATGATGATGATGAGGACCTTTGATACCAAGCTTCCTCGCATGGTATGTGAGGAAGTTTTTTTTTTTTTCCAGCTTGAAAGAGTGCTTTCTGCTTGGTCTCCAACAGTCTGATGAATGTCTTACCTCTATCACAGTGCACTTAATCAAAGATCAACAAGTCCAGGCTTTGAGTGAAGCAGAGAGCAGCCTGTACTGACGTGTGCATATCCCTTCTCAGAACTGGGCTCAGCTTTCCGCTTGTACTTGACTGAATAAAGTGCAGAAGTATTGCTTTGGGTAAACACATGTAATGCACATGAGTTGGTTTCAGAGGGCAGCAAAGCTAATTTCACTTTTGGTCCCTTTTTTCAAAAAATAGGTCCTTTCCCATTTCACCCAGTCCAAGCATCCAGCATAGTTAGGAGAATGAATCGTCTGCACACATAATCAATCACAGGAAATATACATTCTTTTGGGCTTCACGAGTCATTGATGCTGGGAGTTATTGTAAAAACTGAAAAGCCCTTCAGTGTTGCTAACTTCTGCTACTGCATGTATTGATTGTTTTGAAATTGTACCTGATTATGGTACAAGGTTTTCTGCTTAGTGATGCTGCTGCCAGCATGCCTGTAAAGGCAATGCATTTCGTCTCATTCAGCTTGCAGAGCAAATTTGCTGACCCCGTTTCAAAATTAGAAATATCACATGATGAAACCTGCATTTAATGAGCTGCTCTTGACATTCAAAATGGAATTGCAGTTCTAATAACATCTCAAATGTAGCAAGCAGGACTTGTGCTTATTTCATTCTAAGTGTGTTATCTGTCCCACTGCTTTCATTTCTGTCCAGTGGGGCAGTGGTCATCACCAGTGTAGATTTATTCACAAATTGTAATCGACTTCCAAAAAAGCACAATGTTAAAGCAAACTGCATGAAATTAGATAAACAAGAAAGAAACACAAAGGAATGATCCCATATGGCAAGAACTTATTAACATTGATGATCACAGAGGATGGAATTGAATATATTAAGACTTTTAAAACAAAAATAAAGAACATGTTGCACAATACATGGCAAACAACCTGAGATTATTTTATTAAGGCTATTACGGATCTCAAGCTCACACCTAAATTAAAGATACAGTTTGCGGCACTTTTTGGCACAAGGGTTTTCTTAAATAACACCTAAAGAGATTTTTACCAAGGCATAAATGGAAGGTTCTTTAAATGGTCTGTTTTTGTCTCCCCTTTATCCTGTCATGCTTGCACTTATTTTAATAGGAACCATTTAAAGTCACTTTACCTTGTCTTCTGTCATCAGAAAACAGATGTGATGCCCACTGTGCCACCCACACACATCACCACCTCCCAACATAAATTGCATTTGACTGTGAGTGACATTCAAGCCTGCTGCTCTGGAGGGAAACTCATTATAGAATGCTAAACACTGCTGTCCAAAGGACCACACAGTGTTAATGAATGTTGGCGGACGATAGGACATGTGTGTCTTGTCTGCTTACTATAGCACTAACATACAACTCTGACCTCAACTTTCAGGATGTGTCCCAAACACAGTTTGCTCCTTTATTGAAAAACTCTCAGTTGGTGTATTACACCCCAGTAAGCAGGACTTAATGTGTTATTTCCTTCCTTTTTATCGTCTTTTATAATGTCACTCTTGTCACAAAACCAACAAAATACTGAAAGACAATTAACTCTATCCTCCGTGACTTTTTATGTTATTTTACCATAGTAAGGATAACCATTATGGTACTTCAAACACATGCAGACTTGAGGAATAAAAATTTGCTAAAATTGAAAAAAATCTTGATAGAAGGTCATACTATATATACATTCAAGATGGGAATAAGATAATGGAGCAGGAGGAAAACTGCAAAAAGTACAAAGTTTAAACCGGGGCTCACCAACTCCAGCCCTCAAGATGTTTTGTCCTGCAGGGTTTAGATGTAGCCTTTTTGTAACACACCTGACTGACATGAATGGCTCATCACTGAGTCTTTTCCAACCGTGATTGCAATCTAAAGATGCATTATTTGACTCAGGTGTTTTGGAGAAGGCTTCTATCTTAAACATGCAGGACAGTACATCACAAGAACTATTGTTAGAAACCCTTAATTTAGCAGATAAAACAGAATATCTACAAAGGGAGACAAGAAGAACATATGAATATCAGGTATTTAGCTTTAAATGTTTCACAAAAACATGTTCACTAAACATGTTCTGGGCTCCAAGAAATCTTTATTTCTCTCCTAGAAGCTGCAGGAAAGCCTCCTGTAGAGCTTCAAAGAGGACTTCTATAGGTAATGAATGGACAGTCTCAAAAATTCTGCATGATTCTGAAGAAGAGGCAAAAACATATAAGATTTCAAGGTTTTCTACAAATAAAAATATGCTCACTGTGCTTAAGTATTCACCTTTCTATTATATGAACCTCTTAATTTAAAACAGAATTCATTTCAAAGGTCGGTTAATTTGTAAACAGTGTCAAAATGTATGCATTTTCATCTCAATAAAATAAATAGTTGGTTTGAAAGTGTTTCATCAAAGGACATTTGCTGGAGAACATTAGTGTAATATAGCATCTCAGGTAGGGGAGCAGTTACAACGTAGCAAAGGTAAGTTATAAGACAGCAACAGAAACTTGGCATTGGAAATTCTTCAATATATCAGCCCTTCAATTTATTATCTGAAAATGGCAAAAGTATGGCAAAGCCTGCAGGGAATTGGCCACCCACCAGCTATTTTCTAAACACAAAAGCAACAAAGAGCCCACTGTTCCTCTACAACAGCACAGAGTTCCACAGCTCAATTATAATCTATTAGTCGAGTTCTACAAAAATCCATTCTCTTAATGGAAGAGAAACAAGGAAAACCACTGGTGCTAAAACAACAACAGGCCTCTTTAGAGTCAGCAAACATGTAAAAAATATGCATCCAAAATGCAATGTGTGATAGGACTGTTTTTGCAAATCACCCTGAACGTGCCATCAGCACAGTGATAAATGGCTTGGAAATGTTTTCTTCTGTATGAAAAGTGGAAGCTCATAAAAATTTATAGGACTGTGGATGGAGTTAAACACAGTGCAGTCCTTGAAGAGAATCTTCAAGAGTTAGTGAAAGATGCAAGCAGAAGTTAAAAAAAATCTAAACCTATTGCAAAATGAGAAATAGTTTGATTTTGACTGAAGCAGATTTAACTGGTTAAATTTGACCCAGTCAAAGCCCAGACTTAAACCCAACTGAGAATTTGACTTCTTACTTGCCAGAAAATCTGACAGAGCTTGAGGTGTTTTGGAAAAAAAAGAAAAAAAAAATCAGCAGAAATTTCAGGCTCTATATATACATTACTGGTAGAAAGCATTGCTACCCTCTCTAACCTTCTGTTCCTTCAGACTTGCCTGCCCAGGATTTTCTTTTTTAGACCAGCCTTTCTAACATCTTTCAATCTATGATGTGCGTCAACTGAATTTAAAGTGCCACCTGAGAAAACCCTTATCATGTCACTGACACACACGACCTGTCAGCAAAGATAACGTCTCTGCATGTCACCCTGCTCATTTACTCACTCTGCTGTAAGGGTGATGCTGCTCTGACAGACAGCTCACATAAAATGAGAAAACGTATGAATGAATTCAGATACAGGAGAATGTACTTTGATGTTTATTCTTAGGAAATAAAATAAAATAAATCTACACCAAAGACTGTCCTCTCTGTGAGTTTTAAAGCCGGTCTTTCTTATTGATCACTCACTCTGGAATACTGTTACTCAGCTTTAGAACTTGAGACGCTGCACTTTTATAAATAAATTGTGATAAATTACTCTGTCTGTTGTTTACAACAGTCACTTGTTTCCCCTCTTGTCCACACATACACAAGCCCTTATTTCAGCGCTCTCAGACTTATACCCCCCAGCCTATTTTTAGAGTGACTGCCAGCTTACGATGACAGTCCTTCCGGCCATCCCTCTCCAGTCCTGTCTCTCAACTACTGTTGAGGGACAGGAATCTAACTTCACCTCCTTGTCTGTTCCTTTACATTGACAAGCAGTCAACCCCTCCCATTTGCAGCACAGTGATGCATACATTGTATGAAATATAGCAAATGCTTGGAAAGAGACTGCTTTGAATTCAAGAAATTTTCTTTACAGGCCAATAGCTGATAATGATGGCTATTCCCAAGTGTAATGACTGACTGTGACTCCAATGTAGGATGAAGGATTTATGGATGTGTGCATACATGAAGACAGTTCATATTTACTTGTGCTTTTGTCTCTCCCTGTAAGTCTTGGTCAGTTTGTATGAACATGACAGCTTTACATGACCTCCTAAATCTTTGCAATGCTCACACATTAGCCCAAGGTTAAAAGAAAAAAGCCTAGAATGATGATGGTAAATGACCACCCACAAGAGTAAGGGGGGGAGAAAAAAAAACTATCATCAAATGACTTTCTGAGGAGCAACCAAATATTTTTACACATTCATTCTGCGTGTTTCGACCAAGGCAGGGCAAACCCTGTACGGGTTGGCAGTCCATTACAGAGCAACACGGAAACTCAGAGGACAAAATAACCATGCACACATACATTCACACTGGAGGCTTCAGTTAATTAGAGAGAACAATTAATTAGAGAGAGCAACCAATCTGAGACATCGTTTAATCATTTTGGACTATGGGACGAGCACTCAAAGAGAGCCCACCTATTCATGTGGATTTGAACCCTGAAACTTTTTTTTTGTCAACTAGCCTATGTTTTAAAGAGGACTGGGGACTCTTTAGGTAAGGTAGGTCTTAAAAAGTGTTGCCATTCAATGTGAACGCCATCCAAACCAATCAGGAGGTAGTAACTGGGTCTTTATATAGGCTGTAATTTTATTTTTATATGCCCCTTTTTGTTTTACTGTGCAATATTTTCACTCCCCAATTGACTTTATGCAGAGCTGTAAACTACCACCAAATGCATTCACAATGGTAAAGCATAACTCATGAGTTCTAAATTGCAGCACTCATTTCAGCGTAGACCTTGAGAAGAAGTTAAAACAAAAGTAGCTTTGCTTGTGAAGGACAAACAACTTAGGGCACATAAGCAGAACAAGAAAAGGACAACACCAACAGCTGTTTCTAGAACTCAAGCAGTGGATGATGAATTAATTATTTAGCTGGCAAGCAGTCAAGCACCTTAGTGTTATTGTAACATCTATACAGGTATATGAGCCTCATTTATATCAATAAGTAATGCAGAAACACAGATGATACATTAGACAGTTTACTGTAAGAGTAATCAATCATGATTTAATTAACATCTACTATAGAGTGTGTTGCCTTTTACTTTGCTGCTGGTTATAAAAAGCACTGTGCAAAAATTTTTTAGCAAGTATTCGTAATTTTTTGCTTCCCTTGAGTGGTGCAGTCTTGTAAAACAATTTGGAGAGAGCTTTTGGGCCTCTGAAAGTCTTTGAAAGCTTTTTCTTTGTGCACTTCATTGTATTTAGACCTTACATCTAACCATTTTAGAGTGACAATATTACTATGCTTGTTTGTTTGGTCGTCCATTAACTATGTCAGCACTTTGGCTTTTCTCTTATTTCTGAACAGAGTCTTTCACATCTCTATGGTTTTCCACCTTGCCAGCTATTTTCTAATCCAAAGTCCACTCCCTTTTCAAATATATTATGCAAAAACAGTATATTTTTTTTGTGTGTGGTATAAATCTATAGTCCTACCGATACAAGTGACAACTAGGGAGGTAATGGCATTTCTCTAAATGTTTACACACATATGACATACACACATAGAGACTAGGTGATGCTAGAGCGCCTACCCTTGTCCCACTGTGGAAAAAAGCGCCCATTTAAAATATTTGTATTTTTTTTAACAATGTAGTGTATCATTTCTGAATTTCAAAGTGTTCAAAGCCCCGCATTTTTGTAATTTTTTAAATTCTAAACACACAAATAACATGCCTCGGCTCACGTCCCTCTCAGAGTAAACATGCTCATGAGAGCCTCTTCTCTGCTCTCCATTGTTGGACAGAGTCTTGCACGGGTGACGACCATCCAGGTAACAAGCAAAACAAATGCATTTGCAAAAGTCAAAACTTTAGTGGTCTGAATTTTATCCAAACAGAGCAGCTGTTCAATTCCTTACTCTTCCCCTCTACGTTTTCTTTGGCCGCCTCCAGCTCCCAGGAGAATTCTCAAAATGTAGCTTTTAGATTGAATGAAAAATAAATAAATTTAAATGCAGGTTAAACTTGGTTCTCATATTGAAAATGTAATCACAATCTGAGCTTCTAATGTAAAAGCTAAAATAACTGTGGATTTAATAATAGACAATATTGTTGAATTTTGCCCTGGGCATGTGAGTTTCCTTTTAACATCTGTAGGGATGCTGAGCCTCTTCATCACATGGCTTTGATCAAGTGAGTTATTCACTGTGCATTGTGGACTGCTGGTTTCTGGAAATTGACTGGACTTGGTTTCGACTGAAACACAAAGACAAAGCATTCATCCAACTGTGGGTTGTTTGTGAACTCTTCCTTATTCTTCTGGGAACCATTTGAACACAATGAAACCTTTTTACCCTTTATTGACTCTTAGTTTCAGCTTGGCGGATGATGACAGCACACTGCGAATGGCCTTCAATTGTTATGCTACAGATACCTCAGGGACGGTGCTTTTTGCCTAACATAAAATATTCGGCCATTTAAAGGTGTTGATATACAGCATAAGTCCTCCCAGTCCCCAAGGAAACATCATATGAACAGAGAACATGTCCTTATCCTTCAAGAAATAGTAACAATTAGTTGATCTTTTAGCACAAATTACCCAACAGATCTATGGGTATTAACTGATGTTAAACATTCTCCAACAAATCATTGTTGATTCAATAAATAATGTTTATACTTGTCTGTGTTTTGCAAAGGGAGCAGGTGAGCCATGTAGTTTTTGTTTGGCCATGTGACAGTAATACTGATGCAGTGTAGGACTTTGGGTTGTTTAGCTTAAGAAGAGAAGAATGTCAATGGCATGCTCATTATATGTATGACATTGGTACATAACAATTATAGGCCTTAACACCAACCTTCATATGGAAGTAGATTATCAGACCAAAGTTTCAAAGTAGTGGATTACATCAAAAAATAAAGCTGCAACAACTGGCTGCATACAGTACATGCACATATCCTAAAACAACTTCTTTCTTGATGCACTTTTGATGCAATTTTGGGGAACTGCTAACCAAAAAAACCTCAGTGTTGAAGTTTAATCAAAACATGTTTTAATAACGTATTAGTTTCACTCTAAAGCAACCAAGATTTTGTTTTATTTTTTAAATTTTTATTTCTTTTTCATATTTTCTAGGAGACCACAGGGAGTTTATGTCCCATCTGGTTCAGGAATGTTTTGGCATCCCACAGAATGAGACGGAAAAACTTGGTTGTCCGGGTTTCCACACTGGACCTGTTACCCGCATGACATGGTCTTGAAGAAAACTGATGAATGAATTTTCCTCCCTCAGGGGGCTGCATTTTGTACAGTGAAATTGTGTTCAGGATATGTCACATTAAAGTTGGATAAAAAAGTCTGAAAAGTATTCATGATGGTTTGATGTTTTAAAAATCCCAATATAAAATTGAATTAGAAACGTGATGTGAGCTCAAATCATCACACACTTAGCCTTCTGAAACCCAACGTAGGATTAAGCAAGTCTAAAATATGTACAGTATTTTACAGGTCTTCATTGTTGTTTAAACATTTCTGAACCTCTAAGACATGGTACACATCATAACAAGGTGGAACTTGATTTCTTGTTTCTCCTAGGCAGCCATAAAATGGATACAGTTATCTAAATCAACTCAAAGGCAACAACATAAACAGTCATGGGATGAAAAACTTTGTTGTGCTATACTCACTCACAGTTCAGTAGACTACCCCATTTAGATCATTAAAAATGAAAAGCTCCCCTGTTCCGCTGTTGTTCTGTATGAAATATTCAGAAAAGAAAGATGTTTCTGTGGTCTTTACCTCAGTCAGGATTTGTACATATTACAGCAGTAAATCTCTGTTCAGGCTGCTTGATATGGATTAAAAAGTAGTACAAGTTTTATATTACAATTTTGAATTTGATGGATGTTGTAATTAGAAATCAATTCTATTTGTGTCCTGTCACATTAGACCATCACATCTCAAAGAAAAGAAAATTTGCTTTTACATTTTTCTCTCCTTCTCCAGGCGAGGTAATCTACATTAAGCAAAATGATAAAAATTGCTAGCATTTCTAAATGACACACAGTGTACAGCTCATTACTTGCACGCACATGAATGATGATGAGCCTCATATGAAGTGGAATATTTTTTCTTAAATATGTGAAAAGAAATTAGTTGAATTATTATGACTATGTAAGTATTGTAAGGATTTTAATCTATGTAAATTTAACCAAGTATTTAAATGCAATGCAATTATTGCTTCTCTAAAAAAATGAACTACCGTCACACCAATTCATATTCTTGCAAAAATGTTGCAGAGACCGATATTATTATTGCCATTGTCCATTGTGATCACTAAATCATGCACAGTTATTTTTTTTCATTCCCATATAAGTTCGGCAGGATTAACCTAAAAAACAAGAGAAGAAATAATGAAATAGCTATGATATTGAAGTTTTGGTCATTTTCTTAATATAAATTACAGCAAATATTCAGCACTCTCATTTTTGGTCTGTTTTTGAAAGACAATCCTGTGTGCAGAATGCATGACACAAAGGGATATTAGCACTATCTGCTTGGATACTGAAAAAATATTGAATTGAAAGCCGTTTTTCTAAGGTTTCATTTAAAAATGCAGAATAAATGCATCTGGCAAGAACCACCATTTGTTATATGTTGCCATTTATTTGATGAAAGCACATTTGCTTTAAAATGCGCTCATTTTTACCACTGTGCTTACACTTGTGTCTCACTATGACACTTTGCCCCTGACTGAGGGTGTATATTTTGAATGAAATGAGCTTAACACAGCTGCCCCTGTCATGCATCAGTCCTCTGGCCCAATCTTTCTTACTTGATCCATCTGCTCAAGGCTTGTGCACAGTGGTTAGATGTGTGTGTGGCGGCAACAATATGTGCATGTATGAAAACATACAGACTTAATCCTCACCTTGAAACATAACACCAGGTTTTCACTGTTAGACCAAGCAGCAATAACTAGAAGGAAGGCTTATGCTGCACGGGTGCTTTTAAAACAAGATAAAAAAAAACAAAAACAAAAAACAGACTACCTTCAGTTTATAAAAGTGGGAGTTTAACCACCAATGAATCAAATCCTTACCAAATAAATGAATATAAAAATGAAATGTGCAAAATATATTTAAAATAGAAAATAAATAATAAAAAACAAAATAAATCACTATCTTGCCTCAAGAAAAAGCTTGTCAGAGTGGTTTATGCAATCTTGAGCGAATTATTTAGGCTTAGGCTATTAGAGGACATAATGACCCCTGTTTTTATTGATGTCTTCATGCTCTCTTGTCACACAACTGAAACCAGAAATCTACATACACCAAATACAAATATTTCTTTTCTCACTGCCTGAGGTTAAATTATACCAAACTTTCTGTTTTAGATCAGTTGAAATTACCATAACTAGTTCTATTTTCAATTTCAGATAGTGAGAAAACATTATTATGGGTCTTTTAAAGCCTTTTACATGTCAAGCCTAGCAGGTTCAAAGTGTGCCAGACAATACTTCCACAGTAACACACCACATACACTTGCCTTAACTGTTGTAATGAGGTGGATTAGATCCATGTTTTTATATTGCTTACAGCAAATTCTGACTCTATTTGAACACTGCAGCTGAAATTGAGAGGAAGCGGGCATTGCATTGTGGGAGTTTAAGCAACATTACTGTTGAGCCATTGTTGTGACATTTGAATAGACCAGCGGCAATTCTTTATCAATGCCGCATATGTGCAATATACATCCCCTAGCAAGTGATCAAATTGAGTTTGGTGTAGCGCTATATGTGTAGAACGGCACCGTTGGAGAATTATTTTCCTATGTATCTTCCAATTCCACTTAACACATTCAAAGCAGATGTGCAGCTGTGTGAAAGGGTTGTTAGAAAAATATTGAATTCCATGTGGTGGATCATTTGTAGGTGACTTTGTGAAACTTCTTTATGCTCTGAAAATAGATCGCAGTCGCTCCTTACCCATTTGTAATGACATTCATACTGTGGCAGAATCAGGTTTTGTTCTGCTTGATTTACATTCCCTACTTTTCCCAGCTCCGCCTTTTTCCCCTGTGTGCTCTATCAGACAATGTCTTGACGTCACAACATTTCAGACAAACAAATCCACACCTAACTGAACCTTTGCTATTTCACATGTTGATGCACCCACCGACTTAAACATTTCTTATTCTTGTGGACACTTGCAAGCATTTTCACTCGCTCCAACTGTTCCCTGTGGCCTGTGATTGAACGGACACAGTGTCTCATTTGATTAATGTGAAACCACTGTCTGACATCTTTAGTGGATCTGGAAGCTTCAGGGTAGGTGGTTTAGGGAGACAATATATGAGCAGAAGTAAATGGAAGAAGAACAGGAGGAGGAGGAGATGGGAAATGCCAGTGACCAGAAGTGACCTAAAAGTCCTGAAGATTTCTCAATGAAGCTGAGAGGTTTACTGAAGGGGGGGACTGTGAGTCAGAAGGCTAACCCAATGTATCCCTCCCCCAAGGTATTCGATGGTCAGCTGTGATACATGCATACGCATTAACACAAACTCAGCTGCCTCACCAAGCTTTATTGTCTGATCAGTTGTTTCTGCACCGGCTGTGAGGTCTCAAAAATGAAACATGACTTCAAGCTGTTACAAAAATCAACTCATATATTTAAATCTCTCAGCATTAATAATGTCTTCCTGCAGAATATCTTTGTTCATGGATTTGTGTTGTGCAATGAGCAGTGTGTGCTTGTGTCAGCATCTGTGCGACAGGGTGTTTTTGGGAAATGCTTGGCCCAATAATCCGCTATTATAAAGACTTGTCTGTGGAACTTCACTATACTTCCCAGACACCAGTCTTTTTGCAGATTTGAACTGGTTGTTCTCATGTCAATTAAAGCTGTCATGATTATTTAGATCTTTGTTATTCTGGTCTAAACCAGTCCCTTGTTCTAGCTTTGCTTTGTACAGCGGGTCTGGATTCTCAGCGACTGAGAGACGATTGCTTCCTGAAGTTTGTGGTAGCATAGCTTCTGTTGAAGTTTAAAATTTTACTCAATCACCAATGTTTGATCATAACATCTGTAAGGCACCAGTTTGATGTGGTGAAACTTAAAAATTACTTGCACTGTAAACAACCATCCTCCACAGTGAAGAGAGAAGTGGCGAGATGAACGAGGCAGCTGTTAATGTTAATTCATTATTTGGAAGCACCATCAAGATGGACTGAACGGCTTTGCTCACTTCCTCTGCTGCCATCGCTAAAACTACAGGCAGGCAACAATCCTAAAAAAAGGTAATCGTTCACAACTTCTTGTGTTCTCTGATTGGTTAAAATTCTACCAAAGAAATCCAGGTTAGTGAGAAAGCCCAAATGGAGCTGTGAAGTGGGATAAGAATGAAACAGAATTGTGTAGGAAAGCAATGAATGGGCAGGTAGCCACAGGTTGCATTAATAGTAATCAACTTCACTGTCATCTATCCTTCATACACATTAAAACATTAATTATAGGCCACCAGTAGAAAAAGGGTATTTTTCTACTGACCTGAAAGACAGAAGCTTGTCTTTCAGGTCTTGGTTCTGGGAACTTTTGTCTGCTGTTATTTCCTAAAGCCTGTTCATTTGTATCAGTCCCCAAAGTTTCACTGATATTTACATGAAGGGATTGTAAGAGCCACAGCAAACTTTTGTGGAAAGGCCTCATGGGTTTTCAGGGAAAATCCAGGGACATGAATAGGTCAGGAACTTGGAGCCAGAACAAGGACAAAGAAAAGGACTGAACTTCTACTAGGACAAGGGGGTCAGTATTTTGGCAGGGAGGCAGAAACTTACAGGAGCTTAAGTACTGCAGCAACCAGATAAAGCAGGTAGACCATCAGTCAAGGTGCAGGTGGGTTCAATAAAGCTGAAGAGCAGAGGGAGAGCTTGGTAGACAGTGGAAGCATAAAAACATCATGAGGCATTGATGAAAAAAATGCTTATCATTAAAGTATTTTTATGTATTCAGTCCTCTCTCTGAATACTCTGGCTTCCTTCCACAGTTAAAAGTATGACTGTTAGTTTAATTGGTCTCTATAAATTCTCCTTTGCTGTGTGAGCGTGCCTGGTTGTTTGCCCTGATTGTCTCTGTGTTGCCCTGTGACAGGCTGGTGACCTGTCCAGGGTCCTCTTGGTCGAAATGTCTCGCTGGAGATGGGCGCAGCACACCTCCAGAGCCCATTAGGGGACAAGAGTGTAAGACAATAAATGGATGTATTCAGTCCTCATCTCTCTGATATTCCTAAGTAAAAGAGTGAAATCATTTACCTTCAGAAGTCAGTAAATAGCACTCTGTGTTTAATTTAATTTCTTTAAAAATACAGCTGAGTGAGTACCTCTTCGGTGAAAATAAACAATAACCAAGGTGAATCATTGATCAAAGGAGGAGCAAAAATAAGTGAGATGAATACTAAGAAAGATCTTTTGAAGTGAGATCCAGGCTGAACATAAACTAAACAAAGAAAAAGTCAGAATACAAACATGGAAGAAACACTAAAACCCAAACAACCAAATAATCACGACAGTTCCTGGTTCACCACCATCCATTAAGTCAAAAATCATGCTTCATATTTACCTTGCAAATATCTAATAATTGAGGCTGATGATCTATTTTTGAAAACCACTAAAGATTACTTATGACAAAGTACCACTACTTAGACTTGGAAAGAGTACTCACCTGAGTGAGGTCTGTGAAAAAAACAAATCTCATTCATATATGACAAAAATAACTTAAAAGCATCTCTCCAAAACTGGGGACTTTAAGTCACAGTAGACCTTACACATCTCATATCACAGCTCAAAAGCATCTATTGTTTCACCTCAACCCTCCTCCATCTCACCAAAACCTCCTACATCTTTTTATTTCCTCTGCTACAACACAAAGCTTTTACTAACAAGCTTTCTGTCTAAACTGGTAATTGGTTATAAATTGGCATTTAAATATTGTTCATCTTGTTCCAGCTTTTGGTGTTATTGATCTTTAAAAAGGCCTTGTTTTTTTTTTGTTTTTTTTTTTAGAAAGACAATAAAAGCCAAGAACCTTTCCTCCAAGCCAAAACAACCCCCCCCCAAAAAACTAATATTTAATTTTACAGCAGACATTTTGTTGTTATTCACAAAGTCTTAGCGCTCAAGGTGAGATTAGCTGTCATGGTACAGGGAGCAGGTAAATAACTCCAAGACATCATGTCTCACACATTGGGGGAAAGGGAAGAAAAGGGAGATTTCTTTAATTCCGTCACTATGGGGTCGATGGTCCATCCACCCGTGTAATGAGGTCTGTTAGCCAAATGAGCAGCCCTTCAAGTGTAAGTGCATGTGTGAGTAGAAACGAGGATTCACAGAGGAAGGCGCTCGAACAAGTGCATTTAAATGAATGCTAATTTTACCGAGCCACTGCTTGTCATGTCATTGCCTTACTCAGTGTGAAGCCTGCACAGGTACTCCTCACAGCCACTCTCAGAAATCCGACAGCCCTACCATGTGAAGAGTAACTAAACATCTGGTGTTTCTTTCTGGAATAGAAAGAGCCATCATTAGTCACAGAGCTTCACTGACATGCTGGAAGAATGCTTACATTTAAAGCAATCACCTGTAATTCTGGTAGTATCCAATAAGGGAAATTATATTTGGTATAATTTTAAAAGAGGCATCATTCTGATGCTGATATGTTTAAATTATGAATTCAGCAGACATGTTTTTTTAAATAAGAGTCAATTGCTGGAGCTGACAAAGCACATTATGTCACTTTAGAAACTTTTGAAAATGGCAACTAGATTCTCATTCTGCAAAGTGAGAAATCATCCTTAAAATTAAAATTGATGCACTGTAAAACTGAAAAACAACATGTGCACGATTATCTGGGTTAACAAAACAACAGATCTGCTAGGAAGGAAACTAAAAAGGGCGTATGTTTTAAGAGAGTGGATTTGCAAATTTGTTTGATGAATTACTTCAACTATAGGGAAATGTTTCCTCTGTAACATTTCTGTTGATTTTGTCACCATCACTCATATGTGCAGCTCAAATGGCAAATCTGTGACACCTTGGCTTATCTATGCATAATGCTACATTTCCTGTAATATCAGATGCATAGAAAGGTGATGCTTTAGTGTTATTTACAGCACATTAATGAAACGCAGACACACAAGGGTTCAATCGGACTAAAAAACTAACTTTCTCTAAAATCATTAATATGCACTGTTTAAATAAATTAATTTATTCTTTGACACAAATCACAATTAATTGGAGGATTAGGACTAAAATGGAGACACTGTTTTGCTATAAACTTAAAATCCCCCACATTTTTATCTAAAACCTTGAAACTCCTTGACTTTACTTGTATACATTCAGTTTGCTGCAGCTTTGCTAATGACAGAGAGACACGTTACTTTTACCAGAAAGCTGTTTATCTGCAGTCATTGGTGGCCATGCTAAGTAGGCTACACATTGATGGCAGGCTCTACTCTGAGGAAGGACCTGTAGGTAAGAGATTCCTCATGGCTCTGATTGGTTGTTTCTGCTTGTGATCTGTGTTTTCTACAGGTGGCAATAGGACCACAGAGAGGAGACAGATGGACTTGCTTTTTTTCACATATTGCATATTTTTAATAAAAGTTGATTAATGCAGGTTTAAGGAAACATGTTCCATCCAATTTTGATCATTTTATTTTATTTTATTTTATTTTATTTTTTTACAAAGTACGCTCGCCAGTCATAAGTTCAGTATTAAGTCTTTACAGTCAAACCCTTTTCTTATTCTGGTACAAATTGTGAAGGAATAAAATCTGTTTCTTCCTTCACAAACTATAAGTCAATACTACCTTCACTTTCCCACAGCCTGTAAGATAATAAAATGCAAGGGAACAAGATTGTGTATTTTGGAAAATGGCAGCCCCGCTTTTTAAATTCAGTTCAGTTCCATTTTGTTTATTTTTATAGTCCCAATTCATGGCACTACAAAAACAAGTCAATTCAGTCCAAACTTAAATTACATACATTTCAGTTGATCCTAGTTATTAGGCATTGCACTCAGGTTCTGTTTATTGTTCAAATTGGTAAAAAAAAAAAACATAATTTCCATGGAAACCCATCAGATTGTATTGTCATTGACTGGCAGCGTTCGCTCCTCTTGGGCTCTCACTTTGCAATAAAATTAAAATAATCTGTTTTTTGTTTGTTTCTTTTTTAAACAAAAATAGAATCATTTCATTGTGAACATTTTGGTGATTGGTATTTGATTTTATTCAGAAAGGTATCGTTGACTACTCTGCAATGTTGACTGGCATTTATAAGACAAGGACCTGTCACCACAGAACAGCACAACAATTGTATCTGTTAGTTTTGCGTATCAGATCATGTAAAGTGTGTAGGGCCTAGTTTGTCCGTTGAGAAGTGGATGCTTCCTGCCTTTTAATAATGCTTGCCTCTGTTTCTTTTTGTTCTTCGGCTGGTCAGTGCAGCTGTGTGTGTTACAGAGTATCCTGTTTAGGTAAGCATTTTGTTTTGAGGCAGCCGCAGGGATGCTCACACCTACACTATGTCCTAATGAGGATTTTACTAAACCCACAGAGTCTACTGTATAACCATACCAGCCCCCATGGAAAGCCTGACACTGCAACTACGATTATGTGTGTGTGAGTGTGTTTTTGTGTATCTTGCAACCGAGAGTTATTGACACTTAAGAGGAAAAGAACTGAATGCAGAAAACCAAAAGGGGATGGAGTGCAAGATAGGAGGGGATTAAAAAGGAGGGAGAGGAAGAAATGGGTTCCGTAGACGAGTAGATGCTACACAGAGCAGGGTTTATTAATATCCATTTGGGGGTAGGGAGGGAGAGTGCAGGGTCCGCTAATGCTTCTCTTGGCATTGACACAGCTTTCCCTTCTGTCTAAAAAGACTGGAAAGTGATTTCAGCAATACTGAAGCAGCTCAGAGTTTTAAATTTTCACCAAAATATCACTTGCAAGCAATCTGTGACAACCTAAATGAAAGAGGTATGCACCAGGAGATGGACATTGCAGTGTCACATCTAAATAGAAAGGGGCGCTACGGAAGATTCATGGAGCTTGAAATTTAGCATTACGTTTCTTTCTCTTGACTGAAAGGTTCAATTATATGTATTGCTGAGCAGTAATAGCACAGAGAATGCCAGTGGCACGGCAAAGTTAAAGACTATAATTTGTATGCAGTATAAGGAGCATCTGGTCATCCAATTACAATCTAATGGCTGCTCTTCACCCAGTGTTAACATGTTCTTGTCTGTCTTAGAAGTACGACTCTAAAAACCACAAGTGTCTATGCTTTTAATCTTTGTGTCTGCCCATTGCACTTATAAGAAATGGCCTCAGCTTTTCTTTTTTCTTACATCTTTTTTATAACCAACATTCCATTGCAATGTTTGCCTTATAACGAATCCTTAAGAGAATTAACCCTCCTCAGTACATAAGTGGACAATTTTATTTGCTATTACAAAACTACCTAAGTAAAGACATCACACTGGGGATGACTAAAAGAAGTAAAAAGATGTAAATGAGAATGATGGAGATGGAGCAGATTACTTGCAAACTAATGACTTTTCCTGAAGATCAAAAAAGGAAAAAAAAAAAAAAAAAGCCGGAACAGATAATTCCCTACCAAAGATACTTAACATTCCATAGCTAGTCTCCCATTCCGTGGCTAATTCACAGGGGGGGTAATTAAATGAGAACCGATGGAAAAACTCTTAAATATAGGCACACTGGCACACATGCACAGGCCTGCATTGTGGGAGGCCTGCCACACGTGGCTTTGATAGTATGAGTCTTTTATCCCTTGGCAGCCTATTGCCTGGGTAAAGCACATTTACAGTGTCAATAAAAGCCATTTCTAATCATTTGCTGGCCATCTGAAAATGCACTGCCTAAGGTGCTGTGACTAATAAATTTCTCTTGTCTTTCCTGCTGCATCGCTGGTCTTTTTGAACTAACACAGATGTATACTGTATGTACACATGAGAACATGAAGAAGATATAACAGCAGTGCTGTACAATAGGGTTACAGGACTGCTCATTGTTTTGTGATGGTAATTTGTCTCATGTCTTTTACGGAGACATGGATGGAGGTCTTTATTGCCGATTTAATCCATCCCAGGATGATGGGGGTGTAATGTAGGTGGGAAAGAAAAGATAACACTGGTGGAAAAAAAACAATCCTGTAACATATTGATGTTTTTTCGTCTCCAAAACACCTACACCATAAATCTCCTGCTCATAAAACTGTAGACCCAAATAAACGTGCATGCAGTAGCTTATACTTCCCAAAATGCATGTGATGACACACACGCTACAGCTTCAACTCTAATGATCTAAACACTTATTCTTTATGTATGTGTTTGCTTGATAGAAATTCAATTAAGATCAACCTGTTCTAATCCCAGCCGATGTGGTGACGTCACTGCTGTACGGCTGGTAGAAGCTGTTTGAGGGGGTGCGCGTGCACAGGAGTGCGATCAAGCAGGATTTTCTTTTGAACTTTGTTCCACTCACCACTACAGGGTAGGACGGGAAACAGTGGGATAGTGCCAGTCCTGCATTCATGCGGGGCTCCACTGTGCCTCAGTCTAAAAGCCAAACAGAAGCTCCACAGGGGTGCTAATGGGCTTCGGTGACAGGTGTGTGTGGGTGTGAATGTGTCCCTGAAAGGGAGAGAGTGGAAGAGGAGAACACACACACACACACACTGTGATTGTGCATGTGTGTGTGTGCTAACGGTAGAAAGATTCAGAGCTCTTAGGAACAATAATGCCATGGAACATTTACCTAAGCTGGTTATTTCAACAAAACATTTTTTTCCACACAACTTATGATGAGACACTGATTTATAAATTCTGTATCAGACAATTGTCTGATATGCATTGTATTCTTCTCAATCATACCAGTGGTGTTTTCACAGATTTAGCGAACTTTTGACTGGGTGACAGGGATCCATTATTTATTTTCACCCAAAACTGTTTTAACCTGTGAGGTTATCAGTTGTTTAAGAGATTATTTTCCAATAAAACAATAAGAGAAACTTTGGTCATCACTTGACAGTAAGGGTCCTTTAATGATGCAGGTTCATCACTTGCCAGTTTAGCAGCATAACAATAAAAGCTGAAAAAATATATAATTATCAGAAAATCTCTGTGAAAATAGTGCCCTGTGTTTGCACAGTCACCAGCTCCTCAGAGAGAGTTAGCCCCAAATGTTGCCATTTGGCTAATTTACTTCCCCAGGCAGCATGTGTATCTGGACCCTATGGATTTTCTTAAGACTAAACTTGTACATAGTGGGTCTGGATGCCCAGTGGGCTACTTTAATGGGACTCTCTTACTAAATAAACCCAAATCAAAAACTCTAATGGAGACCCCAATGTAAATTTGAAAGATTATGTTAATTAGGTGGATATTATTTTATTCTTCTTCTTCTGTTTATCTCATTTTTGTTAGTTCATATTAAGTTTAATTTGTTTTTATTTCTTAGCTGTCATTGGAACATAGGTATCCTCATGGACACGGTGGATAACATGGAGCTGTTTCCAGGGTGACAATTAGGGAAATGTAAACTAATTGCCGAAGGAGCCTCTAAAAATTGTTCAGAAATGGTTGGAGAGGCACAAAAAGTTTAATCGCTGACTTTATGAGTGATTGAAGATCAAAGTTATGGACTACCAAATTGCAGGAAATGTAAATGCAGTAAATGTAGACATACCTTCATGACTGTAATTTTTTTAAAGCTTTTATCTTTTAATAGAATGTTTTGGCAGTTTTTTTTCTCGAAAGCTTTTTTTGAAGCACCACAGAGAGAACAAAAACTAATAATTGACTAATTGATCAGTAGATGGGAGTTCTCACTAAACAGCCTTCATTCACTTATTGTAGAGACTGAAACTAAAAATATACAGGGCCACTTCAATACATTGAGGGTAATACACAGCAAATCTAGATGCTTAATGATATACCGCACGTTTTCACCATGTTGCAACTGCTTTACTGTCAGCTTCTGAGATTTTTTTTTCTCTCTGAGCTTTTCAAGTTGCAGAGAGTAGCACCTGTCACACTACATTTTACAATAGCATTCAAAGCCATACGATCAAACATTTCTCCTTTTTGTGAAAAAGGAAACAGTTCTTTTTCTGAATTGACTTGAGCTGAGCTGAATGAACTGTAACAGTCTAGTTATTAAAATCAATAGCAATAACTACAATTCTTCTGTTTCGGATTGGCTTTTGACTCAATCAATGAATATCAAATTATCCAGTCTCCAGAGCACACAATCCCCATCTCAAGGTTTTAGGTTAAGGCCCTGGATATAGATCACAGCGGCACAAACAGAACACATACCAAATATAGAAACACTCTTTAGAAGAACAAAAACATTTCTGCAGAGCATATTGGTTAAACACTGGCATGTGTTCAGTAAGTCAGATTATTAATGAACAAAGTAAAAAATAAATTTTAGAAAACTATTTACAACACGTTTATCTTAAATTCCTAAGTGACTATAATTACAAGCTTTTTATTTTCTACATTACGTGTTTATCACCAGAAACTTGGGGGTTTTTTCCTTCACTGGTTTCATTGGCAGGCCATCTGTGTTATTATTCATAAGGGTGAACATCATGTAGAAACTGAGCCAACTGCCTCCAGGAAGAAATGCATGCATAGATATATTTTTAAGTGGGTATTTCACTTAAAAACAGCCTACATGTCATGATGTCATGTTGCCTGTAGTACAAAAAATAAGAAATGAGTCACAAAGATTGTCAAACCCATTGCCACTAATGACAAATATGGGCAGAAAGTATTCAATGGCATTGGTGCTGTTCAATGCATAAAACCTCAAATAGCAGCCTAAAATCTGTAAAATGAAGTTCAAATGGTTTAATAAAATCTCCACTGTAAAAGCATAGAATGTACAAACCAGCTGTGACATATAAATTATGTAATTTATTGAAGTTGAGGTTCTTGATCTTGGAATTATAAAAGAAAGTTCAAAGATGCATAGTGCCTCCAACCTTTAAGTGGGCCTTTATTTGAACTCTCCATAGACATTTGTAGCCACATGGGTCCAATGCGCCATTAAAATGAATACTTAATGAAGAACGGTGAATATAAAAGAATCAATACATTTGGTGTTCTAGTCCTATGTCCATTCCTTAATTTCTTTTAAAACTAAATAACTATAGAAAGCAGACCATCAGTGTCAAGTTTAATTAGAATACAGCTTTTCAAATAAGACATAATCATGCTCACACACAGAGTAAAAGAGAGCTCCTTCAGGATGAGTCAGTATCTTCAGTCTGCATGTTCTGTACATGTATGAAAGCTGATTGATGCTGTGTGTAATGTGCCCGTCTAGTGAGTCACTGTGATGTTAAATCTTCTTCTTTCCTAAGAAACAACCTCCATTATAAAATCATGACCCTAACGGTTTGATCCAAACTGAGTTCAACTCACTTTCACTGTGTTCTTTTTAATGTACTTGGCAATATTTGAAGAGCTGTGATTGAGAAAGTTAGTTTCATTCTAAAATAATTGGCTCCTATATCCACAATATTCTGACTAAAATAAATATGAGATCCATGTGTGTAAAGTGTATGCAAGTGTAATTTGCACATTTGCATTTTGCACTAATTGATTGTGTGGTTATAGATAAATGACCAACTGGTCTTTCTTTTAGTTTGACCTCCTGACTTCAATTGAGAAAGTGCTGCTTTACCATATTCCTGAACACTTTCTTGTGGTAAAACCCAGAGGTACCTGGAGGAAACCACAGACTGAATGTGGTAAATGAAATGTATTAATGGAAGGCAAAAAGCTCCAGGTTAGGGGGTTTTACTGGGTTTCCCCACACACCTACATACTTGTAAAGCTGAGGTTCTTGTCATGACAAACCCTATGATCTGTGTTGAAAACATTCTGTTCTTGCTGCCATTGTTGAAATACAGCAGTGACAGAGCGGTTTAGTGTGACAATGGTTGACTGAAGGCTGGCCACAGGCAAATATGTCACAGATTGTTTAGTCTTCACATCACAGTCCTGTACCTGGTTTAGCATGGCATGTATGACTCAACAAAAGATGCAGGTTGTTTATGACAAGAGTCAGACTTGAAAGAGGGCCTGGTGTAAATGGATAAAAAGGAACAGGCTGATATTGCTGGGAATCTTTTGACTTTCTGACACATAGTGACTCTCAGAATAATACATTATTGAAAAAAATGTTTTTACAACTGAAAAAAAAATTGAAAACGTATGGCATGCATATAATTGCCCCCCTTTAATGTGGTACCCCTAAATAAAATCCAGTGTGCCATTTGGCTTTTTAATGGTAGTGAAAGGTGTTTCTCAAATACATTGACTCAGGGAAGGTGCTTACATATACAGTTTACAGATCATGTGTCATTTTGTTTCCACTTCACAGTTATGCACTGAAAGCAGACCATCAGTATCAAGTCTAATTAGAATACAGCTTTTCTAATAAGACCTAATCATGCTCACACACAGAGTAAAAGAGAGCTACTTCAGGAGCGTTGTTTCATGAAATCTTTATAAAATAATATGCTAAATGGGAAATGGAGGATTTCTGCTTTTGCCAGATAAACGCTCTGAGTGAAGTGGAGACCACAGCTTTCAGCAAGTTTGGTTACTCTACACAGAAAGTTGAGACGGGGATTTCATCTCGGTGTTTTTATTGCTATCACATTATTAAGAAGATGGTCACTTCCCACTCAATCTGATGTCAGAGAGAAATAGTGTCTCCTGCAGCACAAATTTGAATCTTCTTAGAAAACAGATGTACACATGCACACAAACACGCAAGCACGTACACGCACATACACACTGCATCACTTCATGAGACATCAAACATTGACAAAGTCCCTTTTTAGTGCTGCCTGTTGGCACTGTAACTCCAGGCAAAGGAAGTCACACGCTGGCAGAATATTAATAACAGCAAGCCAATCACAGAGCTGCATGGGGGAATGTTATTTGCATATGAGAGGAGAGGGACTCCATCCAGCACACTGCCTTCATACATCACAACTGTAGTGCTTAAGAGCATGTTTGTCCAAAAAAAAGGCGATGGAACTCTGACTTATGATTAGTGGATTGATTTATACAGATGTTTTTTGTTTTTATTAAACACTTTTATAAAAGGTTTGAAAACAAAAGCTAAACTCTGACCTTCTACTAACAAGTAGGTCAGAGTCATGTTGAGTTCAATGTCTCAGCCAAAGGTATGTGAGTGACCTTTTACGTAAAACTGCACCAGGTGATTTATTTATTTATTTTCTAGGAATATTATATGCAATAAGAAATTGAAGGACAAATTCTAGTAGAAATATTGGCAGTTTACTAATAGAAGTTTAATAGTTAAATTTGATGTGGTAGATTTTTGGTTTTTTTTGTTTTTGCTAGGATTGCAGATATTACTAATGATCACTAATGATGCTCAAGAATTTCCATTGTCTTAGTGGAGCTGAATGCAAATGCATACCACACTTGCTGACACAATCTTAATGACAAAGTGTCCTCGTACATGTAGAACAGTTTAATGGGTTCAAAGTCTCTGTGATTGCTTTACTATAATAATGTAAAGCCTGTAGACTGTGGTTCCAGCTAGAAAATGATATGACTTCTGCCATGATTACTGTCTTTGCACTTAAGACATTTTTATTTTAAGTTCACTAAAACGTTAATGGGATCCAGAAAAAAAAAAAAAAAAATTGGATTTGTTATAAATAAATGCAATATGTTGAATATTAACTTCATGGACGATGGAAGGTGCAGGTACAATTTAACATTACAGAGGCATGCTGCCATGAATTATTGAGATTACCATCACAATCCTCATAGTGTTCATAACAACCAAACATTGCCTCAAACTGCTGGTAAAGACTCGTTCAGCAGCCTGCATTGTTGACAGAATTTATTAAAAGCTGTTAACGTGTTGTGCAGGGTTTTAACAGGAGTGTGATCAGAGCAAATGCTATTCTTCACAGTGACTGGTTCACTGATCTAAAAGAAAAGCTCATCATTTCATTCATCACTCTCGCTCTCTTTCTGTCTCTCCATTTTTTTCACCTCATGTGCAGATTCCCTCTGAGTGGGAGACAAGGGATTAGGATATTACCCAATTTACTGGTTGTTTGTTTTCGACAACTATCAAACACCTAGTGTGTTCTCAGCACAGTAAAATCAATAAAATCCATCGAGTTGCAGTATTTCTGTTAAGAGCTGTTGGTCTGACAAGATGTGACTTTGTAAGATAGATTGCTAAAATAAAATGGTCAGCTGTGTGCAGAAGATTGGCCAAGAAAATTGGGAAAACAGTAGTAAAGGCTTTGACTGAAAGATGCACCTTTTTTGAGGGAGACATAATTCAATCCAGTGGTCAGCAAGACTTACATAGATGTTTTCAATTAAATAAATAAAACCACAAAAAGGTACTTATATTTTTTTTGCTATATTTATTTTCTTCAGATTTATCCTATGTTATTGGTATTCACAATTAGTTGTAGCAATATAATTTATTTGAGACATTTATTTCAGATGTACAAATACAGTAAAATGTGATGTGCTGTTTAGTTTTCATACATTTTAATAAAATATTGTCACGCAAATGTTGCAATGTTGCTTGCACTGCAATGCATCCTGGGTAGATGGAGTTTGCAAGGTGCTAACGGCACTCACTTCCTCCAGCCAGAACACAGGTTATTCCATAGAAGGAGAATAGAAGCAGCTGCGACTCTTTTCTTTGTGGAATTCCTACAGCAACTGGTGACTCAGAACAAAACTAAATCTGCATATATTATCCACCAAAGTGTAGGAAACTGAAATAAGTTAACTGGATGTGTCCACTGCAAATAGTCAACTAAAGACTATTTGCAATAAATAAATTGCAAATTTTTGTTATTAATAAAAATAAAGATTTTAATTGAAAATGAAAATCTAAACTCTCCAGTGATTAAACGTGTAAAACAAACAATAAAAAATAAACAGTAAATAAAACAAAATTACCATTCAGCCACTTGTGTGATGTGTGACAGCAGGAACAGCTGTCACAGTGATGAACGAACGTTGGAAAGACAATAATGGCAGTGTGGCCGGTGAATGACAGCTGCTGTAGAAAAAATTTACTTCTGTTGCAACAGAAAGTACAGTTTCTGCCGGATATTCTTCTGAACAGTGTCTCTGTGTGTGGGCCATCTCAGGTTCCAAGAAAGTGTATTTTCCAGGTACTCAGAGTAATCCACAAAATAAACATTTCCATGTTTTATTCAGAAGTTATAAATAATTTTCAGATTAGAACAGAGGTCTAGAATTGCCTTTATTTCTTATCATCTTCAATGTATTTATAGGTTCTCAGCCATCCAGCACATGGAAAGTAATAATAATAATAATAATAAGTTTAAAGCAACATAAGTTGTAATTAAATAACACATAACTTGTATTGAGAATCACTGCAATAAATCAATATTTATGAGGAATTTTATTAAGTTGAGTTACTTATTAAAACTTGTTTTTAGTCAGAGCCTTACATTTTGTGAAAGGTGTAGCAGAGATTAGATCTGTGACTCTGAACCAAATTGATATCTAAGCAACATTTGAATCTTTGTTTGACTTCGAAGGTCTCAAACTGTTTTTACTGAGAAAAAAACACTTTTTTTTCACTTTTGTTATTCATTGCAACTTACTAGTCATTTTTAGGCCTGCAGCTTTGAACACAATAATAAAAATTTTAAATCACATTTTACGTTACATTTAACTTTAACTTTGTCGACCCCCCACAAAATGGTTATTAAAAAATGTCCCTGTTTATGGTCCCCCCAATAATGAGATGGGATTTAAGCCCTTGGATGAGACATCTAACAATTGTCTTATCTGTTACTGTTTTCCACCACAGCCAATAATTTTGTCACAATAAAATTTCAGCCTGTGCATTTTATGCTCATATAACTCTAAGAGAGGTCAAATTTTTGTACTGCACTTCGTTTTTATACTAACAGCTTCATGAAATGCTAATGTAAGATTTAAACTGTTACTCTACAGTAGAGGTTCCCATCAGGATGATCATAATCTGCAGGTCAATTGCAAAAGTGTGATGAATTCAAATTCCCCTCATTTGAAAAGCAGCGCATGCCTCTGTCTGTTTGATACCTAGTAGTTGAGAATCTATTCTGTTATTTTTATAGCGTACAAAAGTTCAGTTTCAATTTAATTTTTAAGCAGAGCATTTTAGAGAGGTGCATAGTAGATAGCAGTATATGTAGTTTCCAATATGAATACCTACTCACAGATCCATAAGACTAATAAAAATAACTCCACAGAACTGCAGGTGTCACTGAAGCAATAATACTTGTTCATATATTTTTGAGCTTCCAGGCTAAATTGGCTGCAGAGATGGCAATTAGATTCACTGCTCCTTTACAAAATAAAGAGATTACCTTTCATCTTGTTTAGTCTTGCATTGTTCTGCAAAGTTTTTCATTTGACCAACCAGAGTTAACATTCTTGCAGTTAAGGGGTACGGTGGTGGCACAGAGGTGAAGAACGGCCGACGAATGGATGTTCGAGTCACAGATTCGAGTCCTGGCATAATGACCTTTACCAATTGTCTTCTCTCTCTCTCTCTCACAACCCACTTTCCTGTCTGGCAACTGTCAAATAAATACACCATTAGCTGCAGTACATAAACATATTTAGTGAGACTTTTGTAAAAGTTCTTTCATTTTAATAATCAAGAGAAGTTTTTCATTGTAGCTTGTGGCTGTTAAACAAATCCTCTTGAAAGCTTATACAGTCAACTAACTAATGATGTCTGGTGTTATTCTGCAGTTACCTCATATTTTGCTCTTATGTAACAGTTTAAGTAAATCGAAAACAGAGTTAGTTTGAGTTCCTCCTCCTGCCTCTGACAGAGTCTTTAAATAGAAATACATGATCATCCTGACTTCTTTAGGATGCATCCACTCATAGATCACTAAGTTTAGCCCACAGTGTGGGAATCGGTACATCCTGTTGTGAGTCAACCCTCTTCACATTGTTGGTCGATGTTGCTGACTGGGGCAGGACAGCTAATAAATAACCTCCTGCTGTCCTAAAATGGCGGAGTGGTGATTGGGGAGGGATAGGAGCTGTGAGTGAGGGTTAATGAATACAGGCCACATTGATCTGCTTCCACCGGTCTGCTCTCTCACACCATCCACTCTTCTGTTCTCAGGCCAAATGCTGCTCCAGCATTTTGCAGACCCCAATATACTAAGCACAGGCTGAGTTGTGAGAGATCCACAGAGACACAAGGCAGTAGCTGAGGAAATGTAATGACTAGTGTATCAACCAATTGGATCCATCCGTTTTAACTTCTTAATGACTTGAAAGTGCAAAGGTCGGCAGTCACATAATTACCAATATTGTCAGATTTTAAATGTCAGAATATGAGATTGTGTCTGAGACAGATTATGAGACGTAATACAACAAAATATATTCAACTTTCCTCCACATTGTCACAGTGATGACAACGTTACCGTGAAAAAATAACTTGATTTCAGATTAATTCAGTTACTTGAAAAAGTAACTTTGTTACTTTGCTGATTACTTGATTTCAAAAGTAACCAAGTTACATTACAAGTTACATCACAGAACAGATGTATTCAGTTATTCACGCTACACACTGGCCAGCTCTGCTTACTACTCAGGTGGTATCCATAGGTAGCGGCTTAGATTTTATTTTGAGTGAAAGCATTAGTAACACTCTATAATCATAGAAAAAGTCTATATTCCACTTTGAATTGGCCTACCAACAATTGCCCCAAAAACATCATTGAAGTTTGTGGTTATAACTTGATCAAATTTGGAATAATAATCCTTTTGGAAAACAAAATCTAGTTGTGTGCAAAGTGGAAGTTGAACTACTACTTACAGCAGTACTTAGACTGCGTAGTGTTAATTTGACATTTGGTGGCAGCTAAAGGAGATGTAAGAAACGCCATCAGTCTTGGCCTACTATGCTCTTCACTTTTATGACATATGTGTTTACGCCTGTGATTGCTCTGTCAGCACAGATTGCCAGTCTCCAGCCTTCAACAGTTGTGAAAGGAGCTATGGCTACTGGCCATGTTTCAGGACAGTTAGCATAAAAAAAGAGCAGCGCCAGAGAGAAACATGTAAGTCTCAAGTGAAACTCATTAATTGACGGCCCCACAACTGCTGACTGGTGCTGCCATCAAGACATCTAATGTCAAAACATAAAGCCCTCAGAGGAGCTAAAGATTTTGCCCACACACACACACACACACACACACACACACACACACACACACACACACACCCCCACACACACACACACACACACACACACACGCATCGCTGCAGACACAAATGTTTGTCTTTTAGGGTTTTGTTGATTTCGCTTTTTAAAACTTTAAAACTTAAAACACATCTCACCCTCTCTCAGTTTTGTAGGGTAGAATATCAATGAGATTTGCAACATGTGACTTTAAGCCTACAAATATTTACCAGCAATATTTAACCATCTGCCACAACTGCCAACATCTCAGTGATGTATTGACTCCAACTTTCCAGATAGTGTGCTATGCGTTTAACCTCAGTGAAATACTCAGCATTCTGTTTGTCCCTGAATGTTAAGTTTTACCCCTTCTAACTTTTGAACAATGTTGCACTAACAATGTGGACTGCATCAGCAAGAAATACTAAATCTAAAATGAAAGATGGAAAACTAGAACACAGCTTCAGAGATACTTGACTTTGACAGAACATTTCAGGGAATGGTACTCTAAAACTATGATATACAATAGATTATTCTGCCTTCTACTGGAGGAAGGAGAGATTCTAAATAAAAATATACTGACCAAAATAAATTATTTCATTTTCACAATAATATAATTAGTTATAATGATGTAAATTTTCAAAAATAAAAGTTTCCTTTCTTTATGCACCTCTACATTTAGCCCTTGATCTTCAGAGGACATATTTCCCAATTTTTTAATGTCATACAAAGTATAAAAATAAAGCACTGATCATGAATGTGCATCTTGTATCGTCTTTTCTTCTCAAAAAACAAACTTTTGACAATAATAGCCTTTGTTTGACAGTACTCGAATAGGAAAGGGACAGAGAGAAGGGAGGAAAGACAACAGGACTCAAGGCCAGGACAGCCACATGGAGGTCTGTGGCCCCTGTAACCGGGGCGACAACTCAACCTCTGCACCACATGACGCTCCGGTAACATAGGCTTTTAGAATGCATCTGCAGCTCCCAAGTACTTTATAGGATGAAAGGTTTCAAACAGATCACACAACAGAACACAGACTAACTTATAAATAGTGCTCTTGTTCTTATTTGAGTGTTTTTGTTATTTAATATAATTTGCTCTTTGAGACTGTTATGATGGTAGCGACAGAAACCAAAGTCTAATTCCTTGTTTGAACTTGGCAAATAAAGTCAAGCGCTGCCTTGTAGTATTTTCATTTTGTGCATAAGGCTTTGCCATTTTCAAATATAGAACCTCTTAATTTTATTATGGCTTGTAAAGAACAGGGACTGCACTCTTACCACAAAATAAGGTGGTAAGAGCAATATATTCATGTAATTCTGTTGTCCAAAATGCACTTTGTCATAGCTTGTTTAGACTTATGTGTTGCATTGCTTTTAGAAAAGCCAAAATGTGTGGCTAGAAATTAAATTAATGCATCTTGCTGACTGACTTATCACCACCAGAATAAAATGTATGTGAAAACATAATTTAAATATTACAATGAGGGTCAGGTGTGCCTAAATTTACATAAATTTACATATTTTTAAAACATGTTAACATTTATATTGGAATCTATTTACAAACTATGTTTTTTTTTACCTGTTAGTCTTGAACAAACATAACTAACAGAGATAATCAGTTGGGTTTGAGGAATAATTCAAAGCAGTTAAGATTAACAGGGAAAGTGGAGTTGCTGCTCTTTGAAATAAGCAGAACCCAGTTTAGGTAATTTGAGCTTTTGGTTGGGATGCCAGGAAACTGTCTCTGGGAAAGTGTTTTGAAAATGTCAGAATGGGAGGAGGCTTCTGGGCAAATTTTTTGGCAGGCTTAGCAATGCTTTTCTGTCTCTCAGTAAAATTTGGCGTCTGAGGAGAGGAAGTTACGGGGAAATCATTTTAAGACACCTCAGACCCTGACAGCCAGTTTAAAATGGACAATAGTCATTTTATTATGTATCAATATTTGTCTGCGCAAGATGATTTCTGATTTTTAAAGTGGGGTGGTGTGAAGAACAAGTGATAAAGTCTGTATCCTATTTGCTATTGAGGAGGGACAGCATGTTCTGACTTTTTAAAAAAGCAGAACATTATGATCCAGAGTTGCACTAAATTAGACAGGAAGATCACATTGTTTTACATCCTAAAAAACTTATTCTGAATGTACAGTAAATGCTACATCATGGATTAACTCTAGAAGCCTACTATGTTCATGGATTGTGGAGCTTCCAAAGACCCAATGTGTCAGGCATGTTAATATCACAGAGATAACAGTAATAATAGGGAAATTACAGTTAGGCAATTCTGCATTCCCAGAAATAAAACCAAACATGGAGACAACCAAACATTCAACCTTATTGCTGAGATCCTTTATACAAATACACTGGATGATGAACGAGTTCATTAGAAACTTAATAAAACCTTTTCTGTTCAGTCATAAGTCAGACAAAACACACAAAAGAGCACAACTATAATTCATCTCATTCATAATCCTCAAAATTATACTTTAAACATAGCGTTTTTTCTTGTTTTATTCCAGCTATATAATTTGCAAAAAGAAGAAAAAAAAAGTGATATCCAACCATAAAACAGTGTCATAAAACTCATCTTAATTTACAGCTCCATAAAAATACATTCTTGGACGACAATAAATCCCTGCCCTGATGCACTTTTTATAGTTCTTAAAAAAAGAAATCGTTCTCACAAGCTGGGAGGGTTTTTTCTGACTCTATTGGGCTGTTGATCTTAAGGTTTTCTGACTCACATGGAGAATCATGTGGGTCAAAAGAATTAGAAAATACATGTTTTATAAATGGCAGACACACAAAAAATGTGTCAGAATTTTGGGTGTCCAGAAAGGAGAGGCAATGGCTAAACGGAGGAGCACAAGTTGGTTGAATCATGCAAGATGCTGGGAAGAGATCTTACAGTTACAGGATGAAAAACAAGATGCCAGGAAGGCTTGGAGATCCAGGCGGTAGGTGAAAGATGTTGGTGTCTGGAAATGGACCTTGTCAGAAGGGAATCCTTTATTTACCACTGAAACCTCGGTGAGAAATCCAGCAGGGACTGAGCAGAGGACATTGGGAAATAGGCAGGCAGACAGAGGTGAAAAATGATGGAGCAGCCAAAGCATCCATGAACTAAGAAACCAAAGGAGGAGGATTGCATTGGAAGGTGAGTCTTTGACAAAATAAGGTCACCTGTGACAGCTTCAAACTGGAAGGTTGAAGCTGTCAACCTTCTCCTGACTATTTCTCCCAAATAGTCGGGAAAAACAATCAAAGTAAACTTGAGAATCTAAATTACTTTCACGTGAGTACACAAACGGAATCGTAACGATAGAGGTTTAACAATACCCAGAAAGGTTTACCATCAAAGAAAGAGAAGTCCTTCAACTGCTCATTATATCACCAGCCTCCAGATGACCTGATAGTAACCTGGTGTGTGGTAAACAGGAGAGTCGTGCCCTCCAGCAGAGACCCTCCTCTCATCATTTTTTTTTTCAAACAGGAACACAAAAGCCCAAACACTCTCCCAGATCCTGAAAATTTGAGCACATAAACAGACTAAGACAATAAGTAAAAAATGGAAAACTACGGCTGGCATGAAGACAGCAAAAGAAATAATTACATATTCAATATGCTAAGTGACCTTTGCATGCTCATGCATCTGTAATATTATTACCACAGCAGTTACAACCATGGCCATCAATTATTTGACCAACCCTGTCTACCCACCTTAGCTAATCGTTTTATTTCCCTCCTGCTCCACTCTCTCTCTCAACAGACTCCAACTCACTTTCTAATTCTTTCTGTTTTTCAGTATGTAACCTATAACTAAAAAGTGGGACAATCACTCCAGTTAACTTGCTCCTCTCAAATTTTACCTCTATTCAAGTATTTCACCTCGAAGTTTGTCAATAACAATCATCCTCGCATTTTCTTTTGACCCTCTCAACTTCATCCTTTGTTGCACAAAACAAACGGAATTAAGCTCCATTTATTCCCTTTGTTGTTTGAACTATTCTTTAGCTCCAAACAACAAAAGGTCAAAGAAGGATAGACTTGCTTATTTATGATGGAGCATCTCCAACCTCTCCTCTTAAATATTGTTGGGAAAAACTATTTTCAGTAGCACACTGTTCCATTTTGGCAGATGTAAATAATATTAACATACATTTGATATAAAAAGTCAAAACACTCCAGTTAAAATCCTGGGTTTTTCAGATGACAAAAAATTAATAGATAATTTAAAATTGTGTTACCTTCAAATTGATAAATCGAATTGAACTCAAAATTTACCAGGGGCCAGTAAATTTTGAACAAATAAGTTCAAAACTAGAATCTCTCAATGTATAAGATGTATCAATTTTGAGGGAAAAAAATTGTTTTTATTTACATCTCCGCAGCCTGTAGCAAGAAAACATCTGCTACAAGTGTGCAGAGAGAACATGCACACGAAATATGCATGTTCTCTCTGTACATGCCTGGTTTCTCTCTAGGCACTCCAAATTGCTCTCACAGTAAAAAAGCATGTCTGTTAGGTTACCTGTTCACTCTGAATTGCCCTCAGGTACGAAGCATTCAAAACGTACTCACAGCGCTTCACTTTTTCACATTTTGATATGGTACACTCGTCTTTAAAATAGTTACAAATTAATCTCAAAATTCTACAGACAAATACGACATAATCACGTTAAAAAAAGCTTGAAGTGTTTTGCAAATTTGTTAAAAGTGAAAAACCAAGAAGTCACATTTAATTTTTTCCCTTAGTGCCATTTTACTGTAACAGAAATTCAGTATGTCTTCTCTCATCCCTTCTCCCTTATACTTTTTCTCTTTCACTATTTTTTTGTTTTCTCCTTTTTCTCTTTTTGCCAATCCACCAAGGACGTGGATGTGTCGTCTTCTGCCCAACCCCCCGCCTTTTTCTCATCTTCCCAAAAGATAACACTGTGCAAGCCGTTTCATCTTTCTCCTCCCTACAGAGAAGACTGCCCAGCGGAGAAGCAGAGTCAGCATTTTCAGCATCTTCTGATGTCACATACCCTCTGACCCCCTCACTCACATAATACATTCTAGACAGCTGAGGAATTAAGAAATAGTTTTTTGTTTTCATTTTGACTCTTCTGCATCAGGCGCATTCACAGCAGACTGCCTTTCAGGAGGTGCGGAGGAGCAGCATCGCCACTGTCGAAAACTGGTTAACTGGTGAACTCAAGTTTGAGAAAAAAAAAAAAAAAAAAACACAGGAAATGTAAAACATCCCTGGACCTGGCATCCAAAGTCTGACTTTTATATGTATTGGAACTGGGAGCAACAATTTAAATAATTGACTGAAGAGAGGGAGCTTCCAGACAGACCGCAAGTTAGAGTGACGAGGACTGAGCAGGGAAGAGTTTGAGTGACGAAAGAAGGCAAGGGGGCAGAACATGTGAGAAATTGCAGGGTAGTAGGGGGGTAGAGAAAGAGAGGTGAAGATACTTCCAGTGAAGGGAGGGAGAAGGAGAGATGGGGAGGCTGAATGTGTTAATACACAGGAACACTGCATCAAACCAATGCACTGCTCTTAGGCTGGCTGAGCAGCTGAGAGGAGTGCGTCAGCAGTACATTCACGTTCCCACTGAAGGACAAAGGGAGGGGGCAGAGCGAGCATCTTAGCTGCCTGCAACACCGACACACATTGGAGGGGGTGGGGGGGGGGCAGAGAAAAGAGAGAGATTGGAGAATAAACAAGAAAAAGAGATGAGGATAAGAATGCTGCTCCTGCTGTTTCTGTGACGGTGGGCTGGCTATGAGAGTGCACGCGTGGCTTTCCATCTCTCCCTCGCAAACTCTCCTTTTGCACACTCTATTTTTCTTTTGCTCTTAATCTTATCAGGGATTCTTTCTCTCCTTTTCTTTTAAGCTCCACATGCACTCGCTCTGTCTGTGTGCTACTCCGACTACTGCAGCAGTCCACCAGCCAGCGTCAAGTCTGACAGCCGCACACATGGCTAACAGCCACAACTTACTACCTCAGCCCCGGAGAACGAAATAACAAAAAAAAAAAAAAGCGCCAGCAGAAGGACACTGCAGGAGGCAGCCCATGGGGCAAAACAAAAAGCTAAGAAGAGAATTCCCAACATTTTCCCTTGTTTATGGATACAGACACGGAACCCACTTCCACTGTTGTCCTCCCAGCGTCATCTTTTCGCTTCTCTCTTGTTGCAGGAGAGGACAAGAGTGCGCTCTCTCTCTCTCTCTCTCTCTCTCTCTCTCTCTCTTCCGTCAGCCTTTTGCAAAGCTCCGACAGTGCAGCGTATCCCCCCACCCCCCAGAACCCCCCAACACCGCCACCATCTCTCCCACCACCCTCTACCCCCTTCCCCCCCAGGAGGAATAGACGGATTACTGCTAACTGTGCACTCGGCAGCATGCAGCTGCTCTGACCGGGGCCAGCCCAACGTTGAGAGGAAGCAAGAGGAAAGCAGAGGATGAGCGAAAAGGGTGATGACTGTGCCGGGAGTTCTTTAGTCTTTTTTTGTCTCCCACTCTCTGTCACAACAGGGCTAATCAGCGACCGACAAGCCCTTGGCAAAGTCACAGTAAGGGAGGTCTCTCACCCAAACAGGCAACCAACCAACGAGCCAACACATGTACCAGGAGATGACAGAGAGGGGGATTTTTTTCTTTAATTTCAGTTAGTCCCATCTTTTCTGCTCCTCTGTGGCAATCAGCTACGTAATGGATCATTGTGATTTATCCACGGTGGAGCAGCATTTTGGAATCTGCAGCCCGGCAGGAGGGGAGTCAGTGGAGGAAGAAAGGATCTAAGCACCTGCTAAGATTTCATGGCCTTACCTTTTGCTCTCAGTGTTTTCTTAGCTGGTTTTTGTTTTTAAATTTGAGAAGACATTTTATATCCTTGGCTAAAAAAAAAAAAAAAAAAGAGTTGCATGACTTTTTCAAGAGACGGGGACAAGAGAGAATTTATCTTCTGTCATTTGATGGAAAGGATTTCTCAGTTAATATGACTCATGGCTGTTGCTTTTAACTTTTGGGAAAATGGAGCACCTTTAAACTAATGAGGTAAGTTAGTAATGTTGTTGCTCAAGCTTTTTGTTTCATTGCTAATCTGCCTTTGCTCAGCTGCTTTTCTTAGAATAACCTTTCTCATTCTTTCTCTGCCTGTTTCCCCCTTCATTCCTTCACACAAAAAATGTTGATGCAGCATCTTCCTGCACTGTCGATGGAACTTGGGAGCCTTGAGCTGCTCCAGCCAGGCTAGGGTGGTCTGTCCTTCGGTGTGTCCCGTCTCCCCCCACCATGCAGAATAATGAGCCCTCCACACCATGAGTCCGTTGGCGCAGGTTAATGTGCAGTCTACCTGGAACACAGCCCTGCTAGCCGTGGTTTTCCTCATGGTGCCTGCTCTTAGTATGTGCCAGTCCACAGGGCCGGAGTTGGGCTCAACAATTCCACAGAACTGTCCTGGTGTTTGCTCCTGCACTAACCAGCTCAGCAAGGTGGTGTGCACCCGCAGAGGCCTGATCAGGGTACCTCCGAACATCCCAGGCAACACCAGGTACCTGAACCTAATGGAGAACAGCATAGAGACCATACAAGCAGATACCTTCAGACATTTGCATCATCTGGAGGTGTTGCAATTGGGCAGAAATGCAATCAGGCAGATTGAAGTTGGGGCTTTTAATGGTTTGACTAGCCTCAATACCCTGGAGTTGTTTGACAACAGACTAACAGTCATACCAAGTGGAGCTTTTGAGTATCTTTCAAAATTGAGAGAGCTGTGGCTTAGAAACAATCCAATTGAGAGCATTCCCTCTTATGCCTTTAACCGAGTTCCCTCACTCATGAGACTAGACCTGGGAGAGTTGAGGAAGTTGGAGTACATCTCTGAAGGGGCTTTTGAGGGCCTTCATAACCTCAAGTACCTGAATTTAGGGATGTGCAGTTTGAGGGAGTTTCCAAATTTGTCACCTCTCTTGGGACTGGAAGAGTTGGAGATTTCTGAAAACGTTTTCCCAGAGCTAAAGCCCGGGGCCTTTCGTGGGCTGAAGAATTTGCGTAAACTTTGGATTATGAACTCTGCTATCACCATCATTGAGAGGAATGCATTTGATGACATCACTGCTTTGGTGGAGTTGAATCTAGCCCATAATAATTTATCATCCCTTCCCCATAACCTGTTCACCCCTCTACAGTACCTGGTGGAGCTACATCTACACCATAACCCTTGGCGCTGTGATTGTGATGTCGTTTGGCTTTCTGGGTGGCTGAGAGAAAATATTCCCACAAATTCCACCTGTTGTGGACGCTGTCACACTCCAATCCAGATGAGAGGAAGATACTTAGTGGAAGTTGATCAAACAACGTTTCAGTGTTCAGCACCAGTCATACTCGATGCTCCAAGAGATCTGAACATTTCTGCTGCAAGGGTGGCGGAAATGAAGTGTCGTACAGCAGCAATGAGCTCGGTCCGATGGCTTCTCCCCAATGGGACTGTGTTAACCCACAGCTCAGCTCATCCAAGGATATCTGTTCTCAACGATGGGACACTCAACTTTTCCAATGTTCTCCCTTCAGACACGGGAGTCTACACTTGCATGGTGAGCAACATGGCAGGCAATTCCAATGCTTCTGCCTATCTCAATGTCAGCAATGCTGAACTTAACACTTCTAACCTATCCTACTTTACAACTGTCACAGTGGAAGTGTTAGAGCCCACAGTGGAGGAGACCCCTAAGCCCAAGCCCACCTTACCCGCTTCACCCTCTGTTTTTCAACCTGTGTTCATCTCCACACCAACTGTGCTGTTCCAAAATACTCAAACGCCAAGGCAGGTATCAATTCCTACAGCCAGAGTCCCTAGTGGGCCACCTGCCAGTCTGGATGAGATGATGAAAACCACAAAAATCATCATTGGCTGTTTTGTAGCTGTTACATTGCTGGCAGCCGCCATGTTGATAGCTTTCTATAAACTGCGTAAGAGGCATCAGCAGAGAAGTACTGTGGCTGCAGCCAGGACAATAGAAATCATACAAATGGAGGAAGAGGTTCCACCTGTTCCACCCCCTACATCCGGATCTAGTGGCTCTGACGAAACAGGTTTGGTACTGCCAACATTAGTGGAACACAACAGCAACACATTTAAACCTGGATATGTGTCTTCTTCCTCTTCATCCCGTCAAGGGAGCTATGGGGCTCACTGGACCCAGAACAACTCTCTCCATCGCTCAGTCAGACAGCACCACAGCCACATCAGCATCATTGCTGATCCTTATGTCATAATGACCTCTCACGGCAAGGAGAAAGTTCAAGAGACCCAAATCTGAATTACACTCCCTGTGGATCTATTTATGACTCGGTCCAAACCTCTGTTCTCAAATCTGCTCACCAGTCCATGCAATATAATGCACAAAGAGCAAAATGTTAACTTTCTTTTGTACAGAAGTGCAAAACAGACTTTTTTTTCTTGTACATGCCTATACATAAATATATAAATATGAAAAATATATATGACTGAAACTCCAGCCAGACATTGGTTAAAAAAAGCAGAATATATCAAGAAAGAAAATAATTTGAAACTATTTTCTAATATCTGATGACTTATTTAAAAAAAAAATAAATAAATAAATAATTTGCTTTTCTGACTGAAAGTAGAGAGTGGTACTGTCTAATGTAAGTAAAGAGGCATTTAGTTTTTTTTCACCCCATTTAGGGAAAAGTAAAACTCTTCATAAAGGCACCAGTTTATAATTGCAATTCAACATGCAAACTCCTGTTTTTACTGTGCCAAATATAATATGCAATAAAATGGAATTCCCTAACTAAGGAACAGAAAAAACATTAGTAAAGTAATGATAGACATAAACATTTGTCCTATAGCAGCAAAATAGCCGGGATAAATTGTGCTGTTTGGTAGCTATCAGCCAAATGCTTTTGGACTGCAGTGAATTTCTGCAGCTAAGGATTAACTCTGTGTTTGCTGGCGCAACGTTGTATTACTTTAGACAGTGCCAGTGCTTTTTTTTGGTTGTTTTGTAGCGCATCTGAACATGTTTATTTAATGTGTACACGATTTTCCACTGGTTCAACTGGCAAAGGTGACATGCAGTCTAATAACAACTGTTGCTAAAATTTTATTTTCTGTCATTGGTTGCATTTTGTATTCTCCCTTTAGGTTTTTGACATGCTTTTTAATGGCTTGTGTAGTGTTTAGGGCTAGTTTAGTAATGCATTACAGCAGTTGCCTGACTCGTCTCTGCAAGGGCTCATTCCAATGCTAATTTTTCAAAAGAATAGACATGTTGTGCATTAAAATGGAGCTTTGCTGATGATTCTTCTTTTGGAATTACAAAACACTTGAGTATTGAAGTCAAACAAATGAATGTCCGACACTGGAGCTTTTCCTTGGACTAAACTAATAAATTATTTTACTTTAGTTTTACCTCTTATTTTTAGCAACACTATTTTTATGGAGCAACAAAGGAGGCAATGGAGGTAATAAAAAACATCATTTGGTTTGTACTTCTCCAATCTGAAAGACTTTCATCTGATGTTTTTTTCCTTCTGTCAGTGTCTTTATGTTTGTGTAAGTTGTTTAGTCTTAAAGGCTGAAGGCAGTAATGTAAATGGTATCTTACCCCACACCCTTATCGTACAGTCCTATGCATTTACTTCGTGTCTGCATGAATGGGTCTTTAAGTAATTGGTGTACAATGCTGCATTATACCCCACAGTGGGGCTCTATGCAGGTCAGATAAGCTGTTGGTCTTTGATGCCTCAGCTTAGTTCTTAACATTGATTTCTTAGTGACTATGAAGGGGAAAATACATGTCTGACACAGTTATACACAGACTGTGCATTCCTTTTCTTACATTCTCATCTTCAGACCTAATTATGTTTTGAATCTGACATTAATTGAGAAAAGAAAAAAAAAAGGTTTATGTTGTGTTAACATGAAAAAATTGAAATAATGCAAATTGCAGTGCAAGGCAACTTAAGCAATTTGCAGTGACACCTAACAACAAGAGAGCAATTTGTTTTAAATTCTAGCTTTTGTTTTTTCATCAGATGCTGTTTGTGTCAGTGAATTTCTGAGCAATGATCTTGATGTCATGCAGCTACAAAGCCAGCTACCATAACTGTGGCTTCTTTCTGTGATCATTTAAATGCCTCTTCTGTGATGTTAAATTGTTACCATTTCTACAGTCACTCAGCAGTTTTCCATATATTGTAATGATTTGACACATGCTATTCAAAAGTGTAGGTTAATGGTCATTTGAAAGTTTTATATTTCAGTGCAATTTTTCTAATGCTGATCAAACTTGATACAAAGAGGAAATTAAAATATGACACCTGTGAAAATAATAAAGCATTGTGAATTGAAAGCACCACCAATATTTCATTTAAATTGTCAGCACATGACTTATCGTACATCATGCAGAATTGTGGGCACCCCTGACAAATATTTGGGAAAAGCATTTTCAAAACGTCTTTTTTCGGTAATGATATCAAATTTAATAATAATAAAAAAGCAATATTAAATTTGAATACATCTATGTAGTGACAAAAACATCTTAGAAATAATTATTTTAGACAAACTGGGTCATTGCACCATCATTGTTACCCCTAATGTTCATGGAAGAAAGATGATTTGTGTCTGAAGTATTTCTGGCTTGATTTGACCAAATGTTATTGATAATTTTCCTGCCAAATGATTATATTCTGGTAAATTTTCAGTTTTCTGGTAGAATCTGCTTCATTTATATTTAACATTTAAATCTTAAAATTGTTTTGAAGAGAAACAAGTCCACAGGATCACAGATCATCTGCTTAACCCTGGTCATAATGTGCTTTTTTTACACATTCGTATTTTGTTTCATATTTGGAGTGTAACAAGATACCATAACAGGAGACCTTGTGAAATTAAAGAAAACATAATATTTTTCCTGAAAGTGAAGTCGTTTTTGTGAAGCGCTGCTCAGGTATGTGATGTCAAACTGGAGTGTTAGCTCTTATTGTTAGCTCTGAATATGAAGGTTGGCGCCTTTCGCCTGACCAATTGTTATAGCTAAGTTTGAGATTTTTATTTTGAAATAATAAAATTGCGTTGACAGAGTCTGCTCATAAATTGCCAATCACGCTTGGAGTGTTGGTGAATTCCTAAATCTAATTAAATGATTTTTCCAGAAGCATTTTGGGAACCATAGAATAAAAAGACTAACAGGCAAGATGTGTATGATTTGTATGTACCACAGGCACACTGCCACTGCTTTACCATTATCCCAGTAACAATGAACAAATCTTTGTGGGTCAGCTCACACTTACTTTTTAAATGTGTCAAATAAAGATACAAAAACAGCATCTGAGAAACTTGTTTAGGTTTAGTTAATGGCATCACGGATGGTAAGTCGTTACATTTGCATGTCCTCCTCCCCAAATGCAAAACATACTTTGCGCTTTCTGATCATCAGAAAGCGCAATGGATGTTTTGTATATTCAGGAAGGCGAACACACTAGATTAGTTGTACCTGTGATTCTCCTCATTTTGCAATCCTGTTTGCATGTTCTTTGTAGATCAGGTTTGTGCATAATACCAAGTTTGTACATGTGTTTTTTACACCCGCAAACCTTAAAAAAATCAGACTCCTAGACTAATCAAATGTGAACTTGACAATTCTATGCATAACTGACTCCTTCAAACAAATTGGTAATTACAAAACCCTAATTTTGTTTGTGAGAACACAAAAGGAAAAATAATTGTTGTTATTTTTGCTAGTAAACTCACTTTAAAATGACACAGGCATAAAAACTGACAAATGTATTTGCCAAATATGGACTTGTGGACAAATCTGGACAATCTGTGATTTGACTTGTGAACCTTTCCCATCTTCATAAATATAAAAAAATAATTTTTAGATCTTCCCCAAAATATTGTTAAAAATGAATCAATTCCTTTTTTGTAATTGTACATTATACAACAAAATTATGTTGAATGTTTAAAAAAAAAAAAGATATAACATCTGAAAAAATGTGTTTGCATGCAAATTCAATCTGATGGTTGTGATACAGATTTCGTTACCTCAAGATGTCACTCTGTGCCACAGTTCTGTTTCACAGTTTTGGGTGGCCAGAGAAAACTGACATTCGTGTCAAGTCTTATTTGTACCTTATGAAAACAGAAGTTTAAACTGCTACTTAAGAGTTCCTATCTCATTAACTTAAAAAAACTGAAGCATAAACTAAGAAAGATACTTACATTTTATCTATTTCCAAGGCATTGCTACAGGTGACAATAGCTATTGAAATTATATCTGACACTCAATTTTGAGTTTTTATTATCTCTTAAGTTATATTCATTAAAATTACAAATAAATAAATAAAGTCATAAAATATCACACTGTCTGAGAAGGATCCAATGAAAAGAATTTCACTTCTGATTAAAATATAACATTGAAATATTAATCTATGTTTTAGCTAGACAGATATAGATGAGCTATCGAACCCCACAATGCCAACGCTACCACTTCATGAATGTACTTAAGTTAAAGATTGAAACGTTTTACATTTTTCTGTGTTACTACTACCACCACAACATACATTTTTTTAAGACTTTTATTTAGTTACATGGACTGGAAACAAATGTGAATGTGTCCCCTCTGTATACAACTTGTGTTTTGTTTTTAAAAAAATATATATTATACTGCTGGCACAGCAGAACAACCATTCCCAGTAATTTTCAGTTTTTTCCCAGCATCATTTGCAAAAACAGATGTCTTTTGCACATATTTCCAGAACAAATAAACTGTTGGCCAGCGATTTTCAAGCTTTGCTTTGGTCTAAATAGAAAGAAAAAATGAGCTAGTGTTTTCATCTGGAGCAGGTAAAGCACTACAAGCAGTCAGACTCAAGTGTTTTCTGATTTTCATTAATATCTCTTTGAACTCAGTCACTAGCCATGCAGCTCTTTGCTTTGGCCAAATTGGATGTTCTTGGATGTCTCAATGTGTGTGGGTTGACAAAAACAGCAGACTCATTTTTTTTTCCAGCACAATGTGGCTCTGGCTCTGTTAGGAATCCCACAAGAGGCTTCTCGTTGTTTGTGAGGCCTTCTATGTGTTTTATTACCAGATACAGGAAAACATTGATAACTATTTATTTTCTTCAAATATTTTTTCTCCTCTTCCTCTGTGTAGCAGCTAAAAGAGAGTAAAGTCTGGAATTACCATAATATTGTCCATTGGCTGATCTGACTGTGCTGCACCAGTTAGGCATGATATGTTAAAAAACTCATGTTTACTATGAAGACAAGCACGTAGAAAGCCCTCCCTTCACAACAGTAGGGTGAATATGATTCCCCCCCGAGTGGCTGCTGACTGAAGTCCAACAGCTGAGTTGTTTGAATTTTACTGGATCTTGGATTGTTACAAAGGAACCATCCGTACTGCCATCTTCCTCCCTCATTCACTCCCTTATGTTAATATTATTGCCTCAACACCTCAAAGAAATAACACCCAGTTTGTTATGTGCTCTGCAAAAAGATTTTTATTAAGTTTTGCAATATGCACACAAATTCCCACTAATTTGTTTTCATGTTTTACTCCTCCTTTTTTTTTGATACTCGGCTAGTGGGTGTTACTGATAAGACTTGAACAACTTGTCTTGAAAGATGAATCTTCCAAGAACCAATAGAGCATGCTATTTCTATTTTTTTTTTAAATATGGTAAAAAGAATTACTTTCTGAGTGGCAGTCACACTTGCAGAGAAGCAAAAACAAAAAAGTGTTGAGATAAAGTTCTATTGCGGGCTTATTATGAGATAGAGCAATGCCCAGAGCTTGTGGATCTGTATCTGCTAATGAAGTTTCTGCAGAAAGAGGTACTTTTCAATGCCTAGAAGGTTACTGAAAGAAATGACCCATGATATTCCTTATAGTGAACAGTGGCCAAGACTGCATTCTCATTACCCCAATAAAGCTTGATTGATCATCTTACACTGGGCATCACTATGCTATAACTATTCTGAGTCTGAGCTCTCTGCATAGTTTAATATCTTAAATGGCAGTTTGGATTTTCTAAATGGAGGTTCTGTAACAAAAAAAATTTAAAAAAATAGACTGCTAGGAAAAGATGTCAAACTAAAGTTTACAGGAAAGTGAAGAAACTAAGAATGGTGCAAAGCCTCAAGGTGGTCATATGGGTTCATTCAGGATAACTTAAGGTGTAAATGTTTCTTCAGACACAATACTGGATTAGTTGATATTAAAAACCTTCACAATGAATTGTAGGTGCTTCCATTGTTATCAACACTTTCAGTCTGAGTTGTTTCAAATTCAGTTTACTTTAGAATCAACTAAAACAGGAGTTGAGTCTGATTACCTAATACTAATAAAACAATCACAAAGTTTCGCTTTTAAAAAATCAAATGATCCCTTTAATGCAGGCTGCAACAACAGAACAAGCAAGAGAAAGTAACAAAGCAGTTTCAGCATAAAAATAAATTTGAGTTCCAACTTTATAACAATATACTTGTTTTGTTTTTGTTAAATTATTTTTGTCATTCCGATTAATTACAACACAAAATATTAAAAGAATTATTCTGTCTTGAACGGACTTTAATATATACTTTTTTTAGAGTAAAATATCTAGATTCGTCTGCGTTAAAACAAATCCACAATATGACGCAAATCATTCTCCACTCTATTTTGCTGATAATATTAAACATGCCACTCAACTACATTGCAGAGCATAGACACCACTATGTTGTACTGAACAATATATGCCAGTGTCATTGTAATTTAGGCCACACTGCTTGCTTTCAAACACTGCAGCTCTAAGAGCAGACAGCCACCATAGGATGTTCCTGCAGGTTTACGTCTATGTCAGTCTGTGCCTGTCTTTTCTGGAGCTTGTCTGTGTATGTACTTGCTCTGCAGCACTGTACCCACGGCTTCTATTGTTTTCACCTCACCAACTCAGGACTATAGAAGCAAAAGGAAATCCCATTTATGAATAAAATTTGATTTTATTAATCACATTTTATATCGTAATTGATACAGCGAGACACAATAAAGCAGAGGAAAAGTAGAAATTGTTCACCTTAAACTCCAGACACCGAAAACGTAGAATTATGTAAATGTAGTTTCATATTTTTATTCATTTAAAAAAAAAATTATATTAATGTCTGTAATAGAGTTATCCTTCTTCTTTTAAGGCAAAATGTATGGAGTGTTGTGAATAAATATTTGACCATAGACATGTTTTTTTTTTTTTTTATGTTTCTGATTTCAATACCAGACAAAGATGCCAGGAGTATGTTTGGTAAAGATACCAGATAAATTTATAAATCAGAGGAAAAAACTGCACTGATCTGGTTCAATGAAACTAAGCAGCTGCCCTCTACCCTTATAGACTGTTTTTTCTACAATTAGCATCAAAGACTGCAACTGAGATTTTGCAATAACAAGGGATGAGTTGTTTTTAATCACTACAATTGTGGGCCACTCTTCTTTGCAGAATTATTTTAATTTCACCAATCTGGATGGCATTTTGAGGATGAGCAGCCAGTTTCAGGACATATAATAGCATCTCGAGTCCAGACTTTAAGCACAGCACTTCAAACCATGAATTTGTAATTTTGCAAGCCCTTATGCCGGTCATGATGGTGTGCTTTGAAACATTGCAACAGTGTTTTTGCTTTTCTGATGCTGTGATCGTTTTCCATTTGCTGTAATACATTGCATGCCTTCCAAAAAATATTTAGTTGGTCTCTCTAAATTGCCCTCCTGTATGAGTATGTGTGTGTGGTTGCTTGTCCTGTGATGGACTGGTGACCTGTCCACGGTGCCTGTTGCCCAATGACAACTGGAGATAGGTACCATCCAGCAAGATAAGTGGTGATGGATGGATGGATGGATGGATGGACGGACGGACGGACGGACGGAGAAGGCATGTGTTTTGTCCTTTTTTGGTAAGCAGTGGTATTAACCCTATTTAAAACAGTGAAGTGTGACAAAAAAGTAAAAATTGAAACAATCTGCACAGGTGAATTTTTCCAATTCACTGCACTTTTTTCACAAGAGTTTTGTTCTGTAAAGTTCAAAGACACTATTATCAAATTTTTATTCTTAATCAATTGAACCAAAATGCTTTCAACCTGAATTTACATCATTTAATCGTTTTATTTGTTTATTTTTGATTTAAATGAGTTGGTATTGCTATCTATGGTATGTATAATATTCTGTTGGATGATATGGCTTAAATTTATTCACATTGATATTGCAATGACACTGACATCTTCATTTCAACAAAATCTCAAATCTATCAGCCAAGAATGAGTAAAATAAATAATCCCATTGTTCAGCTGTTGCATATTGAGGAAGCATATGTAATAATGTCCATTTGTGTGAACAAAAGAGATATAAAAATGTAACATCACTGCGTAAATCGTGTCAAGAACAGAGCCACTTAAACACATCTCAGCTATGCAACAGTTATGGCAATGGTGTGGATTTTTTTTTTTTTTTCTCTAATTCACTTCCGTCTCTTTTCTCTTTTATTCCATTGGTTTTGCCAATTACATTCAAGGCCTCAAAGTTGCTATGGTTCCCCTGAATTCCAGTATCCAGATGGTGATTGGCTGTTATTATGGTTGCCATGAAGTGTGAATAGAGAGCTTACTGTGACCCTGACAGAATGCACTGTATTCATATTTACTTTAAGGACCTCAGTGGTACTATTCACTGACTGGTATGTGCTTGAATTCATGCTGTGGTAGTGAAAAAATTGGAAAATGAAAAAAGTACAAAGTTGATCTTGTTTATAAGTCACATAACGATGATTTCTTTCAAGAATTTGCTATAGGAAACAAAATGATTATTAAGACCATAAATTTAGCTAAAAACTTATTCACATACATAATAAATTCACTTTAACTGTCACGGTACTTTGGTGCCTTATTGTACAGCGAAAATAATAATAATGCATTGCTGGTGTTAATTTTCTTCAATATGTACAAACAAATCATGAGTCACTAAGTCAGTATAATGTATGTACCTGAATGTTTTTCTCACCTCTGCATCAATTTTGTATCATATCCACTTATTTTTCTTTTCCTAACAAATGTTTCTGGTACCTTGCTGAATCTGTGCCACAAAGTAGTGAAACAGTTCTGAGGGCTAAAGGGGATTTAGCATGGCAAATTGTACCTCATAATATAGCCAGTGAGTGCATATGCCTGGTTATTGAATAAAAATAGACCTGAGAGCCCTGATTGTCATCATGTCTTCTAAACTGAGGAAATGATTTAAAATTATCTAGAAGAGATAACAGAGAAAATATGACTCCATCCTAAACTGTGGAGACAGGGAGCTTAAAAGCAAATGCAAAATAATACAAACAAAATAAATTACCTTTAGTAACCTTACGTGTTGGCAAATGAAATAGAATAAGCTATTGTTAGCTGGTGGTGTGCTAGTTGTTATTGATGCCTCACAGCAAGAAGATTCCTTGTTTTTATCTTGGCAATGGCCTTATGTTAGTGTGGTTTTTCTAGTCTCCCTTTGCCTGCGTAGGTTTTTTTCAGGTCCTCCAGGTTTTTCCTACAGTTCAAAACATGATGTCTAAGGTTAACTGGTATTCTTAAAATAGGTGTGAGTGTACTTGGGTTTTTTCCAGTGGGTGTATTTTAGTACCAAAAAGCAATGGTGTTTGTTTTTTTTTCCTCTCAGGCTGCAAATTTGTCTTTTAAATACAGAGAAAATGGCACATATCTGCAGCAACTTCAAATGTGCAGTCCTGCTATTGTTGGCTGCTGATCAAAATCGTGTACCCACATAAGATGACATGCCTATTTTTTTTTACTCAGACTTGAAATGCTTTCGTAATTCACATAAGTAAACCAATCCTGTCTCTATACAGTGGCAATTATCAGACAATGAAAACCCCAAATTAAGTTAACTTTATTGAGGTTTCCCTGAATATTGAGAAATTGGTATGGAATATTCATAGAAAACTCAGTGGAAAAAAAAAAGTGTCTGGAAACTGACAGCAGAAATATCCACAGTCAGACAATTGTCAATTAAAATACATTCAAGAAATTGAGTCAATGCATCAAGAGTCACTATGCGTGGATGAATTTGACATATTGACTTTAAATAGGGTTTAAAATGCAGTACCTGGCCAAAAAATAAGTCGACGGACGATTTGCCACAGCTGCGGCTGACAGAGATGAGGTCAGGACTCAAAACAGCCGGGTCCTCCACAGAAGCAGCAGAGGAACTGGAACACGAGAAAATGGAAGACAGCGGCAGGAGCAGGTAAGACAAAGATAGATAAAAATTATGTATAAAAAAAACCTCAAACACTCAGGTTGTTGAGAATATGTGGGAATAAAAAGCTTATTAATGGCAGTAATAATGTAAATTGGGGTCAAACTTATAAAATAGAAGCATTTATCTCCATCCAAAGAGGATTCTTTACATCCCACTTGAAAATTTCAGCTATCAGTTTGGAACCAACCTGCTGATAAGCATCGACTGGGGAACAAATGTGTTTTGATTTCTGCTAATTCTGTTGTGTTTAAATTATGGAAGCCATTAGCAACAGCAAATGTTCGCTCGGCTAATGTTTACATGCATGTATTAGCTTAGAAATAGCCAAGTTGGAAACAGGAGTGTTTAATGATGTGTCAGTGGTATTAATAAGGATGAGAAGATGCAGCTGTTTCAACTTCTGCGTGTGCTGCACATTCTCCACCTTATCACTTCCAAACACTCTGGCTCAGCTCTGACAACTCAAATGAGCTAATTTCTTTAGTCTTCCACTCTCACTTATTTTCATTTTGGCTCACTCTGTCTGCTTCTTTCACTCCTCTACCCACACACAACAACCACCAGCTCTCTCTATTCATGTTGTCCCTTTCTTTCCATTGCTCTTTTTCAAAATATGTCTCTACAATTTTACTTTTGTCTAAGAATTGCATGTACTCCTAACTGCGTGTGTGGAACCTAACTTGTGTGACTTCTAGCCTATCTCCTATTTTCTTTTGCTGGTTTGCTCTGACGTTAGATAAATAAAGGACGTTTTGTGTGACTTGGTTTAATCTCACTATTTCCTCTCTCTCTCTTTGAATATCTTCCCGTGCCTCTCTGCAAGTGAGGAAGGATTATTCTGTGACAAGACGACATGGCGCAGTAAAGGGGGATTTTGGGACACGGGGCTCTCTGTCATCTCAGGACTCACTCATGCCTCTACTCTCCATTATTGTCCCACTGTCGCATCCATCCAACATGGAGCAGGGAAAGAAGGAGAATCATCTGGGTGAAATGATGTATGACTGTATACGGGTTTATGTGGGTGAGGTTGGATGGGCACAAGCTTTAATTGACAGAACAGTCTTGCAGGTCTTGACTTTTTTTTTTTGCTCACAGCTTAGACAGCAAACCTTGAAATATTTATTTTAGACATTTTCATAGCATAATTCATGAGTATTACATTTTGTCAGATTTAAATAGTCCTGGGTATAGCTGGTGCGGAGTGCTCCAACTGCTGAAGGAGATAAAAAGTCTCTGAATGGTATGTGCTGAGTAAATCAAATTAACTACACATATTACTACCGGCTTTATATATAACACACTTAGCTTTACTGATGGTATGGCATGCACAATCATAGATCAGGTTGTCTGGTGCCCAGCCATCTCTCTGAAAATTGTGAGAAACACACTGTAATAGAGATGCTAAGTGCACCGAATGTAATTTGCATTTAAAATGAAGATACAAGCAATCCACAATAACAGCGTGTGTGATGTAGATCATAGAGGACTCACGTCGGCTTGAGGAGGTCTTCAGAGGCCAGCACAGCTTGAGCCACATGTGGCTCTAGTTCCTTCATAGTGGCCCTTAATAAGTTTTGTTTTTTTATTCATCAAATGGCCCCTAGTCAACACAGCCATCCAGTAGAATATTTTAGAGCATATCATGGTTTTTTTCTGCTGACAAGCTTTTCTGGAGAAGGTGATTTCATTTCCAACAGCACCACATTGCCAAAGATACCAAAAGTTTTTAGAATAACTGTGGTTTCACTGTCCTTAATTGGCGGGTAAAGTTGACTGACCTGAACCCCATAAAAGAACTACAGGGCATTGAAAAGAAGTTCTGACATAGAAGCTGCTATCAAAGCAACATGGGTTTCCATTACACCTCAGCAGTGCCACAGGCTGATCGCTTTCAATCTATGTCACATTAATTCAGTAATTCATGCAAAAAGAAGCCCAACCATGCATTAAGTGCTTAGAAATCGGCATATCTTAAGAAACCTCACACTCTAAATGTGTTATTGATCTTATGTAACATTATAATCTTCTGAGAGACTGAATTTTGGGTTTTTCTTATCTGAAAGCCATACAATCACATAAAAAACACTTAAAATCTTTCCCACTATGAGTAATAAATTGTTATGATACTTGTGCTCCATCTCCTGAACTGTATTGCAAGAAATGTTGTTTTCAGAATATTCAAATTTTTTAGATAAACTTGTATAGTGCCTAGAAAGCTTTCTGGTTATGCCAGGAGGTCTCCACCTCGCTGCCATGTGCCGAGACAACCATCTAGAGGATAATTCCAGAAAGCAAATAACTTTATTCAATGCAGTTCTGAGGTGCAAAGTGGAGCAACAGTCACTCCAAAAAATGTTTGAGTAATAAAAAGGCCTTTTCCAGAGCAGTCCACTGTTTCACTGTTATAACTTCTCACTTGGGGGACTTTTCCACAAAAATTTGTTCCAGTGCTCAACTGGTGTTAACGCTTCACCAGTTGAAGTGCTAGTCACCGCTTTTTCTGGCCATAGAACCAAAAAAAAATATACTAGACATAACCATCCTCCTTGATATAATTGAGCCAACAAATACACTTATTGAGAATAAAAAATAATTTGGATTGAGCAGTAAATATCCAGCATATTCTGCTGGAAAGGGGGATGGAACCTTTGATATGAAAATGTTGCAGTGGTGTAAACTGCAAGTTAACAGCATGTGGTCCGCAAAAAATGTTGTGAAATCATGCTAATGAAAGCTAGCTCTGTATCCTCAACCTAAAAATGGATACAGCTGACAGCAGGAATCTCGCAGCACCCAAACAATATTGCGCTGTGATTATCTGATCTGCACTAGGTTATCAGTGTGTTAAAATAAAACTTAAGAAAGTAAAATGATACTAAGTGAACAGATGAAGGAACAAGGAAAATCATTACAGTAGTATTGCATCCACATTCCCAAAAGGTTGAAACAATTTCCTTGCAATTGAACTACAAACAAAATTGACTGACTGCAAAGTTCCTTCCCTTTCCATATAAGCATGGAGATTTAGTGACTTGAGTACCAAAATACATAAAAAGATCTGATGTTGAACTAACCAAGGTAGTCCTTGTTCTGATCTCCAGAATCCAACTGCATTCAGTATAATTTGGAATAAACTTTCAGAAAACTGCAAAAATGCTGAAACACATCGCTGTCATGTGTTTGTTGGTACACCCAAAATGCATCATGCTAAATGTGTTTCATGACAAAACTGAGAACTTACAAAAATGACAAGGAAGGCAGGGAGCAGAATAAAATCATAAATCCAGGGAAATACCAGCATGGAAACTCTAGGAGTGATAGAAGGGACCATCAAGGAGAGAATAAAAGAGGTGTGATTAAATACTGGTGGAGTGAATGCTGCAACAATAGACCTGGACTGATTGGCTAACTAACTGCAGGTGTGATGAGAGAAAGCAGAAGGCAGCCTGAGGAGAGAGAGATGAAAAGTGGCACAGGGGGCGAGAGAAAGTACAATGGAGACTAAGAAAAATAACTAGACAAAGAAGCATAAATAAACTCAACTAAGCAAGGATCAGACACAAAAAATGTGTCTGATCCTAATGATAACTAGAATCATTAGGAAAGAGCTGAAGTGAAAATAGAAAAGAAACAGAATTAATAGCAATAAAAACTAATGAACACAACAAAACCCAAACAAACTCAAACAACCCAAAATCCTAACAACATTTTCTTTAAATCAAGGTCATAGTTCATTTTTGTGTTTTCTAATTTTTACTTTCCTTTTCTATGCCACTGAAATATGTTTGTTTAGATGTCATCACCAAAAACACTTTGAATTGTCTTGTTGCTGAAATCTGCTATGAAAATGAACTTGCCTTGCCATAAACTGCTTTTTGGCTTTTCTTTTTTACTAGAATTTTCTTTGTATGATAGTTAATTTTGTGTAAATTATTTTTTTTTAACTAAACCAAGTGAAAACATAATCTTACAAATAAATTGTTGTGTAAATCATATTATAGTCAGAGAAGAAAGTCACAGCTAAAATAAAAACAGAAGTATTTGCGCCACAGTCGTAGAGAAGGTGGCACAGATTTTGTTATAGAATAAACAAAATTACTAGCATTTATTAATGTACCAAATTAGGTACACCAATACACTAAAAAAATATTGTAGGAAGACAGAAGCCTACACAAAATCAAAGTGTGAGACATTATCTTACTTAATTATCAAGCATTTTATGATCAAGCCTTCATGTAGGCTGCAGTCAGTCTTGTTAGTATTTTTCTTAGCTATGAGTCTGTGTGTTTGTCAGAGTGAGTGTGTAATTCACTCACAGTGGCACAGGCCTCAGAGGGAGATTCAAGCAAACAATGCAGTGTGTGTTTTGTGCGTGTTTAGGGAGAAAGGGATAGAGTAGGTGTGTTGGGAAGCTTTGATATAAGCAGGTTAAAACTCCAAGCAGCATCAATCCTGCTAGAAACTGCTTTGATCAGTTTGTAGTCTCAGTTCAATTTAGGAGCTTGCCCCAAAGCAAGAGTGTGTATGTGTGTAATTTTGTTAAAATACAGTGTAGTAGTGTTGTGGCCAGTAGCAGGCATCTAGAAAGTAAAGTAAGTAATATACATGGTGACATACACATGCACAATGCACACGCACATGTATCTGTGTCTATATATATATATATATATATATATATATATATATATATATATATATATATATATATATATATATATATATATATATACATATGTATATATGCGCATACAAAGTCGCTCTCCTGGCACTTTTTGCTGTGGGGACTCAAGCATCATTGATATTCCAAGTTGCTGCTTGCCACTTTCAGGAAATAAGGACCAGCCCATGAAACACAGCCAGCCCTTTGTACCCACTCTGTCTGTCGCTCTTAAACACACTAATCTATACAGCTAATACCCAATTCCCCCAAATATTCTAAATGGCATACCGTGTTCACCATTTATTGTTACACATTTGAAACTGAGCTGATTTACACTGTATCTCTCAAAACAGAGCGAAAGAAAGAATAAATAAAAACACACCAAACAACATTCTTGGAGTAAAATATTCAGTTTTTGAAAGTAGGGGTCATGGAAACTTTGAGACTGTTTATTCATGCGTCGCCTTGGGAAGGCAAAAAGTGAGTGAGTTTGAAAAAACTCTTTACAGTGCACAGCAGAGCTCATCAGCTGAATATATTACCCAGCTCCTGAAGGCAACACCGCTCACTCTGGACTCCTACAGAGTGAACACTGCTGATCAGCGGGACACACACTCATGTACACACACAGATTTTCTTCAACGTCTTACCCACCCACGCCTTAGCCTCTCTTCTCTGGAGCTGCCCTTTCTCCCATCATGTTTCTCTGCCCATAATGTGAAGGAGGAGAGGATGTTAATAGGAAAGAAAAGGTCAAGGACAGCCACCAATGTCCTGTTCAGGCCACAAGACAGCTGCTAACAGGAGCGAGGCACCTGCAAGATTTTGTAAGACACTTTTACAAAGAAACCCTGGCAGATACACGAACAGCTAGTCACCTTGAATAAAACTGGAGCTTGTTTTTTAGCCAGCGTAAACAGCGTAGCGATTTGGCTGTACACAATTTTGCTCTAAAATGTGTCAGCATTTCCCAATCCATTAATCAAAGCACACACCTAGATCATTAGAACCAGCTCAAAGTAGTTTTTGCTCATCATGTCCACAATTGTTTCTTCTTTAGACTGACTTTGTTTTGGTTATTAGATTGTGATAAGTGACAGGAATGAAGAGAGAGAGAGGTGGGTGGTAAACAATACCAACAAGTCTCATGTATTTCAATAATTGTAAACAATACTAGTTTCAAAAGAATATGCAATTTGAATACTTCCCACATTAACAGTGGGAGTCCAGTGATTATCATTTGCTGACAAATAGACCAAATTACGATGCAAAATGTTGTTTTTGTGATATTAATTTCCCCCAACCTTTCTATGCTTTTAAACATGGACCAATGTGAATTTTCACATGGTTACAGCCTGTTTTTTGTAAATGAAAAATGTTTGGGCATCCACGAACTGAAAACATGGTTTCCAACCATTTTAATTCCAAATCATCCCTTTTACCTTTTTGTTGTTCCCAATTTTTGGATCCAGCCTATACCCTCAGTTAGCCGAAGTCTCTCATACACAAACAACAAGAGACACAGACCATCAGGGTGAGCTTAGATGGAAAAGAGAAAAGAGCAAAGGAAAGAAGGTCTTTTGTCGTACATAACAGATTCAAAGTATTGTGACAATTGGCTTGGCTATGATTCTTTGAATTAGAATATGTTCCCTACAATTATCTACCTAACACTAACTTCTAAATATTTGAAAACTTTCAAAAACTGATTTGCTTGTAAGTCACATTTGGAATCAATTATTTTGTATTATTGTGAATTATTCATTTGTAATGTGATTAAATTTTAAGCCTTTGTGTTCATCGCAGTTTAAGTGTATCAACCTTTCAGACCTCTCAGGTCTTTTGGTTCTGGTCTGCTTTGCATCCTCAGAACCAGAACCAAATGTGGAGAAACAGCATTTGGTTCTGGCACTGGACTAAATGTTATGTTTCAATTGTTGACTGTGTGTTCTGTATTTGTTCTTTGTATTTTTGTGTTTTTATCATGTGAAGTACTTTGAAATGCCTTGTCGATGAAATGTGCTAAATAAACTTCACTGATTAGTATGTTATCATCTGTATCAATTCATTTGATCGACATGTTTTCCCTAGATGAAGGATGGCAATTGATCTATTTTGTCTGCACTTTAGAACTATTTATAAGTGTTATCCTGAAGTGTCATTGTGTAAATAGTGACACTTTTAATGAACAGTGCTGGGTCCATGTTCAAGGTCCATGATTAAAGGACCTTTAATGCAAATTTTAATGCAACTTACCTCAAAAGAGTCATTATTTACTGAATAATGCCAAGATGACACTTAATCCAACTCTTAATGGAACGTTGCATTAAAAATGTCATCATGTACAGAATGACACTTCCTGACAGCAGTTATGAATAGTCATGAAGACTCCTTCATGTTCATGACAGGTGTTATGTTATGTTTGTGTCAGTGCCATGGTAGTCTTATTCACGACTCATTAAATGTTACCCTACTTTTCAACCAAAAAAATAAATGTTTAATATAAGTGTTTTTAGGCTGTTGACTTACACAATTTCTTCCTGAAAGAGATCAGGTGAACATAATTTGTGACAAACTGGTTCATGTACTGACAGAGTAATACTTGACATCAGATGCAAGAAATCAGAGGGGAAGGCTCGTAGGTGTTCTAGATATTGGAAAATAGGTCAGGAGCAGCTGTTATCATTGTACCCTACTGCAAAGTGTGTGTGACTCAAGTGTGCTCTTAGCTCAGCTCTTAGATCACTTCTCCTCAGTACTTTTTGGACAACATTTTTTTTTTTTATGCAATGTTCTGTATGTTTTCCAATTTTGTTTGGTTTGCTCTTGTGTAATAGCACCATCTCTGTGCTACTGACTGTACACTGGGAATCATGTGTTTACTCCAGGACTTTCTCTCTCTCCCCCCCAATTTTGATATGACTTTACTTGTTGATGGCGGCAAAAAGCCATAGCAGCAGTGAAACCCTCCCACATGAAAAGCAAAGCTGTTGAGTGTGTGCTTCATTTCTTCATGTGCAATTGTCAGAAAAGAAAAAAAAAAGTAAACTGAGGCAGTCTAGAACTGTGTGATTGTATCGTGATGACTGTTACGGTGTGCACCATCACTCTGAGTTCAGGCTTGTGCTGCTGTTTTTCTACTGCACTGCAGAGGCGTACGTTGCCTCTTGCTCACAACTTTAGACTGGTTTCCCCGGCAACCAGGGTGTCTGCACATGGAAAGCAACCATTTTTCCCAGATGAGCGCTTTTGTTAGTACAGTCACGATCACTAGGATGGAGAGAGAGAGAAAAAGAGGGAGAGAGGGATAGATAGTTGACTATAAGTTAACTCATACCAGTTTCTTACTGACAGATTGCTGTTTCAGACAACTTGATAAACATTTATCAGCCTCTAACTTTTTAAAAAAAAATTGATACTGCATCCATACAGACTAGAGTCAAACCTAGGCTTCATGAAGATTTCACAATTGAATCAATTTCCAGTTTGCTGCAAGCTATATTACCACACAATGTTCACACCAACAAACTGTTTCTTGTTTTATAAATGAAACACTATAATCATACACTTAATCACAGACCACAGCATTTTTCAGGCAAACTATAGCCAACTGAGCACATCAAACTCTTAGGGAACTCTTTGGCAAGTGGCGCAGAAAGAACAAATACACCTGTAGGTGGAAATACACTCATATATATTCTCAGATTTGAAACCAGCTGGGTTTTCGTCATAATTCTCCATAAAATGAAAAACGTGCCATTTCAAATGTTAAGTTTAACACATTGATGGTGTTGACTGTACTATCTTTTCCTAGGGAACATTTAACTGAGGTTGTTTTGGGGTTTTGTAAGGATTGTCAATGTTGTATGTAGTCTAAAAACAGACAATAATGTGATGTTTAGAAAGCATCAAATATTAAGAATTTATAATAAATTTAATTCATACATGTAAATTAATTAAAATCCCATTATTTGTATGTTGAAGATGTGGAATGTTATATTTTTTTTGTTGTTTTTTTATAAATCTCCTCCGTTACCCATAGTTCCCCACGAGTTATTCACAGAGTGAATAGATAAAAATCTTCAAATACTTCAGATTTCTAAAAATGATTTTAACAACTTTAGCTTCACAAGCTGCACTTAGACACTTAGGTGAAGATGAAGCTGTGAATACTGAACCAGCACAGGTGGAGGTCCACTGTATTGTATTTTAGCCTTAAATGTAATATCCCCTTTCATTTGTGTGTTTGTTTTATTTATCACAGGCTGACTGTCACCATGCTGTTCTGTGGTTTTGCTGATAAGGTTGTATAGTTACAAATAGCATTTTTAAAAAGTCAGCTCAGAGCTGTTGCCATGTCTCAACATGGCAACAGTTTTCAGTCGATAAACAGGTTGCACCAACCGGCTGTATCCAGATCTGCTTAAAAAAATCTAAGCATGTTTACCTGACTGTCACTAAGGTCTGGTTGGTTTCCCTTCTGCACTTGCAGGCTGCAGTCTTCACCTGATCTCACACAAACAGACTTTTTGCCAGGTTGTGCTGGTGGCGGTAATAAAACATTCAGCAATTTGTTTGTGTTTGTTTTTCTCTGGTTTCTGTGGTTGTCATATTGTGATGCAGTTCCTCCTTTGAGGCCTAAGAGAAAAACAAAAAACATACATGATTCCTTGATGTGATAACTTTCAAATACACTTTTAAAAGTATATATTTGTATTCATTTATTAACAGAAGTAATCCCGTTCTTACCTGGTCATCTATAAAACCCAATGTCCTTTTTTTGTTTTGTCAGAAAGGTTTCATGGTTTTTGAAAAGCTTTGTGTATCTCACCCATGACACTTCAAGCTCATGGGTCAGAAAGAAATAGAAAGCAATGACAATTTTAATCAAGCTGTTTGTTTGATCCTTTTGTTTTATGCCACAGCTGAGCGAGTGTATTAATGCAATCTGATACAAAAAAGTGATAAAAACATTCAATAGCGTATACGAAGCTGCCAACAATTATTTATGAAAGAGTAGAACAAGTCATTCCCAGTTTTCATGCTCATTCATTGCAAAGATCAAATAAATTATGTTCTGCTCTCTGAATAAGTGCAGATATGTGCAATAATACATGAAAGTAATGTTTGCCATTTTTATTACATGTCATGTAAAATAAATGAAATGAAAGTCATTTAATGGAATCCTAACAGATTTTTACTCACAGAGCGTAATTATGTTTTATAATGCTAAATGTCTGTCTTTATGTCCAAACAGAGCACATATGACATTTTCCTTGAAGATTAATACCACACTGTCACTGATGTCTTCTTGTTGTACATCCATAATGATTCTCTTATAGGATTTATCAAAAAAGCTTCTCTACTTTTTGTCCACCACAGCTCTTACCATGGCTATTTTCCTCCAGTGTTTTATTTTCTCAGCTGCTCTTTTCATTTATCAATGACATTAATGTGTTTTTAACCTTTGTTGTTGGTTATATCAATATAAAACAATAGGGACAGGAATCAGCTGTAATATTGATTAGGAGATGATAGCTATTTATGTCAATATAAAGCATTTTCATTTAGTGATCTAATAGCACATCAGCTTCTTCAGGTAAGACATTATTGTTATTCACACACTCATAAGTCTTCATTACTGCTAATAAGGATTTGCGAACACAATAGAGCCGTATGCACCCAACAAAAGAGAGACGGGTTTTATTTTGTGTCTGTGCTGGGAAATGTTGAATTTGTCTGTAATGTTTTATTGTTGCAATGTATCGTCTCGTCGGGTAACTCTTTTTTTTTTTCATGTTCCAGGATATGGTTATTTGTTGCCTAACTTCACAAGGTTAAATATTAGTTCATGTGCATTTCTAAATCTTGACAAATCTTGAGTGTCCTCTGTTCCTTGATCTATGAATGCAGTTTCAGCCGCATTGCCCTTCTAGGATCTGCCAGACACTGTCTCTACTTGTGCAACACAGAAACAGAGACCACTGGACACCGCCAGGCAGATGCACAAGTTGATAGGGATTACCGCTCCGACATGACCTCTGACAATGTCACAACATAAACACACATACTCACAAACACACGGACCCTGGACTGCAAACACAATGGGTGTTTGTGACTGTGGTCAATGTTTGCATTGAATGAGAATGACTCCTTGCGAAGACTTGGTAGATGGCAGGGAAGATTTATATGAACACAAATGCAGCTTCATAGCATAGCAATTTGTTTCTTTGTATGTCTGGATGAAAACTAAAATTATTTTTCTTCTTGAAATTTTGTTTCCAAACAGCAGAAATGTAAAAAAAATAATAATAAAAAATTAAAATTCAGTGAATCAGGTAATCAGTTAAAAATCAGAAGGAAAAATGTTTATTTTTTCCAGTCACATAATTTCCTGTTGTGATTATCCTGGCAGTTGACTCAAATGCACAATCATGACTATTTGTGTTCATTATTATAACAATGTCTTTCTTTGCTGTTGGAGAATCTTAATTACTTTATTGTGTGCTTGGGAATGTCTGTGCTCATGATTTTTTGATTTTTGTGTGTGTGCATTGATAAAAGCTGGATAGCTCTTGAATTATCACCAAATGGGGCTATCTTTCTCTGTTAAATCATCATGAGATGCCATAAGACCCAGACTATTAAAACCATGGAGTGGAGTGCATCTTACTTTTCCATATTGGGATTATAGCTAATAATTATTGTATTTAAACTGAGCATATCTTGTTGTTTTTCTGAAGATCCTGCAGCTGCTACTTCTTTTTCCAGACATGGTGTCTCCTCACCCTGAAGCTCAGACTCACAAAAACTGACTCTTTTTTTTAGCTCGATATCATATTATTATGTTATTCTCTCATCAAAAACATAGCTGAAGAGTTGCTTTTACTCTTTCAAGCATGTTGGCAGACTCTCTTGGCAGGCGTTCATGGGTGTCTGCATCTTGGTACTGGTTTATATCCACTCACCATCATGACAACATATTTGTCTTTTTATCACATTTAAATCAATAGGTAATAGGATATAAGATTTAAAATAAAAATTTGAAGGTGTCCAGCCCCTTTTTGAAATGTCTTCTCATTTGAATGCTTCTATCTAAATCCAGCATATATAACTGAACTAACAAGAAAATTAAATAATGAACATGTCTGAACAAGAAAACCAGTTGGACACTCTGAAATGACACTGCCACCAAGTTGAATTTCTCCTCTTTATTTTCAGTCGAGCAGCTTGAGTGACAGTGACCTTTAGGTTTATGAAGGTAATAAAATACAGCTACACGCTGAGGGTAGCGCCTGTTTTATGACTTGTATAAAACAATTGAAAATTGTGATTTTCAGTAAAAGCGCCATTTAAATCAATTTGCTAATGTTGCTCATTACTGAAGTTATTTGACAGTCCTTTGCATTCCTGGATATTTTCTCGACAAAGAGAGAAGGGGCTGATATAGGAAATATAAAAATAAAAATAAAATCAGGCACAGACTTTTTATGTGTTGATCTTGAGCAATTAAGAAACAACAGTGAAATACATTTTACTTCCTCAAAACCTATTTTCAAATTTCAGTAACAGAGCTGGTACATCATTGTTAAGCACTACAAAAATTAGGCTTGCGAGAGCTGCGTTATTACGCCTTGGGCTAAAGAATATTGAGCACAGTCGTCATTCATTGACCGTAACTGTAGTATTGTAATCAAGACCACCTAACCCAAAACAAGAAACCAACTCAAACCAGGTCTGAGTACCGACCCGGCCAGGTGCACAACACTATATCACCCCAGTTTGTCCCAGTCACAACCTAAAAAAACCCCACATGTACACAGATTGACACTGTTACCAGGCAACTGCATAATTCAACTCTCTTTTCATCCCAGACAGGACATCAAAAGCTGACCTTTTTGTTTGTGTGTGTTTTTTCCACACATAATTCCACTATAAGTATACTAAATTTACAATACAGTCAGATTGTTTTTTGTTTGAAAGACTTATGAATAGCTGGAAAAGGGTAATGTATTATTTTTACAACAGTTGGTGCAATGCCTTGCTGTTAGATATTGTTAGCTACCTGCCCCAGGGGTTTGTTCTAAACATAGTCCCTCTGTAAATCAAGGAACTGAGATTTTTGGAGGGCATGTTGCCTCAGGTAACAGTCACTTAAGACCCAGAAAGTGCAGTTTTATATAGATTGCATATTGGGAGGAACTTTTATGTCATTGTCTACTGGATGGAAAAGAGGTATGACTGAATAAGTTCAACTTCTTTTCAGACATAGTCACAAAACAAGTGATGTATTTGTGTGTAACTGTGTATGTGTGTTATGTGATAGAGTGTTGTATTTAGACTGAGGAATATGCATGTTATTTTTTGTCTTGTTTTTTTGTCTCTTGGTGGAATGCCTGAAAAAATTCAAAAATTCAATTCAAGGCTCATCTTTTTTTACCTGGTATTCAAAAGAGC